>BTPG01000007.1:115418501-115816001 GCA_036245525.1 Semisulcospira habei | reverse complement strand
TTCCGGTTCCTGATGACGGTATATAGTGGCAAAACAACCCAGCACATGACACAGAAAGGACAATTAATTAAATCATTCAGTCGCGACACACGACAGCAAGACATGGATCGAGCATGATAGTTCAAGGGTGGTGCCAGAATAGCTTGGCGCCTATGGGCGCTAAGCTATTCTGGCACCACCCTTGAACTATCATGCTAGATCTGTCTCTATAATTTTATTACAGTCCTTCAGAGGGCAACTTCAAAATTTGGGGATTCGGTCCTGGGGTAGATTGAGTTTAAGTACCTCTGTCTCTTTGTCTCGCTCTCTCTCAGAGCGTGTCACTCGTGTGTGTGTGTGTGTGTGTGTGTGTGTGTGTGTGTGTGTGTGTGTCAGTGTGTGTGTGTGTGTGTGTGTCTACGTGTGTGTGAGTGTGTGTGTGTGATGGTGTGTGTGTGTGTGTGCGTGCGTGCGTGTGTGTGTGTGTGTGTGTGTGTGTGTGTGTGTGTGTGTGTGTGTGTGTGTGTGTGTGTGTGTGTGTGTGTGTGTGTGTGCAAGGCCGACATTATTGCAAAAACGGTGTCTGTACCTAATAATCTTTCCTTGAGAATCTCTCTCTCCCTCTCTCTCTCTCTCTCTCCTCTCTCTCTCTCTCTCTCCTCTCTCTCTCTCTCTCTCTCTCTCTCTCTCTCTCTCTCTCTCTCTCTCTGCGACATAGAGAAATATTAGCAAGTTTGAAATCATGACTAAATAGGACGTCAACTCCCTCCCCTCTCTCCCCTTCACCGCCCCTCTCTCTCTCTCTCCCGCCCCCATCCCCCCCCCCCCCCCGTCCCCTCCCCCGCCCGCTCCCTTCCAGTTCCAAACATAAACATAACTAACATAACTGCATCTTCCCCTAGGCCTTCTCATTGTCAACAACCCCCTCCCCCTCCCTCCTCCTCTCTTCCCCGCCCTGCCTCGCCCCTCCCTCCGCCCCCCCCCCCCCCCCCCCCGTCCCCGCCGCCCCCCCCCCCCCGACACACCTACCTTTCCCAACAGGTGAGAGCGTAGCTTCCAATCATACATAAACACATCAAGCCCTCTCGCACGCAAGCGAGGGACACTGTGACAGACATGAGTTGGCTTATAATGCCAACCTCACCCACATCCCTCTCTCCGCAAGAGGCGTAGATTCTCATAAGCCCCTGCGAAAGCAGGGGCTCATCAAAATCTATCGCCTCTTGCCAAACGAGACCCGCCACCCATTGTCACGCGCCTTTTACTCGTTCGGAGTAGGAAGTGTTGGGGTTAGGCGTGTAACCGCCCAATGCCTATTTCAGCCCGTTACCTGACACACAGCGTACAGTTAGACGGAAGCAGCTATCCATCAAGGAACAAAGCGAAGAGGGGAAAAGTTGCAGTTTCAGTGTCAGTACAACAAAAGCTTCAGCCAAACTTCGTTAAAAACTTTCCTGGGAAGAGCTAACAGTATTTGTCCGCCTTCATAAAGTTTCAAGCAGACACTGACGACAGCAGTTTGCAGCACGTTGCAGCGGTTTGAAAACTCGTGATCTCAAAGAGGGAAAATGTCTCTGCTTCAAGTTACGTGCGTTCTTTCAGTTTTGGTGAGTAACATTCCTGTTATTAAATTCTTATTAAACCCTTTGGCTGTCGGCAGCGGTTTTTGTCGCGATGATTTCTGTCGGAATCAGTATGAAAACTCGTGATCTCAAAGAGCCTCGGAAAAATGTCTTTGCTTCAAGTTACGTGCGTTCTTTCAGTTTTGGTGAGTAACATTCCTGTTATTAAATTCTTATTAAACCCTTCGGCTCAGTGTCGGCAGCGCTATTTGTCGCGTTGATTCCTGTCGGAATCAGTATGAAAACTCGTGATCTCAAAGAGGAAAAATGTCTCTGCTTCAAGTTACGTGCGTTCTTTCAGTTTTGGTGAGTAACATTTCTGTTATTAAATTCTTATTAAACCCTTCGGTTGTCGGCAACGCTTTTTGTCGCGATGATTCCTGTCGGAATCATCGCGACAAAAACCGCTACCGACAGCCAAAGAGTTAATTTTTGTTTCGGCTGAAAAGAAAAAAAAATCATTCTTCAGTGCCCGGCCAGCAGCCACGCTGACATTGTGTTTACGAAATCGTTGTAACTTGAAATGTTCGCTTTCATTCACTACCAGTGGGTTCAAGCTGCGTTTCTGACGTCATTGTAAGTCATGCAACGGGGAACCGAGAACCCCCACACGCCGTCCATGGAGCCCATACACATTTACGTCTCGGTTGAAAGGCGCATAAGTTTACTAAAGATCACATTAATGAGGTTGTTGTTTTTTTCAGTAACCCAAGAATGTTTTGGCGACTTCAGTTCTGTACATGAGGTCACAGCTGATGCCCAATGTCTTAGATTCAGTCGTAGGTTGTTGGGTTACTATATATATATATATATATATATATATATATATATATATAATATATATATATATATATATATATATATATATATATATATATATATATATATATATATATATAGCATTATACGTCACTCTGGCCGAGGTTGGGCCGACGCCGAGGTTGGGACCCAACATAGGTTCTTGCCAGCACCCATGGGAGTCAAAGGACGTTCTGGCCGCGTTAACCACTTCACTTTCGAGAATAAAGTTGAACACCATCCAACCTTGCAAGAGACATAGATTCTCATGAGCCCCCGCGACAGCGGGGGCTCATGAGGATCTATGCCTTTTGCTGAGACCACTTTGTGTCCACGTTCTTTAGACAGTCGTGGCTTTTGGTCGTTCAGTGAACACAGATTTTAGAAACAAAATGTACGTTTTTACAGTGGCAGGAAAGTGGCTAACACCGGTCATAGTAAATTACCACCACCGGTGTGACCAACTACGCAACGATCATCCCATGAGTACCTGTGGTTAAACACTGATGAATGTATAGCGTGGGTTTTATCTACCAGATTGTGTTTTTATTACGCCATTGCCTATCCCTAGGGAAAAAGTGATACTTTTGTTTGTTTTCCGCAGAAAGAGCAACGCCATTAGCAATAGATCTTTGGGTCGGACGACGGCCGCAGTGGGAGGGCCCGCGCACAGCCGTGCGCGGCCCATTGCGGCTGACGTCGGCCTTAATACCTTTGCTGCGCTGTGCCAACCTACCACACTAAGCCGCACTAGTAAAACCTATTGCACTCTGCCGCCGCACTATATATATTTTAAAGTATACCACTATGCGTAAATCCGAAGTCAAATTTCAGCAGCATTTGCGTTTGTAATGCCTTGTCGTCACACCCAACGAATTTCTGTGTCAATCTGGTCATACTGTAAACCGGCGCACATACGTGTTTATTCACGCGTGTTTATTCTGCACAGCCATAACTAGCGCATTCATCTATTTTTAGCTATTGCTCGCACAGACAATGGTCTATATATAGAACGGAGCGAAGTGACTCAAATTGCTAGGGCAAAGACAACTTCAGTGGATTGTTCTGTAGTAGTTGCGTCTAAACAAAACGTATACAGCGTTTTGTAAACATCTTTTGCAGAAGAATGTCTTTGAACTATTAGTGGGCTTTTAAAGATCATACTGTTCGCACAAAGCAGTACTTAGCTGTCAACTGTATCAGTTACACTACATAATTATTTCAAAGATCAAACCGTTTGCTCAAAGTACCAGATAGCTAAGAGCGTCGGAGTCAGATCTGTAGGTCCGGTCTTCCGTCGAATCCTCGCACCGACTCAAACAGTTTTCCTTTTTTCCGCTGATCATAACTACCGGTAAAACACTCCGCCGTCAAGTTATTCCCCGCTACATGATCATGTTACTCATTTGACTGGAACAACAGATCCTGTTGCCTCAATTTTCATGTTACATTTACACATATAGATGAAATTGTTCAGCCCTTCACTGCCAATGGCCGCAGATTGTGTGTGTGTGTGTATGTGTGTGTGTGTGTGTGTGTGTGTGTGTGTGTTTGCATCAGTGTGCGTGTGTGTGTGTGTGTGTGTTTGCATCAGTGTACGTGTGTGTGTGTGTGTGTGTGTGTTGAGTTTGTGTGTGTGTGTGTGTGTGTGTAGGTGTGCGTGTGTGCGTGCCTGTGTGTGTGTGTGTATGTGTGTTTGCATCAGTGTGTGTATGTTTGTATCAGTGTGTGTGTGTGTGTGTGTGTGTGTGTGTGTGTGTGTGTGTGTGTGTGTGTGTGTGTTTGCATCAGTGTACGTGTGTGTGTGTGTGTGTGTTGAGTTTGTGTGTGTGTGTGTGTGTGTGTAGGTGTGCGTGTGTGCGTGCCTGTGTGTGTGTGTGTATGTGTGTTTGCATCAGTGTGTGTATGTTTGTATCAGTGTGTGTGTGTGTGTGTGTGTGTGTGTGTGTGTGTGTGTGTGTGTGTGTGTGTGTGTGTGTGTGTGGTTTTAAATAATCGAAACGTCAAAAATCAGTCCCCAGAGATAAACAAGATGAGATGAACCATAACCCACAAAGTCCCTTCTATATGAGAGCTGTCCTCGCTGTCAATGGTCTCTACCTTTTGTCTTTGACCTGACTCTGATATTGAATTATCTCCTATTAAAAAGGGTCTCGCAGATCTGCCAAAGCGTCAGTGAGTTCTATAAGGGGCGCAGGACATACCCGTCATTGATTTGTTAAACGTCATTCGTCGGGGGTTCTTTCTCCGGGTACTCCGGTTCTTCCACCCCCCCCCCCCCTCCACTTTGGTACCGGTCTCAGGCCACTTTACAAATTTCAAATACAAGCGATCAAAAATTCTCTGTAACTTCAGTAGCTGACTGGCCCTTCGTTTGTCTTGTACTGTGTTTGTCTTAAATGGCGTAAATCCGTGTCTGTTTCGTGAGTGTGTGTGTTGGGTTTCAGGCGCGGCGCTTTGAGTCGATTTCCCCAAAATTGAGAAAAAGCGCCTATATAATAACGGTATTATTATTATTATTATGACGTAAGTTTTAGTTTTTACGTACTTTTATATATTACGTGATATGAGTTTCACTTCCGCTTCATAGGCTTGAAAAATGGTGACAAAACTAGAACTTCACAGTACAATTTCAGTCTTGCTATAATTTGTGTGAAAGCAGGTTGACTTTACCTAGCTACATGATATACTAAGTACACGGGTCACCTGCATGCTCTTCTGAAAGCGCGACGATGTGTGTGAACGTGTTAGTGCGTGCGTGCGCGCGCGATCCAAACATCTCCAAGAGGCATAGATCCTCATGCGCCTGGAGGGCGCATGAGGATCTATTCCTCCTAGAGATGCGCGCGTGTTTGTGTGAGAAAGAGAGAGAACCGCGCGCGCGAGAGAGAGAATGACGTCATATTTAGAGTATTATGTCAGTGTCTGCGTGGTGACGGAGTTGCCTCTTTTACGTCACCGCCACTTTCTGCCTTTTTCTAGAAGTAAAGGTTTTTTTTAGTGTTTTAATTTTTTTCTGAAAAGAATTAATTTTTACTAAAGAAGTCAGTGAAAGAATACAAAGCTGGCTAAAGAACTCATCCAATGTCTTTCTCCAAACTAGCTATATGTAAAAGTTCAAGTAAATATGACACAAATTACGGACTCTAATCTGAGTCAACTGACTTCCTATAAACGGCTGTTTATGTCTTCAATGAGACATTCTCCCCGATCACTTCGGTGCCAGCGAGACAATAAACTTGAATTACTCAGTCAGTGAGACATTCAATTACAATGTGCTCGGAGGCTCTCTTAGCCACCCACTTAAGAAAGTATTTCGCCAAGTTTCAAGCTTGTGTGTACAAAAATATCGGAGATTCTCTTGTTTACATACATACGCACACAAATACATACTAGTACATACATACATACATACATACATACATACATACATACATACATACATACATACATACGTACATACATACATACATACATACGCACATACGGCGCTTCCCGCCAAATGTACATTCAGCAGCGAGGTCAACGTAACTAGACATGACTTAATTTTTATCTTGATACTTCAATTGTTAGATTTAGCCTGCCCGCCTTTGACATCATGGACATGCTATTAATGATTTGCCCCACCGCGACCCGTCCTAAAAGTCCCTTCTATAAAAAGAAGGTAGTTGAAAAGAACATGGATACAAAGTGGTGTCAGCAAGACGCGTAGATCCTCATGAGCCCCCGCAACTTGTCCCCGCATGACGACCTGTTCCTTTTATCCTCCCTCGCGGACCCGCAACGCACGATCGAGGCCGGAGGTGACCAGTGTGTTGCAGGTGATCAAGTAGTCACTTGCCAGGCGTCAGAGTGCCACTAGTCACTTTACAAAATAACCAGTAAAGTAATACAGTGGTAGAGGAATGAACATCATTTGTTTTATAACCTAATGAAGCACAGCCGCAGTGAATCGAGGGAGTACCAGTTGTGGGCACAGTCCCGGTTTTCCCGAAAGGCGCACGCTCCGTGCACTTCTATGCGTACGTTCACTTCTCAACAGGGGGGAGACGGGGGGGGGGGGGTGGGAGGGGGGAGGTGGGAGTGCGGGAGGGGGGGGGAGAGGGATAGGGCAGGCAGTGGTTGGAGGTGACTAGTGTCAGGCGGCCTACAGGAAAGCACGTTTGACACGTCCTGTTGGTTCAGTTTCAGTCGTGACAGTGCAGTCACGTTCATGAGACATTACCCAGTTTATCTCAGTTTTTAATGTGCACTAGTCATATACGCAGACAAAAAATTAAACTATATTAGATTATGGCTATTTCAAAATTGGGTTATTGAGAATGTTCAATAAAACGTAATAATAATGATTTGTTAAGCTCTTATTCTAAAAATAGCTCTAAGCGGTGATATAAAAAGAAAACTAAGACCACGCACACACACACACCATCACACACACACACACACACACACACAGACAGAGCCACACACACACACACACACACACACACACATACACAAACACACACAGAGTCACACACACTCTCTCTCTCTCTCTCTCTCTCTCTCTCTCTCTCACACACACACACACACACACACACACACACACACACACACACAGTGACAGAGTCATACACACATGCACACACAGCGTTACAGAGTCACACACACACACACACACACACACACACACACACACACACACACACACAAACACACTGACGCACACACGCACACACACAGTCACACACACACACACAGTCACACACACACACACACACACACATAGAGAGAGTCACACACACACACACACACACACACACACACACACACACACACACACACACACACACACACACACGATAGTGTTGATAGCTATTTACAATGGCTGGGGGATATGGCAGAGGCAGTGTTGTAGAGGTGGTTATTGAGAAAGTGATTTGAAGGAGGGGAGCGTTTTGACAGTTACGGACAGGGGGCAGAGAGGCTGTTCCACGCGGCGAGACCAAGATGGGAGAAGGCACGACCACCACGTGTTAATTTGAAAATTACAAGTTAACTTGCAGCGCGCGGGGGGTAAACTTGCAAAGCTTCTCGGGCCGACGTCGGCCGCAGTGGGCCCGCGCACGGCCGTGCGCGGGCCCACTGCGGCTGACGTCGACCCGAGGGTCTTTTACCTACTGGGTAGAGAAATATGGTGCCAGGTGCTTGCTGAATTGAATTAAATCGAAAAATAAGCTTTGTACGGCTCTGGTAAACAGAAACGTGAGTTTGTTTCTCTTCAGTTGAAGCAGCGGAACATTTTCCAGTTACTTAACCCTTTGGCTGTCGGGTAGCGCTTTTCGTCGCGATTCCCGCAGGAATCATCGCGACAAAAAAAAAAGCGCTACCGAAGCCAAATTGTTAAGTTTGTAGTGTTTAATTACTCCACTTCGAGGCCGGCGATATGTCAAGTTTTATAGCGTCTTTTGTGCTTATGGATAATATTACTGAAGCGGCCAACGCTTCGGCAGGATTTTTTAAAAAAATATACATGTTCAATATTTCCCTGCTATATTTCTGTCTGCAATCAATTTATTTTATTGCGGCAGCTTGCGAAAACATCTGCGTGTATTTTCTAATGCAGTGAAAGCTTTACGTGGGCTGGGGTCGCCACTTTGCGGTAAATGCATGTCTAGGCACGCGAATTTTTATGATTGTACACTAGTTGTGGTAGATGGATCAACAATAATAGTTTTCAAGGGCACTGTCGGATTTCGAGTGGCATCTCACAAAACGCCAAGGTAATTTGGCAATGCCCGTGAACTGTCATGGTCCGTTCAGCTCGCGTGGCCTCGACCGAAACCGTAACATGGTTGAATGAGTAAAGGTTGTCACTGACTTTTGATTTCACGCCCGAACAATGATTTACCACAAGACAAATAAACTTGGACTACTCAAGCCGACCTCTTTCCGTGGATGTGCTCCTTACATTTCATGGCAGTCCAGAGAGCACAGGCTATCTTAGAAACACGGGTCACTTAAGGCCCCGCCGCACATGCCCGATTTTGAGGCCAATTCTCGAGCAGTTTCGAATCGGAGTGTGGTCGGACCGGACTACAAAAACGTGTGCACTGCCACACATTCCCCGACTTTTTTTTAGCCGACCGGTTTGAATCGAAGACCAAGGTCGTACCTGTTCAGGCCCCGCCACACTTGCCGGTTGTGCCCCGATTTTGAAGCCGATTCCGATCCGATTGCGATCGGATGACGTCATATATCCGATCCGTTCCCAATCGGCTGGGAATCGGGTGACTAGAACCTGCTCTATTTTTCCGATCCGAATCGGCCCCGATTGTAAGCTTCAACCAATCAGAGCGCGTCTCGCAAAGCACGTTGTTTCAGTTTGAACTGAATGGCGGAAGATCAGTACCACCTTCGTTGCCGATGTCTCGTCCGCCTCTTGCCGAATATGACGCAAACTGCTGATAATGCAAGCACATCATCATCACTGTCAAACCTAGCAGCCATTTTGCAGAACAGGTACGACTTTGATCTTCGGTTCAAACCGGTCGGCTAAAAAAGTCGGGAAATGTGTGACAGTGCACACGTTTTTATAGTCCGGCCCGATCACCTACCGATTCGAAACTGCTCGGGAATCGGCCTCAAAATCGGGCATATGTGGCGGGGCCTTTCAGCGAAATGGCTGCTAGTTTGCACAGTGATGATGATGTGCTTGCATTATCAGCAGTTTTGCATCATATTCGGGAAGAGGCGGGCGAAACATCGGCAACGAAAGTGGTACTGGATCTTCCGCCATTTTCAAACTGAAACGACATGCTTTGCGAGACGCACCGCTCTGATTGGTTGAAGCTTACGATCGGGGCCGATTCGGATCGGAAAAATAGTGCAGGTTCTAGACACCCGATTCCCAGCCGATTGGGATCGGATCGGATATATGACGTCATCCGATCGCAATCGGATCGGAATCAGCTTCAAAATCGGGGCAAAACCGGCATGTGTGGGCGGGGCCTTTAGTGTATGAGTGAGGCTTAGTCCCGGTTGCGCCAACCACTCAGTAAGGTGTCCGGTATGCGGATGGGGTGAACTCATTCAGCCCGACGGCCGTATCTCCCAAATTCTGGAGGCGTCATCTAATGACTTGCAGCAGTTGCAGGAGATGGATCGACCATGATAATTCAAGGGCAGTGCCAGATTAGCTTAGCGCCGCCAAGCTAATCTGGCACTACCCTTGAATTATCATGTTCGACCCATCTCCTGCTGTAGTGCGTCAGGGCTGAATGGGTTAAATAATTTTGCGTTTCAAAATGAGGCAGAAATGCGGCAGCACAAATTCAGTTGCGCTGGGTACATTCATACCTTGGTGGATTCGCGCCGGGTAGATCATTGCTGGGTAGATTTACGCCACAGTATTTCGAACCTTCGTACTTTGACAGAGACAGAGCAGCCTAGCTCCTCAGATGCTAATCTATACACACACCGCCCCAGAACCTCTCTGTACTGGTAAACATGATTGGAGTTCAGCGTACGTGTGAAATGGGTAACATGAACTGTTTAGTTGATGATGGAAGCTGTTCATCGATGCATGTAGGCCTACTGCCAAATGTGACTGAACTCATTCAAATAAGTATCCAACGGAGAAAGAAACACGCTTAGAAAAGACGGGTACAACACCTTTTCTAAGCGTGTTTCTTTCTCCGTTGGGTACTTATTTGCATTGTACACGCTTGGCAGTCACCTTTTTGGTCTGGGTTGAACTGGCTCATTCAGCCCCGAGACACCACAGCAAAACATGGATTGGTAAACATGATTGGACTTCAGCATACGTGTGAAATGAGTAACTTGAACTGTTCAGTTGATGATGGAAGCTGTTATCGGTGCATAAACTGCCAAATGTGACTGAACTCATTCAGCCCCGAGACACCACAGCAAAACATGGATCGAGCATGATAGTTCAAGGTTGGTGCCATAATAGCTTGGCGCCCATAGGCGCCAAACTATTCTGGCACCACCCTTGAACTATCATGCTCGATCTGTCTCTAGAATTGTAATACAGTCCTTCAGAGGGCAATTTCAAAATCTGGGGATTTCGGTCCTGGGGCAGAATGTGTTAATCATGAGTGTTTCGGAAGCTGCAGAACATTCCTGAACCAAGAGTAACGACGCAGTGTACTTGTTTACTTCAGTCATAACAGTGACGCAGTTCACAAGTCTATTTTTTAAGAACCTGTATTTAATATGTAGTATACAGTTTTTGTAAGGATATTCATTAATTAATAATATATAATATATATATATATATATATATATATATATATAATATATATATATATATATATATATATATATATATATATATATATATATATATATAATATATATATATATATATATATATATATATATATATATATATATACGTTTTAGTTTTGACTTTTCTCTTGAAAAGAGGAAAGTCAACATTAAAATGTAATTTGTATAAAGATAATGTTGCCGTCTGCTGAAGAGCTGTGTTGACATATCAGCAGATATCAGGACTGGTGCTCGTGCACACCACCTGCTATCAAACGGCACGTGATAAACTGTGAAGAGCGATGCCGGAAATGAAAAATGAGTATGTTGTTGACGTGAAGCATCTGAGAGTGAGTGCATACCACCTATAAGGCTGTTTGCAGACACTCAGTTTTTAACCCCATAACTGAGCGTTACCCATCTGCAAGAGACATAAATCCTCATGAGCCCCCGCAGTCGCGGGGGCTCATGATGATTTGTGTCTCTTGTTTGTCCTTTGTTATTTATACCTGAATTTGGCCTCATTTAAATATGTCATTCTAAACGCGGATTTTCGGTCAGAGTCAGTGCAGTGGTGTCAGGCGCGAAATTCGTGATCAATGGCAGCAAAGGGATTAAAAAGAAATGTTTAGACGTACTTTGATGTTATTAAACCAAATGAGCTTTTGGTCACAGACTTGTTGCTTATAATATACTTTTGGCCACCGGTTTGTCGCCGAGGAATATTGCGCACAGACTTTCGCCCTAAGTCACTTTGTCCAACTACGTTTCGCCCGTGAAATTTATGCCTAAATCTGCTTACTTTACAAACATTTGGTTTTATTTCCAAACCCATGCATCAAGTAGCTACAATGTGCTTTTCAGTGACACTCTCTTCAGTGCGGGGACTTCCACAAATGTATGGCAAATAATCTGAAAGTTACGTCAGTATCATAAATTGGATGGGAGTGGGGGAGGGGGTGGGGTGGGGAGGGGGGGACATACCTGGGCCTGTACTTGCCTGTAACGTACTTGGGCGAAATGCCTTTGTATGTACGCGAGACTCTCAGTTTTGTTTCAAGATATCTCTAAAAAGCGAACCATATGTTCTTCCAGAAACACATGGTGTAGTGTTGCCTTTTCTCTGGTGAAACTAACAGCTGCAAAAAAAAAGAGAACTAAAATAACATTAATAAATAAATGAATTGCCTGGAGTTTCGAAACTGTACACAAACGTTTTCATTTCAAGATTTTGTTCCGACGGCCACTGATATTCCATCGTTCGCTGTGTGGTGATAATATTTATGGGTCAGTGGGGTGGGATAACGGCGGCCTGGTGAGCTGACGTACTGAGTTTAAGTTCTAACTTTGCGAAAAGATCTAGTAATTTCTTTTCTAAAATCCTCGAAGACGTGTTCAGTGCTAAAACATACATACTGACGAGCAAAAGAAATGCGACATTTTTGAAATCATCGGAAACACTTTAGTGTTTCCGATGATTCCAAAAATGTCGCATTTTGTTTGTTCGTCAGTACACAGTTGATATGGAAGTTAACTCGCCTGGTGAAGTTTTCTCACCCCAGGTGTGATCTGACGATAACGGTCAGCCATAATCTGGAACCGCTTCCCGCAATACCTTGGGTTACTTATTTTCTTAATCCAGACCCAAAAGGTGACTGCCAAGCGTGTAAAATGCAGAGAAGAACCCAATGGAGAAAGAAACACACTTAGAAAAGACAGTTACAAAACAATTTATTAATATTTCGGGTCGGTAAATAGACAGATCAGTCGCTACTTATCTTATCGAAGAAGGAATGTTGCCACATTCCTTCTTCGATAAGATAAGTAGCGACTGATCTCTATACTTGTTTGTTTGTCTCTTTTGAAGAAGGGTATTTACCCGAAATGTTAATAAATTGTGATGTAACTGTCTCTTCTAAGCGTGTTTCTTTTTCCGTTTGGTTCTTCTCTACTGACTTGATTTCTTGCAATGCCTAATGTGCCATGCTGCCAAGTTGATTTTCTGCCTAGGGCGAGTTGACTCCATGGACCTCACTGCCCGAGAAAATTAATATCGTGACAGTTAGCTCACCCTCCTGTATGTTCCTCCGACTGGTCGCTGACGCCGTTTTAGTGTTGAAAGATGGAACTGACCATGCACGGTCAAGCAGATACAGGTGGCGTGTTTGCTGAATGATCCCACTGAACAGAATGACTAGATGAATTTTTACATTGTTTTTTTTTTTATTTCGAGAGAGAGGTGAAACGTTTTATTTACAGGATAAAGGTTTAGGTGAAACGCCTCTCTTACAAACTGTCCTGTTAAAAAATGAACATTAACAGCAAAGAGCACGAGAAACACAATAAATCTAAACAAGGAGAAATAAACTAGGGAAAAAAACACTATACAAAAGCAATGCAAATAATGTGCACACACCATATCAATAACAGTGAATAACAATTTAACAGAGAGAGAGAGAGAGAGAGAGAGAGAGAGAGAGAGAGAGAGAGAGAGAGAGAGAGAGAGAGAGAGAGAGAGAGAGAGAGAGAGAAAATTAATGAATCAATGAATCTTTATATTACAACGGTAAAGATATTAACAATGCCAGAGGCAATGCCATTTTTGAAATCTGCCGTTGCTACACTCTACAAACACAACAATTACATTACATTAATACATGTATGGGACCAACGCCTACGGGTGTGTTGGGGGAGAGGGAGCGATGGTAAGGAATATTAAAAAAAAAAGAAAAAAAAAGAAAGCAACAACACAGCAGCACTATACATACACAGCAGTAGAATGGGTACATTACTAACAATGATATCTACGTATAGAAAGCAAAGCTTGAAGATAGTTATGGCTGCGAAGATAAATGTTTAAAAAGACTTTTCTTGAAACATGATACCGTTGGAATGGTCTTCGTGTGGGATGGAAGAGAATTCAACAAAGTCGACCCCGAGAATGCTAGACTGTTTTTAAATAAGTGCTGAAATTGTTTATTATCGTTTTGGGTGTGTGTATGTGTGTACATTTTGTATTTGTACGGTATGCACTCTTTGTTTTCCTTGTTACTATTTTGAAAAAAAAGCTTCAATAGAAAAAAAGGGAACCCCCCCCCCCCCCCAAAAAAAAAAAAAAAAAAAAAAAAAAAAAAAAAAAAAAAAACAACTCTGAATGTTCATAAAGAAAAACGCACGTGAGCTCCAAACAATACGCTATAGATTTGGGATGAAATCCTCATCTTGTTATCTTCTTACCTCTTTGCCAGAATTCGGGGCCCGACCGCCCAGCACATATTGTGCATTCTCCGGAATGCGCTCCGACCAGCCCCATTCAAAAGTCTACCGTATTTTCAATACGGTAGACAACAACAACAAAACAATTTTCTCACACAAATGATTAACTCTTTGGCTGTCGGTAGCGCATTTTGTCGCGATGATTTCTGCGGGAATCCACGCTACAAAATGTGCTACCGAAAGGCAAAGGGTTTGCGGCCTTGATATCGCGTGCAGTGCCTCATCGTGTATTTTGTGCCGACTCAGCGTTTCTGTGATAAAAAATGGTATATGATGGTATGTGTAACAGCGAATAAAATAAAAATAATTTGAGGTAATTACCGTAAAATGAACGTAGTTATAAATGCCGTCCGCAACACGAAGCCGGTAATCCTGCGAAATTGTTTGCGAATGTATTACGTCATGTGCTGAGATAGCGTAGTAATGGTGCCCAACGATGTCTAAAGCGACTAATAATTGACGAAATACAAAAGATATACGTACAGTTTTACAAAAATGCATCCGCAAAAGCGTTATAGATCCTGGTCATGGACGATTTTTGCAATTATGTAAGTGTCATAAACACAATAATTGTGCACATATGTGTGCATTACGTCACTATATTCTTGTCTTTCTTTGACGTATAGAGGATGTTTATGATATCAAATGATACCTAGCTCGAATACAATGAGTGAACGATCGCAGATTAACGTTATTCTGTTGTCAGATATTATTAGTTGTATTACGAGTTAGGCTTTGCCAGTGGTTCTTGTCGCCTCGAGGGTTCGATCAGGCAGTTCAATCTCAGAGGTAAAAGTCGAGGGTTTCTGCCCGTGACTGACTTTGCATCTGACACTGAACTCCCTGATCGGACCCGAGAGGCGACAGGAACCACTGGCGAAGCCTACTGAACTGGAAATACAACGATTTTGTCTTCAACTTTAAAAATACTGTATATAAGCGCGAAGTATACGCTTGTTAAGGGAGGGGGGGGGGGGGGGGGTGCACGGTAGATCTAGCTAGCTTATGGACTATTATATTTTGCTGTATCGTCTGATGTATTTTTATATGTGTAGAGTAGCAGGACAGTTTGGAAGATAAGCATTGCTATGCCTAAAACTTTTTATTCTGAAAAAAATCGTTTCATCAACATCATCTTTCTCTCTCTCTCTCTCTCTCTCTCTCTCTCTCTCTCTCTCTCTCTCTCTCTCTCTCTCTCTCTCTCTCTCTCTCTCTCTCTCTCTCTCTCTCTCTCTCTCTCTCTCTCTCTCTCAAAACCAGCATTTCTGTCTCTCAACACATTTATTCAAGTCATTGATCCATACAGCCATTCATTCGTTCTCTCGTAAAAGCATCGCATTACTTGCCGCTAACCCGGTCCCCAATATTATTCGTGTATAATAAGGTGTTTTCTTTCTAGGCCAAAGTACAGTAAATCTACGCCCTTCTCTCTCTCTCTCTCTCTCTCTCTCTCTCTCTCTCTCTCTCTCTCTCTCTCTCTCTCTCTCTCTCTCTCTCTCTCTCTCTTTTCTCTCTCTTTCTCCTGTCATTAATTCACCTATTGCGTCATTCCGTAGTTTTTCTTCCTCTTCTTCTTCTTCTTATTAATATTATTATTGTTATTATTTGCATGCTATGTTTATTTTCCTGTTACGTTGTTTTGTGTACAGGTCAGCTTGTAAGACAGGCATTGAGTTGCCTAATAGCTTTATCCTGAATATAAAAAAAAAGATTCATCATCTCTCTCTCTCTCTCTCTCTCTCTCTCTCTCTCTCTCTCTCTCTCTCTCTCTCTCTCTCTCTCTCTCTCTCTCATGCGCGTATGTATGTCTGGAGTGCGTGTCCGAGAGCGTGTGTGTGTGTATTTGTGCGTTTGTGTCTGAGTGCGTGCGTGTGTAAGTTTGTGTGTGTGTGTGTGTGTGTGTGTGTGTGTGTGTGTGTGTGTGTGTGTGTGTGTGTGTGTGTGTGTGTGTGTGTGTGTGTGTGTGAGTGAGTGAGTGTGTTTGTGTGCGTTTGAAAACTGGTCCTGTTACCAATAACTTCTACCGTTGGAAAATAAAGGTGCATTGTTCATTGTTCTCTCTCTGTCTCTCTGTCTCTCTGTCTCTGTCTCTCTCTCTCTCTCTCTCTCTCTCTCTCTCTCTCTCTCTCTCTCTCTCTCTCTCTCTCTCTCTCTCTCTCTCTCTCTCTCTCTCTCTCTCTCTCTCTCTCTCTCTCTCTCTCTCTCTCGCGGCCCAACGATACGGAGTTCCGCCTATTCAGAAATGCAGGAGCCTGGAGTCCGTCGTCACGTACTGCATTGAGTCCGTATTTATATAAGTTCTATTCGTATGTATACACTACGCCAGTGAAAGACGCCGTGGGATTTTTCTTCCATAGAAATTTGCGATGGAAAGGTAATGTCAATAAGTGTGACAAAATGTCGACCCCTGTACTGTCCCGGATTTAGGACACGTCTGTGCACACTGGTTGGACACGTTAGTGCCGCACTACACTAGTTTTCACTGGAGACAACCAGTGTGGGCCACGTGTGCCAGACGATGAGCAAAAAGGTCCTCGGGTCGTCGAGTGCCTTGTGTTTACTAGGGCATGACGGCTTTCAGGCAAGCAGACCTTTTGATAGACGCCCAGTTGTTCGTTAGCTTCGGTGAGGCGGAAACGATTTGAAAGCGATTCCGATTCCGATTATTTAAAAGGGAAAGGACTTCCAGCTCTCGCTGATTTTGTCCTTGGGGAGGGGGGGGGGGAGGGAGGGACTTATTTATTGTCTATCGGTGATGTCCACCCATCACTCACTCCTTTCGTCCATCATATCCAGTCGCGCCTCAGAATGCCACGCCGATTTGAAACCTTGCCCCATTTCCCCATATATACCATACACATGGTACCGCAATGTCAACGTACCTTTCCACCTTTTTGAACGGAGTCACCGCCCCCCCCCCCCCTTCACCCATTAACCCCTTCCCCTCCACTGATCCAGGCCATTCCAATTCACCCTCGCCCTGCCCCTTCTCAGTCACCAGCCTTAACACTTTCTGCCCCAGGACCGAAATCCCCGAATTTTGAAGTTGCCAACTGAAGGACTGTTTTACAATTCTAGAGACACTGCGCCAAGCTATTCCGGCACCACCCTTGAACTATCATGCTCGATCCATGTCTTACCTGTGGTGTGTCAGGGCTGCATGAGTTAATGCCCTAATCCCTTTGTGCGTGTTCCGTTTACAGTACCCGTTGGTTGCGTGCTTAAGGGTGCAGGGGCGGATCTGTATGGGGAGGGGTGATTCCAGGGGTCCGGACCCCCCGTCCCTCCCCCCCCCACACAAAATAAATAAATAAATAAATAAATAAAAATAAATAAATAAAAAATAAAAATAAAATAAAATAAATAAAAATACAAAAATCTTTAAAATGCTAGAACAAAGTCCCTTTTTGTGGAGTTTGGACCCCCCCCCCCCCCCCCACTTGTTCGATATTTCGGCAAGTGGCGACAGTCTTGACACACATTTAACCCCCCCCCCCCTCTCCGTCGTCCGCACCCACCCATCCCCCACCCCTTCCACGGTTGTTTGATTGTTCGGCCCCCGGAAGTAATGTCTAGCGTTGGGAGGCGGTTTGTATCAAAAGTTGGAACCCTCCTCTCCCCCGCCCCGAGGTAACTGATCCGCCCCTGATGGGGGTAACCTTTGGTTGTCGGTAGCGCTTTATGTCGAAGTGCCTCGTGCGGAAATCACCTCAACAAAAAGCGCTACCGAAACCGAAGGCTCAAAGAAACGCGTTTAACTCATTGTGTCCCAGGTACGAAATCCCCACATTTTGCAGTTGTCCTCTGAGTACTGCATTACAACTCAGGAGACAGCTTGACCATGATAGTTCAAGGGTGGTGGCAGAATAGCTTGGCGCCACCCTTGAACTATCATGGTCGAGCCATACTCTGACCGTGTGTCGGGACTGGACGAGTTCAGTGCAACTGGTTCAGACTGGTTCAAAGAGCTGATCCGGTCGTGTTTAGATTCAAACTTGAGTGCCGTCTGCCTCAAAGAGCGGGGCTGTACTTAAATTTACAGGCCTACTGCAAAAACAGTTCTTTGGTCTACTTGACCCGTCACGGTTCCTGCACCCGACGCGCTGTACCCACACTTTGAGGTGCACTGATCTGCAGCGGCGCACCGTCATCGTCGGCATGAGGCATAGATTCTCATGAGCCCCTGCAACTGCAGGGGCTCATGAGAATCTCTGCCTCATGCAGGTATAAATTATACGGTTTTGCAGCTGCCTACAGCCGAAACACTTTGCAGCTATTACTTACTTACTTATGCCTGTCACGCCTACACGGGTATAGGCCGTCGACGAGAGACCTCCAGCAACACCGGTCCTGTGCTTCTCCTTCGATTCTACTCCAGGTGGTTTCCAGTTTCTTGATGTCTGCTTGGATTTGCAGCTATACTAATGGTCAAAACTTAAAGGGCCACCCTACTTTTTGTGTCATTGTTTATCGTCGCAAGTACGCTAATAAAATACATTGTTCTTTCGATCCAAATGGGTTAAAAGTTGACCTTAGACAGTCCACTGTACAGGGAACAATAGACAACAATTCATCAATTTCCACGAACGTGTCAAATGCACGTGAAACGTCGTCAGTTATGGTGAAAAGCTGTGCGATATTGGCAAGCGTACCAAAGGCAGGCAGGTGGAAAAACTCGGTAAAGTCGTGATGCACGTGCTAAAGGGGTCAGTCGTGAACACTCAGCACTTCTGTTTCGCTACAATTACTGGTACAGTAGGGGCATACTTGTCATTTTCCTAACCATGCCACCACGACGAAGCCTAACGCCAGTAGATCAAGACCGGGCGCTAGCATGGCTGCAGGATGGAATTTCCGGACGAGAAGTTGGGAGACGTCTTGGGGTGTCCCATTCAGTGATCCAGAGGCTGCTGGCACGATTTCAAGAAACTGTAAGGGGCAGAACGACGACCATGCTCAGGACGCCCGCGCTGCATCAGCAGAAGAAAGGACAGATACCTCTGTGTGGCGGCTCTGCGCGACCGAACTGTCACGTCAACCACTCTGCGACGTCAACTGATGCAAGCTGCAAACGTTAACGTCAGCAGAAGCACAGTCTGCCGACGTCTGCGCGAAATTGGCCTGGCTTCATGCAGAGCAGCAGTGAGAAAACCCCTCACTCCAGCTCATCGCAGAGCCCGGGTTGCCTGGTGTCGTCAACATGTGAGGTGGAACAGACTCCAGTGGACTCAGGTTCTGTTTGCTGATGTGTCACGGTTTACTGTATCCTTCAACGACGGCAGAGTGAGGGTATGGAGACACCAGGGCGAGCGATTCACGGATGGATGCGTCCAAGATATGGATCGCTACGGAGGAGGCTCAGTCATGGTCTGGGCAGGCTTCAGCAGGGAAGGCAGGACCCCCCCCCCCCCTTTCACGTCATCCGAGGCACTCTGGCTGGACTGCTATCGGGACGAGATTGTGCAGCCCCTCATCCAGCCAGCTCTCCAAACCATAGGCGACAATGCTGTTCTACAGGACGACAACGCTCGACCTCATCGCGCCGCTGTGGTTGAGTACCTTGAGCAACGGGGCATCATGAGGATGAAGTGGCCAGCTCGTTCACCTGATCTGGCTGACATCGAGCACCTCTGGGACGTGCTGGGGCAACGTGTAGTCAGCAACCCCCCCCCCCCCCTTCAAGGCGTCCCCCAGCTGACTCAGTTCCTGCATCAAGAGTGGGCAGCGATACCACAACATGTTCTCTGAACCATGGTGAACTCCATGCGTCAACGCTGCATTGAATGCTTGGTTGCAAACGGTGGGTACACTCGCTACTGACTGGACCAGTCTTCTGTGACTTTTCAAATGAGGGGTGGGTGAACATTCTAAGGTACTGCTGTTGTTACAATTGCTTGATTTACTCAAAACTTAAATGAAATTGTTACTGAATGAATTAGCAAGTACTGACTCCAAGTATTGATAATTATTTGTTTGGTGTTGTCGGTGCGTCTGCGATAAAAAGTGGCTCTTAAGTTTTGACCATTAGTATATTTGTGACAAGCGCTGGCGGACACGGGTGTATGTGCATGGGGGACTTGGATAGCAATAAAGATGACAGGCTTGTTCCATAGCATGTCCGCGTTGAAAGGTCCTTGGTAACTGAATCCAAGTGACACAGCTGCAGTGCGCCTGAATTGATCAGTATTCAAGTCGTACCCCAGAGGCAATAGCTGTCCTTGTCCGCGACCATAACCCACCCAATAAGGCTGTCCATTTTCACCCAGGTGCCGTACACGTTATACGACTTACAGGCCCACTACCGCCGTAACTGTTCATAGATGCACTTCTCGGTAACAAACGGTTACGAAACGCTACACGCAGGTCTTGTTATGGTTCATTTGGACACAGGAGAATTCAGTTCAGCACACGTCGTCTTAATATCAAGTAACCTGACAATGACTCCACTCCGTTCTATAAATACAGTGCTATCAGTACGAGAAACAGCTAAAAATAGTTTTAAACGCTAACAGCTGCACAGAATAAATAAGTGCGATTACGCATGTGCTGTTGCTGCCTGTCCAAACTGCTGTTAAAGTTCATTAGGTTTGTCGACAAGACATAACAAACACAAATGGTGCAGAAACGTGTCTTCGGATTTCAGTATGCGTAATGGTACTTTAAACTCCAAACACAACCACTTGCACCACAGTGAAAATGCCGGGCCCCAAACTGCTGTGTGCTCATACATCTTTTTCTTCAGGGATGAATCGTCTCAAGGGCAGTGCCTGGCCAGGTTAACCCTTTTAGCCCCAAGGTCCCTTTTCTGAAATTTTGGAGGTGTTGCCTAACGACTATGTACCAGTTGCACTGAGGAAAGGGCTTGACCATGATAATTCAAGGGCAGTGCCCTTGAATTATCAAGGTCAAGCCATCTCCTACTGTATGGATCCGGGGCTAAAAGGGTTAACCAAGCTAATCAGGCACTGTATTTTAACACAATCTCGTCCTTTCAGGTTTCGTGATACGCTAAGCTTACCGATACTTACCGCGTGCAGATCATTTATTGGTGCCTGTTAGTGGCGCGGTTGGGTGACTCAGTATATTTTACTGTTTCAGATCTGTTTTTGTTTGCTCGTTTTGTTTGTCATATTTAGCATCCGCCCCCCCCCCCCCCCTCGCCTCTCACTCCTCACGGGCCCATGTGTGTCACATGGATACTTTTGGCTTAACTCATTCTACCCCATCACCGAAATCCCCAAATGTTGCCGTTGTCCTCTGAAGACTGCATTGCAGTGCAGGACACAGATCGACCATGATAGTTCAAGGGTGATGCCAGAATAGCTTGGCGCCCTTAGGCGCCAAGCTATTCTGGCATCACCCTTGAACTATCATGGTCGATCCTTCTTTTGCTGTGGTGTGTCTGGGGTAGAATGAGTTAACAAAAAAAAAAAGACAAATATAAAGCCGATGCTCTGCCTATACAATGTCAGCACTGTAGGAAGCTATTGAGGGGTTGTGGAGGTATTTAGGGGGGCCTCGTCACACCCCACACCCAAAGTCCGAAATAGCTCAGGCGGTTAAGCGTCGGAGCAGGAGAGCGAAGGGGATCGCCGGGTCGTGGGTTCGAATCCCGTCCCGGCCCCGGTAGCTGGACTCGCAATCCAGGTGGGAAAGACGGGCCTGTTCAATAACATGTCCGTTGAAAGGTCCTGGTAGATCAAAGTGGCACAGTTGGAGTGCGCCTGAGTTGATCAGTGTTCAGGTTGTACTCCATAGGCAATAGATTTACCTGTCCCCTATAACCCGCCCTTCAGGGCCGTCCTTTATCACTTCAGTGCCGTGGACGTTAAACCCCGAAATAACCAACCAAACCCCACACCCCGCCCCCTTCCCACTACTCACGGGCCCATGTGTGTCACATGTATATATTTGGCTTAATAATAATTTTTATTTAAAAAAAAGACAAATCGGCTCTGCCTATACAATGTCAGTACTGTAGGAAGTTATGGAGGAGTTGTAGATTGAGTTAGGGGGGACCTCCCCACCCACCCACCCCCCGGCAAATATTTGTAGGGGAGTTGTCTCTCCCCCCCCCCCCCCCCCTAGTTCCTGCTCCACTGCATGGAGACGTCTTGGGTGTTCTTGTTTATTGGTACTGCTGTACCTAAGTTCAGGTTGGGACATCATTCAGGACAAACTGATCTAGGCCCTGACACTGATATACATTCCAGCCCTCAGCTTCATCACAGAACTGAACTAGGCTAACACGTACCGTGAGTGGCAAAATCAATGACCGTAAAAGTCTAGGCCCTGCTGTAGACATTCCAGCCTTCACTGAGCTTCTTTGAAGAACTACATTAACACTGAGTACATACTTTTGCACTATAATGAGCAACACGTGTACGACGTGCCCATCCCGTCACTGAAGAACTCAAAGGTACCAGTCGATCGGGCCGACGTCGTCCCGAAGGTCTTTTACTTACTGGGGATGACCCTGCCAAGAGGATGGCATCTACCCGAGAGTCACGAGACTACGCTATACTCTTTGCGGCATCTACTTTTCTCCTCTTTTAGATTCCACCTCTCTCCCGCCTACCGCCCCTCCGCACCGGCACAAACACGCGCACAACCTTAACGTGTGATGTTTAAGCTGGTCAATTAGCTTATGTAACGTCGGGAAAATTGAAAAACAACCCACATCTGTTTCCACCCCGGCTTTGTCTGTTATATTTCCGAAGAGACCTGAAGCCCCGGCCTAGCGCCATAATTTTGCCAATACTGACAAGTTCCTCACCTGCTGATGTGAAAACCGGGCTGGGCCGGAGACTGCTGGGCCGGGAAAGTGCATTGCACTTGACTAACCTATTTAGTACATCCTGAGGTTGATTTTTTAAAACACTTTTCTTGTTGCCATATGAAGGTTACACAACAGATTAGGAGATAGATCAAACATTTTAGTTCAAGAATAGTGCCAAAATAGCTGGGCGCCTGAGGCCCCAAACTATTCTGGCACCACCCTTGAACTGTCACTGATTGTCAAATTAATTTCAAGCAGTAGTGTATCAGGATGAAAAGGGTTATTAACACACTGCCGCAGCAGCAAGGCGAGGCCGGCTTTGGTCGCCGGAAGTTCACTGGAGTCAGTGAGGTCCATAGGCGCATTGGTTATCCCCCCTCGGTTCCGCGGCGGCTACCGCTGCGCAGCAATCCGGGAGGGAGAGAGCCAGTGTGGTCCACAGGAAGATAATTTTCTTTGGAAGGGGATGGGGCACTGTTTGCTACGCCACTACGCCTGCACGTGCTATCGTAAGTTCAAGGGGTAGGTGTGAGTGCCGGGGATGGACTCGGTGGGGCGGATCTGGGTGCGGTTCCGGCCATGGGTTGCGGACCCCCTCCTCCCGGAACACCCCCAGAAAAAGAAAAAAAAAGTTTAAACCATTCAGCCCTGACGCACTACAGCAGGAGATGGGTCGACGTTACCCTTGAATTATCATGGTCGACCCATCTCCTGCAACAGGTGCATATTCGTTAGATGACGCCTCCAAAATTTGGGAAATACCTGCGTCGGGCTGAATGAGTTAAAATGCTATATGAGCAACCCCCCCCCCCCCCGCCCACCCCCCCCCCGCCCCAACCCCCTTTTTTCCGCGACGGTTTTTAAGTCGCTTCTATTTATAGAAGGGACTTTTAGGACGGGTGGCGGTGGGGCGAATTTAATAGCATGTCCATGATGTCAAAGGCGGGCGGGCCTCTAACAATTGAAGTAACAAGATAAAATTACGTCATGTCTAGTTACGCTAACTTCGCTGCTGAACGTACATTTGGCGCGAAGCGCCGTATGTGCGTATGTATGTGTGTGCGTATGTATGGAAACAAGAAAATCTCCGATATTTCTGTACACAAGGTTGAAACTTGGCGAAATACTTTTTTAAGTGCGTGGCTAAGAGAGCCTCCGAGCATATTGTAATTGAATGTCTCATTGAAGACATAAACAACCGTTTATAGGAAGTCTGTTGAACCAGATTAAATTCAGTAATTTTTGTCATATTTACTTAAACTTTTGCGTATAGCTAAATTGGAGGAAAAACATTGGATGAATTCGTTAGCCAGCTTTGTATCCTTTCAACTTCTTTAGTAACAATTAATTCTATTCAGAAAAGAATTAAAACACTAAAAAACTTTTACTTCTAGAGAAAGTCAGACAGTGGCGATGACGTAAAAGAGGCTGTTACGTGTTGAGTCGTGGTCGTAGTATGATATCACACCACTTGAGACGGCACGCACGTAAGGTTCTTTTAAAGAAACTTCATTCAGCTGCAACCCGTCACACGTGGCTTAAGGTTGTAGACAATACTGGAGTAACAGTTCCAACAATACTTTATTTCAGCGATGCGATCTCCACACAATGCATTCCCAAATGCACCAACACTGATACAATGTCTCTTCTGCAAATGTCCACACTGCCGACACAAATGCGTTCCCTTACAACGTACACCACTGTTACGCTTACAACGTACACCGTTACGCTGCGTCTCTCACAATGTACACCCTATACGGGCCACGTACCTACGATAAACTGTGTGTCCCTACAACTGACAATGCATGACAATGTTGAAACGCGCTTCCCAGCACAATCTTTTATAGTATAATAGCTTTCCAGAATAATCTAGCAAATTCATACAACACAACCAATCAGAAGAGAATACGTAACCGAAACTCATAAATATTGATTAAAGAAAAGAACTTTCTAGAATAGACTACAATAGTCTACTAAATTCGACTGCTAATTTCACTCCCAATTTTAGGAAATCCCGGTGTGTTATGACTTCACACAAGAGTATGCTAGACACGTTGCCCGAGTTCTGCGGAAGTTTCAAAACTTCGCCTAATAGTGACATACTGGCTGGTAAGTTCACGCGCACAGAAAACAGCGGAGATTATTCGAGCGGTTTCTAGACTCTTCGGGATTCAACTCCGTATATCAAGAGACAATCAATTCCGCTCTCTGTGCGAACGATAGTGAATCTTACTAAAAAGGTACGTGATTCGTAATCATGATAGTTTAAATAAATATCAGATCGTTTCCTACGATTAATGCATGCATGCTCTCACAGCACAACACAACCACAATCGTAACAGAGGCAACTTCGTCACCACGCAGACACTGACATAATACTCTCAATATGACGTCATTCTCTCTCTCGCGCGCGGCTCTCTCTCTCTCTCTCTCTCTCTCTCTCTCTCTCTCTCTCTCTCTCTCTCTCTCTCTCTCACACACACACACACACACACACACACACACACACACACACACACACACACACACACAAACACACACACACAAACACACACACACACAAACAAGCGCGCATCTCCAGGAGGAATAGATCCTTATCCGCCCTCCTGGCGCATGAGAATTTATGCCTCTTGGAGATGTTTGGAGCGCGCGCACGCACGCACGAACACGCACACACACATCGACGCGTTTTCAGAAGAGCATGCAGGTGACCCGTGTACTTAGTATATCATGTAGCTAGGTAAAGTGATCCTGCTTTCACACAAATTAGAGCAAGACTGAAATTGTACCGTGAAGTTCTAGTTTTGTCACCATTTTCTCAAGACTATGAAGAGAAAGTGAAACTTATATCAGGTAAAATATAAAATTACGTAAAAACTAAAACTTACTGTCATGACAAATGACGTTTGACAAATCAATGACGCGTATGTCCTGCGCCCCTTATAGAACTCGCTGAAGCATTGGCAGATCTGCGAGACTTTTTCAATAGGAGATAATTCAACATCAGAATCAGATCAAAGACAAAAGATAGAGACCATTGACAGCGAGGACAGCTTTCATATAGAAGAAACTTTGTGGGTTATGGTTCATCCCATCTTGTTCGATATTTCGGTGGTAGTGTTGAAATTTTGGAAGAGGTTAACTGCGACCTGCTTGGCGCGCTATCCCCACCCCCCCCCCCCCCCACCCTCACCCCTTCCTTTCCCCGCCTTTTGATATTTCGGCCACTGGGAAGGGAAGTAAGGTCTGGTGTTGGGAGGCCATTTTGTAACAGGTAAAAGATCCCAAACAAAACTGTCGTTTGACCTCACCCCTCACACCCGGGACTGAGGTAAATGATCCGCCACTGTTGGATACTGAAAAAAGTCTGGCCGGTGTGTGTGTGTGTGTGTGTGTATGTGTGTGTGTGTGTGTGTGTGTGTATGTGTGTGTGTGTGTGTGTGTGTGTGTGTGTGTGTGTGTGAGTGTGTGTGTGTGCACGGGGGGATCTGGGCGGGGGGGGGGGGGGGAAGGGGGGATCCTAGGGGTTACGGACCAGACCCAAAGTTGTTTAAAATGCTATAACATAGTCTCTTTTTGTGGTGTTTGGACTCCCCCCCCCCCCCCAACACACACACACCCGTTGTTTGATTTTTCGGCCACTGGAAGTACTGGCGTTGGGGAGGTGATGATGATGATGTCCACTTGTAATGCGCGTCCACTCCATGCTAGCAGCAAGCTCGGGGGTGGGGGGGGGGGGGGGGAAGAAAGGTTGAAGGTTCCAAACAAAAAGTTGGATCCCCGCCCCTCTTCCTCGAGGTAATTGATCCGTCCCTGGTGTGTGTGTGTGTGTGTGCGCGTGCGTGTGTGTGTGTGTGTGTGTGTGTGTGTGTGTGTGTGTGTGTGTGTGTGTGTGTGTGTGTGTGTGTGCGTGCACAAAACCCCTGAAATGGGTGACTTTCTTTACCATACTTCTGGAAAATGGGTGTGTGTAAAATTCTGGGTGACCAAGTCAGGCACCCATTTTTTCTGAGGGTTGTTTCTGCATTATCTTTCATTCAAAAGTCAGGAAAAAAAAATTGGATGTCCCATTTCTGCAGGTTTACCTAATGTGTGTTTTAAACGCACTGGGCCAGTGTGTTACCACGGAAGCGAGCGTCGTTCGGCTGCGCAGATGAACTGAGTTGTTTCCCCTTCTATTGTCTCTCCTCCCGCCAACAGTCGTTCCATCAGGTAACATTGTTTTTATGCAATATTTCTTAGTTAAGAGCACGCCCAAGTGTACTTCTTCAGCGCAGTTATTTAACTGAGATGCTCCCAATCAGAATTGCACAGTAGCCTATATGGACCCGTTTGGCCGAGAAAACTGAGACGCCGTCTGCTACGACCCGCGTCTCAGTGCTGCTCAGTCAGTCTTGTAGTAACAGATAATAGAACCTCACGAATTTAACAAAAGCTTTCTTCTTCAACGAAAGGAATTCGTTCAATAACACATTACAAGGTCAATCTGTCACGCGATTGGGTTGCTTTTTTTTTCTGACATGTGTGATTGTGATCGAAAAGTAACTTGACACATGCATGCACTATAAACAAGATGGCGCCAGATTTCAGTGTGTATTTGAATCCTCGTACACAAAACTACCTCGTGATTCGAAGAACAGACTTCCACGAATAGTGTTTTTTCGGATTTTGCAACTAAAGTGTCGCATTTTACTGTATTACCAGTTATTGTTCATAGGGGGCAGGGGGTACTGCATTAATTATGTATATATCTGATTCAAAATGGCAATGGTTTACATGGTTGTATTTGACATGTTTGCAGCAACACCGTTTTGGTCACATTCAGCACTTTCTGCACACACCCAGCGCCGGATGGCAGCAGGATGTCCAAACCCATCGGGATCTATGGAAGTGGACAAGCACGCCCCTTCCTGGCACATGACCAAGGCCCATGGCAAAATTAGTCAGCTGCAGCATGATGGCCCAGCGTCGTCTGTCGCAGAGGGTGCGTCTGTAGGAGGGTGCATAGACGGCAGCGGAATGCCCCCAATTACAAACTGGTAAGTGATTCTATGATCATCTTCATTTTACTGGCTCGCGTGCGAAGCAAAAGTGAGTTTATGTTCTGGGCCACTGGTCGTCCGTCCGCGTCCATGGTAAACGTTAACAGTGGCATTTTCTCGGAGACTTTTCAAGCCACATTCTTCAAGCTTGGCCCAAGGATACTTTGTTGCAAGACCTTTGTAAACATACCAATTTGAGTGACCTCTCTCAAAGGGTCACGCGTGGTTGACAGATGTGTGAAAACTGCTTACATTTTCAGAAAACATGGATTTTGCTGCTGTGAAAGCCAGCCCTCGTCACCAAGGTCACACATATGTAAATCGGTCATACACGGGATTACTCTTTATATTCTTGTGCAAGGCCCCTTAAACCAAAATTGGGATGCTTTTGTACTAATGCAGCTTTCTTTTTTTCTTTCCTTTTCCAGTTGGCAAATGGAGCCTGGGATGAGCCTGAGACTGAGAGTGCAAGCGCATCACAATACAAGGACAGTGATGACGAGGAGTTTGTTCCTGGCTCGAGCTCACAGGATTCAGACGGTGTGTCGCCATCAATCTCTGGGGTCTCTGACACAGACAGTATTGTATTGAATATTTTAGATTTCAAAGTGGCTGGTTCAGGGTGGGCAGGTGTCAGTGAAGCAAGTACCAGCAAGGTGCAGTGTGCGTTAGGGGATGAATTAGGGGGTGGCAATGACAATGTGGATAGGCAGAAGGAACATGATGTTGGGGGTGGGAAAAGAGCACTTACCAAAGAAACGGGTGTGCACGTGTCGCAGAGAGGGAAAGGAAAGTACAAATGGGACAAGAAACATGCATGCAAATTTTGTGGCAAGCTTGTTTTGAAAATGAGCACGCACTTACAAGATGTCCATGCAGATGAGGCAGACGTTGCTAAAATTTTGATGATAAAAAAAGGGACTAAGCAGAGACGTCAAGCATGGATCAGAATACAAGATGAGGGTGATTACATGCATAATGTTGCCGTTCTTGAAAAGAAATCAGGATGTTTGATTCCTAAGTATCGCACCAAAACTAGTAAGGTAGACGACTTTCTCGCCTGTAGCCATTGCAAAGGGCTCTATCAAAAAAAGCTGATCTCTGTACACTCAAAACGTTGCTGTCAGAAACAAGGAGGGTTTCAGTTCGCTAAGAGAGGTGAGGCTGCTCAACGTGGGAGGCTAATGCTTCCAATACCTTTAGACGTTGACTTTTCCTTCTATCATAAGGTTTTAGCCAGACAGAGAGATGATGAGATAAGCCGTCTCATCAGAACTGACCCCTTGCTTCTGGAGTATGGAAAGAGATTATTTGACCGCAGGGACATTGAAGAACACACGGCTGGGCAAATCAGCTCCAGGATGCGGGAGTTAGGGAGACTATTAAAGATTCTTAGAGTGAGGTCAGAAATGAAAATCCCAAGTTTAAATGTTGTGGTCAATTCAGCTAGCTTTGATCATGTTGTACTGGCTGTAAAAGAGCTAGCAGAATTTGATGAGGACACACATCAGTTCAAAAAAGGCAATCTTGCAATGCGCATAGGCCATGCTTTGAAAAAAATGTTCACAGATCAAACAGTCGCTGGCATCCAAACAGCTTGGGCATGGTTCAGATGACAGGTGGTGACAGGGGCTCTCTGAGGCGCAGCGCTTTGACTCTGTCTTCACCGGGGACTGGTACGATTGTGTGTCAGCTACAGCAGCCCAGTCGGTCGGGAAAATGACCATGAACAAACCCAAGCTGATCCCATCATGTGAAGATGTGAGGAAGGTCCAAAAGCTTCTTGAGACAAGGATGGTTTCGGAAGATTATCCGACAGTGGTTAAAGCAACTCTTTGCGCTGTATCACTTTTCAACCGAAAACGAGGGGGAGAAGTTCAGAGAATGAAGGTATCAGACTTCCAGAATGCTAAGATTGGATCGATCACCAATCAAGATATCTTGAAAGGTCTCACAGAGGTTGAGAAGAAAATGGTGAATCATTTTCAGCGAGTGGAAATCAGGGGCAAGTTTAATAGGAGTGTTCCCATTTTGCTGACGAAGAAGATGATGACAACTGTGGACAGAATCCTTCAAATGAGACAATCAGTGCCAGCTCTCGCCGGTTCCCAGTACATCTTTGCCACACCTTCTGGTCAGAGGCCTTACAGAGGCCATGATGTTCTGAAGGAACATGTGCTACAAGCACAAGTGTCAAACCCAGCCATGTTCACATTTACTCAGTTACGGAAGCAGGTTGCAACCTTGGCTCAGTCCATGGCCATCTCGGAGTTGGACCAGGATCAGCTGGCAGACTTCCTTGGTCATGATATTCGGATACATCGCCATATCTACCGCCAACCTCAAGACGTCCTTCAAAAGGCAAAAGTGGCAAAGATTCTTCTGTCAGTTAACAATGGGATGACAGATTTTGAGAGTTGCATTAGAGCTGAACTGGGCGATGATGAAGAGATTGACTTTGACAATGAAAACACATCAGAAACTCACAGAGAAGTCTCTGGGGAAACAGCACCTGTGAATGAAGCAAATAGCAAGTCAACAACACAGGAATCAATGAGCATGACCGAGAAAAGACGTCCAGAGCCTGATGACAAACTAGATAGTTTTGATGATGACAGTTCTGCGTCGGCTCCTATTCGAAAGAAAGCTAGATTTACAAGGAAACCATGGGGGAAAGCTGAAGAGAACGCTGTTGAAACTCGTTTCAAGACACACCTCGTCGTGAACAAACTGGAAAGGCCGAGATACAGCAGGCAATTGCAGAAGAGCCCGCACTTAGACATAGGCGCTGGACAAACATTAAGGATTACATCCGCAACAGACTGAAAATGTTACAAAAGAAATGAATTGAGATTCTCGACACTCGCATCATTTTCGTTTTCACACAAGAGTGTTCATTATTATTGGGTTGGTTTCAGCATGTCTAGCTTGTTTTTGTCAATGGAACTGCAAATGGAACGACGCTTGGGGACGAGAGACAATAATAAGGGGCAAGAAAACCATTCCTCGCGCTGGGACCATATGGCGTTGAGGCGCGTCCCCTGGGTGGTGGATAGGGGTCCCTCGTGAGAGGGGTGCACCGAATGAAATAAGGTGCCGTGAACCAACATGGTCTAAGGGAAGGTGACCCCGACAGAAAACCCCTGGTCCTCCTAGTAAGGGGGTTGGGCGTGGGGGTAGCTTACCCACCCTGCAAAAAGGAAATAGCTACAAAAACGCCGACAAAAAGACTAACAGTAATTCCTTTCCTGGAGGAGGAAGGTTCTTCTACCAGAAGACTTATGACGTCCTGTGGTGAAAGCCGGAAGTCTTCGGAAGCCACAGGACCGAGCTGCCTCTCTCTATCCAGGGACACAACCATGGGCACATGGAACGTCAAGACCATGTACCAGAACGGCAAGGCCGCCCAGATAGCAGCGGAAATGCAAAAGTACAACCTTTCCCTGCTAGGTATCAGTGAAGCCAGATGGACGCAGTCTGGCCAGAAAAGGCTGTTAAGTGGGGAGATGATTCTGTATTCAGGTCATGAAGAGGAGAATGCCCCCCCCCCCCCCCCCCATACAGAAGGAGTAGCATTCATGCTGTCACCAGTGGCACAGAGAGCGCTGATGGGCTGGGAACCTCTTGGGCCAAGAATTATCACAGCAGCCTTTAGAACCAAGAAAAAGATCAAGCTGAATGTCATCCAGTGTTATGCGCCCACTAATGACAGTGACGAGGAAGAGAAACAAGAGTTCTACGACCGACTCCAGAGTGCCGTGGACAAATCTGCGGAGCGAGACATCACCATCGTCATGGGCGATTTTAATGCCAAAATAGGGGAGGACAACACCGGATACGAAGAGGTGATGGGGAGACAGGGACTAGGCTCGGAGATGAGTGAGAACGGGGAGAGGTTTGTGGACTTTTGTGCTCTAAACCGACTTGTCATTGGAGGCAGCATCTTCCCACACAGAAGAATACACAAAGCAACTTGGGTCTCACCTGACCATACAACAGAGAACCAAATAGACCATATCTGCATTAGCAAGAAATTTAGAAGATCCCTTCAAGATGTTCGAGTGAGGAGGGGAGCAGATGTCGCCTCAGACCACCATCTGCTTACCTTAAGAATAAAGCTCAAGCTAAAGAAAAGCCGCACAGAGACAACAAGAAGACAGCGCTATAATGTAGGCCTCCTGAGAGAAACTGGAGTTAGAGACGAGTTCAAACTGGTGCTGTCGAACCAGTTTCAAGCGCTACAGGAGCTAGTAAATGAAGAGGAGGTGGTCACCACAGAGCAGCAGTGGAAGGCAGTTAGAGAGGCGCTGAACTCAACCTGCAAAGACACTGTAGGGTTCAGAAAACACCATCACAAGGACTGGCTGTCGACACAGACCTTGAAGAAGATAGAAATGAGGAAGCAGAAGAAAGCAGTTGTCAACAACAGTCGCACGAGAGCAGCCAAAGTAAGGGCACAAGAGGAATACTCAAAAGCCAACCACGAGGTGAAGAGGAGTATCAGGGCAGACAAGAGGGCCTACACAGACAGCTTGGCAGAAAAGGCAGCAGGCAGCGGCAACATGAAACAGCTCTATGACATTACCAGAAGATTGTCGGGCAAGTATGGCCATACAGAAAGACCAGTAAAAGACAAAGAAGGCAAGCCTATTGCAGACAGAGCAGACCAACTCGACAGATGGGCTGAGTATTTTGAAGAGTTACTGAACAGACCTAGCCCACCCGACCCCCCAGACATCCAGCCGGCAGAGACCGACCTACCCATCAGCTGTGACAGACCCAGCCGGGAAGAGATCAGAAGAGCAGTGGCATTTTTGAAGAACGGCAAAGCAGCAGGGCCAGATGGCATCCCAGCGGAGTCTCTGAAAGCAGACCTAGAGACAACAGTGGAGATGCTGTACCCACTGTTTGGAAAGATCTGGGAAGAGGAGGTGATGCCGGCTGACTGGAAGGAGGGGTACCTAATCAAGCTTCCCAAGAAAGGCGACCTCAGCAAGTGTTCCAACTACAGAGGAATCACCTTGCTGTCAGTACCAGGAAAGGTCTTCAACAGGATCATCCTAGAGAGAATGAAGAGCTCCGTTGACCCCCAGCTGAGAGACCAGCAAGCAGGATTCAGGAAGAACCGATCATGTACAGACCAGATCGCCACTCTCCGCATCATCGTGGAACAGTCTCTGGAGTGGAGCTCCCCGCTGTACGTCAACTTTGTGGATTATGAGAAAGCATTTGACAGCGTGGACCGAGAGACTCTGTGGAAACTCCTACGACACTACGGTGTACCCACAAAGCTCGTCCGCCTGATCAAGAGCAGCTACGATGGCATGACATGTCGCGTGATCCATGAAGGGCAGTTCACCAGGGAGCTCCAGGTCAGAACTGGTGTCAGGCAGGGGTGTCTGCTGTCTCCGTTTCTCTTCCTACTGGCCATAGACTGGGTCATGAAGATGACCACAGAGCACAGACGAAGTGGAATACAGTGGACACTGTGGACACAGCTTGACGACCTCGATTTTGCAGACGACTTGGCATTACTGTCCCACACTCATCAAATGCAGGACAAGACCACAAGGCTTGCTGACATCTCGTCCCAAGTGGGCCTCACCATTCACAAACAGAAAACAAAGACAATGAGGCTGAATGCAACCAGGGAAGAACCAGTCTTGCTTGCTGGCACCTCGTTGGAGGAGGTGGAGTCCTTCACCTATCTCGGGAGCATCATAGACAAAAAAGGCGGCACTGATGCAGATGTCAGAACACGAATCGGTAAAGCCAGAGCAGCCTTTCTCCAGTTGAAAAAAGTGTGGAGTTCCAGAGAGCTGTCACAACACACCAAAGTCCGGATTTTCAACTCCAATGTAAAAGCAGTTCTCCTATATGGAGCAGAGACTTGGAGATTGACAAAAACCACAGTCAACAGAGTACAGACCTTCATGAACAGTTGCCTTAGAAGAATTTTGAAAATCCACTGGCCAGAGAAGATCAGCAACGTCAGACTCTGGGAGAGAACAGAGCAGATAACAGCAGAGAATGAAATTGGGCGAAGAAGATGGGGATGGATCGGTCACAGTCTGAGAAAGCCAGCTTCCAGTATCACTAGGCAGGCATTGTCATGGAACCCCCAGGGAAAGAGGAAAAGAGGTAGGCCGAGAAACTCCTGGCGTCGAGACCTCCAAGCAGACATCAAGAGACTGGGAACCACCTGGAGTAGAATCGAAGGAGAAGCACAGGACAGGAGTTGCTGGAGGTCTCTCGTCGACGGCCTATACCCAGGTAGGGGTGACAGGCGTAAGTAAGTAAGAAAACCATTGTCAACATAAAGATTTATTACAAGAGTGCTACTATGGGATTGGTGCTCCTGCATTATTTTGTATACTGTATATAACATGTAAAACTTTGAAAATGGAACTGCTGATGGAACGGGGGTTGGGGACGAGAGACAATAATAAGGAGTAAGAAAACCATTGTCAACATAAAGATTTATTACAAGAGTGCTACTATGGGGTTGGTGCGCCTGCATTATTTTGTATACTGTATATAACATGTAAAACTTTGAAAATGGAACTGCTGATGGAATGGTGCTTGGGGACGAGAGACAATAATACGGAGTAAGAAAACCATTGGCAACATAAAGATTTATTACAAGAGTGCTACTATGGGGTTGGTGCGCCTGCATCATTTTGTATACTGTATATAACATGTAAAACTTTGAAAATGGAACTGCTGATGGAACGGTGGTTGGGGACGAAAGACAATAATAAGACAAAAAGAAACAAACATTGTCAACATAAAGACTTATTACAAGAACGTTATTATTCGGTTGTTTTCAGCGTGTATAGCTCTGTTTTTATCTGATGTACACCTGGATCATTTTGTATGCTGTGTAACATTAAAGAAGTACCCAACGGAGAAAGAAACACGCTTAGAAAAGACGGGTACAACACAATTTATTAATATTTCGGGTAAATACCCTTTGTCAAAATAGACAAACAGAGAGATTAGCCACTACTTATCTTCAATGGCAGAAGGAATGTGCTGCACATTCCTTCTGCCAATGAAGATAAGTAGCGGCAACTAAACAGTGGCCCCCACCCAGGTCTACCCTGGGGGACTTGAGTGGGGTCAACTACTTTTTAGTTCCTAGGGTCACCCTGGTCAGCCCCAAAGGGTGGGTTTTTCTCTCAATTCTGGGGCATGTGTTTCTGTCTACCCTGCCTGTATCTCTTGAAAAGAAGTACCCAACGGAGAAAGAAACACTCTTAGAAAAGACGGTTACAACACAATTTATTAATATTTCGGGTAAATCCGCTTTGTCAAAATGGACAAACAAACAGAGAGATCAGTCGCTACTTATCTTCATTCGCAGAAGGAATGGGGCACATTCCTTCTGTGAACAAAGATAAGTAGTGACTGATCTCTCTGTTTGTTTGTATGTTTGTTTGTTTGTCTGTTTTGACAAGGCGGATTTACCCGAAATCTTACTAAATTGTGTTGTAACCGTCTTTTCTAAGCGTGTTTCTTTCTCCGTTGGGCACTTCTTTGCATTTTACATGATTGGCAGTCAACTTTTGGGTCTGAATAATTTTTTTTGTTTGTTTGTTGTTGTTGTTGTTTTGTTGTTTGTTTGTTGTTGTTTTTTGGTTTTTTTGTTTTTTTTTTTTTTTGGGGGGGGGGTGGGGGGGGGGGTGGGTGAAGGTGGTGGTGGTGTATCTCTCTTGATTTTGGATGTGTGTTGCTAAATGATCTTAGGTTTATTTAGCGTATTAGACTGGCTGGCAACATACATTCAATATTCTGTTCATTATTTTATTTTATTTTTTTCCCCTTCATTATCAGTGCTGGCACGTGTACACCTGGATCATTTTGGAAATGTCTGTAACTTTTTTTTTGGTTACTATAAAGTACACTTTGCATACTGTGCATTGTTTCTAAAGTCACAGGAAGCATAAACCTTAGCTGAGTTGGTATACCTCGCCCTCTACCTAGGTTAAATGCACCAGCAGTGCCACTGTTGCTATTTTCGCACTAGACCGGTTGCTCGGACCGGTCATGTGCACCAGAACTGCGCGCGCAGGTTGGCTTGTGCACTTGTAGTGTGGTCTCGTACGTTCACGCAGAAGATTGTGATAGCAGTCGGAAAAAAAAGGTTCGTTTGCGGTTTTAACTTGTAGCCTTTTATCTCCCCGAACACGCCAGTTTTGTGTTGAGATGGCGGAGGCTTGAGTCATGCCCAACACCACTGAATCAAGTCTATTGTACATGTAGTGCGCTCATTTCTCGAACTTCAACTTTGACGGTGCTTTCTGCCGCAAATGACGCAGATGTCGCAAAAATCACCTCCATTGAGGATTTAAAAAAGCTATTTTTAAAATCTGCCAAATCGCGTAATGTTTCGTGGTGCTAGCATAAGGATGGATGCATAATTACTGGATTGCATATATGGGAAAGGGTTTATTCTTTATTCATGTTATTTTGCAGCAGTCAAACGAAGCTCACGTGATTCTTTCTCCGAGGTTGCCCATTACAGGTGCAGAAAGCACACGCTCTAAACCGATCGGGTGCACCAGACCGGTCCGAGCGACCGGTCTGGTGCCAATATAGCAACATTGGCACCACTGGTGCATTTAACCTAGGCACTGGATGAGGTATACCAACTCGGCTAAACTTTATTGTCGCACTTGCTAGAACTCAGTATTATATTTCTCTCTCCATTTTATGAATAGAGGCACATAAGTCGCGGTAACCCTTTACGGGCCGAACTTGGGCAAGAACTAGTTTTCCTCATCACGAAGTTGGCAGAAAAAGGTTTGACTGCTCTTGATTGTTTGATTTGAAGTGTTTACAAACAATTACTGTGTTTTTATATGCATGCACCTTTGATGTGATTAATAAAGGCTGAAGTTTCAAGTGATTGATTTCCTATTTTGTCAGTTCATTAATTAATGTCAGTGTTCTGTTTTGTCATTTTAACTCATTCTACCCCAAGACCGGAATCCCCAAATGTTGAAGTCGTCTTCTGAAAACGGCGTTGCAGGACAGGACACAGATCGACCATGATAGTTCAAGGGTGATGCCAGAATAGCTTGGCGGCCATAGGCACCACTCTATTCTGGCATCAGCCTTGAACTATCATGGTCGATCTTTATTTTGCTCTGGTGTGTCTGGGGTAGAATAAGTTAAGTGTTAGTTTCTTCGTCTGGGTATTTTTCTGTCTTTCATATTTTCCCACACTTTTAACCTGCATCATACTGAGGCTAAAAGCTTCAAATTTGTACACTGCCATATATGCAAGCTACATTACAGAACTTACAGATGAGGACATAGACCAATGGCATTATTAGTTCAAGGGTGGTGCCACAATAGCTTGGCGCCTAGAGGCGCCAAGCTATTCTGCCACTACCCTTTGGACTATTTTAGTCACACTTGTTGCACACACTGGTGTATTCCGAATAATAAGGGTTAATATTCAAAATGCTCTGTTGCTGTTTGTCTCAAACTGCAGAGTCCATTTTTTTTAAAAGTCGTTTAATTTCCAGAATTCTCACATAAATGCCATGATAAACTGTTTTGCTTCAGAATGACAAAACGTAGCAATGTTTAAAAGATTTCCTCTGTAAAAATCATAATCGAAAGGTTACAGGCCAGTGTTCATTCAATTTTGCACCATACAATGTTAAGAATGTTAATGCATACATACACATTAAGTTGAAAAAAACAAAACAAAAAAATGAATGTGAAAAAAAAAGTATTCCATGCACTTGACCTTATTACAGACGCCTAATGTTGTGAAATACCCATTTTGACTGTAATGCCAGTTTTTGTGTGAGAGACACCCACTTTATTGGTAGAAACCCATTTTTTTCTGCATCTAGTGGCTCTGTTTCTAGAAAATGTCTATTTTATTTTAAGTTATAGAGCTTAGTTATAAGGTGAGTTCTAAACATTCGCATCAATTCCAGAGCCCTAGAATAAATAGAAATATGGGAACCCATTTTCACATGAAATGGTAGGTAACGCACTGTGAGGCTTTTGTGCGTGCGTGCGTGCGTGCGTGCGTGCGTGCGTGCGTGCGTGCGTGCGTGCGTGCGTGTGTGTGTGTGTGTGTGTGTGTGCGTGAGAGAGTGTGAGCCTGGTGTGAGGCAAGGACTGGGGAGGAGGGTCACCAACAATGCGAAACATCACAGTACTCAATGGCTATTTATAACAAAGCAATTGACTTACCAAAGTCAAATGGCACTTACAAAGTTTGAGGTTTTAAATCACAATACCCTCACTTTCATAATGTGAACAAGCGGAATGGCTCTTGGAGGTGAAGGTCACTGTCTGAGGTACTCTGCTTTGATGAAGTGCCGCGACGTGTAATGTAGGCATTACTTTTAGAAACATCCCAACGAAGAGAGAAACACGCTTAGAAAACACAATCACAAGATATAGATCGACCATGATAGTTCAAGGGTGGTGCCCGAATAGCTTGGCGCCCATAGGCGCCAAGCTATTCCGGCACCACCATTGAACTATCATGACCGATCTGTCTCTTGAATTGTAATACAGTCTTAAGAGGACAAGTACTCCAAAATTTGGGGATTTAGACATTGGGACACAATGCATTAACCCGAAATATTCATAAACTGTGATGTAATTGTCTTTTCTAAGCGTGTTTCTCTCTTCGTTGGGATGTCTATAGAAATAGAAAGTCTTTTCAAAATAGACACACACGCCATTGCACGCCTTGCTGTTTACTGTTTAAGTGACCGGAAGTGTCAGCTGAAGTTATGACGTCATTGTTTTTAAACTTATTGTAATCGTTGCATCATGATGTGCTGTTAACGGCAAATGTGACATTGGCGCGTGACTGTGTGTGTATAATTATAGATTGCTGGGTGTTGTAATTTTCGTGTCAATGATCGCGGGACATCATCTGCGTTTCCGACAGCGGCAGCTGTTGAATCTTCAAGTGGCAAGACTATGGTGCATACACATGTACGCACGCACGCACACAGGCACACACACGCACACACACACGCACGCACGCATGCACGGCGCACGCACGCACACGCACGCGTGCATGCACGCATTCACACACACTGACACAGTGCACACACTCACGCACACACACTCCGCGGACACGCACGCACATCATAGTCGTTCGGTCATTCAGTTCTGTTAGCTTACACCTTAATCCCTGGGACCGCGATTCCCAAAGTTTGGAGCTGATATTTGAAGACTACATCACGGTTTCGGGTAGATTGACCATGATAGTTCAAGGGTGGTGCAGGAATAGCTTCGCGCCTCTAGGCGCCAAGCTATTCCTGCACCACCCTTGAACTATCATGGTCCATACATATATTGTTGTATAGCCTCAGGACTAAATAAATTAAAAGCAAATTGAATAAGGCCGCAGCGCTCTGACACATCAGCCTCTCAATCTCAGTCCCACGCCGTCACCATGCCTCTGCCTGTGTTCGTGTGTTGGTCTGTGAGTTTGGGGCTAACGGGTCTGAAGTCCTAAGGTAAAAAATCGCATATCAGCACACAACATGATTTTCCTTTCGTGAGTGTTTCGACCGCCAGACGAAAATATACTTTTTAAATGGCTGTGTTTATGACTAGGAACAGCGGCGAAAAGAATTCTATAGAGTGTACTCACTGTCTTGTTTTAAAGAGCTCTAACTCAGCAGCTGCCGTTCAATTACTTTCACCTTGACCCTAAAAGTTGTATATAGTGACGCCTACTGAGGTACTTCTTGTGTTGGTCTGTGATTTTGCCACTTATGGCTTGAAGCCGCAAGGTCTAAAATTATAAACCAACGCACGCATCGTCTCTAGGCATTGTTTCGTCAACGTGTTTTTTCACAAGCGGAGCGGCTCGCTCTAACTCGGCACCTGTCGTTCAACTACTTTCACGCTGACCCTAAAGTTGTATATATATATATATATATATATATATATATATATATATATATATATATATATATATATATATATATATATATATATATATATATATATATATATATATATATATATATATATATATATATATATATATATATATATATATATATGCCTACTGAGGAACTTCTTGTGTTGGTATGTGATTTTGAACCTTACGGCGGCTTGTAGCCATAAGGTCCAATATTACAAACCAACCGGCGCACGCATCGGCTCTTAAACATTGCTTTGTCAACCTATTTTTCCACCCGTTCTTTCGACTAGTCACCTTACTTTCCATTGACCCTAAAGTTGTATATATACACCTACTCAGCGGGACTTTGTGCGTTGCCAGGTCTGTGATTTTGCACCTTACGGCTTGTAGCCGTAAGGTCCAAAATGACAGCCCAACACACTTACATTGTCTTTTCCCCTCTTCCTTATCCGTTAAAAATAGCGGGCGCCGGGCTCTTTCCAACTGCGAAGAGGTCTAAATTCTGTTTGGTATTAGTGACTAACTGACCTAAATGTTACAGCCCAGGTGGTCGGTTGCATGCGTGAGCTCAGTCCTGCGCCAGCCACTAAGCAAGGTGCTCCGCGACACTCATGCAACTTGCCCTAGATCAGAGCGAACATACCGTAGTATAGCGTACGCCTTTTCAGGTTTTGCGAGAAAGAGTATCTTAGTCGTCCGCCTATGACAGTTTGTTATGATGTCTTTTTCCTGTTCGAAACTACCATTTAAATAATAAATAATAATAATAATACATAGTATTTATATGGCGCATTTCTCATATTTATAATATAACTCAATGCGCAGGACATAGCCGCGAACTGAACCCAACAAGCACGCTCACGTGAATCACGCGCATTCCCTCACACACTGTACATAAACACAGAACTTTCACGTAGTGCTAAGGGCAAGCTCAAGCGAGCTACTGAAATTTTGGAAATTTAAATCGTTTTTTATATTTTTGAAATTTGATTAAGTGGACTGAAATTAATACCGAATTCGTGGGGGAGGAAAGAACCGGAGTACCCGGAGAAAGAACCCCCGACGGTCCGCCCGAATTAATGGTGACACTAGAGGAGAAAAGTCCGACGCCGGAACCGGGTATCGAACCTCGCACCTCTTGCATTGGTGGCAGGCGCTTTTACCGCTGCGCCACGGACCGCCCCGCATTCAAGTCCATCTGCACAGGCATAGATTCTCACAGACCCCCGCAATCTTCGGGGGCTTATGAGAATCTGTACCTATTTCAACCCGAGTTAACACCAACCCCCCCTCCCCCCCCCCGGCCCCCCCCCCCTTGCACACCCCCCCAAAAAAATTTTTTTTTTTAAATACAATAAAATAAATGAAATAAATTTAATTAATTAATTAATTAACAATAAATAAAATAAATAAAATAAAAATTAAAATCCCTAGCTGCCCCAGGAGCGTCACAGTGGATTCAAAATGGTTTCAGCGGTAAGAGGCCGCATAGATCTTCATGCGCCCCCGCAACTGCGGGGGCTCATGAGGATCTGTACCTCCTGCAGTCGGTAAGATCCCAAATCACAGACCAGCACACACTTGACTAACCGACAAGGTTGTGTCACAGTACTGCATATGGATTTCTCTTCACGTATAACAATAAGGTCGGGCAATAGCCAAGTCGCAGATAGCAGTACTTTTTCAGAGGTTCCATGCACAAATTTGGTTTAACTCATTCAGCCCCGACACGCCACATCAAGACCTGGATAGAGCATGATAGTTCAAGGGTGGTGCCAGAATAGCTTGGCGCCCATAGGCGCCAAGCTATTCTGGCACCACCCTTGAACTATCATGCTCGATCTGTCTCTAAAATTGTAATATGACTCAGTCCTTCAGAGGGCAGCTTCAAAATCCGGGAATTTCGGTCCTGGGGCAGAATGTGTTGCTCTCGTTTATAACAAACTTTGCATAGGACAACGAAAGGTTTGGGCGGCCGTAGGCGTTTGGTTGTAGCCAAAGTTTGCCTTACATTTTAGCAGAAAAAGACGGAGCGAATTATTGTGTTACTGCGTTACTTTCACGCTTAGGCTTCTGTTTAGTCTCGTCATCAGTCTATTACTATAGTAATTAATAGACTTATGGTCTCGAAGAATAAAAGATGGGGAAAAAGTCCCAAGTTCATAATGATTGCAGGGGCGGATCAGTTACCCCGGGGAGTGGGGGGTGGGTGGGCGGGGGGGGGGGGGCAACTTCAACCTCAGGTTGAAGGTCCCAAACAAAACTTTTGTTTGAGACCTTCAACCGGACACAAAAGGCTCCTCCAACTCTAAACCTTCATCCAGTGGCCGGGGGGGGGGGGGGGGAGGGGAGGATGAAGGCCAACCAACACTTACTCTCGCCACCATGTCGCAACAAAAAAAAAAAAAAAAATCAAATAGGGAGAGATAGGGAGAGGCGGGTTGGGGGGTGGGGGGGGGGGTGGTCCAAACACCCAAAAGGGACTTTGTTACAGCATTTTAAACAATTTCGGGTCAACTACAAAGGGGTGGAGGTTGGTGACGGAAGGAAGCAGTTGAGGGGATGAGGGAGGGGGGGGGGGTGCAGGAGGGGGGGAGGAGGTAAGCGGAAGAAAATCACAGTACACGTAAACGCGACAATGTTTGACATTGACCTTTCGGTAAATTGCAGGAATCATCGCGACAAAAACCGCTACCGACAAGCAAAGGTTTAGCACCAACTCAGTTTTAGATGTTGAAAACAGTCCATCTTCAGTTATTTTTTTCAAGTTCAATTTGATGTGAAATTCACAGACACAAACTGCGGTGGCTCATGAGGATCTATGCTTCTTGCAGTTGCTTGTTTTCAATTTGTTTTCTTTTGGACTACGGTGCGAAACACGTTAGCACTCACTCAACGCTTTTTTTTTTATTCTAGTTGTGGGCATAGTTTTTTGTTCTTTGTAATGTATGTTTTTACGTGTTACTATTGTGATTGCAAAGCGCCTAGAGCACGTTGTGATAAGGCTCTATAGAAATTGCCTTATTATTCTTGGATATACCTTTGAACCAACGTCCTTCAACAGCGCTTGTTATAGAAAGCTACAGCAGTTCAGTTTAACACATGTATGCGCATAAATACCGAATCTGGCAGTACTACCCTTGAATGATCACAGCTGGTCCATTTTCGCTGTGGCGGGCACTCACCTCATTCAAGGGTTGACCTTGAAGTTTCAAAGTGTGCCGAATACTAAGCCCGGCGAAGAATTGATCATGTTATTGACAAAACCACTGAGTGTCTGGGACTCGCCTGAATTATGCTAATGATTTTTTTTTATACACATGCACTTATGAACTTTCCTGGTCAAATTTACACAGCAAGGTAAGAGTCAGTAAGTATACACAAATACACGTCCATAAAACGGAACAGGAATATAATTAAACTTGAGCGTGATTTCGACCAAGGCAAAATAAACTGGCACAGTACTTAAAACACTTGGCTCTGCCGAGAAGAACTGAATTTACACCACACAGCTGCAAGAGGCATAGATCCTCATGAGCCTCCGCAATTGCGGGGGTTCATGAGGATCTAGATCTCTTGCTGAAACCATACTCCTTTGTCGCGGGCTGCTTGAGGTTGAAATTTACAATGATTACAAAAACACAATCTGCGTTGACTTGCAGGCGGTGAAAGGGTGGAACAACCTTGGAATGCTTTTTATAATGTTAACACTGGGAAGGGCCGCGGGTGCCACGGTTCAATACAATTAACCCCTTCAATGCCACTGGTCGCAGATTGTGTTTCTGACTGAAATATTTATTCAGTACTGAATTAATATACGTCAAAGAGCGCCCAGCCGTCCCGAGAAAAAAAAAAGGATTCAAAGCGGTGTGTTAGCAAGAGGCAGTATAGATCCTCACGAGCCCGGGCCGCAGCTACAGCGGGGCCTCATTAGGATATATATATATATATATATATATATGCCTCTTGCAGTTGGTTCGTGTTCCCTTTCTCTCGGCATACAAGGCGTTACAGACAACGTCGGCCTTGGGAATCTTTATAACGTTAACAGAAAAGGGTCGTTTCACAACGTTTTTCGCAAATATCGCAACAAAGAGCCAATTTTCTGTACCAATCTTAAGGCCCCGCCACACATGCCCGATTTTGAGGCCGATTCTTGAGCAGTTTCGAATCGGAGTGTGATCGGACCGGACTGCAAAAACGTGTGCACTGCCACACTGACATTCCCCGACTTTATTTAGCCGACCGGTTTGAATCGAAGATCAAGGTCGTACCTGTTTAGCGAAATAGATGCTAGTTTGGACAGTGATGATGATGTGCTTGCATTATTAGCTGTTTTACATCATATTCGGGAAGACTGAGGCGGGCGAAACATCGGCAACGAAGGTGGTTGACTGATCTTCCGCCATAGTGCAAACTGAAACGACGACGTGCTTCGGCGAGACGCGCTCTGATTGGTTGAAGCTTACAATCGGGACCGATTCGGATCGGAAAAATAGAGCAGTTTCTAAACACCCGATTCCCAGCCGATTGCGATCGGATCGGATATAGTGACGTCATCCGATCGCAATCGGATCCGGCGGAATCGGCTTCAAAATCGGGGCACAACCGGCAAGTGTGGCGGGCCTTTAGAACAAATATCAGTCAGTGACAGCTGACCTAATACGATTTACTATTAAGAAACTCGAACAGTTTTGCTGTACTGTCGAAAAAATGTGCGGATTTTTTTTCATTAAATGGCTGATTTTACGTCTCTAAATGTGCCCAGATGTGTTAAGCTTGAAAGACCCATTTTCACGTGAATTGGCCGTGTTTAAAAGCTGAAACAGACATGAAGTCTACATGCTTGACCTCGATATTGAAAATCTGCCGGGGCTCTACTTGGGGTATTGAAAATGTCTTGTTCTTGTCTTTTCACCAAAGTTTTACGACTGTAGAGCAAAGTCGACAAATCACAGGAGTTTAGTAAAAAATAAAAATAAAAAAAAATAAAAAAATATTCCATATTAGGTCAGCTGGCACTAAATGATATTTGTTCTTAAAGTGGTACAGAAATTTTGTTTCTTTGCGGAGATATTTGGCAAAAATCGTTGTTCGCCCCGATGTCAAACGGCCTAGCGATCGTGTGGAGCAATTCGTCACACCGGTGTTCAATTAGGCGGGCGGGAAGAAAGTCAATTGCAAGGGGAGCGACCGACCCAGCACATAGGTGCAAGTTCCTAAATTTACTTCTCTTACGTGCCTGGGACCAGTTGCATGAGCGAGCTTGGTCGTGCACCAGCCACTAAGCAAGGTGCGCCGCTATAGCGGCGCACCTTGCTTAGTGGCTGGTGCACGACTAAGCTCGCTCACAGCGCACCGGCCCCTGGCTCTTTTCGGCTTCTGACTCTGAATCAGCTCCCTGTTTGGACTGAGTTGGTTCCACCACGACAGCTCATAGGTACTAGGGCTCATGCGGCCTCTTGCGGTCGTGTCATGTGTTCACGGGTGATGCCTTCACTGCCACCGGACTCTGAGTGTTAGTTTCATCGAATAATTTTTTAGTTCAGCGTCAAAGGTCCCCACGCCGGCCACACACACAAAACGGGTACAAAATAGTTTAGGCAAGAGGTATAGATCCTCATGAGCCCCCGCAACTGCGGGGGTTCATGAGGATCTATACCTCTTGCCTGGCTGCAGCTGGGTGTCTGTTCAGTTTTTCAGTCGGTGAAGGTGTTAAAACGATTGCCTGACCATGCAGTCGCAGGTCACGGCAATGAATCGAGGAAAATGATAATCTAGACGCTTGTCTGAAGCTGACCTGGCCATCAGACGGCCAGGCGGGATCACTGTTCACAAAGGACGAATTCCTAATTGGTGTCTATCTCGACTGATCTCTCTTATCTGTCCAGCTGAAATGTTTACTGTCTGAATCTGACCATCAGGGGGATTCCTATCTGTTATGTGAATTCGTAATCAGTCATTTCCATCTTCGTTCAGACTGCGCTGGTTCGGCCTGCCGCTTCAGTTTAGTTTAGTTAGTTAGTTAGTTAGTTAGTTAGTTAGTTAGTTAGTTAGTTAGTTAGTTAGTTAGTTAGTTAGTTAGTTAGTTAGTTGGTTGTCTTCAGACTGAGCTGGTTCGGCCTGCCGCTTTAGTTAGTTAGTTCGTTAGTTCGTTAGTTCGTTAGTTAGTTAGTTAGTTAGTTAGTTAGTTAGTTAGTTAGTTCGTTAGTTCGTTAGTTAGTTAGTTAGTTAGTTAGTTGGATTTAACGCCGATCAAGCGGCTGAGGCCATGTTGCTTAGGCATGTTTGTCTGAACGGGATCATAAATTAAAATGATAGTTAGTTTGACTGGTTATTTGGTTAGTTAGTTAGTTTGACTGGTTAGTTGGTTGGTTGATTAGTTAGTTGCTTACTTACTTAGCTAGCTAGCTACCTAGTTAGTTTGTAGCTAGCTACCTAGTTAGTTTGACTGGTCAGTTAGTTAGTTAGTTTGACTGGTTGGTTGGTTGGTTGGTTGGTTGGTTGGTTGGTTGGTTGGTTGGTTGGTTGGTTGGTTGGTTGATTAGTTGATTGGTTGGTTGACTGACTGAGTGAGTGACTGACTGACTGACTGATCGCGTTAGTTAGTTAGTTAGTTAGTTAGTTAGTTTGGTTGGTTGGTTGGTTGGTTGGTTGGTTGGTTGGTTGGTTGGTTGGTTGGTTGGTTGGTTGGTTGACTGACTGACTGACTAATCGGTCGATCAATCGATCGGCCGTCCGTTCGTTTGTTTGTTTGCTTGTTTGTTTGTTTAACCTATTTAACGCCAACGCCCTGGAGCAGGAGATGGATCGATCATGATAATTCAAGGGTAGTGACAGATTAGCTTGGCGCCGCCAGGCGCCAACCTAATCTGGTACTACTCTTGAATTATAATGATCGATCCGTCTCCTACAACTGGTACATAGTGGTATGGTGACACCTGCAAAGTTTCGAGAAATGTGACCTTGGAATTAAAATGGATAACCTTTATTTCTCCTGTTTCTCTATAGGTGGTGTCTACCATGGCACTAGAGCCACTGGTCTTGTCTGATCAATCACCTCTGCGGGAGCTGATTCAAAACAGCCTGAGGAACTTTCGCTACGACAGACAGGTTTCCGTGGTACAATCCGATGCCAACGTGTGCAGTACTTGTGGGAGGCTGGAATGTTGCTTGAAGTCGCCGGGCGGGACTTACCAGTGCGCTGGTTACAAACGTGTTGGCTACAGTAAGTCTCTCTCTCTCTCTCTCTCTCTCTCTCTCTCTCTCTCTCTCTCTCTCTCTCTCTCTCTCTCTCTCTCTCTCTCTCTCTCTCTCTCTCTCTCTCTGTGGTTGGTTTGTTGGTCGGTTGGTTGGTCGGTCTCTCTTTTCAATCAATCGATCATCAATCAGTCAATGAATCAATCAATCAGTCAATCAATCAATCAGTCAATCAATAAATCCATCATCCAACCATCGAATGACCGCTCGGTCTCTCTCTCAATCAACCAATCAGTCACCCAAACAATTAATCACCCCATCCATCCACCCATCCTCGCGCTGGGACCATACGGCGTTGAGGCGCGTCCCCTGGGTGGTGGATAGGGGGTCCCTCGTGAGAGGGGTGCACCGAATGAAATAAGGTGCCGTGAACCAACATGGTCTAAGGGAAGGTGACCCCGACAGAAAACCCCTGGTCCTCCTAGTAAGGGGGTTGGGCGTGGGGGTAGCTTCCCCACCCTGCAAAAAAGGAAATAGCTACAAAAACGCCGACGAAAAGACTAACAGTAATTCCTTTCCTGGAGGAGGAAGGTTCTTCTACTAGAAGACTTATGACGTCCTGTGGTGAAAGCCGGAAGTCTTCGGAAGCCACAGGACCGAGCCGCCTCTCTCTATCCAGGGATACAACCATGGGCACATGGAACGTCAAGACCATGTACCAGAGCGGCAAGGCCGCCCAGATAGCAGCGGAAATGCAAAAGTACAACCTTTCCCTGCTAGGCATCAGTGAAGCCAGATGGACGCAGTCTGGCCAGAAAAGGCTGTTAAGTGGGGAGATGGTTCTGTATTCAGGTCATGAAGAGGAGAATGCCCCCCATACAGAAGGAGTAGCACTCATGCTGTCACCAGTGGCACAGAGAGCGCTGATGGGCTGGGAACCTCTTGGGCCAAGAATTATAACAGCAGCCTTTAGAACCAAGAAAAAGCTCAAGCTGAACGTCATCCAGTGTTATGCGCCCACCAATGACGGTGACGAGGAAGAGAAACAAGAGTTCTACGACCGACTCCAGAGTGCCGTGGACAAATGTGCGGAGCGAGACATCACTATCGTCATGGGCGATTTTAATGCCAAAATAGGGGAGGACAACACCGGATACGAAGAGGTGATGGAGAGACAGGGACTAGGCTCGGAGATGAGTGAGAACGGGGAGAGGTTTGTAGACTTTTGTGCTCTAAACCGACTTGTCATTGGAGGCAGCATCTTCCCACACAGAAGAATACACAAAGCAACTTGGGTCTCACCTGACCATACAACAGAGAACCAAATAGACCATATCTGCATTAGCAAGAAATTTAGAAGATCCCTTCAAGATGTTCGAGTGAGGAGGGGAGCAGATGTCGCCTCAGACCACCATCTGCTTACCTTAAGAATGAAGCTCAAGCTAAAGAAAAGCCGCACAGAGACAACAAGAAGACAGCGCTATAATGTAGGCCTCCTGAGAGAAACTGGAGTTAGAGAAGAGTTCAAACTGGTGCTGTCCAACCGGTGTCAAGCGCTACAGGAGCTAGTAAATGAAGAGGAGGCGGTCACCACAGAGCAGCAGTGGAAGGCAGTTAGAGAGGCGCTGAACTCAACCTGCAAAGACACTGTAGGGTTCAGGAAACACCACCACAAGGACTGGCTGTCGGCACAGACCTTGAAGAAGATAGAAGCGAGGAAGCAGAAGAAAGCAGCGGTCAACAACAGTCGCACGAGAGCAGCCAAAGTAAGGGCACAGGGGGAATACTCGGAAGCCAACCGCGAGGTGAAGAGGAGTATCAGGGCAGACAAGAGGGCCTACACAGACAGCCTGGCAGCAGAGGCAGAAAAGGCAGCAGGCAGCGGCAACATGAAACAGCTCTACGACATTACCAGAAGATTGTCGGGTAAGTATGGCCATACAGAAAGACCAGTAAAAGACAAAGAAGGCAAGCCTATTGCAGACAGAGCAGACCAACTTGACAGATGGGCCGAGTATTTTGAAGAGTTACTGAACAGACCTAGCCCACCCGACCCCCCCGACATCCAGCCGGCAGAGACCGACCTACCCATCAGCTGTGACAGACCCAGCCGGGAAGAGATCAGAAAAGCAGTGGCATTTTTGAAGAATGGCAAAGCAGCAGGGCCAGATGGCATCCCAGCGGAGTCTCTGAAAGCAGACCTAGAGACAACAGTTGAGATGCTGTACCCACTGTTTGGAAAGATCTGGGAAGAGGAGGTGATGCCAGCTGACTGGAAGGAGGGGTACCTAATCAAGCTTCCCAAGAAAGGCGACCTCAGCAAGTGTTCCAACTACAGAGGAATCACCTTGCTGTCAGTACCAGGAAAGGTCTTCAACAGGATCATCCTAGAGAGAATGAAGAGCTCCGTTGACCCCCAGCTGAGAGACCAGCAAGCAGGATTCAGGAAGAACCGATCATGTACAGACCAGATCGCCACTCTCCGCATCATCGTGGAACAGTCTCTGGAGTGGAGCTCCCCGCTGTACGTCAACTTTGTGGATTATGAGAAAGCATTTGACAGCGTGGACCGAGAGACTCTGTGGAAACTCCTACGACACTACGGTGTACCCACAAAGCTCGTCCGCCTGATCAGGAGCAGCTATGATGGCATGACATGTCGCGTGATCCACGAAGGGCAGTTCACCAGAGAGCTCCAGGTCAGAACTGGTGTCAGGCAGGGGTGTCTGCTGTCTCCGTTCCTCTTCCTACTGGCCATAGACTGGGTCATGAAGATGACCACAGAGCACAGACGAAGTGGAATACAGTGGACACTGTGGACACAGCTTGACGACCTCGATTTTGCAGACGACTTGGCATTACTGTCCCACACTCATCAACAAATGCAGGACAAGACCACGAGGCTTGCTGACATCTCGTCCCAAGTGGGCCTCACCATTCACAAACAGAAAACAAAGACAATGAGGCTGAACGCAACCAGGGAAGAACCAGTCTTGCTTGCTGGCACCCCGTTGGAGGAGGTGGAGTCCTTCACCTATCTCGGGAGCATCATAGACAAAAAAGGCGGCACTGATGCAGATGTCAGAGCACGAATTGGTAAAGCCAGAGCAGCCTTTCTCCAGTTGAAAAAAGTGTGGAGTTCCAGAGAGCTGTCACAACACACCAAAGTCCGGATTTTCAACTCCAATGTAAAAGCAGTTCTCCTATATGGAGCAGAGACATGGAGATTGACAAAAACCACAGTCAACAGAGTACAGACCTTCATGAACAGTTGCCTTAGAAGAATTTTGAAAATCCACTGGCCAGAGAAGATCAGCAACGTCAGACTCTGGGAGAGAACAGAGCAGATAACAGCAGAGAATGAAATTGGGCGAAGAAGATGGGGATGGATCGGTCACAGTCTGAGAAAGCCAGCTTCCAGTATCACTAGGCAGGCATTGTCATGGAACCCCCAGGGAAAGAGGAAAAGAGGTAGGCCGAGAAACTCCTGGCGTCGAGACCTCCAAGCAGACATCAAGAGACTGGGAACCACCTGGAGTAGAATCGAAGGAGAAGCACAGGACAGGAGTTGCTGGAGGTCTCTCGTCGACGGCCTATACCCGGGTAGGGGTGACAGGCGTAAGTAAGTAAGTAAGTATCCATCCACCCATCCATCCATCCATCCATCCATGCATCCCATCCCACCCCACCCCACCCCACCCCACCCCACCCCAGCCCACCCCACCCCACCCCACCCCATCCCATCCATCTATCATCGACCGACCGGTCGGTCTCTCTCTCAGTCCACCCATCTATCCATCAGTCCATCCATATGAAAGAAGATTGATGTCTGATGGGCGCCACATTCCGACCCGTTGCCTGGATGGTTCTTGCTGGTGTGCGTATTTTGATTGTTTTCCACAACCTTCTTTGGCACTGACCGGGGAGGGTTGTGCCGGGAGACGCTCGGGTTGCGCCGATGTCTTGGCTCCGGGTCGGACTGTTGTTCCTGTCATATATCAACCCGAATGAGATTATTCATACAGGATTGATGTCATCCAAATGCTCAAATTCATGATTATCAATTGATTAGTACTACAGAACTCTATTGCTGTCGTAACTGTGAAACGTGTGTAGTTATGAGTGCGACGTAGAACCGCTATATATCCTTCAATATTGACGCTATACTCAAAGTGATTTTTAACTCAATTTGTACCTGAGAAATCGGTGACTTACTGCACGATAATTATAGATTCATGTACGTTTTTCTGACATAGTTAACGTGTCTAATGTGTGACGTCACGACGGAGTCTCAACTACATTTAGTTCGTATTTGTTGTATGATACAAAGTGATAGACCGTAACGGATCAGAGACACCCAGTGCGTGCGCTTCTTTGTGCGACGATTAGTCGCGATACAATCACAAAACATAATCCTGTTACTAAGAGGTTCAAGATTAGCACTTGACCCGTGATGACTGATCAGTGTGCGATGACTGGCTTAGTCGTCAGTGTGGATAGACACACCCGCGTACAATTCTCATCGGAATGCGCGTATAATTATGACAATTGCAGCGCTCTGTGACTTTACAAACTGTGTTAGGCCCTGTGTATTGAACAGGAGTGCACAACTTAGTCGCTATAGCAAATAGAATCGCGTTTTGTTTTTAGCAACGGTACGTTGCACACGCAGAGACCTATTTATCTGCAGACTTTTTGCATTTGCATCTACGATCCGCTATCTTTTTCCCCCTTTTTTTTTTGTCTTTCGCGCATGTTTCAGGGCTGTGTTTGACCACTGATCTGCATGCCACATAGTGACACTTTGTTATTGTTGTTTAAACTGTCATTTAGTTTGTTAGTATATTTGAAACTAGTATTTGGTTGCGAAGTTACCTGACATGTTTACTAGTGTCAGCGATCATTTGCTTAGAATAGGCCACCTCAATGTATATCACCTTTGCAGTACAGTACTACTCAACCAACCCTCCCCATATCATATATTTGGTTTACAGAAAGTAGGTTGACAGAGAATATAAGTAACCAAGCTATCACCGCCATACAAAATTTCTCCATTCATAGGCGAGATGCTTCAGCGCCTGGTCATACTGGCATTTGTGCTTATGTTCACAATACTATTGCTAACAACGTAACACGACGACATGACCTGGAATCCACCTATGTGGAAAGCCTGTGGCTTGAGATAAAAGCAACCGCCAAGTCAACCCCGACCTTCGTATGTTTTATTTACAGAAACCCCGCAGCTACAGTGTCCTGGCAAGATGATTTTGTTGTAATGGTTGACAAAGAACAAAACTCCAAGGGTGATATACATATACTCGGTGATTTTAATGTTGATTTATTAAAACCTGGCAACAGATCATGGAAATCCATGATAACGTTCTTAGGCCTTACACAAGTAGTTCAGTCACCCACCAGGGTCACTGCTACTTCATCCACATTAATTGACCATGTTTATACAACCAACGACAGTGCCCTTAGCAATGTCTATGTACCCGGCCAGCATCTCTGTCAGTGATCGTTTTCCTATTTGTTTTTCATTATCTGCGAAGTTGCCAAAGAAACCTCATAAGGAGCATATAACCATCCTCTACAGATCATTAAAAAAATTAACCAAGATGATTTTTTGCATGGCCTTTCCCAAACACCATTTTCCAATGTGTATAACTATAATGATCCCAATGTAGTGCTGTCCCATAAGTTGTTCCTCGGTGTTCTTGACAGACATGCCCCGAGGCGCACTAAGCGTGTTAAACACCCCACTGTGCCTGAGTGGCTGACGGATGAGATTAAAACTGCGATGGAACTAAGAGATCTATTAAAACAACTAAAGAAATTTGACGAGTACAAAAAACAGCGAAATATAGTTAAATCATTAGTACGTAAAGCACAGAGGCAGTATACTGAAAAGATTATTGCGGGCGGCAAAGACATACGCAGCGTGTGGCAGGTGACTAACACATTTACTAAAGGACAATCTAGCAAATCAACAAGTGTCCCCCCGCACCTTACAGCTGATGTATTTAATGGACACTTTCTTAACATTGCTAAAACACTGTCACAGACGAACACCAATGAGCCAGGTGAATACGTATGTTCAGGACAATTGAAACGGCAGAGTCAGATAAACGCTGGCAATACTTTCTCAGTTCCCCTAATGACCGTCCTTGATGTAGGAAAATCTATAACCAACATGAAAAGTAAAACATCTTGTGGTGTTCACGGTATTATCAGTAAAATCCTGAAAATTGCGTTCCCTTATGTTGTTGAATCATTAACCTTTATATATAACCTTTCGATTCAAAACAGCATGTTTCCCGATGAATTGAAAATAGCAAAAGTTACTCCTCTGCCAAAAAGCAAAGATTTGAGCGACCCAAGTGAGTACAGACCTATTTCAATTTTATCAGCAGTGTCCAAACCACGTGAAAAGTATATACATTATCATTTACTTCAATTCCTGGAGGAAAACCGCCTTATTAGTACAGCACAATCAGCTTTTCGGCCTAAACATTCGTGTCAGACAGCCTTAACTCTCATAACCACAAATGGCTTACTGCCATAAATGAGTCCAAACTTTCAGGTGTAGTATTTCTAGATCTTAAAAAAGCCTTCGATCTCATTAACCACTCAATCTTACTAAAGGAGTTACTTTTATATCACATTGATTCAAATGCAGTCGCTTTTCTCTCGCCCTATCTCTTAGGCAGAACGCAGAAAGTGTTCTTGAATGGTAAATACTCAGCGGAAGGACTGGTGACCCATGGTGTTCCTCAGGGATCCACCCTGGGACCGTTATTATTCAACATCTTTATAAATGACCTTCCACTGTCAATATCACACCCCGACACAAACTGTGAACTATTTACTAATGATACATCATTACATGTATCTGATAAAAAATGTTTCAACCGTGAGCGCTGTCCTCCAACATAGTTTAGATGAAGTGTCAACTTGGTGTGAAGAAAATCATATGATTATTAGTATTCCAAAAACGAAAAGTATGTTGGTGACGACATGCCAAAAGCATCAACGTGGTTTGCAACCCCTTGAACTGTCCCTTCACTCTCAGCCCATAGAGCAAGTGTCAAAACATCGTTTGTTAGGAGTGACAGTCAACGAACAGCTCAGCTGGGAGCCTCACAGAGAAACTGCCTGTAAAGTTATTTCGAAGAATCTCTTTTTATTGTCCAAATTAAGTCGTATACTTGACATTGATGCTCGAAAACTATTCTTTAACGTACACATCAAGACACATTGTAATTATGGTTCCTATGATATCTGGGACGGCTGTGGAGACATTCATTTGAAAAAGATTAATTCCCTTTACCGGCGAGGTATTAAGCTTATTCTTCCTGGTTCGTCCCCTACTGATGAAAGACTGAAGGACCTTAATATCCTACCACTTAGTAAACAATTGGAACTTAATAGATGCTTACTTGTGCAAAAAAAATTCTAAACGATGCCGCCCCTCCCTATCTCCGTGAGCTGTTTTCCCACACGAATAGAGAGAACACGAGGAACAGCTTACACCATCTCCCAAAACCGAGAATCGACATCTTCAAATCTAGCATATCATTTTCCGGTGCTAAGTCATGGAATAATTTGCCCTCTCATTTAAAGTCTATTTCAAAGTTATCTATCTTCAGAGCTCGCGCTCATAAATATCTGCTGTCGATGTGAATGTTCTTTCTGCTTAGTATGCACAGCAGATTATGTCAAATAGTTCGACTGTCGCATTTACATGTCAGGTTCATACCAGTATATATATTGTTTTAATTCTTGTTGTATTTTATTTATTATTATTATTATTATTATTATTATTATTATTATTATTATTATTATTATTATTATTATTATTATTATTATTATTATTATTGTTATTATTATTATTATTATTATTATTATTATTAATGGTGGGAGGGGAGGGGATGTTTTTTTTAAAACTTTTATATGTTTTATCTTTTGCTGTATCGTCTGATGTATTTTTATATGTGTAGAGTAGCAGGACAGTTTGGAAGATAGGCATTGCTATGCCTAAAACTTTTTATCCTGAATATAAACGTTTCATCATCATTATCATCCATCCACCGACCGACCGGTCGGTCGGTCGATCTATCGAAAAAGTCACTGACGTACGTCCGTGCATGCGTGCATGTGATGTCTACATGAGGATATGAACAATATACTCCTCTTGTTTTCATTCGTTTTTTCATTGTGTTTTTTTTTGTGTGTGTGTACAGGTTGTACGTATGACATCCTTTCTTCTTCAAATATCAGAGCCACACCCGGCCGAGTGTTCGAAAACACACAGTGCCCATGCTGGACGGGATTGAGCTGTGTTTCGGGTACGTTTGACTCACTCATTCAGCCCCGACACACCACAGCAAGACATGGATCGAGCATGATAGTTCAAGGGAGGTGCCAGAATAGCTTGGCGCCCATAGGCGCCAAGCTATTCTGGCACCACCCTTGAACTATCATGCTCGATCTGTCTCTAGAATTCTAATACAGTCCTTCAGAAGGCAAGTTACAAAATTTGTGGATTTCGGTTCTGGGGCAGAATGTGTTAATTAGTTAGTGACGTGGTTGATTCATGTTTCAAAACTTGATTTAAAAATGTAATCATATTTACTTATAATTATTTTGGTCATAATGATAAATCAGGCATGGCGTCTGTTTGTAGTAACAGCGTATACCATTTTACCGTGTTCGTGTGTGTGTGCGTTTGTGTGTGCGTGAGTGTGTGTGTGTGTGTGTGTGTGTGTGTGTGTGTGTGTGTGTGTGTGTGTGTTTTGTGCGTGTTTGTGTGTGTGGTATGCGCGTGTGTGTGTGTGTGTGTGTGTGTGTGTGTTTTCGTGTACGTGCGTGTGTGAGTTTGTTTGTTGAATCATATGTCATTGATATGCTTTGCTTTGAATCAACTTACATTAGACCTAATGTCTTATTTTTCAGGTATTTGCACCTTTTTTAAGTAACCAGTCAACACAAGAATTGAAAACGGAGGGTGTGCCCCTCGGTATCGCCGAAACTGTCTTCAACAAACACCCCCCCCCCCTTCCCCCCCCCCCCTGCCCCCCCCCCCCTTACTCTTTCATTTTTGTTGGATTTTATTTTATTTTTTTAATATTATTTTATTTTTATTTTTATTTTTATTTTATTTATTTTATTTATTTTTTTCTTTATTTATTTATTTTTTTTTTTTTGGGGGGGGGGATGGAAGTGGGGTTGGGGGTTGGGGGGGGGGGGAGGGGGTGTTAGCACAGTCGGTCAGCAGTTGGAGATGTATCGACCATGATAGCCGGTTCAAGGGTCGTGCCAGCTTCGCTTGGCGCCTTTCCAGGCGCCAAGCGAAGCAGGAACGACCCTTGAACTATCACTCGCCAGGGTTCCAGTGAAGGGCCAGGCGAGTCAGACACACTTCAAAGCGACCTGCTCCAGGTAGCAAAACCAGGGGTTAGTAGCTTGCAATATATCTCTCTTATCACATGTTCTTAGTATGCCTCACAATAATGCTGGGCTGGCAAAAAAAAAAAAGGGCTAATTTAACTTATGACGTTTGAATGTCGTCAAATGGAAGGCCATATGTTTAGAACCCTTCTGGGTGTCGTTAGCGATACCCAAAGGGTTAATTTCTGCTCTTCTTCTCCTTTGTACACCAAGGAAAGTACGTCCGTTGCGTACAAGGGGCAGTGGAAAACTTCTGTAACGTGAGCATACACTAACACCGGCATTGATTGTGAAAAGAAGGGTACAAAAGTCTCAGTTGAGGCAAGACAGCATGGATAACGCGTCATATCGGCCGATTTTGGCAGTCAAAGCCCGCCGTGGAGCAGACCACTTTAAAGTGCCCCTTTTGAAACTCCTGTAGCGCGAGCATACACTAACACCGGCATTGCCGATTGTGAAAAGAAGGGTACAGCTTTAAGTGCAGCCAGGCACCTGACTCCCATGCGAGCGTATGTGAAGTCATTGACGGACTGAAGTGCCACACCGATCAAATACATGTAATATTATTGACTAGTCTGTACTATTTACTGTCAAGGTCGATCCATCTCCCGGGACGCTGACGTACAGACGATGTTTAAGGGTGGCAAAATTAGCTCCGGCAGTGAAAGTGTTATCGGGAAGCTATGGAAGCAGTTTGTGTACTGTACACGGTGTTTTTCCTGGCTATGTTGTTTTTTATGTCCCATGACACATACGCAATGACAATACTTTTTCATTATGATTTGATCTTCTTGTACAGTTGAGCAAGGATGGACTGTCGCTCCTCAGCATTAGGTACGGATCCTCAGGAACCACTGTAGCCGCAAGGGCTCATGAGACTCTGTCCCTCTTGCTGACCAAGATGGAGTGTACGTCTGTAGATGGATATGATAAGACACGTGTTTCATAAAATTAACCCATTTAGCCCCGACGCAACTGCAGCATGAGATGGATCGACCGTGATAATTCAAGGGTTGTGCCAGATTAGCTTGGCGCCTGATGGCGCCAAGCTAATCTGGCACGACCCTTGAATTATCACGGTCGATCCATCTCTTCCTGCTGGCACATAGGCGTTAGGTGACACCTCCCAAATTTGGGAAATGCAGCCTTGGGGTTAAATAGGTTAAGTCACACTGTTTTTTTTTTGAGGGGGGGGGGGGGGGTGTTGGTGTATTTCTTTTCTTTTAATCGGTCCAAGGCTGTTCTTCATTATGATTTGTTTCTGAGTCAGGGTTTAATTTTCAGAAATGATTATGTGCACGGTGCTTTAGATGTACAACAGTAGTCAGCATGCGACAATGCTTGATAATGATGTTGCATGTTAGAGATATAATTCATTTTTAATATATATGTTGGTTTTGATGAGGTCTTTCATTGTGTTTTGTTCATTTGAATGTTCAGTTCGGTCGTTGTATACTTCGTTTATTGTTTTTGTGTCTGATTCGTTATAAACTTCTTTTTTTTTTGTTTTTTTTTGTTTGTTTGATTTCATGTTTTTGTTCAGGCGTTTTGTGTAAGATTTGTCTTAAAAAATACTGAACAGTAAGGTGCAGTTTTTCATTCTTATTTAAAGTTGACGCTTTGTTTCATAGTTGAACTTTTACCAAATACTGGAATATGACAAAAGTTCGGAAAGCTTAGGAGAGTTCACACTGGTTGTCTCCCTCGATTTGCTACCGCTGACCGTCAGCGGTAGCTAATCAAGGAATACAAATTGTGTGAGAAGAGTCAGCAGTTACTACCCCTATCAATAGGGTACAGTAAACGTTGTAGGTTTTCGAAATCATTGGATGCGAAAAAAACTAAAGGATTAAGTCAGTCATGAATCAGAATCAAGCCAAAGACAGTGTGAGTTGCCTGCGGGTGTAAATGACCACGGCACTCCTTGCGGCTATCAAGAAGCGCAAATTCTCATGAACCCTTGCACCCGCTCGGGACGAGAGTATGTGCTTCTTGTAGATGGAGCGGCATGACAGAACCCACTGAATGAGTGTGTGAACTCCGTGTGCGTACTGGCATACTTCTGATTTAACCCTTATCATTCGGAATGTGTGAAATAAGTTTGACTAAAATAGTTCAAGGGTAGTGCCAGAATAGCTTGGCGCCTCTAGGCGCCAAGCTATTCTGGCACCACCATTGAACTAAAGCCATTGGTCTATATCCTTATCTGTAAGTACTATAATGTAGCTTGCGTATGGCAGTGTCCAAATTTGAACTTTTTAGCCTCAGTATGATATGGGTTAACCTCTTCACATCCCCGGTGAAAATTGTCCGTTTTTGTAGATATCCTTTGAGTTATGCATCACAGTTATGGAGACAGATCGACCGTGATAGTTCAAGGGTGGTTACAGAGGGATTTATGGGTTACCGGCAACCTCTAGGATCAGTTGAATGAGTGAACTTAGTCCTACGCCAGCCACTAAACAAGGTGCCCTGCTATAGCGGAGCAGCTTCCTTAGTGGCTGGCGCAGGACTAAGCCCACTCATGCAACTGACCTCTGCCGATTTTCTGCACACACAAAAAAAGCGCTGTCAGTGCTTCCTTAGAGAAAATTCGCCTGTCTTTGGCATGTAATGCGATACTATGGATTGTTAACGTGAATCCATGTTAGGATTAACGTGAAGAAAACTACAAGTATTTAAAAAAATTAATAGATCATACTTATAAAGCGCATTGTTTTCATCCCTACGTCACACGACCAATCTCTCTGGCACAAACCATACCACGTGACCGAGCTACAAATGGCGGACGTTTTGTAGCCCTCTTTCTGGTGCGTCTTGGATGCCAGTTTTGTTCCGCCTACAAAAAATCACCAAAACTTTCTAAAATATAAAGTTACTTAGTGTAGTTCGAAACATTAGGCACACTACTGGAGACGGGAAACGTCATGAACGATTTGAAATTACGTCATAAGTCTATTATGTATAAATGTACATTCCTTTGACGTCAGTCATGTCTGGCGTGATCCAGGTCGGAAGATTTCGTCTTGATTTCTTTTACGAAAATAGTGGAGGAATGAAAACAAATACGTTATTCGTAGCAGGAGCTTGCCGCATGGACCCTTGTAGGCCTTCGGGAGGTCAAAGGAACCATTGTACGTCTCAGACCTACGGGGTACAATGGCTCCTTTGACCTCCCTCAGGCCTACAAGGGTCCGTGTAGCAAACACCTGCGACCAATAACTTATATTATCCCTACAGTTAGGCTCAAAGCGCTGTTTCACTGACATACCGTGAAATTTATAAACACACACATTCAGAACTGCTTTGGATTTGAAAGAAAGTTCTAGAGAAAAGATAAGACTTAAGGCGCTGCCGCTTGAAAGCTTCTTTCATTAATTTGAGGATGGCTCAAATTCCAATCGATACACTGGTCAACATTGGGGTGAGTAGGCGCATTAGAAACGTTACATAGGATTATTTTATTTGCATGTTATGTTCGGTTTCAATAAAACAATTGTTGATATCAAACGGTGTGTGTGTGTGTGTGAAAAATGCATACAACATACGGGCCTGACGATGGTGCTTTGACTAAATGCAAATCCACTGTGCCACCGCATTAGTTCAGTTCAGTATTCTGAATTGAACTAGATGCGGTAGCGCAGCGGCCGATTTGCATTTAGTCAAAGCACCATCGTCAGGCCCCTACGGCATACAACAAACTTCTAAAACATTGTCCTCACTCTCCCTCACACACACACACACACATACTTGGCACACTCAGAGATAAACTTCAACACCGTAAAGTTTTAAAATTTATTCATAGATCTTCTTCAGTAATAGGCACAGACATAATTTTTCAAGCAATACTTGTACAAGTACAAGTATTAGTCCGAACATGTAACAGGTAACAACATGAAAACACACAAAATAACCGAATGGCAACGCAGACATGATGTCTGACAAGAGTTTCAACAAATTCCATTCAACTAAAACCTTTCTCCCAAAACTCAACTGTTCATTTAACATCTCCTTATTAAATGCAGAGTAAGAATCATGAGGGAAAAATCGACCTCGATAGGTAATGGTTGTTGGTCGGTCAGGGTTGTTGCCTGATCAGGCAACAGCCTTGACCTGTTGTAGTTGATTTTTCTCTCATGTTCAGTATGCAGCAACTAACCCTTTGGCAGTCGGTAGCGCTTTTTGTCGCAATGATCCCTGCAGGAATCATCTCGACAAAAAGCACTACCGACAGAACAAGGGTTAACAAGGATCAGGCAACACCCTCACGCTATAACTGCTGATCAATCTTCTTCAGCTGGCGTTCAAAGCGAAAGGGTAAACATGGCGTAAATATTCAAGTTTCAATTAAGTAATTTACTGAAGGATGTCAAAACGTTTTTTTTTCTAGCAGAAGAACTAATTCATCCAAGCATTATTATTAATATTATTTGCAACTGACGGTTGAATGGTCTTTTCCCCAAAAGCTAAAGGGGAAATGGGGTTGGCGTTCTGGGCGAGTGTGTTAAGAAGTCTCCCATCCCGTTAGTACACCGCCGGGAGATGGCCTTAGTCGCCTGCTCTAGTATAACTCGTGAACTTTATAAAGTCAACTTTACAGTTTAACTCATTCAACCCCACGCACGTATTTCCCAAATTTTGGAGGCGTCATCTAACGACTATGCACCTGCTGTTGTGCGTCAGGACTGAATGGGATAAAAATCACAACTGTCCTTGATCACACTTTGTGCCATTGGACGTTAAACTTAACAGTTAGTAAAAATCATTTGCCTTGTTCGTTTTGGAAATAGTTCTACAAAACGTGCTGCAACAACCCACCCAAAAAATATCAAAGCTTTGACATTTGATCTCCTGTCATTACACCGCAAAACATTGTAGAACTGGATGCCTGAATACAAAACTGATATACTCTGCGTGCATCCCATTCAGTTTCAATAAGAATGTTAACAAGAATGAATATAAATAAATCTGGATCGAAGCACAAAAAACAAAAAACACACACACAAGTTTCATTTCGATTGCAGTTAAACACATCCAACATTCAAGTACAGCATACTGATAAACATTTTAGATAAACAGATGCTCTATCAGAACACACTAGTATACACAGAAATACACACAATGTGCTTTTGTCGAGTCACACAAAACAGTAATGGCTGATTTGGAAGTAAACAATATGTTACGCACTAGTACTAGAAGGCACGCTGACCTGTGCAGAGCAGGCAACACGCGAGCCATGACCCTTGCCCACCTATTAGGGAGAGTACAATAACCCACACGCAGCTACCCATAACCCCACCCCCAAACAGAAAGGAAACCCTCAGGCAAAGGACGGAAGTGAACACTTGTTTCATTGCGGTCGGCAGCACTTTTTGTTGCGACGATTCCTGCAGGAATCACCGCAACAAAAAACACACTACCGACAGCCAAAGGGATAAAAATATAGATTACTTGACGTACATGTACCACATTTTTGTTGCCGTGTGGCATGTGGTCGACTTCCAATTTAGCCTTTTCGTCAATTTTGTCTGATCAACTCATTCCCACCTGATGACTTACGTTTGTGGGAGGTGTCGAAACAGAAAGTGTGTAATAGCTGCACACTGGTTGTCTCCCTGGATTCGCCACCGCTTTCAGCGGTAGCGAATCGAGGGAGACAACCAGTGTCTAACAGCCGCAGGGGATGGATCAGCCATGAAAGTTCAAGGGTGCTGGCATATTAGCTTGGCACAACTCCCATCATGGAACCCTAAGGGTGGATGTGTGGCCAATGTAACATGAGCGACTTGCAGTAACACCATTATATTCCATGCATTTTGTGCTTTTCAAGTGGTACTAAGTATGTGTACAGACTAGAAGCGTTTCACACAATACATCCACAAGGAGTTGCCGGGTAGGTGTTTTCGCATTCATGCAGATTTCAGATAATTCATTCATCCATTCCTCTGCATCGCACACATGAGCAATAGACTGACTAGCAGTGAATTTCATTACTTCATATTAAACACACAGATGGGATGACTTTGAATGTGCATCAAAATTGTATCTTTCCTGTAAACTAAAAACATGAGACACATTGTGCTCCAAACTGTTAACAACATCACGATTTACACCTTGAAGCATCTCATCTTTAACCATTTCACTGACAGTTAATACAGACTGCGTTTCTGCAATGGATTACAAAGTGGTGTCAACAATAGGCATAGATCCTCAGGAGCCCCTGCAATGGGGGCTCATGAGGATCTGTCTCTTGCAGTTGGATTGTGTTAGCTTTTTCTCGACAGTCAAAGGGATAACTTTTACAACTGGCTTGTACAACTTTACATAACCCAAATGACCCATCAAAAAACGCGCTTCATGCTTTTCATCCGTTATTTGTAACTGTTTCTCATATAATTTACCATTTTATTAACTCTTAAAATCCCAGAACTAAATGACTTCCATTCTACAAAATGGAAGTCATTTAGTTCTGGGAGTTTAAGAGTTAACTTACAGTATGGAACCAAATGTGCACACCAACAAAGAGAGAGACACTGCAGATCACATAGGACAAGCTCTTAACCCATATCATACTGAGGCTAAAGCTTCAAATTTGTTTACTGCCATATGCAAGCTACATTATAGTACTTACAGATAAGGATAGAGACCAATGGCTTTAGTTCAAGGGTAGTGCCAGAAAAGCTTGGCACCTAGAGGTGCCAAGCTATTCTGGCACCACCCTTGAACTATTATAGTCAAACTTATTTCACACACAGTTGTATTCCGAAAGATAAGGGTTAACTTGCATGTACAAAATCACCAAATCACTGTACAACAAATCCAATGGAAAATGTTTTAACCCCCTTGGGCATGCAGCCATGGCAATGCAAACAGTACCGCCAGCTGCAAGCGCAAGGGAGTTAATATTAAGACCACTACCGCCAAAACCACTACCCATAAATTAAAACTGCAACACAAGCACTGCAAGTTTTTACTCTTATGCATATCAGAATTCAATGCACTACATCACAGAGTATGCAAACGAATGGACAATTAAGGTGAAACATACAAACCACATGTTACAGGCATAAACCCTAGCAATCATTGTACCTGCAGTGTAACCACTGCAACAACAGAGAAAGTATTCAATGAGTTTCCAACACTACAATGAGTATTTATCCCTGTGGCTGCTGGCAGCACATTTTGCTGCAATGATTCCTGCTGCAATCATCGTGACAAAAAGCGCTACAGACAGCCAAAAAGGTTAACCCTTTTAGTCCTGAGTCCCTAAGGCAGGAGAGATGGCTTGACCATGATAATTCAAGGCTAGTGCCAGATTAGCTTGGCGCCTGAAGGCGCCAAGCTAATCTGACACTACCCTTGAATTATCATGGTCAAGCCATCTCCTGCAAATGGTACATAGTTGTTAGGCAACACCTCCAAAATTTGAGAAATGGGTTGGGGCTAAAAGGGTTAACGTACACAGCCCTGCCCCCAGTTGCAGTAAACTTTTCCTCGGCCAGTAACCGCCAACAAACTGGTCCTCTGCACTGCAGCGAGATTTTGGTGTGGGGCTAAAAAAAGCCAAACTCAAAACAAAGCAGTTGGAACTATGACAGGCAGGTACTAGCTACTGAAAATAACGTGCGACTTGACCCTGGTGCCTTTACAGCAGGAAAAGGATGGGACATGAAACTTTTACGCCTAGCGCTTTCGAACGACGCTATCCTTGGACTGTCATGGCCCGTCCATCTCCTGCAAATACTGAAGCCATTCAGGATGCCTTGGAAACTGTTTTGCGGGACTTAATCCCTCAACTGCCCGTGGATGCAGATAGTGTTTCTGAAATCCTTGTTAATTCCTCGTCAAAGAGCACCAGCCGTCCCAGGAACATGGAGTCAGTACGATGCCAGCAAGAGTCATAGATCCTCATGAGCCCCTTTGGGGGCTCATAAGGATCTACATCTCTTGCACTTGGTGCTTTTGTGTGTACAATCGAGGGTTTAGAGTGGTTTTCTATTTTATCTTTGCATTATTCTGATTAAATTACTGCAACAATTTTACATTACCAGGGAAATTTTACAATACCAATCTATGCACTACCAATAACAGATAAACTACATTGCAACAAACAAGAAGTAATGACGGAATGCACAAAATTCTCCCCTCTCTTTTATCAACACACAAAATCATTAATAAAGTACAATGCATGTTTTTTGAGGAATAGTTAACTTATACAATTAATTTGTGCATGAAGTTTCGTTTTACTCTTCAGTAATAAATGGGAATCAAAAAGAAGAAGTAAAACTAACGAAGCTGCTCTGCAACATGTTCAAATAAAAATATTACTTGAAAAATTAATATCGCTGCAGCCCGTTTTTACACCTTTAGTACACTATTATGTGTGTGCTAGGTGCCAATTAATATCTGAAGTGAAATAGCGGACTTCAAAGCAGTTTGCTATCACTTTGCAAAGTCATAGATAAAAATTTATGATGAATGTTCTTGCTAAGTGATAGCAAACCCTTACCCCCCTCACTGCCAGAAAGTTTCGTTAATTCAATGTTACAGGGCCCCAGCCAGCCAAGGAACAGACATACAAAGTGGTGTCAGCAAGAGGCATAGATCCTCATAAGATGATCTCATGAAGATCTATGTCTCTTGCAGCTGGCCGGTATTGATTCTCAGCGTACAAGAGGTTAAATAATAAGGTTATCTGGCTATCAGTCTACAAAGGTAAAGCCACCATGACGTTTTAACCCATTATATCCTGAGGCTGGTTTTTAAAAATATGCTTATTGTCCTATGAAGGCTACATTACAGATTAGGTGACAGATCAACCGTTTTAGTTCAAGGGTGGTGCCAGAATTGCTTGGCGCCTAAGGCGCCAAGCTATTCTGGCACCATCCTTGATCAGTCAAAATTCATTTCAAGCAATGGATGTATCAGGATTAAAAGGGTTAATGCTACCATCGGACATACATGGATGGCTTTCAACAGTGCTAACTCTTAATCAGTGCTAACTCAAAAGACAGTCCCTATTTAACTGTTTGAGCTGTCCTTGTCAATGGGCACTACCTACCAATCAGGTAGGTAGTGCCCCTTGAAAACAAGGACAGTGTGAGCATTTATATAGGGACTGCCTCAAGTTTTGGGGCACCAATACGCACTGAACAAATCACATGATTTTTTCTGGCCTACTTATGACATAAGGATGACCTTTATTGAACAAGAATAGCAAAGCCCTTAAGGCTTACATGCATGGCCGATCAACATAACCTTTGTGACCTTGACCTTTCAGACAGGTCACTGAAATAAGTAAGTGTTCAAGTGTTCTAACATAAGGGTTGGCTTTTGTAACTGCAAAATTCATGTTTTTCTCAAGATATACACATGTATCACTTTTGTCAACCTCTCATGACCCTTGACCTCTGCCAGTAGTGAACCAAATTAGTAGGCATAAAAAGGTCTTATCATCAGCTACCTTTCTGCCAAATTTGGCTGAAAAGTTTTGAAAAAAATCCTGATAAAAACTAAAATTCAACAAAAAATAGACATTTTTTTCATCAATTGCTGATGTCTTGTGACCCTTGACCTTGTCCAAATTAGCATGCATGGGAAGGTCTTACCATCAGGTATTTCTGTACCAGGTTTGGGTTAGAAGTTGTGAATAGTATTTGAGACAATTTCATTATTTCTGGGTCAAAAAAGGGCTATTTGTGACCCATTTCATGACCTCTTGTGACCCTTGATCTTTCCAAGGGTTTTGATTGTACATTGATTGATTGTACATTGCTTAACGTCCCGACAAAAATTAGCATGCACAGAAACGTCTTACCATCAAGTATCTTTGTACCATGTTTGGGTTTGAAGTTGTGAATAGTACATGTATTTGAGAAAAAATAAATTTTGTCAAAAAATGGCTATTATTGACCAATTTCCTGATCCCCTTTGACCTTGACCTTTGAGACAGGTCACTCATATTGGTATGTTTAGAAAGGTCTTGCCACAAAGAATCCTTGGGCCAAGTTTGAAGACTGTGTCTTGAATAGTCTCCAAGAAAATGCCAATGTTAAAGTTTACCACAGCTGACGCTGGCCGACCGACGTCCAGCCGACAACTAGCCCAGAACACAGACTGACTTTTGCTTCGTATTTGAGCCCCAAAAATGGTTCTCAAAGAACTCAAAACAAGCAAATAAAACTCTTGCTATTCTCAGAAGAAACTTCCCCAGTACCAAAAGGTTTTCCGGAGTTCGAGAGACAGTCACAATAAATATAGAGCAATGACACATACTCAAAGCAACGATATGCCATTGCGCAGTACGATAAGCAAGCCTTTTAAGTGATTCCGAGTTGTCAGTGTGAAAGATATATAGGGTCAGATGGGAAATCTTCATCTTGCAAACTACTAAGGAGAACTCTGCCAACATGAGCCAGTTCAAAATGATGAAAAAAATTTCTAACTGCGTACAAATGGCATGACACTTTTAAATAGTTGTGCACTTGCCACTGTTTACCGCTGGATAAACAAAGTACCCAGTTAGCAAAGGTCCTCAGGCCCACAACAGCCGCAGTGCACGAATGTATGCAAGCCCACTGCGGCCGTCATGGGCCTGAAGATGTTTTGCTACCGGGGTATCCTACCCCCCCGCCCCCCATTTCCCCAAGAGATAAAAACCAAGAAGAGAAACAGAGCTGTCTGAACCAAGTAAATACTAAATAGGACAAAGTTGCACCATCTGACCCCTACAAAATCTGCTGCCTTAATCCAATATGCCGTAATTAACATCACATGCACTGTCTCACACAAAACCATAAGGGAGCACCAAGCTTTTACTTCAGACTTTACTGAGAACTCAACCCCCTTTTACATGCAGCCACTGGTACTGTGGCAACAAGCACAAGGGGCTTAACACGAATAGCTCTTGTATGGGAAATCTAAAGAACAAAAGGAAAATGAACATGTGAATGATCATGATTGATGACACATTCACAAAATTCTGTCAAGAGGAGCAAATGCAGAGCAGTTTAACAAAATGCTAGCATAATGAACAGAGAAGAATGAAGATTTCAATCATTCACCCATCATGACAAATTCATGTTTGAAACACGTATGGTCTTCAGAGGCAAAACAAAATGACAATAATCCTGGACTTAAAAATCTGAAACACTTGTACCAGTACATACACAATGTACACATCTACACAATAACAAGAATGGCAAAGCCTTTGTTGGCACACCTGCATGACAACTCTGCATAATGTTAGTGACCTTCATCCACCTACATTTTTTTAAGACAGGTCATTAAAACAAGCAAGTATTTAAAGGGTATTGACATATGCTAAGACTTACATGCTTTCAAAGATCTTTAGGGACTTTCACAACTGTGTACCCGCTTAAAGCATATGGGGACAAAGGGTCATGTTTTACAACCAACTGTCCCTGTGAGTGAAAGACGGGCAGGTGATAGCGGAAATCCCCAAGCATCTTCTCAAATTTTCAGACTTATGAACCTTAATCTTTCTGATGGGTCTGCAAATTAGCATATAGGAATACTGTTCCAATGTTTTCTTAACTCATTCGAGATGAATGGCATCCAGATACGCGGCTTCAGCTGTGTATCAGGATGCCGTTTGTCTCGAATGAGTTAAAGCAACAATAAGCCATTACACATTATAAAGCTTGAAATAGTACTGGAGGAGATCTCACAATCTGTCAAAATGCAGCAATCTTTATCTGTTTATTGAACCCTCTGTGACCTTAACCTTAATGAGAGTTCACGCAAATGAGAATGTCTTGAAAGGTCTCACCACAAAGTATCCTTAGTCTAAAGTATGAGGCTTGAACAGTCTCCCAGACAAGATCACAGAGTACCATGGATGACAGACACAGAATGGCTATGCCACAGACTAACATTTGCTACAGTACGTGAGGAAAAAGCAATCTAGAATCAACAAGAAAGGCAAAGCCATTATGGCTCACGTGTATGACCGATTTACATGTGTGACCGTTGTGACAAGGGCTGGCTTCTGCAGCAGCAAAATCCATATTTTCTGAAATGTAAGCATTTTTCACACATCTGTCAACCCCCCGTGAACCTTGACCTTTGTGATGAGTTGACTAAATTAGTATGCATAGGAAGGTCTTATCATCAGCTATCTTTGTACCAAATTTGGTTGAAAAATTTGCAAAAATTTGGGAATACCTACAATTTTATACAAAATCAGCTTTTTACACACATTTGCCAGCCTCTTGTGACCCTTGACCTTTTCAAGGGGTCATCCAAATTAGTATGCATACCTTCTTACCATCAGGTATCTCTGTACCAAATTTGGGTTTTAAGTTGTAAATAGTATTTGAGAAAAAACATCTTTTGTCAAAATATGGCTATTTTAGACCTATTTCCTGAGCTCTCATGACCCTTGACGTTTTAGAGGGATCAACCAAATTAGTGTGCAAAAAGGTCTTCCCATCAGGTGTCTCTGTGGCAAGTTTGGGTTTAAAGTTGTGAATGGTATTTGAGAAAAAACACCTTTGGTCAAAATATGGCTATTTCGGACCTATTTCTTGGGCCCTTGTGATCCTTGACCTTTCTGAGGGGTCATCCAAATTAATATGCATAGATAGGTCTTACCATCAGGTATCTCTGTACCAATTTTGGGTTTGAAGTTGTGAATAGTATTTGAGAAAAAAACATCTTTTGTCAAAATATGGCTATTTTTCACCTATTTCCTGAGCTCTTGTGACCCTTGACCTTTCTGAGGGATCAACCAAATTAGTACGTATAGAAAGGTCTTACCACCAGGTATCTTTGTAGCAAGTTTGGGTTTGAAGTTGTGAATAGTATTTGAGAAAAAAATAAATTATGTCAAAATATAGCTATTTTCGACCTATTTCCTGATCCCCTGTGAACTTGACCTTTGTGAGAGGTCACTCAAATTGGTATGTTTAGAAAGGTCTTACCACAAAGTATCCTTGGGCCAAGTTTGAAGAATGTGGCTTGAATAGTCTCTGAGAAAATGCCAACGTTAAAGATTACCACGGACGACAGCGAACGGACGACCACTGGCCCAAAACATACTCACTTTTGCTTCGCACGTGAACCAATAAATTACAAAATGTGGGAAAAAATCCCAAATGTGCCAACTGAGAAGTGTAAAACAATCTTTAAAAGTTTTGATTTGGGAAGGTATTTAATGATTCCTGGATTCAAAACGTCGTGCTAAATACACACACAAAACAATGCACATCTTAAATGCACATTAGCCCCATAGTGCATACACCCATCAGTACTGTTTACAATACCGATGCTGGCATGCAGAGCAGAGTTAACTCATTCAAGGCACCCCTCATCAATACCCACAAAAGTGTTGCATGGCGTTGCTGGCAGCAACGCTATACCATGCTTCTGCAGCTATTGACGCTGGGAGCCTTAAGTGAGTTAAACAATATCGTGTCCCTTTGCTGTTTTGTCCAATACCTGTTGTTTTAACTCATTTGAGGCTTGCCGCCTCCGGATTCACGGCTGAAGCCGCATATCTGGAGGCGGCACATCTCGAATGAGTTAACAGTCTGCTGTCAAATCAAATTTTATAAACATTCACAGCGAGCTCTAGACCAACAAGCACATTCACACAGCTCTGCACTACAAAGTCAAAATATTTGTGAAAAGAAAGATTGTCAATGTAATACACAGAAAATCTCAATTTTCAAAAACAAAATGGACATCTTGGCTGTTGCCTTTGTAGGGCTGAGCTGTAAACACAAACGGTCTGATAACTTCTGCAAGTAAAAAAGCCTTGTCAGAGGGGAAGCTAACAAAATGTTTCCTATGCAACATAATTAGCCCCTGACATGTTGGTTGCACAGTTTGTTCACGTGACTCCTTTAGGAAACACCTCAATGACAAGTGCTACCGACAAAGGGCTAGAAACAAGAACATGACGACATCTTACTAAGAAAAGAAGGAGAAATTCATAAAAAAATAAATTATATCTGCACAAAAACGAGATACATACCATAACGTTAAAATAGTCTTGGGAGTCAAGCTGAAAACACATGTGACACACACACAACACACACACCAGAGCTTGTGCAAAGGTGTATGAACCTCAGACAGCTGGTTTGCTAAAGATAGGAGTACAACTGCCAACACCATACATTTCTACTGGTTGTGATAGAACCTCACAACATACTGCAGTGTGGCAAAATGGCAGAATAAATAATTCAATGTACATGAGACAACGTGAAAGTGCTGGCATGGATCTCACATGTAATGATTATCTTAACTCATTCGTGGCCAGCCACATCCGGATGCAGCTGGCTGCGAATGAGTTAATGTCTCTGCTACTTAATCAGAAGTCTCCATTCACACCAAGTCAGCCTCTGTAACACGTGGGCCAGTATATCATCTCACAATCTGATATAATTCATACAGGTGTCCAGGTCTTGAACAAATGCCCAGCGAGCAAAAGGTCCTCCGACCCAGGTCAGTCTTAAGCCATATAGCCCTGACATACTACAGCAGAAGATGGATCAACCATGATAATTCAAGGGCAGTGCCAGATTAGCTTGGCGCATGGTGACGCCAAGCTAGTCTGGCACTACCCTTGAATCATCAAAGCTGTCCATCTCCTGAAACTGGCACGTTAGGTTGCACCTCCAAAGTTCGGGAAATGCTGCCTTGGGGCTAAATAGGTTAATGCAGTCAACTGGCCAAGTAAGGCCGACATTGACCAGAGGATCTTCTGCTTACTGGGTGTTTTTTCTCAGAAGCCCCTGTCAATTCAGCACCATTGCCAATATGAATGCAAGTAATACAGTCTGACTTTATGGTTCCTAGGCATTGCGATATACTGAAACTAACCTCAAAGGTCTGAACTGACTTTGAAAAAAAAAGAGGAAATTAAAAAGTGTAAACAACCGCAAGCAGGAGAATCGGCGAGATTACCGAGGAAATCCTCGAAACAGCGGAACAATTCAGACCTTTGAACCTGCATTCATGGTAGCCAATGTATCAAGCGTGAGAACATCACTGCCACAGAATGTAGTGTTCACAAGTTAATTAGTTAACCCTCTGGTACATGGAGGTGTCAGTACTGGTTACAGTACAGCGCCTGCAAGCACGAAAAAAGGTACAACTCAAAAGACAGCTCTTTTTACGACCTCTCCCAATATAATACAGATTTAAAGCTGAAGGAATTCTAGATAAATTTACCGGCTCACACATTTACATCATATTATGTCATAAACACAAGTAATGAAACTGGTGTCAAATAGATATAAAATAAAATTAACTACATACCCACACTTGTGTTGAAGCAACATTAAGAATCCCATAATTGAAGTTAAAAACAGAATAAAATAGAAGTTAAAAAGTACAGCAACACCTCCATGAAGAAGGAAAAACAAGAACGGTAAAGCGCTCATGGCTCACATGCATGACTAATCCGCACGATTACTGACCTCGACTTTTCTAAAAGTCACCCAAATGAACAAGTGTTAAGGTGCCTTGGCACAATTACAGATTTGTCATATAATTCAACAAAATGTTCACACACTTATGCCCTCCCCTGACCTTCGACCATTACAAGTGGTGAACCAAGTGAGATGTCAAAAGAAGGTCTACATTACTATCAATAACCTATGTGCCATGTTTCTTTGAAAAATTTACAAAAGTGCTCAAAGAAGATCAAATTCTATTTGATCCTTGACATTTGAAAGGGGTTGTCCAAATCAGTATGCACAAAGAGGTCTCATCATAAGGTATCTCTGTACCAAGTTTGAATCTGAAGTAGTATTTGAGATAACAACTTTTGTCCAAAAATGCTAATTGTGATGTGTGATCTTGATCTTTGAGTGAAGTCGCTCAGACAGGTACACAAAAAAGGTCTTGCTTCATTGTATCCTTGTGGCTAGTTTTAATTATGTGGCTTGAATAGTCCTTAACAATATTCCAGCATTAACCTGTTCAGTGCCCGTTGACGCAAACTGTTTCTGCAGTCTTCGTCAGTTCAACACCAACGATCCCTAGCTGTCCTAGCAACATGAATACAAATTGGTCTTGGCAAGAGGCATAGATCCTCATGAGCTACCCCAACTGTGGGAGCTCATGAGGATCTATACCTCTTGTAATGGGTGGGTGTGTTTAAATTTTATCGGCACTGAACGGGTTAAAGTATACCATGGATGACGGACAGACAGATGACAGACAACCACTGGCCCAGCAAATAGGCTCACTTTTTGCTATCACAAGTTACCCAATAAAGCAGAAGGCATCACTACCAAAGTCTAGCAACACTTTCAAGCCATAGTCAAACCAGGTCTGAATCTAGTTCAAGTCAGAGCATGGCCAAGAAAATCATACAACACATTACACACTTACTCTCATGAGGAACCCACCACTGATTGCGCTCTTGAAGTTCCTACATGTTCCCCTTCAAAACAATTCTGTTCTAAAGCAATCGAACTAACAGTCGATAAAATACAAACACAAAGCATAATGAAACTGTACAAGCCTCCTCCTATTATTACATTCATTCACTGCGATTAGTATCACAATCACATATAATTCACCAATATCCAACTTCCATTCAATCCAATTCTTAACCCTCTTATGTGAGCTACCAACAGCACTGTTTACAGTACAGTAGATGCACACACAAGGGTCTAAAAAAGTACTTAAAACCCTTTGGGTGTCGGTAGCAGTTTTTGTTGCGATGATTCCTGCAGGAATCACAACCAAAACCGCCACTGACACCCAAAGGGTTAAAATCCATATCACGCTCATACATTCATCCCATACTGCCTAAAAACCACCCTCTAAACATGATTACAATTTGCATAAACAGAATAGAAGTGGAATGAATGCACCAATGGCCACAAAGACAGGGAGAAGCATTGTGCTTGTGTCATCTCCAGCGTAGGGATCTTTGGCACGAGGGCCAGAGGGTCTGCGCAGTTTGGAGGCTTTAGCAGCAGCTGCTTCGTCATCCTCTTCCTCTTCCTCCTCCGGGGGCGTTTCTCCTCCGGGCAATGGCGCCAGCTTGGGAGCGTCTATCATGTAAAGACATTCAGTCGGGGAGAGATGGAACTCAAGGGCAGATCAAGAGCTGTACTAGAAGCCCTTGCCCACACTATCTTTATTTTCCTCGCATGAAAACCCCTGCTACAGTAACTGAAATATGGATTTTTCCCTAAAATGTATTTTTTCAAAAAATACTTACTGATGGCATGACTAATAGGAAGGTACGCTTAGCTTACCAATTTCAGCTCAAAATTTTGTTGTGTACACCTCACAACCAGGGGGGTGACTCTAGGGGGCTGTTACCAGGATGCCTCAAGTAGCCCCTCCTTGCCGCCCTATCCGACCATGTGCCTGACCGTTTCCCGCCAGTCTTTGCCTTAGCTCAACAGCGGCAAGTGGGGCAGGAGGGAGGGATCTCTGTGTCATGCCATCGGTAAGTATTTTTCAAAAATCTCTGTTACGTGTTCAGTCGTAGTCATAGTATGATAAACACACCAGACGCACGCACGTAAGGTTCTTTTAAATAAACTTCGTTCAGCTGCAACCCGTCACACGTGGCTTAAGGATGTAGGCTACACTGGAGTAACAGTTCCAACAATATTTTAATTCAGCGATGCGATCTCCACATGCACAATGCATTCCCAAATGCACCAACACTGATACAATGTCTCTTCTGCAAATGTCAACACTGGCGACACAAAGTTTCTCATACAACGTACACCACCGTTACGCTGCGTCTCTCACAATGTACACCCTATACGGGCGAAGTACCTACGATAAACTGTGTGTCCCTACAACTGACAATGCATGACAATGTACACACGTGCTTCCTAGCACCAACTTTTATAGTGAAACAATTCTCCAGAAAAATCCACCAAATTTACACAACGCAACCAATCAGAACGGAACACGTAACTGAAACTCATAAATGTTAATAAAAAATGAACTTTCTAGAATAACTACAATAGTCTACAAAAATTTGACTGCTCATTTCAGCCCCAAATCCTAGTGTGTAATGACGTCACACAAAAGTATGGCACACCGTTCACGACCTTTCATAACACGCAAAGCGGCTGCTAAATTCACGCGCACAGAGAACTATGGCTAAAATTAGAGCAGCTCTACTATCGCTATCCTCCGTGCGACTTTGCTAGAAGCTTCCAGACTAAACTTAGCGTATCATAACAAAACCAATTCCGCTATCCGCGTGAACAATAGAGAATCTCACTGAAAAGTGTGTGTAAAATGCTGATTTTTTATAAAATTGTAGGTTTTCCCAAATTTTTGTAGGCCACCACCATCGAGTTGTCGGACAGCACCAGCATCTCTTGTAGAGCGAGGCGATCTTTTCAGGCTGAGAGCGCTAACCACACGGCCTTCAGCTCCAGCCAGTTGCTGTGTCTGTCTGCGTGGTCCTGCGGCCAGCCGCCCGAGGCTGTGACGAACTCTGGGAGTAAGTGTGCTCCCCAGCCGGAGTGGCTCGCATCTGTGCAGATGGAAAGCTGGGGTGCTGGGGAGGAGAGCGGAACCCCCGACGCCAGCCAGATCTTGTCCATCCGCCGCAGAAGATGAGATCTGGGAGAAAGGGACCAGAGCCGTCAGATCGCCAGACGATGGGCGCCAGTGGAGGAGCAGATGCAGCTGGATCGGGCGAGAGTAGAGTCTGCCAACAGGCAGGAGGTCTGCCGCCGCGCTTAGGAGACCCAGCAGTTTGAGCCACACCCTGGCTGGGAGCGCCTCCGCGCAAGAGACTTGGAGAGCCAGATCCGCTACCTTCTGGATTCGTCCTTCTGGGAGCCGAACGTGGTTGAAATCGGTCAGGAACTCTATGCCTAGGTGAATGAACCGGCGTGAGGGAGTGAGATCGGACTTGCCTCCGTTGACCAGAAACTGAGCTGGCGGAGCAGGGTCAGTTAGGTGTCCCGGTCCTCTCAAAGGCTGTCGCCATCTGGTTTCGGAGGTGCAGATCATCCAGATAGTTGGAAGTTTGGCTCGAGGCCATCTGTCCGAACCTGGAGACGACGCCGTCGATGATCCTGGTAAACACCCAAGGGCTGAGGTCGAATCCGAAGGGCAGGGCCCGAAACTGATACACTACTCCGCCGAAGGCGAAGCGAAGATAAGGATGGGACGCCGGGTGCACAGGAACGTGAAGATAGGCATCCGCCAGGTCGAGGCTCACGGCAAAATCCTGGGGCTGCACCGCGGCCCTCAAAACTCTGGCCGTCTCCATCCGGAAGCGAGGGGCCAAAATGTACTTGTTTAGCACTGAGAATTTGATGACCGGACGCCACCTGCCACCGGACTTGGGGACGAGGAAGAGACGGCTGTAGAAGGCCGGGAAGTCGAGACGTGAGACTACTTCCGTGGCCTCCTTCCGCAGCAGAGAGACTACCTCGTCGCGCAGAGCCTCCGCTTTGCCTCGTTCCCCCGGCACCTGAGTCCACAAGGGGGAGTGACGCAACGGAGGGGGAGACTGGAAAGAGATCGTCAGGCCCTCTGAGATGGTCGAGAGAATCCAAGGGTCATCCTGAAACAGTCAGAGCCACGCGCCTCCCGCCGACTGGAGACCCTACAGGAATTGGCAGGGGGACGGGAGACAAGTCAGTGGGCCCGGCCGACAGAAAGCGAGAAGCGGTGGGGACGGTCGCTGTTGAAGGCCGGGTGGCTGGCCACAGCTCTTTGGAAGACTCCTTAACGGTCTGCCAGGTCGGTCCAAAGAGAAGCGATCCCCCGAAGGAAACCTGGCGAAGCTGCGTCTTAACTGAAGCAGGGAGAGATGAGCCAAGTCCCAGCAGGGCGTCCCGCCGCATCAGGTCGCAGTTAGCTGCCGCCACCATGGCGTTAACCGAGGAGTGAAACGCCGCTCTGTTCGCCGCCACGAGCACGGAGTGTACGTCACGGAGAGGAGCTGAAGCGGAGAGGTCCCAGGTATCCTCGAGGCGTCTTGCCACGGCCTGCATAGCCATCTCGAGAAAGCCGGCACACGCTAAGGAGTTCCGCACCAGCTTCGCCATCTTCTCCAGGCCGCGAGGGATCCGTAGCCACCTACTGCTGGGGGCCCCCGTCTGCAGCAGCACCGCCTTGTCTATCGCCGGCAGGGGAAATGAGAACGCTTGAAAATGCCCGGCGGGGGAGAGAAGGGGAGAAGGAGGGCAGGGGCCCGGGGGGAGGAAGGAGGCGATGAGTCGGGAGGCCTCGTTCAGGGAGCAAAGCATCTGTGAAGTCAGAGCTGCACCCGTCGAAGACGACGAACCGGACAATCGAGCGCTAGGCAACGCCGAGCGGAAGTCTGCCAACCCTAGGGCAGACACAGAGTCCTCCAGGTGGAGGCTAAGGGCCTTGTCGTCGTTCCCCGTGGACTGCAGAAAAGAGCGGAGGTTCCTGCGCGCAGATGGAAGCGTGGGGGGAGTAGAGCGCCTGCTCCCATGAAGAGACGAAGCCTGGTGGGGCTGGCTAGAGCGGGAACGTGGGGATGAGTCTGACAAGACTAACAACTGGCCGCTGTCTGCGAGGCCCCGACGCTGGGGGTGAGGGCGCCAATCCTGCGAGGAAGATTGACGCGTTGATCGGCTCCGAGTGGTCGTCGCAGAGGGACAATGTCGAACCGAAAGCGGGCACTGGGGCGGAGTCGAGACCTTCCTACTCGGTGGTGCAGGTCATCCCTTGTGTACTATAACAAGCAAAAACAGACAAAGACCCGTCGTAGGGGCACGGGGCCACCCAGGAGGCCCCGTGCTCACGACCAGTCGCCGAACAGAATCCCCGGTCAATGCCGCCGCCCGGTCTTCTATTTCGACAACTGCCGGCAGAGACATTCACCAAAGCTTTACCTTGTCATGGCTGCTGCTACATGGGTCGGTCTCCTTCCCAATTAACCACCAAGTAAACTCCGCCCCCCACAGTAATCCTCCGAGATTTACACAGTCACTTCTCTCTACTCTCTTTCTTCCTCTTTTTTTTTTTCTTTTTCACATAAATCCAAGGAAGCACCCCAAAGGGTTAAGCACACACAAAGCAGTAAATCCACACGAAGTCTCCAAGTAATCCCACCATACACAGCCGAAGCGAAGGAGGCTGAACACAACCGGTCTTGGTGAGCTAAGCGAAAAGACTGGTGGGAAACGGCCAGGCACGTGACTGGATAGTGGGGCAAGGGGGGCTACTCGAGGCATCCTGGTAAGGGCCCCCTAGAGTCGCCCCCCTGGTTGTGAGGTGTACACAACAAAATTTTGGGCTTAAATTGGTAAGCTAAGATTACCTTCTTATTAAAGTATTAGTCATGTTATCGGTAAGAGTTTTGAGAAAACAAATGAGAATCCGTTTGGAAGCTGCATGTGCCAGCCTGGACATCTGAACCACTTTTGCCATCGCACATGAGCCCCCCCCCCAAAAAAAAAAAAAAAAACAAAAACAAACAAACAAACAAACAAAACAACTAAACATTATGAGAAATAAATGTAACAAGAATGATAAAGCCCTTAGGGCTCACTGTATGATTGATCCAAATAATTAGTCTCACCTTTGTGACCTTGACCTTTCAGACAGGAAAATGAAACGTCTTAACATGAGTTGGCTTTTGTACCAGCCAAATCTACATTTTCTCAAATTGTAAGCATTTTCTTTTTTACATGTCACCCCCCCCCCCCCCCCCCCCCCCCCATGACCCTGACCTTTGCTAGAGGTCAACTAAATTAGAATGCATTATAAGGTCTTTTTAACAGCTACTTTTGTGCCAAATTTGATTGAAAAGTTTGCAAAAAAGTTGATAAAACTAAAATTGTACCTAAATTTAAAATTTGGCAATTTCACACATTAACTGACCTCCTGTGACCCTTGACCTTTCTGATGAGGCCTCCAAATTAGTATGCATAGAAAGGTCTTACAATCAGGTATTTCTGTACCACATTTGAGGTTGAGAAGGAACGATTTTTGTCAAATTATGATTATTGTGACATATTTCTCATTCTGGACTCCCTGTGACCATGACCTATGAGAGAGGTCATTAAGATCTGTATGTTTGGAAAGTTTTTCCAACACAGTATCCTTAGGGCCAAGTTTGAAATTTGTGGCTTCAAGAGTTTCGAGAAAATGCCAAAGTTAAAGTTTACCACAGACGATGATGACAGAGGACAGATGGCCCAGTATACAGACATACTTTTGCTTTCACACTTGAGCTAACAATGAACAAACATACAAATAAATTAATAATAAATATGTAAATAAACATAAAAACAAATTTAAAACGTTAATGATGACTCACCATCTATTGTGCCTCTTATGACGTAGAGAGCATTCACTTTAGGATTGTCCATATCACCCTGTCAAAACACAACCAACAATCATATTTACAAACCACCAATTAGCCCTTTGACAGTCAGTAGCACTTTTTGTAGCGAGGATTCCTGCATGAATCATCATGACAAAAAGCTACTGGCGGTCAAAGGGTTATGCTTGCATTTGTTTGAGAAAGTGTAACCTTCGCTCATCTTCAGTCCATTAACCCTTATCATTCGGAAGTGTAAAATAAGTCAAATGACTAAAATAGTTCAAGGGGCCAAGCTATTCTGGCACTACCCTTGAACTAAAGCCATTGGTCTATATCCTTATCTGTAAGTACTATAATGTAGCTTGCATGTGGCAGTGTACAAATTTGAAGCTTTTACTGGTTAGCCTCAGTATGAATACACTGACCGAAGACAGTTTGATGATGAAATTCAAAGGTAGTGCCAGAGCAGCTTGGCACTACTACATCTATACCAGCACTACCCTTGAATGGTCTGTCCATATCTCCATGTAATGCACCAGGGCTGAATGAATTAACCATTTGTCTCATGAACTTCAAATGTGATGGCATAGTTAGTGCGGCCTGGTTTTTAGCTTCTATCGCTGTTCAATAACAACAAATATTATTCAGCAATCATATTTATCTCACTGGATTCCTAAAGAAATAAATGTAACATGAGACAGAAGCAAAAAACTGAGTCCTCTGTCAACCACAAACACTACACACTAATTATAAGTAAATTTAAGCAGCTGTTAATTATCGTGTGATAATAAAGTCAATAGTGTCAGTGGATGTTAAACATGCATACATCATATACATACAGTACATGTTCACCTTCAGTACACACCAAGAAAAATATTGAGAAAAAAGAACTATTGTTTCAAAAAAGCATGTTGTATTCAGTGTTCTTTTGTGTTTTCCCATTAAAACCTCATGTGTGAACATGCCAAATATACATATCTGCAAAGCTGAAAAATTTCCCCAAAATATTTCTGTTATTGTATTGGATGTTTCATGGACTGAAAGTGCTTTCATAGATTCAGATAGGTCAGAACTCAGATGGTAAAATTATGATACCAATTTTATACAAATTGCAGGAAATCAACGAACAATTTCTGATAAATTATTTGTACCATACATAAACACTGTTCTGTCATAAAGCACAGAAGCGCATGTCTAATGGCTTCCATCAACGGAAATTCAATAAGACCGTTCAAAAACTGTCTCTCAATGATAAAATGCCCTTGTACTGCAATTCTACAATCAAGGCCCCTACCACATTTTTCCCCTTTTAACGGAGGTCCTGGAACTGAAGAGAAATATGTTTTCAGATGCCTGTAATTGGTCTCAAAGGAAAAAATACCTATCTCAGAGCCACGAGACTAGAGGGAAGTCGAACCTACAGCATCAAATATGACTGTAAGGTGCTTGCCTCATACCAACACAAATTTAAAACCTGCATGCCCAGTCAAAATGCAGACAGCATCACACAACTTGAACAGCAGTTAACAAGTAACATACCACATTATTTCAACGTCAAAGATGACAAAAAATATGTGAGGAAGACTAGAAGGTGACTTGTACTAGAGGTTTGACACCATGATTAACCCATTACATACTGAGGCTGAATTTTGTTTAATTTGCTTATTGTCCTATCAAGGCCACACTACAGATGAAGATGGATCAACCATTTTAGTTCAAGGGTGGTGCCAGAATAGCTTGGTGCCTTAGGTGCCAAGCTATTCTGGCACCACCCTTGAACCATCATAGTCAAATTTATATCAAGCAATAGTGTATCAGGATGAAAAAGGTTAAAGCACATCGGACAGTCAACACTTGATGCTGGCATGCTGACAGCCAGGCACCAACTGCCAATCTTGGTCTATGCATGCTAATCTAAGTTTGTTGCTGGTTTAAATGAACTGACATGTTTTTCCAACATTTTGAAAAATAATGTCTTTGCAGCGTTTTATCTGTTTCTGGAATGTTTTGCCCAGCAAGATTCATCTTTATACATGCACCCCACTCCCCCTCAAGTGCTGGAATTCTTCGGTTGTAGACTTGTGTTCTCTGACTCTGAGGACTACATTATGACAGGTTTTCTGGTATTTTGCAAAAACTACACTTCAATTTTCTGACGAAGAATGCATGCATCACATGAACAGTTGTGTGTGTTTGTCGGGAATATGTGATGTATTGTGACTTGAACTAACAAATAAATCAATAAAGAAAGAATTGTGTTAATTTTATGATTTTAAATTGTGTTTTTACAATCCCGGTCGAAAGAATGTAGACCGACAGACTCTCCCGCAGCTTAAGCGTGTGATTAATTTTACCACGGCATACTCCTGAACGCTCATGTTTCTGTTTCACTTCAATTCATTTCAACGTCAACCTCCTCGACAAAGGTTTTGTGGGCTTCAGCACACCGATATAACACGATTGTTAACCTACTAGACCTATTTTCAGCACCCACGTGTTCGAAACGTGTGTCAGTCTTCAAAGCGATCGATCGAGATCGCCTGTAAACAAAGGGACTGAGAGCTTGCTAGCTTTCCGGTTGTTGCTTTCAGGTATAATTTAATCATAAAACTAAAAGATTCAAGTAAAATTATTGCCTTAAACCCCGTTTTGGTTTCCTTTTTGATTAGTATTGCTCACTCACCTCGTCATCAGACTACAAATTCTACGAGCGACATCTAGTTTTGACAAACGTTTTTCGGTCGTGTTTTCCGGATATGATGTCATTGCCGATGTTTTAAGAGAGCGCGTCCCATGTGTAAACAGCGTTGTCGAGTGATTTGCGAAAGGTCTGCAAATCTTTTAGGTATTTTGGAGTTTTTTAGTGTCAGTCTCTATCGAGCGAATGCTTCTGTTTTTCTCCAAAACCGTAGGCGCCCTCGTCCCATTATGATAGGTTTATAAACGTTTCTCACTGTGATACTTCACGATCGCGAGCTCTTTGTCGTTCGTGAGCGTATATAAAACTGCCGACAAGGTTTGAAGACGAAATATCACTTCAAAATTATGAAAATTGACCAAAAGGCGAGTTATTGTCGCTCAGCGAATGTAGACTGACGGAAATGGACGAATCGCCAGTAAAGTGGGACATGCCAAAACAAATACCAGAAAACCTGCCTTATGCTTTAAGAGACAGATTGTCCTGGATAGCTTAAGGGTGGTGCCAGTATATTTAAACTATTCTGGCACAATCCTCGTGCTATGGAGGTCGACCCATATCTTGTGCTGTGCCAGAACTGAATAGGGTTAAACAAACCTTAACAAATTCCAGACTGATTTTCTTGCCATCGATCTGGGATGTTTCCCCCGCCACACGCAGTTTTCCCCCTTTGATGGAGAAAGGCACGACCTCATCATGAGCAACACCGCGGCCCACTTTGCCAAAAATATCCAATTCACTGACCACTGTGTGCTCTCCGTTTAGCACAACATCAAACACCTGTCACAAAAAAACATAGTAGGATATAACTGTGTGCTGATATAATATTTTGTGATACAAGACAAAGAGTAAATTCATCAACTTTAACTCTTGAAATGGATCCATCATGCTAGTTCAAGGATAGTAGTGAGACTAATAGTACCAGATTAGCTTTGGCACCTTCTGAGTGTTTGTATCCCAGTGATGCAAACATTTGTGGGCATCAGTCAATTTACTGCTGATGGACTTTTCAAGGGTTACCAAAACATCAGATTGTATTAAAATGACAGAAGTGAGATGATTATAGTCCACAGATCTCAAAGGAGACATACATATGATATAATGCATTAGCACCTTGTGTTGAAAACAGTTTTAGGCAATGCTGGAGTGTGAAACAATGGACAAGGACATTAATTTCAAACAATGACCCTTGAGGAAAACAAAAACCAAAATAAATAAATAATGCATCATATTCATAACTTATTTAAATTGCATGCACTAAGTTCCCTACAGAGTGTTCTGAAAAACTACATGTTACTAAGCATTACACAAAATAATGGATTTTAGCAACATAATGTTTATCACAATTTAATAAATATATCTGCCTTTACCTTCTGGTTTGGGGATGTAAACCACACCTCGCTGAACTTCATGACCAAGACGTAATCTCCGTCTTTCCATACTGGTAAGTCATAGCTGAATGTTTGTAAGTGGTAGCGTTCTGTCTGGTACAAGATCTGATCTTGGGGCACGACCCTCTGAATTAACAAGTTTTTGCCGTAGTCCGATGCAAACCCGATTTCCAAAGGATCCGCTTCGTATCGGATACCGTGCACGTCCGTGTGGGCCTCACCTCCACAGTTCACCGCCCAGACCACCTCTCCAATGCCAAACGCATTGGAAATTAAACACAGAGTCAAAAGCAAACTAAACAGCACATGCCTCTGTGACAGATGCTTTTGGTAACAACGAAATAACGAACTAACGGCTGCGAACATGTTGACACGCTTTTTGCCGGCTGCAGACGAGGAAGTGACGAGTCGAACGGACACGCCTGCGCAATGCTAACCAGGGGGGACAATTCATTTTTGTAAAGAAATTGTATTTGTTCTATTGCTTCCCCCTGCCAAGGACAGTCCGCATGGAACGTACCACGACAGCCCTCTCTCTCTCCCCCCCCCCCCCCCTTCCCCCTCCTTCCCCCCTGTTTTGCAAACTGTGTCATATAAAAAATAAAAAAAATCCAGACCAAAACAGTAACTGTCAGGCGAGCATAAATTTATAACAAAGAAAGAAACGCATTTAAAAAGAACAATTACAAATAAGTTGTGTTGAATTATTCTTTCTTGGTGCTTTTCTTTTCGGGATGTCCGTTGAAAGGTCCTGGTAAATCAGTCAAAGTGGCACAGTTGTAGTGTGCTTGAATTGATCAGTGTTCAGGTCGTACTCCATGGGCAATAGATTTCTCTGTCCCCCACTAACCCGCCCGTCAGGGCTGTCCATTATCACTTCGGTGCCGTGGACGTTAAACCCCGAACTAACCATCTACATGCACTTGACCTCCTCCCCGCCTCCCTAACAAAACAAGATTAATCTGGCACTTCTGATTCTTATATGGTGTTAATTTTCTTACTGAAAAGAATGTTCTACCTTGAGTTTCTGCAGGAGCAATCACCTTGTCCGTCTCAGTGAGGAACAACACAGCCATCAAGTTTTGAATTTTGTGGAAATTGTGATATTGCTCTGACACCCACAAACCTCCTCCATATAAGGAACACAGGATCAGATCACAGAAATAGTCATTATCACTCATGATATATACCTCTTACACTGACTGACGATTACTAAGGGTTAGTTCAAGGTTGATCAAAATCAAGACATTTCACTGTGCCACCACCCCGCCTCCGGTGACGCGCATCAATGACCACTCGCGCCATTGCTACTCTGATGCCGGGGCACTTGTGCCGGCATGCCCACGGAAGACAAAGCTATGCAATCTGTGTGAGGCTGGAGACCCACTGTGCTCAGAAAGTGTTGTGTGACAGGATTAGGGGATTAGCAATTACCAGTGACACCGGCCGCGCCAGTCCGGGCTGCTCACCGGCACCCCTCATTCCCATCGAGTCAAATTTACGCGGTACAGACTCGGCGGCTTACGGCTGCCTGTCTCGCCTTCGTCAAAGTGTGCACAGCACGCATAATCATCAAGTGCCCACGTTAAAAATCGCATTACCACTAATCGAAAAGAGAAGGCCCGGTAGGGCCGGTGCAATGGAAACTCAGAAATATTTCACACTGCACGAAAGTTAAGTAGCCGGGTGGAGGCTTTGCACATGACTGAGTCAATTTAGCGCTTAGCAGGCTTTCAAAGCTCCAGCTTCCATACCTACGGCGGCGCCTTGGGCATCTTTAATTAGATGGATATGTGCGCCTTGGAGACACCGTACCATACCATACCATACCCTCTCTCTATTGGCTTGACTTCGCGAACGAAGATTCTATAGAGCTTGCCCACGTCGTCTGCAGGCATGTTCGTGGCTGCGGAGGCCAATCCGGGACAGGCAGGTTCGACCGCAGTGGCTGCAGGGGAAGGTCTGGTCAGGGTTCTGAGTTACGACAACTCTATTTTTTTTTCTCCTCAGCCGCTTGTCCTTAAGGTTAGCTCTGCGAGAGTCCTCAAAGGAGACGGCTGCCTGTAAATGGTGGAGCGCCAGGTGTCGCGGTCCTCAGCAAGCGAAGACAACTGGCGGTGGTCGATTTGGCAGGCACTAAGTGACTTCTTGAAACCGTCTTTGTATCTCTTCTTTGGTGCCCCTCTGTCTCGGTGTCCAGTGGCGAGCTCGCCGAACAGAGTGATCTTGGGTAGGCGATGATCCTCCATCCTGGAGACGTGCCCCGCCCAGCGAAGCTGTGTCCACAGAGCAAAGCCACGATGCTCACGGTTTCCGCCTGTTCAAGGACCTCGACGTTGGTGACATAGTCACTCCAGTGAATGCTGAGGATGATGGAAAGGCAGCGCTGGTGAAAGCGTTCGAGGAGTCGTAGTTGGCTGCGGTAGAGGGCCCAGGACTCAGAACCATACAGCAGGGTGGTGAGGACGACAGCTCTGTACACGCTGATCTTGGTGCCTTTTTTCAGCTGTTGATTGTGCCACACCCGCTTGAATAGTCGCCAGAAAGCACTGTTCGCTTTTGCTAGCCTGTTGTCCAGCTCCTTGTCCAGCTTGGCGTCTGACGTGATGATGCAGCCAAGGTAGGTAAACTGGTGTACAGACTTCAGTTCGGACTCGCCGATGGTGATGTGGGGAGGGCGATGCTCTTCCTTGTGTCCCGGCTGATCAAGGACCTCCGTCTTTTTCAGACTGACCTCGAGTCCAAAGAGCTGGGCAGCATCTGCGAAGCAGGACGTGATGCGCTGCATGGCTCTCTCCTTGTGTGCAACGAGGGCAGCGTCGTCAGCAAAGAGCAGCTCACGAATCAGTCGGTTTAGGGTTTTGGTGTGGGCCTGCAGTCGTCTGAGATTGAACAGGCTGCCATCGAGATGCCTGCTGCTTTGCCACTCTTGAGCTGGTGGATGGCTGTGAGGGTCTCTTCGGCGGGTGGCGGTTCGTCCAATTCAACCTTTAGTGGGAGGTGTGGGATTTGGAGGATGACTGTTTCTTGAACAGTGCGCTCAGCGCTGAAGAGGTCCTGAAAGTATTCCGACCAGCGGTTCAAGATGGAGGTATTATCTGTGAGGAGTGCCTGTCCATCAGCGCTTCGCAGGGGACTTTGTACCAGGTGCCTGGGGCCATACACTGCTTTCAGTGCTTCGTTGAAGCCCCTGTAGTCACCGTTGTCAGCGCAAAGCTGGGTCCTCTGTGCGAGTCTGGACCACCACTCGTTCTGGAGCTCTCTAAGCTTGCGCTGGAGACTGCTGCAGATGAGGCGGAAGGCAGACTTCTTCACAGGGCAGGAAGGCTGGGCTAGGTGGGCCTGGTGGGCGGCTCTTTTTTTTTTTGCTAAAAGTTCCTGGATCTCTACGTCGTTTTCGTCAAACCAGTCTTTGTTGCTCTTTCTAACAAAGCCCAAGACTTCCACAGAAGATTTTACAATAGCAGTTTTCAGTTGTTCCCAGAGTGTTTCAGGGGAGGAGTCTGCTGGATCAAATGTGTCTTTGAGCATGCGCTGTAAATCTGTCTGAAGGGCAGCTTCAGTTCTTGTCGTCACGCTGAAGGCTGGCAACATCAAGCTTTTTCTTGGGGGGGGGGGGGGGGGGGGGGGGGGGGGGGCTTTCTTGGGTTTGAGCTTGAGGCGGAGCCTGAGTTTGCAGCGGACAAGGCGGTGGTCAGTGTGGCACTCTCCGCTGGGCATCACTCTGGTGAGGAGGACGTCACTGCGGTCCCTCTGACGCACTAGGACATAGTCGATGAGGTGCCAGTGCTTGGAGCAAGGATGCATCCAGGTGGTCTTTCGACTGTCCTTTTGCTGGAAAGTAGTGTTGGTGATGACAAGTTGCTGCTCTGCACAGAACTCCAACAGTAGGCGGCCATTGTCATTGCAGTTCCCAACGCCATGCTTGCCGAAGACTCCTTTCCAGGCTTCAGAGTCTTGGCCCACTCTGGCGTTGAATTCGCCAAGGATGATGACTTTGTCGTCTGCAGGGGTGCTCTGTAGGAGGCTGCGTAGGTCAGAGTAGAACTTGTCTTTTTCTGTAGGCTCTGCCAGGAGGGTTGGGGAGTACACACTGAGAAGGGTGACGTATTGCTGGTGTCTCAGTGGGAGGCGCATGGACATGATGCGGTCGGAGTGACCCGTTGGTAGGTTTTCCAGCTTAGTCGCAATGGGGGTCTTGACCATGAAGCCCACGCCTGAGAGCCGTCTTTATGAAGCAGGCCTGCCTGACCAGCAGAGGGTGTAGCCAGCGCCAAGTTCTTGGAGGCTGCCTTCTCCGGGAGGCGTACTTGGCTGAGCGCGGCGATGTCGATGTTTAACCTCCGCAATTCATGGGCAATGAGGGCGGAGCGACGTTCAGGGCGTCCGCTGTCTGCTGTGTCGAGCATGGTTCGGATGTTCCAGCATGCTACGTTGAGTCCGGTCGTGGTCGTCATGAGAGTGGATCCATTGTTTCTTCTTGTTTTCTGACCGCAGGAGAAGATGCCCGTTGACCGCGGCTAGCCAACTGGGGTTACGAGGCGATGAGCTTTGGTTAGGCCACCTTTTCTAGGCCTCTCTCCATGTGGAGCAAGCAGTGCTGTCCCTAGAGAAGGCTGCTTGGTCGTTCAGGGTGTGCCGAGTGACGTTGTCATCCCCAGGTCAACATCAGGCGACCAATATCCTGAACCGCCTGCATGCAGGTTTGAGACTGCGGCTTCCAGTGACATCTTTCACTTGCCGTTTTGCCCCTTGCCCATCGCTACAGGACTTGGAAAGGTCGGTGTCATGGTCCGTGGGCGTTTCCTAAAGCCTGCGCGGTGGAGCTTTTTGGTGGAGTGCAGTGCCGGGTGCGTAGTACTGACCCCACCCTTTAAACCCTTGGTTCGTCTGCCATGGCCTAGCAAGCTGGGACGGTGGCATCGAGGTCCTCAGTCGGGTCGTAGATATCAGACTGTCCTTGTCCTAGTCTCTGGCTCAAAAGCCTTCCCCGGAGACATGGGGGCTTTGATGTCAGGGTTTTCCTCCCTTAGCCTTTCGCAGCCAAGCCTGCAAGGCAGCAGGACAATGATTTATTTTCGAGGTTCTCTCCTCTAGATCCGCCGTGTTAAGCCTGGGGGCTAGTGCTGCCCAGTTTTGGGGGTCATCTCGGAGAGGATGTGGCCAGGGACTACGCACGGACGGTCGGGACAGAGGGATGCTATGCTAGTCCGGAGGGATTACACACGAGGGTGCCTCACAAAGGCCAAGAGGCCCTGCTGAGACTAGGGTGATCCCGGGGGAGGCGCTGTAAGAGTTCCCCACTACCCGCACCACCAACGCAACTCGTCCCACCCTGGGACCTCCACCCTTCGAGTCAGGCCTCAGAGACCCCTTACCACTGATACCATACCATACCTGATTATGCTACAATTATTATGTTCAGAACTTCAGGCCGTCGTTAGGGGTGACGGTTTACTCGCCCATATGCCAACTCACTCAGTCAACTCGCCACGGTAAGGGTCAACATGCCGAACTGAAGTAGCTGCCATCTCTCCCAAAGTAGCAGTCAACTCGCCCAAGACTCGAGTCAACTCGCCCAAGCAGTTTTAACCGCACGTTTGGGATATGCGGATGGTTTATGCAGTATGTGTGTGTTTGTGCGTGCATATGTATGTGCTGGCACGTTCTGTCTGCGATCACGGCCTTGTTCAGAAGTTAGCGGAAAAGTAAGTTTGTTGTATGCCTATTACTATATTATTTATAGTAATAAAATGTTTTGTTGATCCGTACGCATGTGTGTAACATGATTTTAGCGGAATTAAGCAAACAGTTAGATCCCCTGCCCCCGCCTATCAGGCACCCAACTAATGATCGCCAGCCCTCACAGAGAAATACGCAGGTATAGAACAAGACAATCATCTACATCCTCGTATATAGAACAAGACGATCATCTATATCCTCTTAGAGGATGTAGATGATCGTCTTGTTCTATACCTGCGTAATAATCTCTGTGGGCTGGCGATTGGGTGCCTGATAGGCGGGGGCAGGGGATCTAACTGTTTGTCTGTAGTAATTCCCCTTGCCGTATGTGTACAATTCTACCAGCGCTAGCCTCACCTATCTGGTTTGTGAGTACATGATTTGAGGGGAATAGAGGAGGGGTCACACTGGGATGCACAAAACATAAATTCGGGAAAACACTGTGCACTGACGAATAATAAAATTTCCTGAAGTAATGATGGTAGGAAAAATTGGCATGCAGTGGTATCTACGACTTCACTGGCATTTCCAAGCAGCGAAGCCACGACGTAATCAGACAGCAGAAGACTCAAGTCAGTTACACCCACCCAACATAATTAATGAATCTATATAATATATATTTTGAACACAACGCCAGACTTTTAAGATGATTTTAGGATCTGCGGACGGATCTCTCAGGGACTGGCGACATTTCAGAAGGCCACAGACGCCAAGCTTATCTAAAGCACTAAAGTTTCCACTAAGCTGTGACGTAGCATGAACGCCGGTATACCACGTCAGTGAAAAGTGCCGAGGCAGTGGGCAGATGTTCACATCTGCACGGGACATAGACGACCCCGCCCTCCACGAGTCCCCTGCTGCCTTGCAGGACTGGCCGCTTGGCTGCGCAAAGGCTAAGGGAGGAAAACCCTGACATCAAAGCCCCCGTGTCTCCGGGGAAGGTTTTTGAGCCAGAGACTAGGACAAGGACAGTCTGATATAAAACCTACGACCCGAGGACCTCGATGCCACCGTCCTAGCGTGCTAGGCCATGGCAGACGAACCAAGGGTTTAAAGGGTGGGGCCAGTACTGCGCACACTGCACTCCACCAAAAAGCTCCACCGCGCAGGCTTTAGGAAACGCCCACGGACCATGACAACGACCTTTCCAAGTCCTGTAGCGATGGGCAAGGGGCGAAACGGCAGGTGAAAGATGTCACTGGAAGCCGCAGTCTCAAACCTGCATGCAGGCGGTTCAGGATATTGGTCGCCTGATGTTGACCTGGGGATGACAACGTCACTCGGCACACCCTGAACGACCAAGCAGCCTTCTCTAGGGACAGCACTGCTTGCTCCACACGGAGAGGGGCCTAGAAAAGGTGGCCTAACCAAAGCTCATCCCCTCGTAACCCCAGTTGGCTAGCCGCGGTCAACGGGCATCTTCTCCTGCGGTCAGAAAACAAGAAAAAACAATGGATCCACTTTCATGACGACCACGACCGGACTCAACGTAGCATGCTGGAACATCCGAACCATGCTCGACACAGCAGACAGCGGACGCCCTGAACGTCGCTCCGCCCTTATTGCCCATGAATTGCGGAGGTTAAACATCGACATCGCCGCGCTCAGCCAAGTACGCCTCCCGGAGGAAGGCAGCCTCCAAGAACTTGGCGCTGGCTACACCCTCTACTGGTCAGGCAGGCCTGCATCAGAAAGACGGCTCTCAGGCGTGGGCTTCATGGTCAAGACCCCCATTGCGACTAAGTTGGAAAACCTACCAATGGGTCACTCCGACCGCATCATGTCCATGCGCCTCCCACTGAGACACCAGCAATACGTCACCCTTCTCAGTGTGTACTCCCCAACCCTCCTGGCAGAGCCTGCAGAAAAAGACAAGTTCTACTCTGACCTGCGCAGCCTCCTGCAGAACACCCCCGCAGACGACAAAGTCATCATCCTTGGCGACTTCAACGTCAGTGGGCCAAGACTCTGAAGCCTGGAAAGGAGTCCTCGGCAAGGATGGCGTTGGGAACTGCAATGACAATGGCCGCCTGCTGTTGGAGTTCTGTGCAGAACAGCAACTTGTCATCACCAACACTACTTTCCAGCAAAAGGACAGTCGAAAGACCACCTGGATGCATCCTCGCTCCAAGCACTGGCACCTTATCGACTATGTCCTAGTGCGTCAGAGGGACCGCAGTGACGTCCTCCTCACCAGAGTGATGCCCAGTGCAGAGTGCCACACTGACCACCGCCTTGTCCGCTGCAAACTCAGGCTCCACCTCAAGCTGAAACCCAAGAAAAGAGGCCCCCTCAAGAAAAAGCTTGATGTCGCCAGCCTTCAGCGTGATGACAAGAAAGCTGCCCTTCAGACAGATTTACAGCGCATGCTCAAAGACACAGTTGATCCAGCAGACTCCTCCCCTGAAACACTCTGGGAGCAACTGAAAACTGCTATTGTAAAATCTTCTGTGGAAGTCTTGGGCTTTGTTAGAAAGAGGAACAAAGACTGGTTTGACGAAAACGACGTGGAGATCCAGGAACTTCTAGCAAACAAAAGAGCCGCCCACCAGGCCCACCTAGCCCAGCCTTCCTGCCCTGTGAAGAAATCTGCCTTTCGCCTCATCTGCAGCAGTCTCCAGCTCAAGCTTAGAGAGCTCCAGAACGAGTGGTGGTCGAGACTGGCACAGAGGACCCAGCTTTGCGCTGACAACGGTGACTACAGGGGCTTCTATGAAGCACTGAAAGCAGTGTATGGCCCTAGGCACCTGGTACAAAGTCCCCTGCGAAGCGCCGATGGACAGGCACTCCTCACAGATAATACCTCCATCTTGAACCGCTGGTCAGAATACTTTCAGGACCTCTTCGGCGCTGAGCGCACTGTTCAAGAAACAGTCATCCTCCAAATCCCACAGCTCCCACTAAAGGTTGAATTGGACGAACCGCCCACCGCCGAAGAGACCCACACAGCCATCCACCAGCTCAATTGATTGATTGATTGTACATTGCTTAACGTCCCGACAGCAACAAGGCTTTCTCAGGACGTGCCTGCACTGCTTGTGAAAAAAAAAAAATAAACAGAACATTGAATGTATGTCGCCAGCCGGTCAAATACAGTAAATAAACCTAACACATGGGGCCTAAATAAAGCTAAGTCCATTTAGCAACACACATCCAATATCAAGAGCTACAGGCAGTGCAGACAGTAGGGAGAGTTTTAAAAAGGCAAATACAGGTGAATGGACAAAGGGTAGACAGAAACACATGCCCCAGAATAGAGAGAAAAACCCACCCTGTGGGGCTGACCAGGGTGACCCTGGGAACTAAAAAATACCTAACCCCACCCAAGTCCCCCAGGGCAGACCCGGGTGGGGTTCCACCAGCTCAAGAGTGGCAAAGCAGCAGGCATTGACGGAATCCCGCCAGAGATCTGGAAACATGGAGGCCCAGCACTGCACAACAAGCTCCATGACCTCTTTCTCTGCTGCTGGGAGAAAGGAACACTACCAAAGGATCTCCGTGATGCAGTCATCATCACCCTATACAAGAACAAAGGAGAGAAATCTGAATGCTCTAATTATCGTGGAATTACCCTGCTGTCCATTGCCGGGAAAATTCTCGCAAGGCTGCTCCTGAATGGGCTGGTACCTGCCATCGCTGAAGACCACCTCCCAGAGGGCCAGTGTGGCTTCAGAGCCAACAGGAGTACCACCGACATGGTCTTTGTGCTGAGACAGCTTCAGGAGAAGTGCCGCGAGCAGAACAAAGGGCTGTACGTAACGTTTGTCGACCTAACAAAAGCATTCGACACTGTGAGCAGGCAAGGCATGTGGCAGATCCTGGAGCGACTTGGCTGTCCTCCAAAGTTCCTAAGCATGATCGTCCAGCTCCACGAGGACCAGCAAGGCCAGGTTAGACTCAACAGTAACCTCTCAGAACCATTCCCCATTATCAACGGCGTGAAACAGGGCTGCGTGCTGGCACCAACCCTCTTCACCATCTTCTTTAGCATGATGTTGAAGCAGGCCACAGTAGACCTCGACGATGACGATGCAGTGTACATCAGGTATCGTCTCGATGGCAGCCTGTTCAACCTCAGACGACTGCAGGCCCACACGAAAACCCTAGACCAACTGATTCGTGAGCTGCTCTTTGCTGATGACGCTGCCCTTGTTGCACACACAGAGAGAGCCTTGCAGCGCATCACATCCTGCTTTGCAGATGCTGCCCAGCTCTTTGGACTCGAGGTCAGTCTGAAAAAGACAGAGGTACTACATCAGCCGGCACCCAAGGTAGAGCATCGCCCTCCCCACATCACCATCGGCGAGTCTGAACTGAAGTCAGTACACCAGTTTACCTACCTTGGCTGCATCATCACGTCAGATGCCAAGCTGGACAAGGAGCTTGACAGCAGGCTGGCAAAAGCGAACAGCGCTTTTGGGCGACTTTTCAAGCGGGTGTGGCACAATCAACAGCTGAAAACGGGCACCAAGATCAGTGTGTACAGAGCTGTCGTCCTCACCACCCTGCTGTACGGTTCCGAGTCCTGGGCCCTCTACCGCAACCAACTACGACTCCTCGAACGCTTTCACCAGCGCTGCCTGCGTACCATCCTGGGCATTCACTGGAGTGACTATGTCACCAACGTCGAGGTCCTTGAACAGGCAGAAACTATGAGCATCGAGGCTTTGTTGCTGCGGACACAGCTTCGCTGGGCGGGGCACGTCTCCAGGATGGAGGATCATCGCCTACCCAAGATCACTCTGTTCGGCGAGCTTGCTACTGGACACCGTGACAGAGGGGCACCAAAGAAGAGATACAAAGACGGTCTCAAGAAGTCACTTAGTGCCTGCCAAATCGACCACCGCCAGTGGTCTTCGCTTGCTGCGGACCGTGACACCTGGCGCTCCACCATCTACAAGATTGTACATTGCTTAACGTCCCGACAGCAACAAGGCTTTCTCAGGACGTGCCTGCACTGCTTGTGAAAAAAAAAACTAAACAGAACATTGAATGTATGTCACCAGCCGGTCAAATACGTTAAATAAACCTAACACATGGGGCCTAAATAAAGCTAAGACCATTTAGCAACACACATCCAATATCAAGCGCTACAGGCAGTGCAGACAGTAGGGAGAGTTTTAAAAAGGCAAATACAGGTGAATGGACAAAGGGTAGACAGAAACACATGCCCCAGAATAGAGAGAAAAACCCACCCTGTGGGGCTGACCAGGGTGACCCTGGGAACTAAAAAATACCTAACCCCACCCAAGTCCCCCAGGGCAGACCCGGGTGGGGTACCATCTACAAGGCAGCCGTCTCCTTTGAGGACTCTCGCAGAGCTAACCTTAAGGACAAACGGCTCAGGAGAAAAAACCGAGTTGCCGTAACTCAGAACCCTGACCAGACCTTCCCCTGCAGCTACTGCGGTCGAACCTGCCTGTCCCGGATTGGCCTCCGCAGCCACGAAAATGCCTGCAGACGACGTGGGCAAGCCCTATAGAATCTTCGTTCGCGAAGTCAAGCCAAGATGAGATGAGTTATAACCAACATCAGTTCAACTCCGAAGACGGAGCCCCAGCCGTCCAGTGATCATAGACACAAAGCGGGATCAGCAAGAGGCATAGATCCTCATGAGCCCCCGCAAGTGCGGGAGTTCATGAAGACTGACCTCAGTATGTCTATTGCAGTTGGGTCAAGGGTTGTGAGTGTTCATAGGGAAGGGCCGGCACGTCACGTTTGGGAAAAAGCGGGGTGGTCTCTACAAGCGAGTTAAACCGAGTGCCGCAGCAGGGATACATGTCAGTGTGTACTGATGTGCTTCTCAATCAGTACTGACTGATTTGGTAGCCGGGTCCCAGTCCCAAAACATGATACACGTCTCCAACTTTGAATACTCTGATATCAGTCGTCTAACACAAGTGCAAATCCGCTGCGCCATCGCGTTCGCGGAACCGCCTCAGTCACTAGCTCGTCAGCATTCATGAGCTAGTGACGCGCACGCGGTGGCGCAGCGGATTTGACTAAATGCAAATCCGCTGCGCCATCGCGTTCGCGGAACCGCCTCAGTCCTAGCTCGTCAGCATTCATGAGCTAGTGACGCGCACGCGGTGGCGCAGCGGATTTGCATTTAGTCAAAGCCGCACCATCGTGACTGAGAAGACAGTGACTTGTGTTAGACGACTGATATCAGAGTATTCCGCAAAGTTGGAGACGTGTATCATTTATTCGGCAAAGCCGCACCGCCCATCATCAGAACCCGGCTCTTGAACACACGAAGGCAAAAAGGGAACAATAGTATTGGGCTGACAATACTTGAACCAGTGAACATAGATATAAAGTGGTGTCAACAAGAGACATTGCGGCTCCCTCATGAGCCCCCACCGTATGCCGCGGGACTCAGTCTAGCCGGGGATCTATGGCTCTTGCAACTGTTATCCGCAGGTTCACTCAGTCCGGCGCACAATGGCGAGGCCGGCACTCCGCTGGGCTGAACCTGTCTCAGTGGTAATAGCCCCGGCCACAACAACTAAAATGAACAAAAATAGTCAAGTTAGCCTCTGCGTGTGTGTGTCAGACAGTGTGTGCGCGCCGGCGTGTGTGCCGGTGCGACTGAGTGTGCGTGTGCGTCAGTTAAATCCGAAAATGTCTCAGTAGTGATGTACAAAGAATCATAACCCGGCGGCAGTTTTTTTTTTTTTGTGCCGCCTTGTATCCTGTGCCCCGGCTTCTGCTGCCTTTAGTCCGCCCAGTAGACGCACGAGTCCTATGGTGGCCGACGCAGGCCCCGCCGGGCTTTATTTACCCTTTAGTCACATGTAATCCGGCTCCCTGCAGACCATGCGTACGGACAGGGTGTGCGAAACTGTAAATCATACGACCATATATTACATCATGCCTCACACTCAAGGTTTGGCCAGAATGCTACGGGCTTCCTCTGTTTAAAAAAAAAAAGTGTCACAGGTAGCATGCAGGTTACTCACTGAGTATGCCATAGGTAGCGAGGAAAAGGAATGCCACAAGCAAAGAATGTTTTGCTGCTTTTCAACACACACAAAAATGAAGAAAAAGGCAAAGCCCTAATTTTGGTTCATGTGTATGAGCAATCCACGCGTGACCTTGGCCTTTCCAATAGGTCACTGAAATAAGTATGTGTTCAAGTGTCTAAACATAAGTAAAGGGTTGGATTTTGTACCAGTGAAATCCAAATTTTCTCAAAATGTAAGCGTTTTTCACATATCTTTTTACCCTCTGTGACCCTTGATCTCTGAGGGGTCGATTAAATTAGTATGCATAGTAAGGTGTCATCATCAGCTATCTTTATGCCAAATTTTATTGTAATGTTTGTGTGTATGTTAGGGAATATGTGTGTTGTAGGATGCAAGGTGTATGTATGTTAGTATGTCATTTATATGGCGCCTAAAGCTTTTCTATCGAAAGTATAGGCGCCTTAAAAATATACATTATTATTATTATTAAAAACATTCATAAAAACTACAATTCTTTCCAAAATCTCATTCTTCACACTTGTCAACCTGGTGTGACCCTTGATCTCTCCCAGGGGTCATCCAAATTAGTATGCATAGAAAGGCATCATCGTCAGGTATCAATATACCAAGTTTGGATTTGAAGTTGAAAATTGTATTCTGTGAAAACTGACCCCACTGACCCTTGACTATTGCAAGATTAGTTAGTTATTTGGGTTTAACGCCGAGCAACTATTGCAAGAGGACCAGTAAATTAGTATGCATATAAAGGTCTTATCATCAGCTATCTTTGTGCCAAATCTGACTGAAAATTATTGGCAAAAACTTTGGTAACTACAGTTCCATCAAAAACTGGCATTTTTCACACATTTGCTGACCTCCTGTGACCCTTGAACTTTCAAACTTTGAAAATAGTATTTGAGGAGAAACAATTTGTGTCAAAATATACTATTTTTGAGCCCTTTCTGGACCCCTCTGACCTTGACCTTTGAGAGAGGTTACTGAAATTGGTATTTTTAGAAAGGTCTTACTACAATGTACCCCTGGGCCAAGTTTGAATCCTGAGCTTGAATACGTGTAGTCTATGAGAAAATACCAACGTTAAAGTTTACCGAGGACAACGGACGCTGGATGGCCCATTACATATACTCAATTTTGCTATCGCAGGTGAGCCAAAAATCAGTGAAAATAATAAACCCAATAATACACACATTTAGTCTGAATAACAGGTAATGTTTGAAGAAAAGCTTCTCTTCAACTTCTTGGTCACCATGCATCGATAATTTCCCCATAGGTAAAGTTGAGCTATGTCATTCTGTTTGGTAAGGATAAATATTTGGTAGTGTATGTACTAGGCTAGGCAACCCCCCCCCAAAAAAAAAAAAAAAAAAATTAAAAATTTTTTTTTTTTAGGGCAAGCCCTTGAACTCCTCCTTTCCCCCCACCACAAACACTGAACTATAATCTGTATGACGGTTTTGCGTAAGGGATCCATCTACATAGGGATCCAACATGGACTCTGCCGGCCAGACGGAACCCAAAACATCCACCGACCACCTCCCCAACTTATTACTATAGATGCCAGGTGTGTGTGTATAGACAGCAGTTAACTAGAACATTATTTTTCATTAAACGAGAGCAAATAGAATTCTGAAGGTTTCTATTAACCCTGTAAAAGAGTGCCTACTTTGTTTGGTACAGTGTAACACCACCAAGAATCCCAGTTTTCAATATCAGTGTGTTACGTTTGTGGTTGTTATTCTTCGATAGCACGTGTGTTCATAGGAAAGAACCGATATTCATTTGCATTATTCTGGAAAAGAATTACGTACATTTTTAGGATTCATTTTCTTTTGCACGGCGAATTGCGATCGATTTTTGTTGCGATGTGTAGTTTCGCTACGATTAGAAAGGAAGGTTCGAGCAGAGTCGTGATCTTTCTAGTGACCTTATTATATGTGACGTCAAGGTTGTCGGCAACATTTCGTAATGAGATTGTATAGATAGATAGGTACTGTTTATTGCCTTAAGAACAAAAAGCATAGGAATGTGTGTTGGGTGTCGTTACAATTACAAACATCACAGTCAACAATAAAAAATAATGAATACTCTATCACACAAATCCAATGCCCTACACACACTGTAAAAACTTTAAAACTAAACAATATCATAAACCAATACGTACCAAACACACCCACGCTCATCTCCCACACACGCCTATTAATGTAGGAAATCTAAATTAAAGTTATATCGTTTAAAATGAAAACAGAATATCTTAGAGTAAATGTCACTAATTTAGTGATCACATTTCGGTGTAAAACTGGTTAATATATATCATAAGACTAGGCTAATACTGATTATACACTATTCTGTCAACCGTTGGGGGTGTGCCCTGCCGGGGGAGGAGGCTCATGGAGATTAAAGGCGCAGTGGAAATTTGTAGTAACCTGTAGTTTTTTTTTAAAAAAAATGAATATTAATGAGTTGTGGTTACGTTTTCTTTTCCGATTGGTCGAGTTTGCTGGATTGTTCTGGAAATTTGCAATAGTATAAAAACCGCGTTAGGAAGTATGTGTGTACACTGTATGAGAGACGCCGTGTGTCAAAAGTGTTGATGCATTGTAGAGGAGACAGTTTATCAGTGTTGGTGCATTTGCGAATGCATTGTGTGGAGATCTCATCGCTACAATAAAATATTGTTTGAATTGTTACTCCAGAGTGGTTTACAGCCTTATGCCACGTGCGACGAGTTGCAGCCGAGTGAAGTTTCTTTACAAGAACCTTACGTGCGTACGTCTGGTGTGATTGCATCATACTACGACCACGACCTAACTTGCCTCATGGTGAAAAACATGCGAGGACCAACAGGTTCCAAGAGTTCCCCATAGCCCAATATCCTTTAAGGTTAACACAAACTCCAAAGTATGTTTGGCATCCCCAAGAGTTCTGATCATGACTCATTTATGTGTAAACTTTAAACTTCAGGTGAGAGCACAGCAGATATTAAAATTCAATTTATAAGCATTGGTGTAGTTATTAGTGTTTAACACCAAGCCTAGTGATGAAGGCCATCTCAAGGCTGTAAATTATGGGTGCAATTGTGGTAGTGCAAATGTTTGTTAGGTACATTTATTTCCAAATATCGCGGTGGTGTCCCGTTCAACTAGCAGTTTAGGTTATGTCGCAAAGGGAGCTGCTCTGCACCACAGGGTTATCCGTTTCATGTACTTCTGATAACCAAAAATCTAGTTACAACAAACAATTTACTATTCACTTTAGCACACACAGGCCTTTGGGTTCCACAGGTATGCCTAACAATAATAAATGTGGTTACCTCCAACCATTGCACAGCAGATATCTTGAAACGTCTATAGCTTTGGACCTTGTTTGAACACAAGATGATGGGCGCAAATCACAGACCCAGTTCTTTCAACTTTAAATCAACATACTTTCATCACGTTATCAACAATTCTTGTACACCACACCAACCATTGCTGTCAAGCTAGGTAACCCTTTTAGCCCCCCCCCCCCCCCCCCCCCCCCCCTCCGATCCCTACAGCAGGAGATGGATTGACCATGATAATTCAGGCACCAAGCTAATCTGGCACTACCCTTGAATTATCATGGTCAATCCATCTCATGCAGCTGGTACAGTCGTTAGGCAACATCTCCAAAATTTGAGAAATGGGACACAGTAATGCTGAAAAAAAGGGCCAACTTAAATTTGAATGTTGTAAAATTAGACTCCTTTGTACGCAGGATTGATCGATTGATTGTACATCGCTCAACGTCCCGACAGCAACAAGACTTTCTCAGGACGTGCCTGCACTGCTTGCGAAAAAAACAACAGAATATTGAATGTATGTTGCCAGCCGGTTGAATACGTTAAATAAACCTACATGGGGCCTAAATAAACCCAAGACCATTTAGCAACACACATCTAACATCAAGCGCTACAAGCAGCGCAGACAGTAGGGAGAGTTTAAAAAAGGAAAATACAGGTGAATGGACCAAGAGTAGGCAGAAACACATGCCCCAGAATAGAGAGGAAAACCCACCCTGTTGTATGCAGGAGAGCATGTTACTCAAAAGGCAGTGGAAAACCTCTGGTACATGTGCCTACTCACACCGATTGTGAAAAGGGTAGACAAGTCTCCATTGAGGCAAGACAACATTGACAACCTGTTGCATTGGCAAATTTTAGTAAATAAAGCCCACCATTCAGCAGATCACCTTAGAAGACTGAATTGTGTGATGCTGCTTATTTTGGTTTTGTGTCACTGATCAATGTGATTTTGAGCACTTGCGCAGGGTGCAAAATTTCATGCAAAGCAAACACCCCCCCCCCCCCCCCCCCCCCCCCAAAAAAAAAAAGAAACCCACCAAAACAAGCAATATCATAAAACTAATAATCACACACAAATATCTGACAAAAAAAGAATACCCCAAAAGTGTAAGATCAGCCTTTTTTTTTATTTCTCACAAAAGACTTCTAATCGAATAGACCGAAGCCCATGTCATCGTCCGACTCCTCAGATTCAGCCTTCTTCTCCTCTTTTTTGCCTGCAAACAGAACAAAATCAAATGATGTGTACAGTGTTTATGTTCACAGCTGAATTCTTGGGATTTTACAAGTTTCTGCAGTCGGTACACGATCCTGGTTAGAAATGAGTAACACCAGTTGTGGAAAAATGAATTTTTTTTCTAAAATGTATTTTTTTGAAAAATACTTACCGATGGCATTACTATCTGGGAATACACTCTATTGCCTATAGATTTCAGCAAAATTGTGTGTAGCACACAACTGGGGAGGGGACACCGGGGATCCAAGCACTATGACCCCGGGTGGCCTCCCCTTACTACCCTATCCCGGCGAGCACAGGGCGACCTCGTCAGTTTCACACATAGCCACAAGAGGCAAGCGGGGCAGGCGGGATTGATTGATTGATTGTACATTGCTTAACGTCCCGACAGCAACAAGGCTTTCTCAGGACGTGCCTGCACTGCTTGTGAAAAAAAAACTAAACAGAAAATTGAATGTATGTCGCCAGCCGGTCAAATACATTAAATAAACCTACAACATGGGGCATAAATAAAGCTAAGACCATTTAGCAACACACATCCAATATCAAGAGCTACAGGCAGTGCAGACAGTAGGGAGAGTTTTAAAAAGGCAAATACAGATGAATGGACCTCGGGTAGACAGAAACACATGCCCCAGAATAGAGAGAAAAACCCACCCTGTGGGGCTGACCAGGGTGACCCTGGGAACTAAAAAATACCTAACCCCACCCAAGTCCCCCAGGGCAGACCCGGGTGGGGGGCGGGGCAGGCGGGAGGGCCATTCGAGTAATGCCATCGGTAAGTATTTTTCAAAAAAATACATTTTAGAAAAAAAAAAAATTCATTTGTTTTTTCAAAATACATTACCGATGGCATTACTATCTGGGAGAATGGCGAACAGGCGGAGGGTGCCGTATCTAACCAAAACCCAACCACTCCGCCGGCCCCCTCGAGAGAGAACTCCCGACGATTTCAGCTATGATGTGCCTAAGACGCCAGCAGCGCTCGGAGGGAGTGCTGGGCCGCGGAGATGTCGCCCACCCGTGCCAGGGAGTCACGTCAGCCGGATAGGTCTCTTAAGGTAGAAGCGTGCGAAAGTGGAGTCGGAGCGCCAGCCACCCGCTGCCACGATATCTTTGACCTAGCAGTTGCGGTCCAGGGCTAGACTGGCGGCTACTGCTCTCACTTCATGCGCCCGGATTTGTAAAGGCTCAGCGCCGCGTGGGGAGAGGTCTAGGTAGTCTGACCTAATCACCCACCGCAGCCAGGATGACACGATCTGGGCCGAGATGTGGCGTCTGCCCGCGGACAAGGTAAGAAGAGGCGCGCGCCCCCGGCGCTGCGGCTGAGAGCGGCGCAGGTAAATCGTTAGCGCCCGCACTGGGTCCTGTTGCCCCGATCCAGGGGAGAGGTCCGCTCCATGGAGGGGCCGTATAGTCAGCATCTGAGGGGCCGCCGCGGGGCGGCGGTTCTTGGCCAGGAAGGACGGATCGGAGAGCCGCTGCGCAGAGCCGTCGGAACGAACCACAACCAGGCTGGGAGCATCGAGAGCGCGTGAAGCTCGCTGACTCGGGACGCTGTAACGAGAGCCCGAAGGAAACAGGTTTTCCGGGTCAAGTCTGAGAACCGAGCCAAGGGGAGGGGCTCAACCGGTCCGTATTCAACCACGTCAGTACCCAGGCAAGATCCCACCGGGGTACTAGGGAACGTGAAACCGGACGTCGGAGTTTAAAGTGAGCCAGAAATTCGACAGATCCTTGCAGGCGCCTGGGTCCGGAAGACACCGGTGACGGTAGATGTCCGCGATCGTAGCGCGGTAGCCCTTGATGGCGACCGGGGCTAAGCCCCGGTCGTCGAAGAGCCCCAGGAAGAACTCCGCCAGTTGGTGGGAGGCTAGGTTAGTGGGAGGGTGCCCATGGGAGGTGCACCAGGTCTGAAAGACCCTCCACGCGCCTTCGTACACCTTCCTTGTAGAGAGTCTGCGGGCTGCTGCAATTGCCGCCACTGCTGCATCCGAGAACCTCTAGCGGCGCGGGCGTGCCGGACAACCTCCAAGCGTGTAGGCGGAGGCGTACGTGGCACGGATGGAAAAGCCGCCGACGGGGCTGCTTGAGCATCGTGGAAGGGGTAGGAAGCTCCAGAGGAGGGTCCGTCGCAAGCGCGAGGAGGTCCGTGGTCCAGCTCTTGGTCCAGTTGAAGGGGGGCCACCAGCAGGAGGACCGCCGAGCATCCCAGAAGCTTCCGCAGTACCTTCGGAACGAGGACTGACGGGGGGTAGGCGTAAGCAATCAGGCCGACCCAAGGAATGGGAGCGCGTCCACTGCCCAAGCGAGTGGATCCAGGACTGGCGAGACGTAGACCGGGAGCTGGCTGTTTCATCTGGTGGCAAACAGATCCACTAGCGGCGTTTCCCAGTGAGAGCAGAGCAGGCGAAAAATATCCGGGCGGAGGGACCGCTCCGTGTGGAGCAACTGTCCGCGACGAGACAGGGCGTCCGCCATCACGTTGAGGTGGCCAGGGATGTGGCGGGCTCGTAGGGCAATGCCTCGATCCCTGCACCAGAGGAGAAGGTGGTACCGAAGAATGCAAAGGGAGGGCGAGTGAGTGCCACCCTGATTCTGTATGTAAGCCACCACCGTCAAGTTGTCGGAGAGCACGAGGACGTCCTGATTGGCCAAGGTCTCCTGCCAAACGTCGAATGCCAACCCAACTGCCTTCAGCTCCAGCCAGTTGACGTGATTCCCTAACAGCTCCCGAAGCCAACGCCCGAGGCCGAGAGAAATCCGGTAACAGGTGCGCGCCCCAGCTGGCCTAGCTCGCCTCTGTACAGAGAGACCACCGAGGCGGCGGGGAGTGTAGGGCACCCCCGAAGCCAGCCAAGCGAGGTCCGCCCACCTCTCTAGGTGAGGACGAGCCAGAGGCGTGACAGGTACTAGATCCAACAGAGCGCCCGAGGGTCGCCAGTGAAGAAGGAGACGTAGCTGGAGAGGCCGAGCATAAAGTCTGCCCAAGGGAAGCAGGTCCGCAGCCGCACTGAGGAGGCCCAGGAGTTGAAGCCAGACCCTGGCGGTGAAGGAGGATCCCATCCCCATCGCAGTCGCTAAGTCGACGATCTTCTGTCGCCTGGCCAGAGGCAGGCGGGCAAGGTTGAGGCCGGTCAGGAATTCCATCTCCCGATGTAGAAACGTCGAGAGGGAGAAGATCGAATTTCCCCAATTGAGTAGGAAACCTAGACGACGCAAAAGCAGAGATGTTTACCCCCCAAAAAAAATGAAGTAATGGGCTATGCCAGAAAGAGTAATCTTGGGTAAAAAGAGTAATGCTTTCTGTCAGCACATTTGATCGTTCTCAAACGCAATCTCACTCAACAAGTTCTTACAAAGCCTTGCAGTTTTTATTTGCACTCGAAATGAGATACAAGTGAAAAGAAAAGAAAAATCACTGTGTTAATTCAGGCATGCCTAGCCTCAATTTGAAGTTTCAGTATTAGCTATTTGAAATTTCAGTAATACTATTAAAATTTCAGTAATACTATTACTACTGTTTCCAATTAGTTCTGCACTGTTTTTTATATTGTGCCTTTTATATTAGCACTTGCGCAAAAATAAAAATGACACACACACACATCACTGACCAGGACACATAGTTTGCACATCTCTGTAATGGGTTAAATAATGGTTGGGCGCCCCCCCCCCCCCTTACTCCACTTAATTTTTTTAATTTTTTTTTAAACTTGCACATTGCAAAATTTTCTGATCATTGCACTTAGGTCCAACCAAGGGAAAGCAGACACTGACAGGTTGGTTTAAATAAAGGGACGTAATCGAGCAAATTGTCCTAGTGTGATTACTCCCCTTGTTATTGTTTTAATTTGAATAACTCCTACATTTACTTTATTTCTAGATTTAAAAGGCAACTAATATTAATGATAAATTAGGAAATCATATAAATTATTATTTTATGTACTAATGTTGGATCTGGTCATGGACCCGGTTATGTTTTGAAGTAGGATTTTGTTTGATCACTTTCTAAGAAAAAAAGCGGATTGGAATATGATTTCAAAAATCGTAGTTTTTGTTTTAAATAATCGTAATAGTGTGAAAAAAATCGTAGTGGCGTAATCTATGCCAAAAATCGTAAGAAATTACTCCAAAATCGTAAGGGTAAACATCTCTGCAGAAGGGAAAGCAGGGCATCCCTGTCCGTCTGGAGGGCTGCGGAAACCAAGTTGCGCAGTAGAAGGTCGTCCAAGTAAATGGAGGCCGGGCTCAAGGAGCGCTGACGGAAAAAGGGTATCACGGCGTCGAGCAGTCTTGTAAACACCCACGGACTGATGTTGAGGCCGAAAGGAAGGGCGTAGAACTGGTAGACGATCTCCCCAAGTCAAACCGACGGTACCGGCGAAACGACGGATGAATCGGGACGTGCAGATAGGCGTCTGACAGATCGAGGCTGATCGCAAGTCCATCGGCCGGAGGGCCGCACGGAGTGTCCTGGCCGTCTCCATCCTGAAGCGAGGGGCCAAGCTGATAAGTCGATAACTGGACGCCACTTGCCGCCTGGTTTGGGAACTAGAAGAGTCGGCTGTAGAACGCCGGAGAGTCCTGCCGCGAAACCACCTCTGTCGCCGCGTTGGTGAGGAGGGTCGCCACTTCCCCGCGCAGAGCGTCCGCCTGTGTGCCGTCGAGCGGTTACTGCAGTGTTGATTCTAGGATTTCAGAAAAGTGAGCCCAAAGGCTCCCTCTAATCAAAAAAGGGAGCCCCTCAAGGTGTAAAAGGGCGGCACTCAAATCGCGTTGCACTGCTTACTTTAAAACGACATATATACACACATTCATACATACAGTGGATTCCGCTTAACACGAATTTCTGGGGACACGGCGGAAAATCACTTCGTGTTAACCGTATTTCGTGTTAACCAATATGGCCTCAAAATTGATCACGGCCCTCAAGGAGAAAGTGTGTAAGACGTGTGTGTGAATGAGTACCAGGTTAAAAGTGCACGACATTATCGTACTTTCTATGCATACCTTCAGCTCGCTAGCACAAGGAAACGTGTACAGCTCGAGTATTTAATGTAAATCCATCAGGTAAAATCCATACTAAGTTACAATCCTCAGGTAAAAGCAACACAGGCTGAAGTACAATCCCGCATCGGTAAAAGGGTTGTGTTGGTACACGAATGATACAACATGAATACAGTACAGAAATGCTAGCCAATGAGAAGACAGATTACAACAGCCGAAGGCTATTCAGCCAATCACAGACTAGAGTTCGCTCTGATCTGTCATGTGTACTTCCACAGCGCGAGAGCGACACGTGAATTGGTTTTCTGTGAATGGAATCTGTGTTCGTGTTAAACAGGTGAATAATAGTGAAATTGCCCTGGCTCGACTCAGGCCACACTGCACCAAGACGCTCGAGCAGGCTTTTACGCAGCAGCGGTGCGGCCGCGCTGGTTGTGCAAAAAAGCGTCCAGTTTCTTTTTTCTGCGATTCTTCGGCCGCGCTATCGGTGTTTTTGTGCGATTTGGAGGCATAATATTGCGAGAAATCGCGCAAAACGCGCTCTAGAATCAACACTGTTACTGGGTCCACATGGGTGCTCTGCGAAGAGGCGGAGGCGACAGGAACGAAGTTGCAGGCCTGCGGTAACGGTGGAAAGAATCCAGGGGTCGTCCGGGAACAGCGATCTCCAAGATCGCTGAAGAGCGACAGCCGCCCGCCGACGGGAGGCCCGATTACTGAGGCGGGGGCGGAGGCGAGTCAATGATCCCGACCGCGGCCCAATTTACGGGCACTGCGGGGCCAAGCAGGGCGAGGGGCGGGGCCGGCCTGAGTAGCCTGGAATGGACGGGCCCGACCTCGTGAAGATCCGACTGTAGGAAAGGAGGGCCTGAAGGACCGCTGGGCACGACCCCCGCCGTGCGGGGGGCGCGAAAGCGGGTCGAGGCTGGGTTAGATGCAGGCTTGGGCCACAAGTCCTTGGAAGATTCCTTAATGGTGTGCCAAGTGTCGCCGAACAGCCGAGGACCACCTAAGGGGGCTTGACGGAGCTGGGTCTTCACTGACAAGGGAAGGTCCGAGCAGAGGCGCAAGGGAATCCCTGCTCCAGAGGTCGCATTTGGCAGCTGCTGCCCTGGCGGTGGCGGAAGAATGGTAGGCGGACCGGATGGCCGCTATCAGGATGGACTGCACGTCACGAAGCGGGGACTGAGCCTCCAGGTCCCACGTAGCCTGTAGGCACTGCAGTGCTGCCTGGGTAGCCAGTTCCAAACCCGAGCACGCCAGCGAGTTCCGCGCTAAGGAGGCGATCCTGTCGAGAGGCCGAGGCCACGAGTTCTGGACGAGCCTGCGGCCGCCCGCCTGTAGTAAGGCCGCCGCATCCACCGCTGGAAAAGGTATGGCGAAGGCTTGGGAGTGTCCAGCGTACCAGGCCTGGCGGAAGCTTAAGTTGATTCCCACCGGCGATCGAGCGGCGGTAAGTATCCCGTGTCGCCGAAAGCGTCGTTACGCAGCTGGGCGGAGAAGCATCGGTGAGGTCCCGGAAGCCGGCTTGCGGGAGGGACTTGCGGCGCTGGACTTGCTTCTGCGCGTCGACCATGGCCTTCGGAGGAGGCGCAGGCGGACAGACGTCGGGCGGTAGGGACTTGGCGATAAGCCTTGAAGCCTCACCCAGAGCGAGGACCGTCTGTGATCCGAGCGAAGGGCCGGCAACGTCTGACGAGGCGGAGGCCGACGCGACAGCGGAAAAGGCGGGAAGGAGAACCAGCCGCCGAGTCCTGCAAGAAGATCGCCGAGGCCGAGTCCGAAGGATGAAGGCTGAGGACGTCCGTTCCAAAACTGATCTGCTCGCGGCAAAGACGAAAGGGCGAGCGGCTACGAGAGCGCCGCACCGCCGCGCGCGAGGTAGACGCAGCCGCCCGCGACGCACGCAAAGAGGCGCGCCGTGGCGACGGAGGGACCGTGGCAAAGCGACGGTCCACCTCGAAGTCGGGATCCGCACGCGGCAGCCGACGTAAGCGACAAACCGCGATCGGAATACCGAGGAAGTGGCCTGGTCACCCCTGGCCCGCCCGGGAGAACCGGTGCGAGGGGGGGGGGGGGGGGGGGGGACCGCCAATAGTCTCCCCTAGCCCGCTCAGGACAGGCGGAGCGGGGAGGGGACAAATACCGGGCACGCGGCCCCCCGTCCGATGTCTCGGACCATGGAGGACGCGCGATGTCACACCGGGCCCGCCTGGTCGATACGAGGCGGGGGGGGGGGGGGGGGGGGGGGGGGGGGGGGGGGGGGGGGGACAGTCTAGGGTCGCGCCAAGCCCGCTCAGGAAAGGCGGAGCGGGGAGGGGACGATTTATGAGCCCGCTGCCCCAGCTCCGAAGCCTCGGAGCGAGGGGGGGGGGGGGGGGGGGGGGGGGCGAGGGTCCAAGTCACACCGGGGTCGTCCGGTCGATACGAGACGGGGGGGGGGGGGACAGTCTACGGTCACACCAAGCCCGCTCAGGCGAAGCGAAGCGGGGAGGGGACCATTATGTGCACGCGACCCCCGCTCTGACTCCTCGGAGCGTGGGGGGCGAGAGTCAACCACACCCCGGGCCCGCCCAGGCGAGACGGGGCGGGCAGGGGGGGGGGGAAGAAAGCGAAGCATGCCGTGCCCGTTCGGAAAATACAGAGCGGGGAGGCAGCATTACTAACGGTCTCGTCACGTTCCGAAGCCTCGGTGCGTGAGCGAGAGCATTTCTTATCACGTTTACTCTCTTTCTTATGCTTGCGTTCCGTCACCCGTCCCCGCTCCGGAGACGAAGAGCCGGGGGTGGCCGACGAACGCTCATCTCTCCCAGACCGCTCGCCCGAAGCAGAGCGGGGGGTGGGAACCAAAATGGGCTCAAGCCACGCGCTAACTAAGCAGAGCGTGGGGAGCGTGACTCCGAACTCGCCTACCCTGCTCCGAAGACTCGGAGAGGGGATTGATTGATTGATTGTACATTGCTTAACGTCCCGACAGCAACAAGGCTTTCTCAGGACGTGCCTGCACTGCTTGTGAAAAAAAAAAAATAAACAGAACATTGAATGTATGTCGCCAGCCGGTCAAATACGTTAAATAAACCTAACAAATGGGGCTAAATAAAGCTAAGACCATTTAGTAGGTACCGGCAACCAAAATTTGCATCAACACACAGCCATTAGAAAACATAATAGGGTCACAGTACATAACAAAACAAACAAAACACACAAAAAAGTAAGTGTCTAGCTTGAAAAATAAGGATTTTACAAGCTTTTAAACTTTATTAAAAATCCGTAAATTTCGGCCGTTCACAAGTGCCATTTTCAGGGTCACACCAATACAAGAGCACTGGGATGATCAGCTTTCTAAATAATGTTTTATAAATACAACAGCTCCATTTTTTTTTCAGGCTTCCCAGTGACTGCTGAATAAAAAGACAAGCAAATGAAAATGGCTTTTTATTCAATTTGTGCAACTGTTACAAGACACCCAGAAAACAGCTTGCGGGACCCATATGTAAACAAGCATAACTCTTGAACTAAACATCCGATTTGAAAAAGGTTTGCTGTTTTGAAGACAGAAAGACACATGAAAAGCTATGCAAATCTTATTTTAACTTGCACAAGACATCATTATTTTTTGTGTGATGTTAAAAATTGCCATTTTGATGAAAACGCAGTAAGTCGAGCTGTTCAATAATTAACATAGATCTGGAATCCAATTCTAAAAATGTTTGGTGCAGTCATTACACACTCTCTAGTTAATATCACAAATATAACTATGTCCACATATGTCCCAAAAACAAAACAAAACAGCTGCAAGGGCTGTCCTTTTCTAAGTTAGCAATATTGTTCCGTGTACACCGTGTATTTTCAGGGCACAATGATTGTGCATGTTTGACAGTCTCTTGGAAAAGGCCTCGATACTTTCTCCTAGGACAGTCTTTAGTTTAAAGCATGCACTTTGTTGAAGAATGTCTTCAAGCTTGCCCCAGGAAATCCCAGTTTCTTCCTTGGCACGGAATAACTGCATGAGGAGTTTGTTGGTGACCGCATTTGCTTGGAAGTTTAGGTGGCCTGCCTTTCCCCCTGGCATGGCTAAGATGTTTTGATAATGATAGCAGTCATCATCTGAAAAAAAACAAAACAATTGTGACCATCATATAGTTTATAGGACTGCTTATTTTTGTAAGAAAGTTCAATACTTGGAACAAACTCCCATTCACTCCCCCTTCCCATTCTGTGTCAAACATCTGCTGTACTAACTACTATCATTGCAAGTGATGGTTGGCCACTAGAAACGGTTAAAGGTTAGAATAAATTCATCTTCCTAAAAAAAAGTGCTAGCTTCTTCTGAAATAATGCTGTGAATACACATTACACCGACTAGAATTGTACTGACAACAACAGATGTTGATGAAACGGCTCGAGCAGACGACAGTGACAAAAACGGCAACCCCAACCGGAAGTAGGCCTTCGAATTTTGATCATGATTATTTACTCAATCGTTTACTAAACCTAGCGTATAAAACACTGTATTTTCAACGATTTACTGATCTTAAAGGATAATTGAATAAAGAATTGCGTTCTTATGCTATCATTTTATTCTACAAGCTAAGGGTAAAAAATACAAAGTGATGGGGTCTACTGGGCTTGCTCTATTCTGTGTAATGCAATGTCTCCACACACCCGACAATCTGAACTTACGGAATTTTTACCGAGATATGTCTTAAATGCACTTTAGAAAAGCAATCATTGGCAATATTAACCTAAGTTGTAATCATTAAAAGAGTGTGGAATGCGAAAACTTACCAATTCTTTTGTCAATCGGTCGGGAACGAAGCGAGTCGAAGCGCCCGCCATGGCGTGTAGTACGGTGTGTTGGGTTGGTTCAAATATCGGCCAACCGAATGCGTTCTATTTATAGGAGCGTGACACAACCGGTACCCTCGGATTCTGTACAAAATGAGCTTTCCAACGAACCGACACACATGTGTCAAATTTTTACCGAAGAGGGTGATTTTGCAAGTTGAAACTTTCATTTTGAAAACAAAATCATCAATTTAAAAAAAAAAACGTCTTGGTTATTATCATTAAAAAGCTCGCGATCTGCTCTTTCTAATGGTATACGTTAGTGTGTTCTTCTATTTATAGTACGGATTCGGTCGTGTAAGAAACGCGAGTGTGTCGTTTTCGGAGCCGCGGCTAGACGGCAGTCGGCGGCGAATGGACGCTCAAAGTACTCGTTTTTCAAGCTTATTCACAAACTTCATACACCTCGTACACATTCAGATTTGTAAGCAAATACAAGAAAACAACTTCCTGAACATGTGGGTATGCATTTTATTGATTTTGACCAACAAACAACATAGATATCACACATGAAAGATAAGTCACATTTGGGTCTACACTGACCAGCCATATAGACTGCCGGTACCTACATTTAGCAACACACATCCAATATCAAGAGCTACAGGCAGTGCAGACAGTAGGGAGAGTTTTAAAAAGGCAAATACAGGTGAATGGACAAAGGGTAGACAGAAACACATGCCCCAGAATAGAGAGAAAAACTCACCCTGTGGGGCTGACCAGGGTGACCCTGGGAACTAAAAAGTACCTAACCCCACCCAAGTCCCCCAGGGCAGACCCGGGTGGGGGGACTCGGAGAGGGGAGGGAGAACCTGCGAGGTAACGGTACCAGAAGGGGACTTACCTGTGGGCCGGAAAGCCCGATGCGCCGAGGGAAGTATGTACACCCGTGGAGGATCACGCGCCTGAAGAAGTCCCACCTGCGCGAACACCGGTCTTCCGTCCAAGCGGCGCCACCGTCACACGTTCCGTCCGAAGCACAGCCCGAACACGGCAAGCAAGAGTCGTGCAACATCCGGCCACTGGAAGTCCCCGCACAGCGGCAAGTCTTCGACACAGAAGAAGCCAAAAGGCCCTAAACCAACTACGCCGGCGAAGAAAGTCAACCGTGCACAAAACAGCCGGGCACAAGTCACGTGCGTCGTCGAACCCCAAGGCCAAGCCAAGGGTGAACTCACAAAGTCAGAGCCGGTAAACCGGTCGGCGCACAGGTCACAATGAGTCCAATTGTCAAGGAAAAACCACGAATGTAGTGAGTCCAGGGCTGAATCGAAGACTCCAATTCAAGCCCACAGTCAAAAACCACTGAAACCCGTAGAACGGAGAAAGGCAAAAACTCGACCGTCCCCGGTCGAGCTATGAGTGAAACTGATGAGGTCGCCCTGTGCTCGCCGGGATAGGGTAGTAAGGGGAGGCCACCCGGGGTCATAGTGCTTGGATCCCCGGTGTCTCCTCCCCAGTTGTGTGCTACACACAATTTTGCTGAAATCTATAGGCAATAGAGTGTATTCCCAGATAGTAATGCCATCGGTAATGTATTTTGAAAAAACAAATGCTGCAATACAAGGTGTCAGCAACCCCCCCCCCCCCCCTTCCAGCCCGATACACTGACCCCCCCCCCCCCCCCCTTCAAATGTTCGATTCTGAAAGAAACCCCAGTGTAAATGCTGGTATATTAATATCACATGCACTCTGAACACACCTGAGCATGCTGCCAACAGTACCATGGACAGTCCCAGTGGCTGCATTCATAAGGGGATAAGTAGGAGGGGAAATACCTTCGCTACCGTAGCCAATCTTGGAATACATCTTCATAATAATGAAACTATGTTCCTTGCATAAAGGGATTGATCAGGGACCAGTGACCATAGCGAGACTAGCGCTACCAATGGAAAGTAGTAGGTATGATCTAAATCAATCATATGGCTCATTTTCTGTTGATCTCTAAATCCATTACATTTCATTAATGCAACACCCAACACTTTCCCAAAATGGATAAACCCTGGGGCACAGGAACAGTTCAAGTTTAGGACTTTAGTCCTGGCACTCCTGCAACAGGAGAGAGTTCAAGGGTATGCCAGAAAAGCTTAGTACCCATAGGTGGCAACCTCGGACCTTCCACAGGGGTGTGAGGGAAAAAAAGGAAAATAATGAAACAAATCAAGCAAGACACTGTGATTTATCTCTCGATTTATGTTACAGATGGCTTCACACACGAGGTTTATAGTGTTAATTTTCATAAGCAATAGCAAGATGAACTCCCAATGAATACCTGCAGCAGCAGGTGCAGCACCTCCTGTGGCAGCTGGTGCAGCACCTCCTCCGGCAGCAGGGGCCACAGCAACTGCACCTCCGGCTGGCATGCTGGCGAGCTTCTTCTGACCTGCAGAAAATAACATTTTTTTAAAAACATTGACTTCACCCCCAAAAAAACAAACAAAAAAGCACACCAAACCGTCCCTTGTTCAAACAGTACCACTACCACTGGTTGCATGCCTAAAGGGGTTAATCTTTTAAAAGTTCCTACTCAATCTCAAATTACATTTCCACTCAAGCAGCTTACTTCGAGTTTAAAGGCACATCTATCAAATTACATATGTATACAGAATAGACTGTCAAACTCACAGCGAGGCAGCATTTTTTCCGATACTAGCATTCAAATTCAAGTGCCTATATAACAACGGTATTATTATTATTATTATATTTCCACACCGGCCGTGGTCGGTTTTGTTCGAAGCCACGACCGTGTGTGGCGTGTGAGAGATCGGTCACAACTGCAGGCGTATGTTTACATCAAGAGACAAAACATGAATGTAGGTAATGAAGTGGGGTTTTCTATACATGCTCAATTAATTCCACGGGTATATGGTGGTCTTAAAACAGGTAAAGTAGAGATCAAAAATGATGTGTTGAATGTGAGTGTAGACCTGAAGTGGGACAGTTGTCTGCTTGAAAAGTTGTTTCGCTTTCGCGTTATTGACTGTGAGAGATCGGTCACAACTGCAGGCGTATGTTTACATCAAAAAACAAAACACGAATGTTGGTAATAGAATAGGTGTTACGATTGTGGTTGTGTTGTTCCGTGAGAGCATGCATTTGTTAATCGTAGGAAACGATCCGATATTTATTTGAGCTATCTTGGTTACGTATCACGTACCTTTTCAGTAAGATTATTTATCGTTCACGCAGATAGCAGAATTAGTTTTGTTATGATACGCCAGCCCTGAAAATGGCGAGTAATTTACTCGCCATGGCAAGTGAATTTTTTTTTTGGCGAGTAAAAAAAAAAAAAACCCACTCGCCAAATGCGAGTGCGCTTGTGCGTTTTCCAATCCAACGGCTAACCGCCAGCCGAACATTAGGTACGCCGGCGCATAACCTGACCGCACCGCGAGTCGCCTCTAACATCACTTTGCGGCAGTAGCCGAACACGTCAGTCGAACTGTGCGTACCATAACAGTGGTCGGTGACAGTCGTTCTATTTTTAGTAACGAATTCGTTCGTTTAGCGGCTCGCTCAGTCGCGGCTGCATTCAGAATCGACCCGACGCCGGGGTCCGTGCGAGTGTAACAGGGCGGGCAAACTGTTAGTTTATGTGTGGTGTCAGCATGTTATTACAAAGTGCGCGCCACATGTTAAACGCGTTACTTGCTGTGACGTCACCGTACATACTATTATGGGATACGGCATCGTGCGTTTCGCTTTCGATCTAGAACGAAGTTGTACATGGCGGAGAAAAAGCAAAGAAGACTGAGCTGGAATGCTTCGGATTCTTCAATCCGGCACTGTCTGATCTTGATAATCGCTAAGAAGAAAGTTGCACTTCGACATCGCCATCTCCATCGCCAAGCGACAGTACCAGAAATGCTACCTCTGGGCCGTGTGGCACCGTGGCTACGACACAGTTTTCAGATTGATTGTACATTGCTTAACGTCCCGACAGCAACAAGGCTTTCTCAGGATGTGCCTGCACTGCTTGTGAAAAAAAAAAACTAAACAGAACATTGAATGTATGTCGCCAGCCGGTCAAATACATTAAATAAACCTAACACATGGGGCCTAAATAAAGCTAAGACCATTTAGCAACACACATCCAATATCAAGAGCTACAGGCAGTGCAGACAGTAGGGAGAGTTTTAAAAAGGCAAATACAGGTGAATGGACAAAGGGTAGACAGAAACACATGCCCCAGAATAAAGAGAAAAACCCACCCTGTGGGGCTGACCAGGGTGACCCTGGGAACTAAAAAATACTAACCCCACCCAAGTCCCCCAGGGCAGACCCGGGTGGGGGGACAGTTTTCAGAGTCCATGGCTGTGCTGAGTGTATTTCCATGGCTAAAGCACGACGGCACTCGAATGGCATGAGCACTGAGGCAAACTCAAAAAGCAAGTCCAGAAATTTGAACAGAAATAAGTTTGTCTGTTTTTTTTTTAATCGTGGTCGATCCATCTTCTGGTACACAGTTATTAGGCAAAAATTGGAGAGACACGTCTTTTTGAGTGGTTAAACGGGTTGAAACAAACTTTGAAGTACATCAGTTTACACACACACAGAGTTTAGACAAGTTACACTTTGGTTGTCAATCTGCCGCGTTCAGCAGAAAACGCTATATTCTCTGTTACAATACATTATCAAACGATCATACAAATAAATAAATAGATATATGTTTTTCTGTGTGTGAGAGAGCGAGGGAGACAGGCTTTTGCGCGATAGCTCACCAGTTAAAGAATCAGTATCATGAAAAGGACACACACACACTGTCACAACACATTTAAAGAGGAGAGAGCGAAATGAGATAATTTATTTTAATGATTGATTGATTACATTGTTTATCATCCCAACAGCAACAAGGCTTTCTCAGGACGTGCCTGCACTGCTTGTGAAAAAAAAAAAGAAACAGAATATTGAATGTATGCGCCAGCCGGTCCAATACGTTAAATAAACCTACGCCATGGGGCCTAAATAAAGCTAAGACCATTTAGCAACACACATCCAATATCAAGAGCTACAGGCAGTGCAGACAGTTGGGGGAGTTTTAAAAAGACAAATACAGGTGAATGGACCAAGGGTAGACAGAAACACATGCCCCAGAACATAGGGGAAAACCCACCCTGTGGGGTTGTCCAGGGTGACCCTGGGATCTAAAATGTAGTTAACCCCACCCAAGTCCCCCAGAGCAGACCCGGGTGGGGATAATTTATTTTAAGCAACATACAGATGATGCAGTTTTTTCTTAAATAAATCTGTGGACCCTCTATAATGCTCAGATGGGGGTCTGTGTACCCTCTAAAATTTATACCTGGGGGTCTACAGACCCTTTAACCTGTTGTGCAAACAGAAGCCCAGCTCTACTTACAAAAAATAAATAAAAAATCCCACCACAGTTCACATGGGGACTTTGTCAGTTATTTCTCTACTTGATACTATCAAAAGCCTGAAGTCAGGACATAAACATTAACTTGGTTACGATTGTCTGTTCAAATATTTGTTTTCAATGCCTCTGGGCAGAAAACACTCTCTAACATTGGGCGTCAAACACTTGTGGTACATTATATTGAGTTGGGGGGCTATTTTCAGTAGTAAAATTTTCAGTTTTGGCTAGTAACATTTTCAGTTTGGCTGGTAAAACTTGGAAGCCACTAGCCAAAGGCTGGTGGGCAAAATGTTAGACTTTCAGGGCTGTACGCTAAGTTTAGTCCGGAAGCTTTGCGTGCCGTCTGGTGTGATATCATGCTACGACCACGACACAACACGTAACAATAGGCTTTTCTAAACATGTTCAATATATTCCATGGGTATATGGTGGTCTTAACCTTTAGCACGCTGGTGGCGACATTTGTCGCCAGCCGCCATCTTGCTTCATTATCGGATGGCGACATGTCGCCACCGCGTGGTCTGTTCGAAATCGGCTATGGTAAACACACTAGGTTGCTATGAAGCCTTTGCAAAGGATTGTGGGTGATTGTAAATGAGGCTTGCTTCCCTTTTATATCGGCCATCTTGCTAACTTCAAGTGTGTGTGAGCAATTCAAATTTTCTAAGCGAGAGTTTGTTCTGATGGCTTCATTTTGACAAAAGATGACTGATGAGGAGTTAGAAACATTCATCAAGGAATACTTTTATGGAGTCAGATTCTGATGATGAAGACTTTCTTGGCTTTTTGCCAGAAGACTTGAGATCGAGGGTGGGTGGGTGGGGGGTGGTGGTGATGGGCAGAGGAGTGATTCTGAATCGAGTGCTAGTGAACGCGGAAACGGTGCGTAGTAAGCATTGATTTTTTGTTTTGTTTCTGTTAGGATAATAACACAGATAACACAGTTTTAAGAATTGTGACATAATCTTGATTCATTTATTTACATACATGCCAAATTCCACAATCATACATAGAAAAATGAAAAAGTTGTAGGCTTTTGAAGTAAGTAGGGTAGCGTTGGGTTTAGCCCACTCAAAAAGAATGCAGTTGCAGGGAAAAGAACTGCCAGCGGAAAGCAGCGTGCTAAAGGTTAAAATGGGTAAAGTAGCGATCTAAAACGATGTGTCAAATGGAAGTCTAGACCCGAAGTGGGTTCCGTTGTCTGCTAGAAAAGTTGTTTCGCTTTCGCGTTTTTCTTTTTTTTTGTATGGCATATACTGCTTGAGATGGCCCCCGCAGACGTTTGTAAAGACCAAATGGGGGGAGGGAAGGGGGGGGGGGGGGGGGGGCAGCCGATGTTTATGTGTGGGGTGGGGGTAAAAATAAGGTGGTTTACAATTATTGCTTTCTTTTACTTACTTAAAAGAGCTTTAAAAACTTAGCAAAACACAGTTTGAATTTTTTAAATTGGACAACAAATGACAAGATATGCTATTTTGAAGTTTTTACTCTTGGGACGGCCATTCGACCGCCTTGTAAAACTCACTTTTCAGCTTTTTTAGAGCAGCAGCGTTGTAAAAGTTACAGGCTTATGGACCTGAAAAAACTGGGCTTCTTCTATATTATATAGAGATACAATTCTGGGATGTCTGTGCTCAATATCTTTTGTGTTAGGCTGGCCTAAACTGGGCAAAGTCTTACTGTCGACCGATTTTTGGTAAAAACTGCGGAATATTTGCCGTACATTTTTTGCCCGTAACTTTTGAACCAATAAAGATAGAAAGATAATTTTTGGGGTGTTGTGTTCTGTTTGCTCTCCTCTATAACAATATGTAGATACTTTATTGCTTATGTGATAATGAAATTTTGACCTGCCAGTACCTACTATAAAATTTTAAAACAAGGAAAATGGATGATTATAGGTTATATTTACGTGCCTACAGGCTACTGACAATACAATCAGTATTACTATTACTACAAATAACAATCAATGAAAGGGGAGCCAAAACTGAAGTGTACTGTGAAAGAAAATAAGTACCCTCAGCAATGATCTCGTCCAGTTTTTTCCCGCTGAGTTCGCTGCAAACTTTCTTTACTTTATCAGTTTCAGCCTCAATGCCGACACTGCTGAGGATTTTTTCCACATCTTTTTCAGTGGGACTTCCTTTGCTCCCGAGGGCAGCGAGCAGGTAAGCGGCCACGTAACGCATTCTGCAACAGACAAGGAACACTTTTTCCTGAACAGTCTATAACTAAGCAAAAACAGGGGGGGTGGGGGAGATACCCATAATTTGTGAATAATGCAAACTGAAATGAAAAACTAAATGATAAATTGCGAAAATTGTGATAATCTGAAACTTTAATCTTACTGAACACATTTAGCCCGAATGCGCTACAGGAGTTGAATTGACCACAATTCAAGGACAGTGCCAGATTAGCTTCGCCTGGCATCTGATGGCACCGAGTTAATCTGGCATTACCTTGAATTATCATGGTCGATCTGTCTCTGGAAACTGTTAATGTTATGTAATCTTTAGGCGACACCTCCATAGCTTGTGAAATGCACCCTTAGGGTTAATATTCATTCAAGCCAAGCTCCACAGTCTAGCATTTATAGCAAGATGGCAAATACTGACCAGCCGACACTTGTTTTCATGCATTGTGACTTTGTCTGCTGATATTGATAAGCATAGGCATAAATGAATTTTTTTTCGAACCTTCCACTTGTCTTCCCCTCGTCTTGGCGAGATGTACTTTTCGGCGAAGTTAAAAGCGCTCATCTGAGTACTGCGATACTTTTATATTGCATAACAGCTTAGTAAATTCTGAATAATCACAGTACAAGCTATGACTATGAGTGTATTATTAATCTTTGAGTCAGTGCTAAGCCGTATGACTAATATAACGTGCAAGTCCAGCCATTGCCATTTTAGTACCAGCAACGAAACCACGTGGTCTCTAGCAGTCTATCAACTCTATGCCTGACTTTCTTGATTAAGTTTACATAATAATCATACAGGTATAGCAATAAAAATACGATATACGCAAGTATTGATGATAAGTTTATAACCATGAGCATATACTGAGAGATGAAACAATTCTAATTACTCTTACTTTTTAAGTCAAGTTTGACACGAAACGTAGTCACGCTCACTGCGTTTCAATGATGGTGGAAAAAGGCACGCGCTGCTGCGAGATTTCACGAGGAAACCTTAAAGTTGGATCTAGTGGTGGATTTTTCAGAAAAAAATACAACAGTCAAGTGCACAAAATAATCTTTCGTTGATTATTGTCATCAAGACAGTAAGAAAGTGTTGCTTTGTCTAATCAGATATTTGTCATTACCAACGAAGTGGAAAAATTCTGGGCATTAATTAAGTCCTCGATTCTGAAAGTGAAGAGCAAATCACATAAAAGAACCACACCATCTTGGATGAATAAGGGTACTTTAAGAATGATTAAAAAGAAATACAAGTTATACAAAAGATATCTTCAAACTCAAGAAGGTAGAGATTACCAAAGATATATTACCCTAAGAAATGACTGTAACAAATTAATAAAGCGTAACAAAAAATTGCATGAAAGAAATATTGCAGATAAATGTAAAATGAACCCCAAAGTGTTTTGGAAGTATGTACAGGAACAAACTAAATATAATTCTGGAATAAATGCACTTAAAAAAGAATATGGCACACTTGCTGTAGGAGATCATGAAAAGGCAGCAACATTGAATAAATTCTTCTCAAGTGTATTTGTGGAAGAAAATTTGAGTAATGTTCTGTTGCTTGGTAGAGGCTCAAAATCGAATGGGTGCACCATAACAGATATCGTAATAACTCCTGATATTGTCAAGAAAAAACTAAAGGAGTTGAATCCTTCCAAAGCTCAAGGTCCAGACTGCATCCCTTCCAGAGTTTTAAAAGAGTTGTGTAATGAGTTGGCAGAGCCACTTTGCACATTGTTTACTTTTTCCCTTGAATCAGGTATTGTACCGCAAGACTGGCGAACCGCAGAGGTAAGTGCGATTTTTAAAAAAGGTTCTAGGTCAGATGCAGGAAACTACAGGCCAGTAAGCTTAATGTGTATAGTATGTAAAGTTTTAGAGTCTATAGTCCGAGATGAGATCGTTAATCATTTCACGGTGAATAATATGTACACTGAATGCCAACATGGTTTTAGAAGGAAACAATCATGTGTTACTCAGCTACTACAGGTTATGGATGATATAACCTCCTTACTGGACAACAAAAAAACGGTTGACATCATATACTTAGACTTTAGAAAAGCATTCGACACTGTTCCTCATGAACGGCTTCTTCAGAAACTAGAGGCCTATGGTGTATGTGGTTTGGGGAGCTGGGTGGCTCGGTGGTAAAAGTGTTTGCCTCCAGACCAAAAGGTCCCGGGTTCGAATCCAGCTTGGGTCAAAATTTGCTCAGACCCTTTTTCGTTGTCCCCGTCTTTGAAATCACCCTCGTGGTGGACAAAAGACGTTAAGCCCTAAACATTTAACATTTTATTTTATGGTGTATGTGGAAACATTTCCAACTGGATAAGAAGTTTTTTACATGCAAGAGAACAAATGGTAAAGGTTGGAGAAGCAAAATCGGACAAAGTAAAGGTACTGAGCGGCATACCTCAAGGTAGCATCTTAGGACCTATATTATTTACGATATTTATAAATGACTTGCCAGATTGTGTTAATAGCATATGCAAAATTTTCGCAGATGATACTAAAATCTATAATGAATCGAGCAATAAAGACGTGTTGCAGCACGATTTGGATCACTTGCAAGAGTGGTCCGACACATGGGACTTACATTTTAATGTAGAGAAATGCAAGGTCTTACATGCTGGAAGGAACAATCCTGAACACGATTACTTGATGAAAGTGAACAGCAACATTAAAAAGGTGGTATCTTGTGAGGAGGAAAGAGATTTAGGTGTGGTCTTTGACAAAGTTCTATCTTTTGACCCCCATATTCAGAACTGCATCAATAAGGCCAACAAAATGGTTGGAGTAATTAAGAGAGCTTTTAATTATTTGGACAAGGACATTTTTAGTAAACTGTATAAATCACTAGTCAGACCACATTTAGAGTATGCAAACACTGTATGGTACCCAGGTTTAAAGAGACAATCAGCTGCGCTCGAAAGGGTACAGAGACGAGCAACAAAGCTGGTCAAAGAATGTAGAAATATGACTTATTCAGACAGACTCAGATACTTTGGATTACACTCCTTATGCGGACGTAGAATACGGGGAGACTTAATCCAAGTTTTTAAAATTTATAATGGCATCGACGACCTAAAGTGGAACGACTTTTTTGCAACACCATTCTGTGACAGAACCCGAAATTCTGAAGGGAAAATCTTTGTACAGCACTGTAACACTAACCTGCGGAAGTTTTGTTTTACTAACAGAGTTGCCATTGTTTTGAATGACTTACCAGTTTCATTAAAAAAAGCATCTAATATAAATTCTTTTAAAAACCAGCTGGACGAATTACCAAAATTTAAAGAGATTTTTTATTCCTATGATGAATGATTTTATAGGAAAATTGCATGCATAGCAGACCCATAAAGGAACTAAAGAAAGAAAGGACATTTATAAAGGCCTCACGGCCTATTTTGTCCTCACAATACTACTACTACTACTACTAACTGCAGATTGAGTGAATATAAACAAAAAGTCAGTCCCAAAAGCACCTTGTGTCACGATAGTGACTGATGTCTATCATCTATTTTTTAGAATCACACTTTTATGATCTTACCGGTATAATGGACTAACAAAACTATAAAGTAAGCAAACAAATGCAAATCAAAATATAGACAGGTGTGGGGTAGAAGGTATCTGAGAGGTTCAGACGGTTTATCTGAATTTATTTAAATATGTTTGTATGATTGCTCCCACTACTACAATGCCATGTACAACTGTCTTGCTAGTTTGAGAACACTTGTGTATAGATTGTCGCATCTCTGCGCTGATTTCTCTGATACAGGTCCGGTTCCGTAAATATTACCTTTTTTTTTTTTTTTTTTTTTTTCCATTTGTATCAATTCACCGCACAATATGAAAGACTTTACACATTTCCGTGAAACAAGCAATAACGACATTCACATCCTTTATAGTATTGTAAAGCTGTATCAAAATAGAGTTTTGCGTCAGTCTTTTTGCCGGACCGTTCTGGCATAGTGCTGGATTAGGTTATATAAGTAAGTTGTTGCAAATAGTGCAAATATTGGCGTCATCATGGCTGACAGACTGACTCAACTTCAAGATGCGGTCAATCAAGTAAGATTTTTCCAACCATTGCTGTACTGGCTGGCGTAAAGCGCTAGTTTCTGTGTATAATATTTCTTCCCATAATATAAATGGGTCATTTTATTCAGTGTTATAAGCCCAGAACTAAGGTAACAACCTACACTTGTAGACTTGTATTTGTAAAAGGCTCTGAATTTTAAAAAATGTCATACAGAAACAACTGTTGTTGTTGGTGGTGGTGAGGGGGGGGGGGGGGGGGGGGGGGTGAAGAGAAGGTTCAACGAGCTTGACATTGTCAGCTGTGCATAAAGAATTTTTGATATGCCGCACACTTTGCTATTTGCTAATGTATCAAGGATACTGTGGCGATGTTATTGTTAAGAATAATATCCTTATCATGTTTGTTCCCCCCCCCCCCCCCCCCCCCCCCCCCCCCCCCCCCTTCCCTGGGTTTCCAGGCCACACATTTCCGCTGTTAAGGAGCTCGCAGACGGTCAAACTTTTGGGATTGAAAATCTTGACACAGCACTTATTGGGGATTGAAACAAAGTTGAGTGCCACTCTGAGAGTTGAATGGAACTCTGTATCCATTTTCAACCCAAATAGAACCTACTTTTTTTTCTCAAGGCTACTTTAAGTTGAAACACAACAACTTTGGGGCTCATGTGGTCTGGCTGTGCAGACAATGCCGCAAGCTAAGCCTATTATGGAGGGGATGCATAAATTGAGAATTGATTGGATTGAAGGCGAATTTACTGTTGAACTTGCTCGAGGCATTGATGTGTGTGCGTTCACCCTTAGCAAAGATGTACTTTCCTGTATGGTGCAAACACTGAAACATGGAGGGTTGAGTGTTGTAGGGCCGTAATCACCATTCGGACTACCACCCAATTGAAATCTGGGAACCCCAATTTGTTAAATTTTTTTCTGGTAGCCCAAACAATTGACTTTTATTGAGTGTGCGTACAAGTTTTGAGATTTGACATTTGACTTCCCCTACACAAAATCAGTGTAGGCTGCGTTTTGCCATAGGTTGCCATCGGTAGGTAGAAAACAGCCATGTTTAAATCACTTAATGTAATCTGAAATCACCTGAAAGCATTCCGTAGGGTGATTGATATATGTGTGTGTGTGTGTTTTCAGCAAGCGGAAAACTTCTGCAACAGCGTTGGCATCTTGCAGCAGTTTGCAACACCTAGCCCTTTCCCAGGTTTTGAAAAACCGATCGGAAAAACAGCATTTCCAGAGCCACCTGAAGGTACACACTGTTGCTTGTAATGTAAACATCCAAAATACAGTCTAGAACCTGATTTATGCAGTCACTTGAATTCACAGCCACCTTTCTTGAACGGCCACATTTACGTTGCATAGATAATGTTTACTGAATAATTTTGATTTCTTAGTCACTTGCTGAACTCGGTCAGGCACTCAATGGTCAGCATAATGGAGCAAACAAAAGCAGAAAATATCTGCCAAAACCAGACTGGAGCTGTTAGGCTGTCACCTGCGACCCATCCCTGACTGCTCACATGCCAGTTGAAACACACACTGACAAAGTCCATATATTATGCAATTCATGGTGAAATTCTGCCTTGACTGACTCTCCAGGTGTCTGAGTGGCTGGAAACTAAAGACCTGCTATCTCAGTGCCCACGTCCATATCTCTTTTTGATTGTAGTTACATATTGAGGTGACAGAAAATGAGATATCTTGCTTGCATTGCTGTGGGGACACAGTGTGGACATGTCAGCACATGTTCCTGTATGTATGTCTTGAGCACTTCTCCTGATCTTGCATCCCACTTTGACTCCTCCCTTCAAAAACTTCTAGACACCCATGCACCTGTCACCACCTGCTTCATACCCAACCGACCCCCCTCCCCCTGGCTCACTGACGACATAGCTGAGGCCAAGCGTGAGCGCCGACAAGCGGAACGCTGCTGGCACTCATCTGACCTCACCGTTCACAGACAGATCTTCCAAACAACTAGATCCAAAGTCTGCAGAATGATCTCCGACTCCAAACATAAACACCTTCAAAACAAAATCCTGGAATCCACTTCTTCCAAAACCCTCTACGCTACCATGAACACAGTCCTAGGCACTTCTAAAGACTCTCCTCTCCCCAACACACACAGCAAAGAAGAACTCCCGTCCGCTTTTTCCACCTATTTTTCCGAAAAAATCCAAACTCTGCGCAAAACATTCGACACTCTGCCTTCTCCGCCTTGCCCTTCCGACACCCCCTTTTCCAGCACCCCCCTCTCGTCCTTCCGCCCCGTCTCTCAGGACGAAGTCCTCAAGACCATAAAGTCCATGCCTCTCAAAACCTGCGAACTAGACCCACTCCCAGCTTCTCTCTACCGGGACAGCCTTCCAAAACTTCTGCCCTTCATTACCGACATCATCAACACATCTCTAGAGAACGGTTCCGTCCCTGATATCTTCAAGTCCGCCATCGTCCATCCTCTCCTAAAAAAACACAATCTCGACCCAAACGAACTCAAAAACTATCGCCCAGTCTCCAAACTCTCTTTCCTGTCCAAGCTTCTTAAGAAGGTTGTTCTCAACCAGCTCAACCTCCACCTCGTCAACAACAACCTCCTCAGTCCCTTCCAGTCTGCCTATTGCAAACATCTACTAATACAGCCCTTCTACAATCTTAAACGACCTGCTTCTCTCCACCGACTCGGGCAACATCTCCCTTCTTACGCTACTCGACCTCTCTGCCGCTTCGACACTATAGACCACTCTATCCTCCTCCACCGCCTTCACCACTCCTTTGGCATCACTGATTCTGCTCACTCCTGGTTTCTCTCCTACCTCTCCAACAGACAGCAGTCCGTCACCATCGACGGCGTCTCCTCCAACCCAGTCACGCTCTCCTGCGGAGTTCCACAGGGGTCCGTCTTGGGCCCGGTCCTTTTCACACTCTACACCTCTCCCCTGTCCAACATCATCCAGTCTCACCACATACACCACCACCTCTACGCTGACGACTCACAACTACTAGTCAATGACAAATTCGACAACACTCAATCACTACTGACTCGCACGGCCGACTGCTATGAAGACCTGAAAAACTGGATGACAGCAAACAAGCTTAAACTGAACGACGACAAAACGGGAGCCATGTCACTCCTCAGAAACTTTCCCAGCTCCCTCTCTCTCTCCACCTTCAACTCGACAGCACCCCCATCTCTGACTCGGCCAAAAACCTCGGCGTTATCCTCGATTCCTCCATGACCAGCTTCGTCTCCGCCACGGCCCAGGCATGCTACTTCCACCTCCGCCACATCAGATCAGAAAATACGTCACTACCGAAGCTGCCACCAAACTTGCTGTCTCTCTCATCCTATCCCACATTGACTACTGCAACTCTCTCCTTTCCGGCCTCCGTCACTCCACCACTTTCACTCTCCAGCGCGTCCAGAACAATGCTGCCTGCCTCGTCCTCAGAAAGAAAAAATCCGACAACATCACTCCCCTGCTCAAACTCCTTCACTGGCTTCCCATCCCACAACGCACCCAATACAAGATTCTGTCTCTCTGCTACAAATCCCTGAACAACTGCGCTCCTGCCTGTCTCTCCAACTTATTTCACCCCTACACTCCTTCCTGCTCCCTCCGCTCCACCTCCGACCCTCTCTGCCTCCACATCCCCCGCACCAAACTCAGCACTTTTGGCCCCCGCTCCTTCTCAGTATACGGTCCATCCACCTGGAACACTCTCCCACTCTCTCTCTGTCAGAAACACTCTCTCTCTTCCTTCCAGTCCGCCCTCAAAACTCACCTCTTTCAACAGTTCTAACACTATATCACCACTCTCCCCACCCCAAGCTGACTGTCGTAATGTATTTCACTATTTGTGGTACGTGAGTCGTTGTCTAAAGCGTGCGCATGCATGCGCGAGTTGTGAGTGCGCGCTTAGAGTTATAATTATTATAAGATAAGTGCATTATAAATACCGTAATTATTATTATTACTTCTAAGGTCCATTTCTGTCAAACTTCTATTGGCCACTTTTGCTTGGCAACAAGGGTGACTGCTCATACTAGCAAGTTCCACTGTACAATGCTTTTGAGTACTTACCAAAAGATGCTGTGTGGAACAGCAACAGGGCTTTGGCATTGATTTTAACCCATTACACCCTGAGGCTGATTTGTTTAAATATGCTTTTTGTCCTATGAAGGCTACATTACAGATTAGGAGATAGATCAACCATTTTAGTTTAAGGGTGGTGCTGGAATAGCTTTGCGCCTCAGGTGCCAGGGTATTCCAGCACCACCCTTGAACTATCATAGTTGAATTAATTTCAAGCAGTAGTGTATCAGAATAAAAAGGGTTAAGCCTTTTATGAGCAGTCTCCTCTGTTGCAAAATAAAAGTAGCCATAAACAGTAGGTGGGTGTTCATGATAGATTTGATGTAAACAGACCTAGGAGTGCTTGAGACACTCAGATAGGAACATGTCCACATTTTTTGGACCAAAATGGGACTTTATGAGCCGCTGTATTAATAAATCGCTTAAATAGTGACTGTTCTGGTCACTCATCAGTCTCGTAGAATTACACACACACAAACACATTAGCATTAGCGCACATACGCTTTAGATTTTAGTAAGCCCTTGTAACGTGCACGAACGCATGAAAATTTCGGTCAAGCCAGTGCCTGAGAATTATACACACACACACACACACACACACACACACACACACACACACATTCACACTAGATCCTCATGAGCCAACACCCTAGACCATTGCATGTTTGCACAATAATGCGACTTGAAAAGAGAGATATAGACACGGCCAAATAGCGACCTATGTTGCCAGCCACTTAGACATTTGGGGAGCTGATGGCACGCCCATCATTGCGTAAGAACACAACCACTAGGCTTTGTCAGTGTGTGGTGACTGCCTAGGTAGCGAGCATGCGGTCAGTGACTGGTCACACATGACTAACTATCCTTGCCAGTCTGGCTGCGACCATGAATTGCAGGTATTTTAGCATTTCCTGGCACCAATACACTGAACATTGGCCATGTTCTGTAGGTGACCATAAAGGCAAGGTACTTGAACATGAATTTGGCAGGTAAATGGCAGGTGGCTGTAAAAAGGGGTGACCCTCCACATCAGCTTATACTGTAAATGAATTTTACAACACCTGTGTACATTTTGTTTGCTTAAAATTATTTTTGTATGCCAACAGATTATGCAGCGTTGTTTGCCAAGTTGATCGCTCGAACAGCTAAGGACATTGATGTGCTGATCGACTCCCTCCCTAATGAAGAATCTTCACTAGAATTACAGGTCGGTCTTATCATGAATGCAATATATTTTTGTTGTATGATTTTGTGTTTTCTGGCTCGCGTGTGAAGCAAAAGTGTGGGCCAGTGGTCGTCCATCCGTCGTCTGTCATCCGTGGCATTTTCTCAGATTCTATTCAAGCCACAGTCTTCAAACTTGGCCCAAGGATACTTTGTGGCAAGACCTTTCTAAACATACCAATTTGAGTGACCTTTCACAAAGGTCGAGGTCATAGGGGATCAGGAAATACATTAAATTTAGCCATTTTGGACAAAATTAATTTTTCTCAAGTACTATTCACAACTTCAAACCCAAACTTGGTATAAAGATACCTGATGGTAAGACCTATCTATGCATGCTAATTTGGATGACCCCTCAGAAAGGTCAAGGGTCACAAAAGGTCATCAAATGTGTGTAAAATGCCAATTTTTGATAGAATTGTAGTTCTTATCAACATTTTTGCAAACTTTTCAATCAAATTTGGCACAAAGTTAGCTGATGACAAGACCTTTCTATGCATACTAATTTATTCGACTCATCGCAAAGTTCAAGGGTCACGGGGTTGACAAATTTAGAGAAAAGATGGATTTTGCTGATGCAGAGGCCACCCCGTTACTTATTGTCACAAAGGTCACATGTTAATATGTAAATCGGTCATAGACACGAGCCATGAGGGCTTTGCCTTTCTTGTTATGATGATTATACAGTATTACATTGCATTAATTGTTGAACGTTTCTATCTATACATTTTTATCTAAGAAGAACTCCAAAACTGTTTAAGTTTCTGTGATATTTATACCGTGTACATTTGTTTGTTGTTGCTTGTTTTGTTTTTATTTTGTTGTTTTTTTCTGCAAGGTCAAGGGTCACAAGAGGTCAGCAAATGTGTGTAAAATGTCAATTTTTCATAGAATTGTAGTTATTATCAACATTTTTGCAAACTTTTCAATCAAATCTGGCACAAAGGTAGCTGATGATAAGACCTTTCTGTGCGTACTAATTTAGTTGACTGATCGCAAAGGTCAAGGGTCACGGGGTTGACAGATTTGTAAAAAATGCTTACATTTTGAGAAAATGTGGATTTTTTCTGGTGCAGAAGCCAGCCCTTTACTTATTGCCACAAAGGCCACATATGTGGATCAGTCATACACATGTTTGAAGCAGAGCTGTGTTGCTACTCTTTAATCATTTATCCTTAAAACACAGCAGTGGGAGTTAGATCAGCTAAATTAGTTTAAGGGTAGTGGAAAGTGCCAAGCTAATCTGGTACAAGCCTTGAACTGTCTTGGCCCAATCCAACTCCCACGTTGTGGACACCTGAAGTTGTGAGTCGGTATTTAGGTGTGTAAGCTAAAAGATAAAATGGCAAAGTCTCATGGTTGATCGGTCTTTCACAATGTAAAAGTGGTAGTACGTAGACTGCTTAAAGCATATTAACCCATTCACTGCGAGTGGACAGAAAATTATGTCTTTGCGGGTGGGGCAAATTCAACACAGAACATTCCCATGAGACCATGGGTATGAAAAGGGTCAACAATGCAGAATCTGCCCACATTGTCACAGTTCAAAGTTCACTTAAAGACTTTTTGTTGGGCATTTAACATGTAGCTCACCGTTTGATCCTAGCAAACTGTTAACTGCCTTTTATTTTGATTCTGGATCTTATGTTACAGGGAAGTGGATGTAAGGTGTTGGGAAGGGATGGGGTAATGTACAAAGTAGTGTTTAATTGTGTGTATCTCTGAGAGAGAGAGAGAATGTGCTGTTGTGCATGCGCAGTGAGTCCAGTGTTTTCCTGGAGAACTGCACTGTACAAGAGCTATTTATTATTATTATTATGAGGTTCTTTGCCTCGTGCACATGAGTGGCGTTGGTAGTGAAAGGGTGCAATTAACTCATTCAGCCCTGAAGCTCTACAGCAGGAGATGGGTCAACCATGATAATTCAAGGGTAGTGCCAGATTAGCCTGTCAGCACCAAGCTAATTTGGCACTGCCCTTGAATTATCATGCTAGATCCATCTCCTGAAACTGGTGCATAGTCATTAGATGATGCCTCCAAAATTTGGGAAATACCGCCGTCAGGCTGAATGAGTTAATTCATTGAGTCAGTCTTATGGTTGAAATCACTTCAGGAGACAGATTGACTTTGATAGTTCTAGGATGGTGTCAGTAATTCTTAAGGGTGCTGAGTTCAGTATTCTGGCACCATCCTTTAACTACTGTCATCGATCCATGTCATGCTGTAGTGTGTCAAGGCGGAATGGGCTAACCTGCATTATGTGTCTTTGTTTCAGCTGGCCAGTCTACAGAGACTTGAGGCAGACAACCAAGACTCGGCCAACAAGTTGGAAGAGGTGGTACACAAAGGAGAGGAACTTTTGGAACAGATACAGCAAGCCTTGCAGGACATTGCACAAGCTCAGCTGCAGAGCCAAGCACTTGAAAGCACCATGGTAAACTCGTAGTACAGAGGGAAAAAAGGTGTGCATTCTGGTTGGGGAATTTCTCTGCAGTACAAGAACTACTTCATACTGCAGGACACAATTATAGACGCACTGTGGGCTCCTCTGGAACAGTTCTTGCACATCTAGAACACGCTGTGTGAGGTTAGGAATGAGACTGAGTGACTGTCATAGCTCAAGGAGAGTGCCTGATTAAATTTACGCCTTGAGAGGTGCTACTGTTTTTCTGGCTTTATTTTTGTTAGCGTTCTTCAGGCAAGCGAGATCATCAGTCATCCGTCTACAATGGTGTTAGCTGATGACACATTTTGTGGTGCACCGTACAGTATGCAGAGCCAAGAAAAAGGATGGATGTGCTGGTCAGTGATTTCGGACCTTAACCCATTTAGCCCCGATGCCTTACAGCAGGAGATGGATTGACAATGATAATTCAAGGGTAGTGCCAGAATAGCTTGGCGCCTGAAGGTGCCAAGCTAATCTGGCACTACCCTTGAATTATCATGGTAAAGCCATCTCCTGCAACTGGTACATAGTCATTAGGTAACACCTCCAAAGTTTGGGAAATGCGGTCGTGGGGTTAAATGGTTTAAGGGGTTCCACCTCCTGAAGGCTGTAGCACCTCCAGAAAGTCGACTCCTTGTTGTCTCCCCCCCCCCCCCCTCCCTCCCTATTTTCTTTTATCTCAGACAGATGTGGTTGGCTTGCTCCCATCGAGGTTGCATTGTTCACATCTAACAAAATAGGGTCTGTTTGGCTGGGCATGCATGTTTTTTGATGGAACACTTAGAAATATTATTTGTTTCTTGGAGTTCTCAGTGAAAACGTGCTAGTTTTCTGCTGTTTAACAGCCTTAGGCATAAAGTTCTAACTTTCGGTTTCAGCTGGCAAATCTGATTGAAAGAAGATAAAAGCCACTTATGGATGTATCTGTTCCTTGGAAACAGTACTATACGGACCATTGAGTCCCAGCATGTTCTTTTTTTACAGTCAGTGTTGTTGATCGTAAAAGATCTGAGAAAATGTTACGGCATAAGGCTGTATTTTGTGTGATAGCATGTAATAAAATATCCACAAGTACAAGTTGATCAAAATTCAACTGCTTTGTGCAGAAATGGCTGACCTTTCAAAATCCCTGGCTGTTTGTCATCCTTCAAACGAGCTTGTTGTAAAGGACAACAGGCATAACCAGAGGGAAAGATTAACCCTTTGGCTGTCAGTAGTGGTTTTTGTCACGATGATTCCTGCATGAATCATCACAACTATAACTGCTACTGACAGGCAAAGGGTTAACTCATTCGCGGCCAGCCGCATCCAGATGTGCGGCTTATGCTGCGCATCCGGATGCAGATGGCCACGAATGAGTTGAGTGGGGTTGGCGTTTTGTCAAGTGAATGACTGGGGCTCCAGAGAGCTTATAGGAACCATTTCCAGAGCTGCTGCTTGGGTTTGAAATTTTCTTTGATGCCAGTAAAAGACATTTAGGCTCAAAATCATGAGGTTCAAAATCACAAACAAGCACATTGTTTTCTCAAGCTCCTCCGAAGTTCCACTCAGGATGGGTGCCAGAGTAGCATCGATCCATTTACAGAGTGCAAAAAATTGAAATGACTGAAAATGGTCCATGGACTAACTATGCCTCATGATCCATGGCCAGCAAGGTTAGAGGTATCAATTCTCATGAGGTCTTGCAAATGCATTGGTTCATGCGAATAATGACTCTTACAGATGGAACTGGCTGGCTGGAGGTCTTTTCTGTCTGAACCAAAAGGCAGCTTTCTGGGATTTGAAAAAGCTGAATCAGTCTCCAGGATTGAAGACTGTCACCCGTGCATCATAGCAATTTATGTGCAAGAAATGAAGGTATTCATGGGTGAAGGCTTCGAAGAGCCACAGCCTTGTCTGTGAGGGAAAATGTAGGAAGAAAGAAGCATGCTTTGATACTTATAGGTTTATGGCATCCAAATTACCAAAGTCTGGAGTCGACCTTTGAAGACTTTCATATCATCAGTTCAGGACACGGGACAATTATGATAGTGGTAGGGGTGGTGCTAGAATAGCATGGTGCTTAGAGGAGATTAATGTTTGTGGAATTCTTCCTTGCTGGCGTTTTTATTCCTGACTGAGAATCACTGGTGTAAAAACTGCAGCAATAAGCAACACAAAGATGGTGAATAAAAACTCATGAGAAGCTATATATTATGGCTATGATTCCACAATGGAATCTGCTTCTTCAAATCCTATGGTATTTATATGACTATTTGTCAGTGTGTGTGTATGCATCAGTGTGGCGAGTGACTGCATGTGTTCGACTTGTGAGGAGAGATACAGAAAGTGAGACTGAGATAGTTGAGAGGTCTATATAAGTCTTGAAAATGAAATGACGAGACCTGTTTACCTTGATACTAAGGATCATTTTAGGTTATCTCAATAGAAACCACAGTTTGTGGAGTTAATTTTTCATAAAGAGTTAAACATGACATACTGTGCCCTTGCAGTCACAGTACGCATTAATGTGCACAACAGGCTTTTAAATAATTATTGAATGCTAGCAGTTTTGGATTTTTTTTACATGTAAATATCTGGTTGACCTGCTGAAAGTTTTGATGCCTTGAATGAAAGGCATGGGTACACAGGTCTGTACATTGTATACATTGTAAGTTGTCAAATATGAATAAATAGTGGACATTTAAGCAAGTGGCCTCTTTTCTGTGTGTGTGTGTAATATTTTTTTTCTGTGCATTGTGCAAATATTTTGAATGTTGTGTATTATCTTCTTCCATTATAGAATTGCTATCGGGGTGTTCAGCAATGTACAGCCAACCATTCTTCCATATAGCTGCTATCTTTATTTTGTTAAAGATTGTGCTGCTTCAGGGGTTCTGTGTTAGATTGTATAATTGTAGAAAGGTTTGATTGTACATTGCTTAACGTCCCGACAGCAACAAGGCTTTTTCAGGACGTGCCTGCACTGCTTGTGAAAAAAAAAATAAACAGAACATTGAATGTATGTCGCCAGCCGGTCAAATACGTTAAATAAACCTAACACATGGGGCCTAAATAAAGCTAAGACCATTTAGCAACACACATCCAATATCAAGAGCTACAGGCAGTGCAGACAGTAGGGAGAGTTTTAAAAAGGCAAATACAGGTGAATGGACCTCGGGTAGACAGAAACACATGCCCCAGAATAGAGAGAAAAACCCACCCTGTGGGGCTGACCAGGGTGACCCTGGGAACTAAAAAATACCTAACCCCACCCAAGTCCCCCAGGGCAGACCCGGGTGGGGGAAATTGTAGAAAGGGGTGTGGGGGTGGAGCAGACAGGTAAGGTTGGAGGGGGGGGGGGGGGGGCTGTGTTGGAAAAAACGGTGCTGGCATGAATGTTTCAGCCTGACTGGTAAATCCTGAAATCCTGAAGCCTGCGTGTGTGCGATGAGAGCACCGTTTTTTCCTACAGGAATATTTCAGAGACATTTTAAAAATGCTCCAAGCTCATAAAAGACCACATTTTGCCAAAATATGTTAACAATTGATAAAAAAATAAAATAAACAATGTCTGAATTTTTCCTACACACGAACGATGGTGTGGGTCATGCAGGTCCCATACTTTTTAAAGCATGAGTAAGGTGAATATTCCTGTCCAGATGATGTTTGTCCTCAGTTTGTGAAGAGTTAAAGATGAGAGCATTGCATCTCACCCAAATTTTTCCTTTGTTTTTTGTGGTTTTAATTTTGATGGGTGTCAAAGCCCATTCAAAATTGACCAGTTTCAGTTCAGTTTCTTGTGGAAATGATGAACTTTCACCTGTAGGTTTCTGGGGGAAACGGAGAAGATTCAGACCGTTTTCTCGCCACCAGGATGACTAATAGTACAAGGATGCTTCCGGTGATGTGTACTATAGTGTAAATAGTATGGGTCCTGTAGGACACATAATTGGGACAGGGATAACCAGTTTCATCCTTCTTTGAAAAATATGGGTCCTGTAGGACCCATATCATCGGGACAGGGATAATCAGTTGAATTGCTCTTTGAAAAATATGGGTCCTGTAGGGCCCACATCATTCTTTGTGTGTAGTCCAAAGCATGATCCAATGAAGGTTAAAGATGCAAGTCTTTCAGGTCACTGTCTAGTCACATCTCATATATTTGAAGCCTTTATATATATGCATCAGTTAGTCCAGATGCACTACAGCATAAGATAAATCGACCATGATACTTCAAGGAATGGTACCAAGCTAATCTGGCACTACCATTTATGACTACAACTTTGACAGCAGCCCCTTCCCCATTTTCAGTAGGTGCTCTCTTAGATCATTTGCGGCCAGCCGCATCCGGATGCGCAGCTTATGCCGCACATCCGGATGCGGCTGGCCATGAATGAGTTAAGATGCATGGAAATTAAGCTCTGGGTGGAGACATGGAATGTATGCTCCTGCAGGAACCAGAGTAAAATGTGGTCTTCTTTATAGGTGAGCAGAAGTTCCTTCCTTTCCTCCAGTACACCAAAGGTGTGCTGATGAGGTCACCTACACTAGAACAGCTGTTCACATCGACAATTTACAATCAGGACTCCCACTAAGTGGCCTAGATCTGAATTCCCATGCAGTGAATGTGCAGATATACCACCTTTGGAGCAGACTTCAGCATTCAATGCTTTCACTTACTTAGTAGCAACACCCCCCCCCCCCTCCACTCTTTCCTATTTTGTGTGTGTGTGTGTGCTTTGACCAATTAGATCTATGATCATTGGTCTGTAATGCAGTTGTCTCCTCTGAGAGTGCTTTTACCTACTTTTCTTGATAGTCTTTCTAATGTCAACAAGATGGGATGAACCATACCCCACAAAGTCCCTTCCCAAGGGTCTCAACCTGTTCTCTTTGTCCTGATTCTGATGATGAAATATACTAATGGTCAAAACTTAAGGGTCACCCCACTTTTTGGTGTCATTGTTTATCGTCGCAAGTTTGCTAATAAAATACAATGTTCTTTCGATCCAAATGGGTTAAAAGGTGACCTTACACAATCCACTGTACAGGGAACAATAGACAACAATTCATCAATTTCCACAAATGTGTCAAATGCACGAGAAACATCGTCAGTTTTCCTGAAAAGCTGTGCAATATTGGCAAGTGTACCAAAGACAGGCAGGTGGAAAAACTCAGTAAAGTCGTGATGCACGTGCTAAAGAGGTCAGTCGTGAACACTGAGCACTTCTGTTTTGCTACAAATACCGGTACAGTAGGGGCATAATTGTCACTTTCCGTTGGAGATGGATAGGGCACACCTTACGTAAGCCAGCGGACAACATCACCAGGCAAGCCCAAACATGGAATCCACAGGGCACGCGGAAAAGAGGCAGACAAAGAAACACATGGCGCCGGGAACTGGATGCAGACCTTAAGACCATGAAGATGACCTGGAACCAAGTGGAAAGGAGAGCCCGGGACAGAGACTTGGAGATCCTTTGTAGGCGGCCTATGCCCCAGTTAAGTTGGGGTGCAAGGCATAAGTAAGTAAGTAACCATGCCACCGCGACGAAGCCTAACGCCAGTAGATCAAGGCCTGGCGCTAGCATGGCTGCAGGATGGAATTTCCGGGCGAGAAGTTGGGAGACGTCTTGGGATGTCCCATTCAGTGATTCAGAGGCTGCTGGCACGATTCCAAGAATCTGGAAGGGCAGAACGACGACCCTGCTCAGGACGCCCGCGCTGCACCAGCAGAAGGGAGGACAGATACCTCTGTGTGGTGGCTCTGCACGACCGAACTGTTACGTCAACCACTCTGCGACATCAACTGATGCAAGCTGAAAACGTTAACATCAGCAGAAGCACAGTCTGCCAACGTCTGCGTGAAATTGGCCTGGCTTCATGCAGATCAGCAGTGAGAATACCCCTCAGTCCAGCTCATCACAGAGCCCGGGTTGCCTGGTGTCGTCGTGTATGCGAGGTGGAACAGACTCGGAGTCCAGAGGCTGTTGGCACGATTCCAAGAAACTGGAAGGGCATAATGACGACCCTGCTCAGGACACCCGCGCTGCACCAGCAGAGGGGAGAACAGATACCTCTGTGTAGCGGCTCTGCGCGACGAACTGTCACGTCAACCACTCTGCAGAATGTCAGAAGGGAGGACAGATACCACTGTGTGCTGGCTCTGCGTGACCGAACTGTCATGTCAACCACTCTGCAGAAGGGAGGACAGATACCTCTGTGTGGTGGCTGTGCGCGACCTGTTACATCAACCACTCTGTGACGTCAACTGGAAGGGCATAATGATGACCCTGCTTAGGACGCCCGCGCTGCACCAGCAGAGGGGAGAACAGATACCTCTGTGTAGCGGCTCTGCGTGACCAAACTGTCATGTCAACCACCAGCAGAAGGGAGGACAGATACCTCTGTGTGGTGGCTCAACGCCAACGAACTGTCACGTCAACCACCAGCAGAAGGGAGAACAGATACCTCTGTGTAGCGACTCTGCGTGACCGAACTGTCATGTCAACCACTCTGCAGAAGGGAGGACAGATACCTCTGTGTGGTGGCTCAGTGTGACCGAACTGTCACGTCAACCACTCTGCGATGTCAACTGATGCAAGCTGAAAACGTTAACATCAGCAGAAGTACAGTCTGCCTACGTCTGCGTTCTGGCTTCATGCAAAATAGCAATGAGAATACCCCTCTGTCCAGCTCATCAAAGAGCCTGGATTGCCTGGTGTCGTCAACATGTGAGGTGGAATAGACTCGGAGTCCAGAGGCTGCTGGCACGATTCCAAGAAACTGGAAGGGCATAACGATGACCCTGCTCAGGACACCCGCGCTGCACCAGCAGAGGGGAGAACAGATAACTCTGTGTAGCGGCTCTTCACAATCAAACCGTCATGTCGACCACCAGCAGAAGGGAGGACAGGTACCTCTGTGTGGTGGCTCTGCGCGACCGAACTGTCACGTCAACCACTCTGCGACGTCAACTGATGCAAGCTGAAAGCGTTAACATCAGCAGAAGCACATTCTGCTGACGTCTGCGTGAAATTGGCCTGGCTTCATGCAGAGCAGCAGTGAGAATACCCCTCACTCCAGCTCATCACAGAGCCCGGGTTGCCTGGTGTCATCAACATGTAAGGTGGAACAGACTCGGAGTCCAGAGGCTGCTGACATGATTCCAAGAAACTGGAAGGGCATAACGACGACCCTGCTCAGGACGCCCGCGCTGCACCAGCAGAGGGGAGAACAGATACCTCTGTGTAGCGGCTCTGCGCGACCGAACTGTCACGTCAACCACTCTGCGACGTCAGCTGATGCAAGCTGCAAACGTTAACGTCAGCAGAAGCACAGTCGACTGATGTCTGAGCGAAATTGGCCTGGCTTCATGCAGAGCAGCAGTGTGAATACCCCTCACTCCAGCTCATCGCAGTGCCCGGCTTACCTGGTGTCGTCAACATGTGAGGTGGAACAGACTCCAGTGGACTCCGGTTCTGTTTACTGATGAGTCACGGTTCACCGTGTCCTTCCACAGCAGGGTGAGGGTCTGGAGACGCCAGGGCGAGCGATTCACGGATGGATGCGTCCAAGAGGTGGATCGCTACGGAGAAAGCTCAGTCATGGTCTGGGCAGGCGTTGATGTGTGTGTGCACGCGTGTGTGTGTGAGAGAGAAGGAATTACATCATATCTGGAGTATTAGATTTCACGTGATACGAGTTTCACTTTGGCTTCTAGACTTGAGAAAAATGGTGACAAAACTAGAATTTCATGGTACAATTTCAGTCTTGCTATAATTTGTGGGCCCACATGAACCCCTTCTGGCAACCGTGAAACTGCGCAAGCTTGCTTGGTTTGGCCACGTGACCCGACACAACACCTTGTCCAAGACTATCCTCCAAGGCACTCTCGAAGGAAGTCGTCGGCGAGGTCGTCAGAGAAAGAGTTGGGTCGCAAACATAAAAGAATGGACCGAACTCGAGATGCCAGACTTGCTTGCCACCGCCCAAAATAGAACTGAGTGGAGAGCACTGTCATTTGCTGCTGCCTTTCAGTCCCCCCAACGCCCAGTTCGGGCAAGGGACTGATGATGATGATGATAATTTGTGTGAAATCAGGTTGACTTTACCTAGCTACATTATATACCAAGTACACCTGCATGCTCTTCTAACAGCGCGTCGATGTGTGTGTGCACGCGTGTGTGTGAGAGAGAGAATTACATCATATCTGGAGTATTGCAGGATCAATCACCTTGTGTTTGACAACAACACTAACTACCAAGTACTCCTCCGTCTGATGAACAACACAGCCATTTGTAAAAATCGTGATACTGCTCTATACACCCACAAACCTCCTCCATATGAGGAACACAGGATCAGATCACAGAAAGTCATTATCACTCATCACTCTTACACTGACTGACTATTACTTAAGGGTTAGTTCAAGGTTGATCAAAATAAAGACATTTCACACCTCCCCTCTGGTGACACGCATCAATGACCACATTGCTACTCTGATGGGCACTTGTGCATGTCCACGGAAGACAAAGTTATGCAATCTGTGTGCGGCTGGAGACCGACTGTGCTCAGAGAGTGTTGTGTGACAGGATTAGGGGATTAGCAATTATCTGCGACACCCGTGTCAGTCGGCTGCTTACCCCGGATGGAGACACTCATAGCGCAGTTGATTTCTCGCTTTCTGATCACAGTTGATGTGTACACAGGTGTAGACTTAAACCTAGATGACTGCCACGTATGAGGATGCAATACCATTTGTATGGCACAGAAAGAGGTAATGCTTTTTGTTACGATTGTGGTTGTGTTGTTCTGTGAGAGCATGCAAGTGTTAATCGTAGGAAACGATCTGATATTTATTTGAGCCATCATGGTTACGTATCACGTACCTTTTCAGTGAGATTCTCTATTGTTCGCACAGATAGCGGAATTGGTTTTGTTATGATAAGCTAAGTTTAGTCCGGAAGCTTCTAGCAAAGTTGCACGGAGGATAGCGGTAGTAGAGCTGCTCTATTTTTAGCCATAGTTGTTCTATGTGCGCGTGAATTTAGCAGCCGTTCTTTGTGCGTTATGAAAGGTCGTGAACGGTCTGCCATACTTTTGTGAGTGAGTATAGATTGCTTTACGTCCCGCAAGCGACAAAGGCCTTCTCAGGACGTGCCTGCGCTAAATGAAGAAAAGAACTGCAAGTGTGACGTCATTACACACTAAAATTTGGAGCTGAAATGAGCAGTCAAATGTTTGCAGACTATTGTAGTTATTCTAGAAAGTTCATTTTTCATTAACATTTATGAGTTTCAGTTACGTGTTCCGTTCTGATTGGTTGCGTTGTGAAAATTCATTAGATTTTTCTGGAAAGTCGTTTAACAATAAAAGTTGGTGCTTCCTCTGCTAGGAAGCACGTGTGTACATTGTCATGCATTGTCAGTTGTAGGGACACACAGTTTATCGTAGGTACGTGGCCCCTATAGGGTGTACATTGTGAGAGACGCAGCGTAACGGTGTACGTTGTATGAGAAACTTTGTGTCGCCAGTGTTGACATTTGCAGAAGAGACATTGTATCAGTGTTGGTGCATTTGGGAATGCATTGTGTGGAGATCGCATCGTTGAATTAAAATATTGTTGGAACTGTTACTCCAGTGTAGCCTAAATCCTTAAGCCACGTTTGACGGGTTGCAGCTGAACGAAGTTTATTTAAAAGAACCTTACGTGCGTGCGTCTGTTGTGTTTATCATACGACTATGACTCCACCATGTAACACTTTTCAGGAGCCCCTGTGATTGAAGGGGCACATGAAACGCTATGCCTGGCTGAGGGACTGAGTTGGGCCCCAGTTCAGCAATGATCAGACACTTTTCCACCACTGGGGTTGACCAGCAGCTTATTGCCTCAGTCTGAGGATGCAATGAGGATTGTATTGCACAAGAGGCACCGATTTACATGAGCCCCTGTGAGTGCGGGGCACATGGCACTCTATGTCTGCGTGAAGTACTGTGACAGTTGCAGGCAAGGAGTGCGAAGTGAGGATATTTGACTATAGGCCCATGAACACACAAGGCTCACCCACCAATCCCGTGAGATAATTGTGAAATACACCGTACAAGAAAAGAAGAACCATCGAATAGTAAAACACAACTTCCACAAATAAACATCCAAATTTTTTTTGGGTCAGGGCTGACGGGGGAGAGGGGAGGGGGGCCACTTTAGACCTTGTCAGTGGCGGATCCAGGGGTGGAGGGGGCCCTGGCCCCCCCCCCCCCCTGGATCCGCCACTGACAAGGTCCAAAGTCAAAGACTAGGACACACGTCCCAGTAAAGAAAGGTCCTTGGGATCACGCTGGCCGCAGTGGGCCCATGCACGGCTGTGTGCAGGCCCACAGCAGCTGTTGTGGGTGCGAAGACTGGCGTTTTGCTATTGGGGATACTGGGCCAAACATGCTGAAACAAAAGTATGCCCTGCCCTGCCCAGATAAATACTGGTAGTCGTTTCCTCACAGACATCATTAAAGTAAGTGCTCTAAGTTACAGATCCAACCCGCAGGAGGATGCAAGTACAAAATCAATACACTCCCACCCTTTCTGGCTTAATGAGTAAATGACCCAGGATAACATAGGAAACATTACAGTGATCAATAGGTTCAGTCCTGTGTCACACCCAGGACACAAACTACAGTGAGTGTTGAACTGTGTGTTTTAACCCTTTGGGTGTTTGGTAATGATTCCTGCAGGAATTATCACAACTAAAACCACTACCAACACCCAAAGGGTAAAAAAAAAAACAATTTACAAAACTGAGAGAAACACTAAATGCACTTTGTTGTGAACAGAAGGCATAGTTTGGTAAACTGGAATGATGCGTTATGATAATCGACACCGACATTCAGCACTATTCTTGCGCAATGAGACCTTGTCAAGACTCCCTTTGAGGACTGGCTTATTCCACACAAATAATATGAGGATAGACTCAGGCTGACCGGTCGTGTGTTAGCCATAGACTCGCTTTCCTATTTTGCAAGTTACTGATCTGGTGCGCAACTGTGTCATCAAAATAAGTTGACTGGCAGAGTATACGAGTTCCCAATCTCAAATTACTAGATTTACTATGAGGTGTAGGCGACTTTGGTACAGAATTCTCTCTTTTAGAGGAAGGGGGTAGGTTCCGAAATCCCCCCAGGTTCACCACTGCAACCTTTTTAAAAACTACCTTCAAGTCTTTATCTGCGTATGAACCCCCTTAAGTGCCAGAATCTTCAAAATGCTGAAGGCACACACTAACCGAGTGAAGAAAAAGCTAAAGGAACACTATGTACATATACTGTATGTACTGCTCCTTTAATTTGGAATTCCTTACCGACTGAGCTCAAAAATGCCCACACCCTTTCGCAGTTCAAAGAAAAGTTAAAAACTTACTTCTTCTGGCAGACTTTTGTGTAAACTCAACGGTATTTCTGTACACAACCCCTGCAGACTCTGTGTATGTGTGTGTGTCATTTTCGCCTGCGCATTGAATTATATTATAAATATGAGAAATGCGTCATATAAATACAATGTATTATTATTATATTGGAACACTGCTCTGTCAATGGCTGACCACTATGCAATATTCCTTGCTATGATGATGAAACCACTACCTTTCCCATTATTTGGGAAAGCACAACTTTTTTTCCGCCATGGCTCTGCGTTTCTTGAGTAAAATGTCCCAAAAAAGGAGATAATTCCTCCTCCCCACTTCACTAGCAAAAAAACCGCCCTGCATCTGAATTTACATCATGATCATCAGCTGGTAAATAATTGCGTAACGGTATCATTCTATCAACAACATACAGAGAGGGGAGGGTGAGAAATCGCACATCACGGCTCCTCCTCTGTGGTCCCCATTTACTCTCTAACAGAAATCATGCTTAGAAATACAAGCCTTTAAAGGTGTTGTATTTAGTGATCAATACTTTCTCTTCCATTCCGCCACCCACACACGCCCCCATCAATGCAAACATTTTATGATAATGCCGAGAGCGCCGGTTTGGTTTTCTTCATGCTTTTCTTTTTAGTTTTTCTGCATTACCCACTCTCAGCGATAGTTTTATACGCGACTATGAAGTATTTTCTGTAGCACAAACGCACTGTACTTTAACTAATCACCGCATTAATCGCAACACATCTCCATGCTACTCCCATCCTTCGCGATGACGCCATCGATCGCGCAATGATATAACATTCACAATTGAAAATATAGTTCCCCAATCCAATTACTCCGTTTTCTTGAGTTTAAGGTGATCAATGATACAGTTTAGCATATTTTAATCTGAATACAATATCGTCTCAGAGGAATTGTTGTACATGAAACCGAATGGTATTACTATTATTTTCCATATTTGGCATGCATGCGCACTTGTTCAAGGAACTATTTTCCAAACTCCACCGGCGGCCGCCATCTTCTGAGATAACTCAGGGACGGTCAGCTTCGAGATCCACCGGCTTGGAATAACTTGTTTCGGAGCTGGTCATTTTCGTCTGGTGTAAGCCAAATTAAAGTGCATTGGCTTACGCCATGTCACAAATACTACCTATACGATTTCAGGAGCACCTCCAGGTGAGTGAATTTTAATAACAGATCTCTTGTAGAAAAACACGCCCCTAGTTTACTGCAATGCATAGTGTCAAATTTGTCTATCGACATAGCATAACTCCATGGTTGATTTGTATAAAATTGATTCTTCAGGGAAACGATTTATTTGATTAATTTGGGTCTGGGATTTAGTTACCAGCTGTGTCTGCTCAAATTGCGCCGTAATTTTATACACAATCTTTTGCTTTGCACTGCACATGTTCTGTACGACTGATGACTTGGCACCCAGACCGGAACAAGAAAAATGTCAAGAAACAATATTTCTCCCCCGATGTTTTTGCCAAGCAGCAACTGATACTGCTGTGCAGATGTTGCAAAATTCTATCGCCTACTGACTGCGATGAAGTATGTGTTTCGAAATGTGTTTATTGTCTTTGATTTTGTCCCAAAATGAGGAAAAGTCCCCTTCATACAACCTATCACGCAGTGACGCCCCTTTGCTGCTAAGAATAACATTTGCAATGCCGGGTGTCGCATGACTCATTTTCGACAAAATTGCAGTAAAGTTTCCTGCTGTGACCATTACTAAAGCATTGATTACAGTTTTATTGTTGTATGCAGCGTGTGCTGAATATTTTTCCTGAATATTTGATGAAAATATAGTTTGATCATGTACAGTGCTTATCTGCAGAGAGGTGTGTCAACTCCACCCCCCAATTTACTTTCCTCGTGAGTGTGTCACTGAATGACGTGAACACAGTGTTAGCGTCATTGTCTTTTGTAATTGAGGTAATCATTTCCATGTCCAGTGCGGTACACACATACATATGTACATTTTTCACATGATTAGTCTAAAGTGTGTCGTCTATTATTAGTAAACTGTGCTGTCTGGTTGTATGCTCTAGTTGCAGATTAAACATCGTGTATCAGGAGTGTTCTAGTTCTCGGTTATCCACTTATCTGTGTCAGTATGTGATGTAGTAACTAGTAATTGCAGCATCTGCTAGTGTGGGTTATCACGACAGCCAGGTCAGCAGTTTTATCAAATCTACTCATGCGAAATATGAACTAGTTTAAATCTCAGTTTTCTTGACCACCCTAAATGACCAACTATCTATGCTACAATAATTAATGGTAGCAAGACTAAGATTAGTAAGACGTGCCTCATGGTCTACTAAATGTTTTGATAACTGAAGTTTAAATCAGAATTAAATTTTACATAGATGACATAGAATTGCTTTAATAAATTAAAAAAAATAATAATGGTGGTAGTTTAATAATGTAGTTATAGTACCATAGCTTGTAATTAAAAACAAGTAATTGAAAGTGGTGTATCAAATGCTGTGATCATGTCCAGTTTCAGTCAGTGACTTCATAGCCATTGTAGCATCCAGAAAGATCAAGAACACACTACCCCCTTTATTAGCCTGAATAATTTTGAAAGTTTGTGTTCAATAGTATAATCAGTGATCTCATTAAAGTGAAACTTAACTTTTTTTTAGCTCCAAAATGTTGGCATCAATGCGGCCAACATTGGGTTCAGCACCCTCACCATGGAGTCGGATAAGTTCATCTGCATCCGAGAGAAAGTGGGGGAGACGGCGCAGGTCGTCATCATTGACATGAACGACACAGCCAACCCCATCCGCAGACCCATCTCTGCTGACTCAGCCATCATGAACCCCACCAGCAAAGTCATTGCGCTGAAAGGTGAGTTTTTTCCTGACAACTCCTTTATGCCTTCACCCATCAGGACTGTAGTGTAATTGTGAACACATGATTAATGTATGCTGTGCATTTAACATGTGTTACATTTATAACTACAACTCTAAATTGTTCTAGTTACAATTTGTGTATGTGGCAGTCTTACACTACAGTATATGTGTGATAAACTTGATTAAAAATTGCTACAGTTGGCAATAATGATGATTGTACTATGAGAAGACATTACATTTGCAAGCTTTGCTGCAGTTAGTAATATATCCATTGTACAGGTGCTAAGAAAGTTGGTGAAGTCGGGTAATGGTAGTCTAGTTCTCAGGTGTTGTTTCTGTTTGTGCTTTTCTACAAAAAGAATAACTGAGATGCAACTGTAAGCTGGTTGTTGAGTGCGATGATCTGTTATCAAATATTCATACTGGTTCAGTGGTAGAGATACTCCAGTTTACTTTTACTTATATCAAGCCTCTTTCATACAGTTACTTGAGGATAATATTAATAGGTCCAACTTCTAAGCCTTTGTTGCTGTTTGCCTGCATTTTAAAGTTTATTATTTTTTTGGTTGCTTTGTAGCTGGGAAGACACTGCAGATCTTCAACATTGAGATGAAGAGCAAGATGAAGGCGCACACCATGACAGAAGAGGTGATCTTCTGGAAGTGGATCACTGTCAACATCATTGGTCTGGTCACAGAGGGTGCTGTCTACCACTGGGCCATGGAGGGTATGAAAACACAGGCTGTGTAGCCTTTAGTTTAACTCGTTCAACTCTGTGGCGGAAATTCTCAAGTGACTAATGCTATACTGGTAAGGTCTGGATGCTAAGACAGTAAGAGAGTTTTGAGAGATGGATAAGTTATGATTGATAAAGAATACCAACGTGGGAATTAATACATTTTTGTTGGTTTGCCTTTTTGGGCGCCCAAGAGCACATGTTTGAGGTTCATCTGAATTTGTGGAGAAAATTTGTTAGGGTATGTGTATGTATTTGATATCTTCATCTGGCCGCTGTGCCTCCGATTCAGACATGAAAGAATCTGCCAATGTTGTTTCTAATTGGACTGCCCGTATTTAGGTCAGTCAGAGCGAAAGCCAGGCAGTTTTGGTCAGTCAGACCTAAAGTCCTTTGAACTATATGTTACATCTATTAGCAGAGACCATATATGACAGGTTTATCCATATCTAAGCCAAACTAAAAAATCATTTGGTCACTAAAGACGAGATGGATTGATGTGCAACTGCGACAAACAGGCCACTCGCTACAGAGTACAGAGATAGACATGATCAATGAATTACAGTTGTAAGGGTGAATTGAATGTGAAATACCATCACCCAAAACTAAAGAGTTGTAGCCTCGATTGAAACATCAACTTGGCCTGAAAGGTGTACTGCAACTTGTGCAGTGACATAAACACAGGAAGGTCACTGATTGTTTATCATTTGTTTAACATGTCACTTGATCTAATCTCATCGTTACTTATTCTTCAGGACATCTATGTAATTTAGCATATATGTGTTGAGCTGTTGCACTTTCTGGCTATTTCTGTTCATGCAAATGCTGAAGTGAAAACATGAGACCAGATAATTGAATAATTTTTTTTTTGGTCATCTTTAGTTCTCATTCAAAGTACATGTTTTTTAATTGAGGCAGCTTCACCTCCAACCAAGTCCCTGTACTTGGGTCCCAGCAGGGTGTTGCCCCAGCCGCCCACCAGGACCTGGGCGGCCCCTTGACCCCGGTCTCTCAGATACATTTTCCACTTCCTAGTTTCTTGTAATTTCCTGTTCCTAATTGAATATGTTTGATAATGTCTGATTAGCTTTATGCCATTCGATATAGTATCTGCTCAGGAACACGGGTAGCTTGATAAGATCAGCCTCTAGTTAATGAGATGGCTTGTTCTATTGCACTTAACATATTGAAATAATAACCATAAGAATAAGGTCCAACACTAGCAATCTAAACTCATACTGCTGTATACTTATGGTGATTTGTCTTAAGGTGACTCTCAGCCGTCGAAGGTGTTTGACCGACACGCAACCCTGACAGGCTGCCAAATCATCAACTATCGAACGGACGCCAAACAACAGTGGCTACTCTTGGTCGGCATTTCTGCACAGGTAAAAAACACTTCTGCAGCTACAGGGAATGTGTATTTATGTAGTGTGAAGAAGTTCCTTTGCGCTAGTGGGGCCAGCTTTAATCCATCATGAACAGGTAATGGTCTTGTGAGTTCTTGCGGTTTATGATAATGTTTGGCTCCTTTTATATTGTAGATTAAGGAATTCCACCCAGTTTAACACGAGAGATTTGCAGACCGTGATAGTTCAAATTTTGGTGCCAGAATAGCTTGGTGAATACAGGCACTAAGCTATTTTGTCACCACCCTTAAACTGTTATGGTCCATCAGTCTCCCTCTGCTTGTGGTTGTATAATGAGTCCTTGTAGTAGGTACCGGCAACTAAAATTTGCATCAACACACAGCCATTAGAAAACATGATAGGGTCACAGTACATAACAAAACAAACAAAACACACAAAAAAGTAAGTGTCTAGCTTGAAAAATAAGGATTTTACAAGCTTTTAAACTTTATTGAAAATCCGTAAATTTCGGCCGTTCACAAGTGCCATTTTCAGGGTCACACCAATACAAGAGCACTGGGATGATCAGCTTTCTAAATAATATTTTATAAAGCTGTATATACATACAACAGCTCCATTTTTTTTCAGGCTTCCCAGTGACTGCTGAATAAAAAGACAAGCAAATGAAAATGGCTTTTCATTCAATTTGTGCAACTGTTACAAGACACCCAGAAAACAGCTTGCGGGACCCATATGTAAACAAGCATAACTCTTGAACTAAACATCCGATTTGAAAAAGGTTTGCTGTTTTGAAGACAGAAAGACACATGAAAAACTATGCAAATCTTATTTTAACTTGCACAAGACATCATTATTTTTTGTGTGATGTTCAAAATTGCCATTTGGATGAAAACGCAGTAAGTCGAGCTGTTCAATAATTAACATAAATCTGGAATCCAATTCTAAAAAATGTTTGGTGCAGTCATTACACACTCTCTAGTTAATATCACAAATATAACTATGTCCACATATGTCCCAAAAACAAAACAAAACAGCTGCAGGGGCTGTCCTTTTCTAAGTTAGCAATATTGTTCCGTGTACACCGTGTATTTTCAGGGCACAATGATTGTGCATGTTTGACAGTCTCTTGGAAAAGGCCTCGATACTTTCTCCTAGGATAGTCTTTAGTTTAAAGCAGGCACTTTGTTGAAGAATGTCTTCAAGCTTGCCCCAGGAAATCCCAGTTTCTTCCTTGGCACGGAATACCTGCAGGAGGAGTTTGTTGGTGACCGCATTTGCTTGAAAGTTTAGGTGACCTGCCTTTCCCCCTGGCATGGCTAAGATGTTTTGATAATGATAGCAGTCATCATCTGAAAAAAAAACAAACAATTGTGACCATCATATAGTTTATAGGACTGCTTATTTTTGTAAGAAAGTTCAACAATACTTGGAACAAACTCCCATTCACTCCCCCTTCCCATTCTGTGTCAAACATCTGCTGTACTAACTACTATCATTGCAAGTGATGGTTGGCCACTAGAAACGGTTAAAGGTTAGAATAAATTCATCTTCCTAAAAAAAGTGCTAGCTTCTTCTGAAATAATGCTGTGAATACACATTACACTTACTAGAATTGTACTGACAACAGATGTTGATGAAACGGCTCGAGCAGACGACAGTGACAAAAACGGCAACCCCAACCGGAAGTAGGCCTTCGAATTTTGATCATGATTTTTCACTCAATCGTTTACTAAACCTAGCGTATAAAACACTGTATTTTCAATGATTTACTGATCTTAAAGGATAATTGAATAAAGAATTGCGTTCTTATGCTATCATTTTATTCTACAAGCTAAGGGTAAAAAATACAAAGTGATGGGGTCTACTGGGCTTGCTCTATTCCGTGTAATGCAATGTCTCCACACACCCAACAATCTGAACTTATGGAATTTTTACCGAGATATGTCTTAAATGCACTTTAGAAAGGCAATCATTGGCAATATTAACCTAAGTTGTAATCATTAAAAGAGTGTGGAATGCGAAAACTTACCAATTCTTTTGTCAATCGGTCGGGAATGAAGCGAGTCGAAGCGCCCGCCATGGTGTGTAGTACGGTGTACTGCACTACTCGTGGGTTGGTTCAAATATCGGCCAACCGAATGCGTTCTATTTATAGGAGCGTGACACAACCGGTACCCTCGGATTCTGTACAAAATGAGCTTTCCAACGAACCTACACACATGTGTCAAATTTTTTACCGAAGAGGGTGATTTTGCAAGTTAAAACTTTCATTTTGAAAACAAAATCATCAATTAAAAAAAAAACACGTCTTGGTTAGTATCATTAAAAAGCTCGCGATCTGCTCTTTCTAATGGTATACGTTAGTGTGTTCTTCTATTTATAGTACGGATTCGATCGTGTAAGAAACGCGAGTGTGTCGTTTTCGGAGCCGCGGCTAGACGGCAGTCGGAGGCGAATGGACGCTCAAAGTACTCGTTTTTCAAGCTTATTCACAAACTTCATACACCTCATACACATTCAGATTTGTAAGCAAATACAAGAAAACAACTTCCTGAACATGTGGGTATGCATTTTATTGATTTTGACCAACAAACAACATAGATATCACACATGAAAGATAAGTCACATTTGGGTCTACACTGACCAGCCATATAGACTGCCGGTACCTACTTGTAGAGAGTCAGTTGGGTCTCTCGTGCATTTTGTTGGATCCAAAGTAGACTTTTTGACTTTTCTGTTCTTTCTTTTTTTCCAGCAAAACCGCGTGGTTGGTGCTATGCAATTGTACTCTGTGGAGCGGAAAGTGAGCCAGCCAATCGAGGGCCACGCTGCTGCCTTTGCCAATTTCACTGTGGAGGGGAACCCACTCCCCTCTACTCTCTTCATGTTTGCGGTTAGGGGGCCACAGGGTGGAAAGGTGAGTCAAATGTGTTGTGTGCATTGTAAATTGTCCTTGTGAACAGAGGGTTGAACTTACGACACCCAGAGTTATAATTTGCTTTTGTCATTCATGTTTTTTTCCCATGAATGTTAATTCCACTTTGCGGAGTGAGCAGTCATTTAACTTATTTGTGATCATTAATTTGGTCCTGGCTGTTTATTCCTAGGACTAGGATACAAGTTACTGAAGTTTTGTGCCATGATGTCATTAAGCTTTGTTCTGTAATTTTGCCGTACTGTGTTTGTGTTCCTTTTTCATCTCCACGTTATGGAGTTTGTTTTATTATGTAATTTTACCTGACTTTATTTCTATTGTGTTTTGTTTTCAGCTGCATATTATTGAGGTTGGTCAGCCTCCACAAGGCAACCAGCCCTTTACCAAGAAGGCTGTGGATGTATTCTTCCCTGTGGAGGCTCAGAATGACTTCCCTGTGGCCATGCAGGTATGTACTTTTTATCTCTTTGGCTGCCTGTGGCTCTTTTCGCGATCATTCTGAATCATCACATTTAAGAACGCTAATGACAGCCAGAGGTTACATTTTAAGGGTTAAATGTTTTCCAAATTTGGGGACTTTGGTTTTTGACTCAAGATGTTCAGTGCTTATTTGTTATTATGCTGTCCCAGAAGGTGCATATGAGCCATTCTCAAAAGGTGAATATCAAAGTGTGACAAAAACTCAAATTATTACAATGTTTTGAAACTATTTAATGTCTGTGGCATGTTTTGTCATTCTAGTTTTCAAAACAGTGTTTGAAAAGATAATTTGAGTTTCATATTGCCAGGGATGGGAATTGTCCGCGAAAACGCGGGATTGCGCGGGGGAAGAAAATTTGTCCACGAAATTGAAAAGGCGTCTCCGCGAAAAAAAATCGTGGGTAGCAAAACGAGCAAAGCACCGGTTTTACTCCGCGGGCAGGCTATGACGTGGCAGGCTGCGTTCGCGGCACTCAATGGTCACCCACTCAGTGCGCTGCGCAGTAACCTAGGCGGGCAAACACGCGCTCTGAAAGAAGCCATTCTTCCGGTGGAGTACGTACTTTCATTGTGTTGATCAACATGGCTTGCGGCGTGACTCGTCTTGTGAATCGTGGCGATAAATTTGACGATTCAAGCAGTCTTAAGAAGTGGAGATGGGACTGGATATCGGCCGATGTAAAGTTAAACAGTCATAGGTCCAACGCCAAGGGGTGGTGTGGTGGGTGGGTGAGTGCCAAGCTGTCCGAAAAACCGCTAGTTTCTGGCTGCCCAGTCAGCCTGATGACGGCATCGTGTTTGTTCAGGACCCTCCTTTTTCCCTCTTTAGCACCAGCCAGCAGTCCAGCGGCACCGTCTGTCCCTGAGAGCCAGCTCCGTCTTTTTTTTTGGGTTATATTACTCAGCTGGCAAACCGCAGGTAGTGCGTTGAGATATCTGAACTAATATTTTTTTTTAATGAAAAATTCAGGCTAACTTTGAAACATTGAACAATATTTCGAGAGATCGTGGAATTTAATATGTATACTACATACCTATCAGAACTTCAAATTTATGTGCCCACAAACTGAGTTTCATATAGTATGTGCAACTCTACATCTTTTAGTCCACACTTTAACCAGTACTGAATAACATCCTAACTTTAGGATACAAACGAGGCTGGTAGGGTAATAAAAGCTAGGTATGCATCCACAATCTCTGGGGGGGGGGGGGGGGTCATGAAGATCTGTGTCAATTGCAGTTGTACTGGTCTGACTTGGGCACTGACTGTTTCCAGGCAAAATGAACACTAGAGGGGACAGAAAAGAAAAGTGAAGTGTTGTGTGGGTGACAGTCAACTGCACAAGATAAACATTGGGCTGTTGGCACCAGTTTGTTGAGTTTTGTGAGGGGGGTATCGGATTTCCCTGAAATTTCAGGGACTCGGGTGGCGTTGGAGCTAGGACTGTAGTGGGTGAGAAAGTTCAGAAAGAACGCGCGGGCACACGCTTTCGCAAAGTTGACGTTAGTGGAGCATCTTGGTGCCGAAGTTTTCAGAGTTTTTTGCCATGGCCAATTCCCATCCCTGATAGCTTTTAGAGCCCTTAAATGTCCAAAATCTGACAGGAATGGAGGTTACTGATGACAGGAAATATTATCTAATACAACAACAAAAATAAGCATGTTTACATCTTTTAACTTTGACACAGACAAAACTAATACTTTGATTAAAATAATACCAGAAAATTGTACACACATGTTTACCAAGATGTATTTTGAAATAAATGTTGTGTCATCAGTAACCTCTAAACGTTCAGCCTCTGCTTCTTTACGCCACATTAAGCAAAATTGACTTGGCAATTAAAAACCTGAATGTCTGCTTAGTAAAATTGTCATTTATTGTAGATGCACAAACAAAAAGAAAATAGACCAAGAAATTTTATACTTTTCACCTTAAAAATAGATTTTCATGTGTTTATTGCAACCGCAAAATGATACGGATATCTGAGTGTAAAATCCGTCAGAAATGAAAGCTGTCGATGGATATATGGACATCAATATCTAGATCGTTAGAGAAGTTGACAAGTTCAGCAGCTAACTGTGTGTCCCACTACTGTCACATTTCCAATAAACGCACAGAGATAGTTTGAACGTTATTCTGTCATAAGTAGTCACAAACCAGATAGGTGAGGCTAGCTCTGGCAGAATTGTACACATATCAAGGGGAATCACTCAGCGCTGGACAGACGGTTAGATCCCCTGCCCCCGCCTATCAGGCACGCATTAGCCAGCTCACAGAGAAATACGCAGGTATAGAACAAGACGATCATCTACATCTCTAAGGGATGTGGCGAATGGGTGCCTGATAGGCGGGGGCAGGGGATCCAACTGTCTGTCCATGTCATAAGTAGTGTTTTCTGTCATTTGCAAATTTATCTTTCGATTCCACACAATGCTGCACTCAGAAAAGGTTCTTTCCTAAGCAGACATGACTGTCACTTTGTACAATGTTTTGAAAGATTCTGCGTTAATCTCTTCATGAAGGTCAGCAGGAATATTAAAAAAATATCGGCGAGAATGCGTGCGGCGTTTATGAAAAATGTCTGGACGTTACACGTAAAATGATGATGACCGTAATAGCAAAATCTCTTGCCTTGTCTTCGCCATTTGCAGTGAAAAGTAAAGGTTATCCGCTTCCGGGTCATCAGTATTTACAAAATTAGGATCAGAACTTCCCGGTCAGTTGCATTTTGTGGTGTCAATTCAAGCATGTTCCTGGATGTGAAAAATGGCTGGACATTTTCTCCAGAAAAATAAACCTATAAAACTAAATTGGCGCTCTCAAGACATAAAACGTTCTTTAAAAATATCAGTACAGACATAGGTTAGAAACTCCGCCAGGTTCACTTGTATAGTAATGGGAATTATTTTCCCGATCTTGTACTCGATGACCGTACTTAACGTCAAGTCACGTACATTTGCAGGTGTTTCAACACCAATAAAAACGTTTTCTGGAACTAACAAAAACTTTCCAAATAAAGTACTACACCTAATCTGTCCATGGAAATGGCTGGTCTGCGGAAATAATCACAATTTACTTGTTTTCTCAGTAGGGGTTCTCGTGTCACGTTTTCAAGCTGCCAAAAGCTATGTTCAACCCCCAACAAAGTACACTTTCAGAAGAGTAATCAAGATGTGTTTGTTATATGTATTTCTTCATTTAATATACAACACGGCGGTTTAAAATGGAATGTGTCCGTGCAATATAATGTTAATACTTGAGTGACATCGTGGTCACTGCTCGGTGCTTTCGCCTTTTTAGAATGGCTCATATACAGACATATACCGGATCAAGAATAGCTTGGAGTAACACCCCTATTTAAAGAACAGCTTGAGCTTGTTTGTGCTCACATGCATGTATGTCAGAAGAGATGGGGCTAAATAAAGGACTAAAAGTACGTTTAGTTCTGAAAGGTTCTAATGGAAATTGAAGAGATGGGGCTGAATAAAGGACTAAAAGTATGTTTAGTTCTGAAAGGTTCTAATGGAAATGGGCAATTCACTATGGCAGGAAAAGTGAAACAGTAATATGCTGAAGTATACATTATTTGAGCCAAAAGTAAGGTTTCTATTATCTTTCGGAGCTATAGTACTGTCTGTTGAGATTTTACAACATCTCCATCAGAAATTGTAGCTCCTAGAGAAAATGGCATTGTTCATCAGGCAAACCACGACTCTTTCAGTGTGTCATGTGTTTCGCGATGAAACAGACAGTAATTCTACCGGCATCAATAACCTTGATTGGCACATTGAAAATTTTCTGCCGTTCAGGCCAGGCGCCACATTATTGATTTTAACCCCTTGTGCATGCAGTGACAGGTACTGTTTACAGTAATGGTGGCTGCATGCAAAAGGGGGTTAACCCTTTGGTTTTCAGTTGCGCTTTTTGTTACATTGATTCATGCAGGAATCATTCTGACAAAAAGCGATACCAACAGCATAAGGTTCAATATCCATTTTTTTTGCTACTGCCCCATCAGTTAGTTGTCTTAAGATCTGCAGTATTGCTTTCTTATCTTAACAGACCAGTCAGAAGCATGGTGTGGTGTTCCTGATCACCAAGTATGGCTATATCCACCTGTATGACATTGAGACAGGCACCTGCATCTACATGAACCGCATCAGTGGCGACACCATTTTTGTCACTGCTGCACATGAGGCCACTAGCGGCATCATTGGCGTCAATCGAAAAGGACAGGTGCGTTTAGTTTAAAGTCGTCATGAATCCCATCTGTGCTGGCATCCACTATAAACTGTATTGGTGGCTGTACACACAAAGGGGTTCAAAGGTAGTGGCTGGAATGTGCCACTGATTAGCATGTGCCTAGGAACGTTGCAAGGTAATTAGACACTGCTGCGGAACTGCAGTGAATTAGGGTTGCTGTTTTCCCATAAAACACTTTAACCCCTTCCCTGCCAACATCCATACATTTTGTTTCTTGACTCATTTTACCCCAAGACCGAAATCTCCAAATTTTGCTGTTGTTCTCTGAAGACTGTTTTGCAGTGCAGGACACAGATCGACCATGATAGTTCAAGGGTGATGCCAGATTAGCTTGGCGCCCACTATCACGGTCGATCCATATCTTGCTGTGGTGTGTCTGGGGTAGAATGAGTTAAATCTGTCTTCAGTAAATGATCGAAAGACGATGTGATCTTGGCAGGAGGCATAGATCTTCATGAGCCCCCACAGCCACGGCAGCTCATGAGGATCTATACCTCTTGCAATTGGATTGGGGGGGGGGGGGGTATTCAATTTTTCCTGTCGGTCAAGAGGTTCAGACTCGTGAAAGATTTGATCCTTGCCCTTTGGCTGATGGTAGTGCATTTTGTCGCGCTGATTCCTACAGGAATCGTCGCGACTAAAAGCGTTGACGAAAGCCAAAGGGTTGAGCCTCTTGTGCATGTAGCCACTGCTACTGTAAACAATACAGGAGAGATTTGAGATTTACCTTGTCATCTTTGTAGATTATGTTAACCCCCTTGTGCATGCAGCCACTGCTACTATAAACAGGACAGATTTAAGATTTATTGTGTTATCTTTGTATATTGCACCGTTAATCCCCTTGTGCATACATCCACTGCTACTATAAACAGGACAGATTTAAGATTTATTGTGTTATCTTTGTATATTGCACCATTAATCCCCTTGTGCATACAGCCACTGCTACTATAAACAGGACAGATTTAAGATTTATTGTGTTATCTTTGTATATTGCACCGTTAATCCCCTTGTGCATACAGCCACTGCTACTTGAAAATGTAGCGCAGAACTGACTGACTTTAATTTTATAGAATTAAAGTCATTTAGTTGTGGGAGCTTAAGAGTTAACTCATTCTACTCCAGACACACCACAGCAAAATAAGGATAGACCATGATAGTTCAAGGGTGATGCCAACAGAGATGCCAACCCTTCCGGTTTTGCCGTATTTTCATACGCCAGAATTACTTTCTTAAGATTTTATGGCCAAATATATTATCTTTTGGTGAAAAAAGCGCTGAAATTGTCCGCTGAAAGTTACAAATTTCTCGCTGACTTTGCTGCTGTTATACCGCCGAGCCGTCGCGTTTCCCTCGAGATAAATAATATGCCAATCAGAAGTGTCCTCTGATTGCAACCAATTGGAATCTGAAATATACATGATCGGAAATAGTGTGCCGATTTCAGTTCAGTTCATTAGTTCTTGGGATATCGCTGTTTTAGTGTGTAAAGATGTGTTTGACATTGCACACTATGTGATGCAATGGCCTGTTTATCGGCCGGCCGTACACACTTGAGCGACACAAGTCGGTCTGAATTTTTATGTCTAGTTCATGTGTGTTTCGAGGACGTTTTGCTTTGACTTGCTGGTACTCCTCATCGTCGGCAGACCAAACCGTGGAGATGAAAATTTAGTGTAGCGTTCTGCTGCACGTATCTCCATCTCCGTTTAAGCCTATCCCCTGTATTGGCTGGGGATTAGGATTGATAGCTCTATGGCTTTCCTACTGACTTGTGTTCGTAGGTTGTTGGCTCACTTTCGGAAGGATGCTCGCATAGAGTTGTATCCTACTCCTACTGTTTGTGAGGTTCATCTTTCGTCTCCGACAATTTTCCATCATGAGTTGCGCCATTTTTCCACCCCTTCCTTTCTCCTTCCCCTCCACCTTTTATTTTCTCCACTCTCCTTCTCCCCCCTGTTTTCAGGGTGTTGTTTAGATACCCCTTTGATCACTTCAAAGACGGTAGAAATTTGATGTGTGTCCTTTTTTACACACTATGAGTAGGTATCACAGGTTTTCTGTGGATTTGTTGAATTTAACCCTCTTCTGCATGCAAGTGCATATGCCAGGTGGCTCTTGAAAATATCACCAAAGGGAATCAACTCTGTAATTTTGAATGGGTGACATTTAAAAAAAAAATGTTTAAAAATATTTAGACAAATCTTGAGAAAGAGCAATTATTTTTTCTAAAGTGTTAAATCAATAAAGATATAAAATAAACATTTGTGCAGCTGTAAAATGTGTAAGGAAATAAAGGGGAAAAATCTAAAGTTGAATGAACTGCTGTTTTACGTACTGTGAATCTCATTTGCTGATGATCACAAGCATCATCCTCATACGATGATGTTGACTAAAAAAAAAACGATCCCCAAGTCATCCCATTCCAAATCTAAGTCAGATTCTTCCCCTCATCTATCCACTTTCACCAAGTCTTGCTCTGTAAATCCCTCAAAATCTTCATAGTCACTGCTCTTCCCCCCCCCCCCCCCCCCCCCCCCCCCCCCCCCAATGATCACCACAGTTCGAGGCCAGCCATTCTTACTGACACTCGATTCACACTTGAAACTTCAAAAATTTGTTGCTCCGTAAGGAAAAGTCCAAAATGCACATGGCGTGCTTTGACAGGAAGTGGAAAGAATCTCGAAAATGAGGCTTGTGATCTCGCGAGATTTCTATTACCATGGTAAACATGGCAGCCTCCACAGTATACACGTGGTTCAGCGGGCGTTACCAGGCGTTCTATGCACAAACGCTGTGTGTTTTCAGCGGGTGCTGGCGGGCGCTCTATGCAGAAGAGGGTTAATCCGCGTGTTTTTAGGGGTTAACTCGTATGGTTTATTGTGTTTGCAGTCCCTGGTTTTGGGTGCCAACAGTCAACAGGGTAGAGGTAGTATATGCCCCGTTTTCACTCCTATCGCAGAATTCTGTGGATTTACGGAACTTCAAGTTATAAGTTCGTTGGTTCTGAGGTGAACTCGTATGGTTCATTCTGTTTTTAGTTGTCCCCCACCCGGGTCTGCCCTGGGGGAAATGGGTGGGGTTAACTACTTCTTAGTTCCCAGGGTCAGCCTGGTCAGCCCCACAGGGCGGGTTTTCTCCTCTATTCTGGGGCATGTGTTTCTGTCTGCTCGTGGTCCATTCACCTGTATTTTCCTTTTTTAAACTCTCCTACTGTCTGCGCTGTCTGTAGATCTTGATGTTGGACATGTGTTTGTTGCTAAATGGTCTTGGCTTTATTTAGGCCCCATGTCGTAGGTTTATTTAATGTATTGGTCCGGCTGGTGACATACATTCAATATTTTGTTTTTTTTTTTCTTTCCACAAACAGTGCAGACATGACCTGAGAAAGCCTTGTTGCTGTCGGGACGTTAAGCAATGTACAATCAATCTGTTTTTAGTTGTGGTTTGTGCTCTAGCCACACAAAGCTGGTTAGTGCCAGTGCTGTGACGAGGATTTTTGTGTGTGCAATCTTGCACGCCGTGGCACCGAACTTTAACTTTAACCTTGAATGACCGAGTTTTATGTTCACACAAAATCTTTCTGTCAAATTTTATTTCTTACTGTCAAATTTTGAAAATGGTAAGGTCAGGTAGTGAAAGGGGTTGGCATCTCTATGCCAAAATAGCTTGGCATCTATGGGCGCCAAGCTATTCTGGCATCACCCTTGAACTATGGGTTGTTTCCCCATGTACATAGGCTGTGTGTGCGTGTGTGTTTCGTGTTAGGAATGCGCCTACATGGTGCGAGCAGATGTTTATTTAAAGAGTGAGTGCGTTCTAATTTTTTCTCCTGACCTTTTTAATTTTTATTTTTTTATTTTTTATGTGCTGTAAAGCGCTCCAAGCTTGCTGTTCGTGGGGAAGGGCGCTATATAAAAACTATGTATTATTATTTATTATTATTATTAACTATCATGGTTGATCTGTGTCCTGCACTGCAATGCAGTCTTCAGAGGACAATGGCAAAATTTGGGGATTTTGGTGTTGAAGTAGAATGAGTAAATGAGGAATTTTCTCCTTCATGGTACTAAGAGTTCTTCTGTGTTAACCCCCATGTACATGTAGCCACTAGTACTGCTGACTATATGCACAAAGGGGTTAACCCTTTGGCTGTCAGTAGCACTTTTCATCCATCTGCAGGAATCAACCTTGGCAAAAAGCATTACTGACAGTTCAAGAGTTACGACAGGTACCAGTAATGACGATGGGTTTTTCATGACACATTTCCATATACCCCTTTTTGTGTAAAATGTCGGGTTGCGTTGGCGAAATGTAATCATTTGTGTCTTGGGCAGTCAAAGTGTAAATTCCTCTACATTGGACTAGGAGCGCCTACCTTAGGACGGGACCCAGTTAAAACAATAAAATTGTTTGGTTATGCAGGGTTCAGCCTGGCAAAAAGTGACTATGGGGCATTGGGCCCCTTCCTCCTAATTTCAATGGGCCCCCTATTTCGCGGCGTAATTTACAGCTGATTTGAAATCAAATGTGTTAATAATGATAATGATTAGTAACTTGTTTGTAACCATTGTGGCATTCAAAATTAAGAAATTAAATGCTCACCACAGGAAGGTACAGTCCTCGTTTATTCCATGGCACACAGTAGACACAGGTGTCAGAGTCACAATGTTGTGTAAAATCAGCAGCAAAAAAAAAAGGTCACTGTCCTAATAATCCAATTTTCACACTGAAAATTACAGATGTACCATCCTTGCAGCTGCTCAAACATTATCTGGTCAATCTGTTCCAAATGAAATTAATGGGGAAAGATCTGCAAAATGTCCACAGCATCAACTTCACACCTCTGTGCATTCAGTTAGTCCTGCCCAAAAACAGCTCTGTACTTCAAGTTTCTCCATCTCTGCACTGCAGCACCAAAGTCAAAGGAGTCCATGTCTCCTCCTTCAATCCTTATCCTCATCATTTGATCACACTTCTCACTGGACAGCCTGTTTCTCAATGATGTTAATGTCAGATTCTGTGTACTGAATGTCCTCTCACAATCAATCACATGTGTGGACTGGATGTGTCAGAACCAGAGCAGCTAATTTCATCAAGTTTGGACAGTCCAGGCTACCATCCTGTTGAAGGCTGGCCAGAGCACCCCACAGAGAGGAAAGAGTGTGAGTTGGGTAACGGTTGTCTTGCACCTCCTCCATTCCTTCAGGACATCACTTGTCTCACGCTGCAAATAGGGCTGAGAGACATGCACTGTACCATCAGGCCCTTTGTGCTGCTGAGAGTTGCAGTAGAAGTCAGCAATGTTCTACCCTTTGTCCATTCACCTGTATTTGCCTTTTTAAAACTCTCCCTACTGTCTGCACTGCCTGTAGCTCTTGATATTGGATGTGTGTTTCTAAATGGTCTTAGCTTTATTTAGGCCCATGTGTTAGGTTTATTTAATGTATTTGACCGGCTGGCGACATACATTCAATGTTCTGTTTAGTTTTTTTTTTTTTTTTTCACAAGCAGTGCAGGCACGTCCTGAGAAAGCCTTGTTGCTGTCGGGACGTTAAGCAATGTACAATCCAATATAAGCAATCCAGACCAAAAAGGTGACTGCCAAGCGTGTGAAATGCAAAGAAGTACCCAACGGAGAAAGAAACACGCTTAGAAAAAACGGTACAACACAATTTATTAATATTTCGGGTAAATACCCTTTGTCAAAATAGACAAACAGAGACATTATTTGCTACTTATCTTCAGATGCAGAAGCAATGTTCTGCATGTCTTCATCACCCCAAGTTTCCAAGTCTTTGACACAAACTGCAGAGGCTTCATCCCAAAAATAGAGAACTGTGCCATTTTCTCTGTGTCTGGGAACCTGGTCTCTAGGTTGTTGATCATAGCCTGCAGAAAGCCTGTTTTGACTGTGTCAGAGTGTGCAGCATTTCTGGTAACTTTGTGTTGACCCTTGAATACACCATCCTCTAGGTCACTTGCAAGCTTATCCAGATACCTAGGTTGCACCAAGGTCATTGATGTCATCTCTCATGTTCTCCAGATTCCTCACACAGGTTCTCACATTCACTTTCACGATGCTGATATCAATGTCCCTCTGTTGAAAAAACTGAGAGAGAGTCATGATTGGCTGGAGCCAATCCATCATGCCATAGGCAGTACGAAGGAAGAGTTCCTGGCCTATCTTCTTGGCAAGCCCTACTGCCTTGGGGTCTGACATTCTGTCTCGGGATGCAAGAAATGTCAGGAGACTGTCCAGGGTGCGGTAAATGGTTTCCAGGGCAGAAAAGAATGACAGCCAGCGAATTGCATGCACTTCCTTGTAGCGAAGCTGTGGTTCATCCAGCATATTCTGAACATCTTCCAGTCCATCCACTTTCGCAGGAGATTTGTGAAAGTAATAGTAAATGGAGCGGACAGTGTCTCGAAAGGTCTGGATAACTGGTATTTCATCTGCTGCCTGCTCTGACACTAACGCTACCCTATGGGCATTGCAGTGTGTGTGTTGTGCAAGTGTGGATTTTCCTTCAGAAACTGCCCCGTCAAACCCGTCTTTCTCCCAGTCATGGCTGATGCCCCGTCAGTCCCTAGTCCAAATACTTTGCTCACTGGGATCCCTCTTTTATCAAGTTCACTCTTGATGGTATCAAACATACCTTTTCCTGTACCCTCATGCAAGCGCACATCAGTCAAGAACAAAGTGCTGGGATGTAGAGTCAATGGATCAACCACTCGGACGTTGATGGCAAGTTTATGATGAACAACAATATCAGTGCTTTCATCAACAAAGATGGTGATAACTGGCTACTGTTTCGCCCTTTCTGTTATATTGTCATCAATCACATCTGACAACACTTTCAGGAAATCATCAGCTGATGAGTCACTGGTGTAGTTTATGCTCTCCTTGCAACACAGGTGTTCCACATTTGGCACCTTCAGATGCATCAGCAGCTTCATGAGCGATCAAAATTTCAGAAGGGGGAGTCCTTCTTGGCACAACCAAAACATGGCCTTCAATGCCACCACTACAGCCTCTTCCTTCTTCCTCAGTACGGTTTTCTGTCTTTCTTTCATACTGGCCGCTTCAGCAGGTGCGTTAATTATCAGCTGATGATCGCTGCCCTCTGCATGGCGAGTCAGTGTGCTAGTGCGGAAGTTGTCAGTGCCTTCCGCCAAGCTGTTTTTTTTCTCCATGCTTTCTGCACAGATTGCAGTACATATTGGCCTTGTCTTCGTCATATCTGAGCCACGGATACAGCGTTAACCAAGTTCTCTGAAAAGTTTTTACTTTCTGTTTCCCCTCACCTTGATCACTGACACACGTCAAAGTACTCGGCTGAGGCTGATCGGTACTACGGTCCGGATCGCTCACTTTTTGACTGTGACCTGACTCAGAGTCGGGCGGAGGCGGTCCAAAGGACAAAATTGCTTGTCCTGGAAGAAGCTTTGGTTTCTTTTTCGGCGGCATTTTTCAGAAGTCTTGGCAGAAAAGTCTAGAACCACTGTGAAACACACGCCGCCAGATTTCAAACCAGAGCAACGAACTGGTGAAAGCATGCCTTCAGTGATTGGACTGAACCGAGCGTTTTCAGCCAATCAGCGGCACGGATGCATCCCAAACTCCACGGAAAAACGAAACCGCGGTGGCGCACTGGTACTGGATAGCATTGCGCCCTGTAACGCTCGTAATTGAGAGCCGATGCGGGATTTTTAAGAACAATGCGGTAATGCCGCAAGCCGCAGGGGTAAACCGAACCCTGGTTATGATTTGTGACTCTTTCAAATACTCCTTTCGTTTATAAACTACAGGTGTTGTCGGTGAGCGTGGAAGATGAGAACATCGTGACCTACATCACCAACACCCTGCAGAATCCTGACCTGGCCCTGAAGATGTCCTCACGCTGCAACCTTCCTGGTGCTGAGGACCTGTTTGTGCGCAAGTTCAACAACTTGTTCCAGGGTGGACAGTACCAGGAGGCAGCCAAAGTCGCCGCCAGTGCTCCCAAGGTCAGTATGGATGTGTGTTCTTTCTGTTAGTGTGGATATTTAATGGCTTAACACCAAGGCTGCTGTGTGCTGGCGTCTTAAACCCAGAGTGGGTTTATGTTAACCCTTTTCATCCTGATACACTGGTGCTTGAAATATATTTTGAGTATGATAGTTCAAGGGTGGTGCCAGAATAGATTGGCGCCAGAGGCGCCAATCTATTCTGGCACCACCCTTGAACGAAAATGGTTGATCTATCGTGTAATCTGTTATGTAACCTTTATAGGACAATGAGCAATTAATAGAAAAAATCAGCCTCAGGATGTAATGGGTTAAGCACTGCTGCAGTATGATTTATTATCAAATGTCAATGCATCTGTTCTGAACAGTTGGTTTGGGATGTTGATGTGTTCGTGGAGTATGTGGTTACAATTTCTGTACTACTATAATGTCTATACTTTACATTTCCCTCAACCCACAGGGCATTTTGCGCACACCACAGACCATTCAGCGTTTCCAGCAGGTGCCGGCCCAGGCCGGCCAGACGTCTCCCCTGCTGCAGTACTTTGGTATCCTGCTGGACAAGGGGCAGCTGAACAAGTACGAGTCCCTCGAGCTGTGTCGCCCCGTGCTGCAGCAGGGACGCAAACAGCTGCTGGAGAAATGGCTGAAGGAAGACAAGGTATGGAGTGTTGGTCAAGTTCTTGTAAAGTCTCAGCTGTCCCTTCAGTCATAGAAATAAATGAGTAGCTCATTTGAATAATGAGCTATATATAATGACTTGCATCTTTGGGAGGTGTCTCGAAAAAAATGCACCTGCTGTGGGATGCCAAATTGCTGATGTGCATTACTACTTTCAAACCAGATGATGACTTTCACACTTTTAGGTGTCTGTTGGCTGCTTACTACTTGCGAGAAAAGAGTGAGCCGTGAATAGACTGAGCATGATAATTCAAAGGTGTTACCAGATAGCTTGGTGACAGATGCTGAGCTGGTCAGGCACTACCGTTGAGTTATTATGGTCAAACCATCTCCCGCTGTAGTGCATTGGGGCTAAATAGTAAATGGGTAATTTAGCATCTGCACCAGATTGTGCATTAACTCCTTCCTGCACGCTGCTGCTGGCACTATTAATTAACAGTACTTTTTGTTGCTTGCACATGGGAGTCAAGTGCTGCACCTGCATAATGATGTGCTCTGTGCTGTGTTTCAGCTTGAGTGTTGTGAGGAGCTGGGAGACTTGGTGAAGCAGGCTGATCCAACTCTGGCTCTCTCCGTCTACCTCCGCGCCAACGTGCCGCAAAAGGTCTGTCTGACAATTCAGATTGTATTGTAGTTGTCAGGGCTTCCGTTTTAGTGCGTCTATGACGTATTAAAACTCCAAATCATGTACTGAAAATGTAACTAAGGGGTAGTCGGACGCACTAAAATTCAGTGCATCTGCATCCGAGACGCATCATCTTTGCGCCACAGCGCGTAACCTAAAAGAGGTAGGTGACAGTCATTCTATTTTTAGTGATGAGTTGGTTCGTTTAGCCGCTCGTTTGGTCGTGGCTGCGTTCAGAATCACCCCGATTCCGGGATCCGTGCGAGTGTAACTGGACGGGCAAACTGTGGTGTCAGCATGTTATTACAATGTGCGCTACATGTTGAATGCGTTACTTGCTGTGACGTCACCATTCATACTATTATGGGACACCGCATTGTTCGTTTCACTTTCGATCCTGAACAAAGTTGTAAATGGCGGAGCAAAGAAAGCTGGAATGCTTTGGATTCTTCAATCCGACACCATCTGATCGTCACAGTGACAATCGCAGACGCTTAGAACAAAGTTGCACTTCAACACTGCCGTCTCCATGGACAAGCGACGGTACCAGAAATGATACCCCTGGCCATGTGTGACACCGCCGCTGCGATTCGCAGTTTTTCTGTGAGAGGGAGACAGGATTTTGCTCAATGGCTCAACAGTTAAAAAATCAGTATTGTGGAAAATACACACACACTGTCACAATAAATTTAAAGAGGAGAGAGCCAAATGAGTTAATTTATTTTTTAAAAAAACATACAGATGCAGTTTTTGCCTCGCGTGCGAAGCAAAAGTGAGTATGTTTTGGGCCAGTGATTGTTCGTCCTCCGTCTGTCGTCCGTCCGCCGTCGTCCGTTGTCAACTTTAATGTTGGCATTTTCACAGAGACTATTCAAGCCACATTCCACAAACTTGGCCCAAGGATACTTTGTGGTAAGACCTTTCTAAACATACCAATTTGAGTGACCTCTCACAAAGGTCAAGGTCACAGGGGATCAGGAAATAGGACAAAAATAGGTATGTTTGGACATAAACTTTTTTTTTCTCAAATACTATTCACAACTTCAAACCCAAACTTTGTACAAAGATACCTGATGGTAATACCTTTCTATACGTACTAATTTGATTGATCCTCGGAAAGGTCAAGGGTCACAAAAGCTCAGGAAATAGGTGAAAAATAGCCATATTTTGACAAAAGATTTTTTTTCTCAAATACTATTCACAACTTCAAACCCAAACTTGGTTCAGAGATACCTGATGGTAAGACCTATCTATGCATACTAATTTGGATGGCCCCTCAGAATGGTCAAGGGTCACAAGAGGCTGGCAAGTGTGTGTAAAATACTGATTTTTGATAAAATTGTAGGTTTTCCCAAATTTTTGCAAATTTTTCAACCAAATTTGGCACAACGATAGCTAATGATAAGACCTTCCTATGTATACTAATTTAGTCGACTCATCACAAAGGTCAAGGGTCACGGGGGTTGACAGATGTGCAAAAAATGATTACATTTTCAGAAAATTTTGCCGCTGCAAAAGCCAGCCCTTGTCACAAAGGTCACACATATATGTAAATCGGTCATGCACGTGAGCCATAATGGCTTTGCCTTTCTTGTTTTTAAATCAATTTGCGGACCCTCTATTATGCTCAGATGGGGCAGAGGTGCCTACCTTACGCGCTGGCTCGTAATTTTACGCATTTTCGGCTCAAGTTACGCGAATACGACTAGCTCCTCCAAAATACGCAATTTACGTGGCGGGGGGTGGGGGTGGGGGGCTAATTGTGGACTGAAGATCGGCCGCTTTATGTAGGCTCCCCAGAACCAGAGACTATGTCACTGAGCTTTGGCGTGTAGTCCGCTAGACACTGACTAGCCAAGGCAGCAAGAATACTCGCACACAGCGCGCCAAGCGTGCACTGAAACACTGAACTCTGACTCGCGGGTAGTAACTAGCGATAGCAGGGGGCTCCTCTGCTACAAATACATGCAACATGTGCAGAAAGGACTTTGGTGTTGCTCACAGTGGTGCGTACAAAAGTATGATATTCAAAGACATTTGGAATCCGCTGGGCACAAGGCCAAGGCAGTAGTACATCCCAAAGTTGACATAAAGCACTTTTTCGTTAACCCTTTCGGCTCGGCAAACCGCTGTACTGGTTGGCGGTCTCGTATACCGTGCAGCCCAGAAAACCGCTAGAGCGGTGTACGGTGTTTTATATCGCGCACCCGGTGATACGCGAGCCTCGCCACGCGTGTGGTGACCTCGCCCGTCGCACTGACACATCATGTTTACATTACAGGGTCCTGACAGTGCGTGCGTACTTTTGTACGTTGTATGCGGTCAGCTTTGCGGTGCTAGCATACGCATTACGGTCGAAATGGCGAGTGAATGTGTAGATATTCGGAGTGATAATATTTTGTGTTTGGAGACATGGTTTCAAAAGCAGATAGCTTTGATGTATTGGGACACGTGTGCCCACCTACCGCGTGGCAGCTTAACCACGTGTTGGCAGTGTCAGCTGGAGCGATCGACGGTTGAGGCACTGACAACGGCAATGACCGTGACATACAGCTTGATTCTGATAATTGATATTCCGTTCCTCTGATGCTACACCTTGGTGCACATGTAGGTGACTCTGTGGACACCGACACACATTGGTCACACGTGTAGTACGTGCATTGTCTTTACAACACTGATACTTCCATCCGATCGTGTATGAGACACAACATCGTTCAATGCCACTTATTACATGCTGTCTAGACTGTGGATATACCGTACAGTGGCAGGTGTAAACATTGACATCTGGTGACCCGGTAGGAGACTTACAGTGTATCGGCATACTGGAAATGCATGGACACTAATGTGTCGCAGTAACAGATGCCCTTTTTACTGATGCATGTTAAGTAACAGCTACCTGTCATGCACGAAAGACATTTTTGGCTCACATGCGAAGTAAAAGTGAATATGTTCTGAGACTTTAACTTTGGCATTTTCTCAGAGACTATTGAAGCTACAGTCTTCAAACTTGGCCCAAGGATACTTTGTGGCAAGACCTTTCTAAACATGCCAGTTTTAGTGACAGTTTCTCACAAAGGTCAAGGTCACAGAGAATCAGGAAATATATCAAAAATAGCTATTTTGGGACATGTTCTCAAATACTTTTCACAACTTCAAACCCAAACTTGGTACAAAGATACCTGATGAAAAGACCTTTATATGAACACTAATTTCGTTGATCCCTCGGAAAAGTCAAGGGGCCACAAGAGCTCAAGAAATATGTCTAAAATGACCATATTTTTACCCCCCCCCCCCCCCCCAAAAAAAAAAAAAATAAAAAAAAAAATTTGCAAATACTATTCACAACTTCAAACCCAAACTTGCTACAGCGATACCTGATATTGTGTGAATAAAGTAACTAATAGTATGGATAAATGTATTTATTTTTAATTTGTTTGCTGCGGTGTATTTTTTTCGTTGCGTGTTGCGCTGAAATGATTACACAAAATACACATTTTTAAGCAGCCCATTACACAAAATGGTCTAAGAGGGGTAGGCACCTCTGATGGGGGTCTGTGTACCCTGTAAAATTTATACCTGGGGGTCTACAGACCCTTTAACCTGTTGTGAAAACAGAAGCCCTGGTTGTGCCCTAAGGCTTCATTTCACTTTTTTGTATGTACATGGGAGCTGCAAGAACCTGTCTCAATAATGTGTGCTGGTTTGTGATTTTGGACATTACTGCTAAAGCTGCAAGGTCCATCATCACACACCAGCACACAAATGGTTGTGTGAAAAAATGTATTTTTTTCTAAAATGTATTTTTTTGAAAAATACTTACTGATGGCATGACTAATAGGAAGGTATACTTAGCATACCGATTTCAGCCTAAGCATCCAATGTGTATACTATATAACTAAGGAGGCGACTTCAGGGCGGCGTTACCAAGAAACCCTGAGTGGCCTCCCCTTCCTCCATATCCGGTGACGTCCTTCCCGTCAGTCTCTTGCCTTAGCTCAATAGCGGCAAGCGGGGCAGGAGGGAGGGACCTCTGAGTCATGCCATCGGCAAGTATTTTTCGAAAAAATACATTTTAGAGAAAAATCCATTTGTTTTCTCAAAACTCTTACCGATGGCATGACTAATAGCAAGAATAGCGAATGGGAGGTGGGTGCCGCCTAGAACACCAACCCCCAAGCAAAAATCGCCAGGAAGTGCACTCCCCATGCGTTAGGTTATCGAGGCCCCCCACAAGCGCTCAACTCCCGACAATTTCAGCTACGCGTGCCTACGGCACCAGGGGCGCCGGGAGGGAGTGCTGTGCCGCCGAGATGTCCCCCACCATGGCCAGGTTGTCACTTTGGCCGGATAGGTCCCTCAAGTAGAAGCAGGCGAAGGTGGATTCTGCCTGCCAGCCCACAGCCGCCACAATATTGCGTACTGCGCAGTTACGATCAAATGCGATGCTCGTTGCCACTGCCCTCACTTCGTGTGCCCGTATGCGCATCGTCTTTGCTCCCTCTGAGGAGAGTTCTGCATACGCAGACCGGATGACCCAGCGTAGCCAGGATGAGATTGTCTGTGCGGAGATATCAGTCTGAACAGGGCTAAGTGCAGGAAAAGGCGGGCACACCCTTGTCTGAGTGTCTTCGTTCTGCACAAGTAAATTTGCAGTCCTCAGATTGGATCCTGTTGACGGGACTCCGGGGACTGGTCCGCACGTCTGAGGGGGTGTATCGTTATGATCTGTGGAGCAGCTGCGGGTGGGCGATTCTTGGCTAAGAAGGACTGGTCGGTGAGAAGCTGCACTGAACCATCGGTCCGGAATTGCAGATAGGCGGAGCGCACTGAGAGCGCATGTAACTCGCTCACCCGGGATGCTGTGGCGAGTGCCAACAGGAAGCAAGTTTTCCTGGCTAGGTCACTGAACCGTGCCAAGGGAAGAGGTTCAAAGCGGGCAGAGTTGAGCCACGTCGGAACCCAGGCCAAGTCCCAGCGCGGGACTAGAGATCGTGAGACCGGGCTGCTGAAGGTCTAGGTGCGCCATCAGGTCCGAGATATCTTTACAGGTCCCCAGAGTTGCCAACCACTACGGAATTTCCGTAGTTTACTAAGGAAGTCGATGTGTTACTACGGAACTATGGAAGTATTAAAAAAACTACGGAAAAGCAAAAATCAACAATAGTAAAAACAACAAAGTTTTAAGGTTCGTTGAGCGCCTGTGGCTACCGTGCAGACTGCTGGGCGAGTCACGGTCACCCAACTACATGTTGCTGATCACAGCTTCCGGCGCATGTTAGGCTTTGAACCAATCATTGTGAAGCCTGAGTCTGAGAGCAGATGACGGAAGTTAGTGGAACGCGGCCAGAAGTTACAGATGCACGCGCACCTCACGGCTACCGCCATTTCGATCACATCGCAAACATATCGCGTGCAGACATCATTGAGAAAAATTCTAGCAGAGCAAAGGATATAATATAGACAAAGAGTGTGATAATAAATGGAACTGGAACTGTGGCAAGTCCGCAACATTGGCCGCTTGGGCGTGTGCGGTGCACCATTTTTAACAGCAGCCGGTGCTGAAGTGTCACACTGTTGTTGGCCAGGCTGTCGTAAGTCTAGTAGTGGTAGTGTGAGGACAAAATAGGCCGCGAGACCTTTGCAAATGTAGTTTCTTTCTTTAATTACTTTATGGGTCTGTTATGCATGCATTTTCCCCTACAAATCATTCATCATAGCAATAGAAAATCTCTTTAAATTTTGGTAATTCATCTAGCTGCCCCAAAAAGTTGTTTCAATTTAGGTCGTCGATGCAATTATAAATTTTAAAAGCTTGGATTAAGTCTCCACGTATTCTACGTCCACATGAGGAGTGTAGTCCAAAATATTTGAATCTAAGTCATATTTTACATTCTTTAACCAGCTTTGTTGCTTGTCTCTGTACCCTTTCGAGTGCAACTGACTGTCTCTTTGACCCTCGGTACCGTACAGTGTTTGCATATTCTAAATGTGGTCTGACTAGTGCTTTATACAGTTTACTGAAAGAGTCCTTATCCAAATAATTAAAGGCTCTCTTAACTACTCCAACCGTTTTGTTGGCCTTATTGATACAGTTCTGAATATGGGGATCAAAAGATAGAACTTTATCAAAAACCACACCTAAGTCCCTTTCCTCCTCACAAGATATCCCCCACCCGGGTCTGCCCTGGGGGACTTGGGTGGGGTTAGGTATTTTTTAGTTCCCAGGGTCACCCTGGTCAGCCCCACAGGGTGGGTTTTTCTCTCTATTCTGGGGCATGTGTTTCTGTCTACCCTTTGTCCATTCACCTGTATTTGCCTTTTTAAAACTCTCCCTACTGTCTGCACTGCCTGTAGCTCTTGATGTTGGATGTGTGTTGCTAAATGGTCTTAGCTTTATTTATGCCCCATGTTGTAGGTTTATTTAACTCTTTCTACCCCAGCTGTGCAGCCAGCAACTTTGCCCTCTGGACCAGCCATGCAGAGAGCTGAGTGCTAAATATATGGGTGTCTCGCAAAAACTGCTATAACTTTGAAACCACTGAACCTATCTCAACCAAATTTTGGGACAGTACAGAAAAATAAATTTACAAAATGTACATGTCCTGTGTTTTATGTTTATTGACACCGGAAAGAACTAAGAGATGTTTATTTTTGCAATTTGCTTGTAAACAAAGACATTTTTATAAGTAAATATTTCAGACTTTTAAGATACACCCCAAACATTCAATTCATTTTCTGAGTCAGTGGACTCATGTAAGTCCACTTCACAGTCGATCAGTTCATCATTTTCTTCGCTGTCATAATTCATTATAAACTCAGCAGCCTGACTAGCATTCAAAGTCCGGGAACGCCTCGCCATTGTCGAAGAAAAGTACACAAATTCCGCAAAAAAAGGCTCGAAAAACCGCCCAAACTTGCCGCGTGCACATGAGGAAGAACAAAGAAGTGGCTAAAGCTAACAGTTCCAATTAGGAACCACTACAAGCCGAATAAGAAGGGATGCAGTTTCAGGACTGCCCATTACGGATAAATCCGTAGTTGGTCGGAAAATGCTGGGCGTGCATTTACGGATAAATCCGTAGTTGGGGTAGAATGAGTTAATGTATTTGACCGGCTGGCGACATACATTCAATTTTCTGTTTAGTTTTTTTTCACAAGCAGTGCAGGCACGTCCTGAGAAAGCCTTGTTGCTGTCGGGACGTTAAGCAATGTACAATCAATCAATCAATCCTCACAAGATACCACCTTTTTAATGTCACTGTTAACTTTCTTCAAGTAATCATGTTCAGGATTGTTCCTTCCAGCATGCAAGACCTTGCATTTCTCTACATTAAAATGCAAATCCCATGTGTCGGACCACTCTTGCAAGTGATCCAAATCATACTGCAGCACGTCTTTATTGATAGATTCATTATAGATTTTAGTATCCTCTTATTAACACAGTCAATACTATAAAAGTAACACTATACTCTGAAAGTAACATAAAAGTAACACTATACTCTGAAAGTAACACGCGCATGTTCGCAAATCCGGTGACTGGATTTTTTCAGGGATTTTTAAGAATTTGTATTGGGAGCCCTGGATGTGGTCAGAGATTTTAATGACATTATCAGCAAGGCTTGTGTTTGTGTATAGTTACATTAGTAATGCATCGCAGCGACGCGCATTGACTACTGAAATTGTCATGAAACTACTGAAATTCTAAAATTTGACTACTGAAAAAAAAATTGGGGGTTGGTAACTCTGGATTCCTGGATCCAGTTGACCCAAGTGGCGGTAAGTGTCTGCGATCATGGCCAAGTATCCCCTGATATTGATGGGGGCGATGTTCTGCTGGACGGAAAGCCACAGAAAGAACTCGGCCAGCTGGGGCATAGTTAGATCCGTGGGGGAGAGCTGCTGGAAAGCGCACCAGGACTGTAGTATTCTCCATTTGCCCTCGTAAACGTTCCGGGTGGAAACTCTGCAGGCTGCTGTGATGGCCGCCACCGCTGCACTCGAGAAGCCTCTTGCGGCGAGGGCCTGCCGCACAATCTCCAAGCGTGAAGGAGCAACCGCTCTGGGCATGGGTGGTAAAGACTCTGTTGGGGCTACTTGAGCATCGTGCGGAGGGTGGGAAGTCGCAAGGGGGGATCTGTGACCAGGTTCAGGCCAGGTTGTGTCCAACTCTTGGTCCAGCTGAAGGGCGCCACCAACAGAAGAACTGCATTGAGGCCCCGGAGCTTCTGGACGACTTTGGGTACCAGAATGGACGGCGGGTACACATGCCAGCAGGCCCTCCCAATGGATGGAGAGAGCGTCTACCGCCCAGGCCTGAGGATCCGGAATGGGAGAGACAAAAAGGGGGAGCTGCTTGTTCCACCGCGTGGCGAAGTGATCGATCATTGGCGTCTCCCATTGGGCGCAGATGAGCCGGAAGATGTCCAGATGGAGAGACCACTCTGTGTGGAGAAGCTGGCCCCGCCGTGAGAGGGAGTCCGCGAGGACATTTAAGTGGCCGGGTATGTGTCGCGCTCAGAGAGTGATGCTGCGATCCCTGCACCACAGGAAAATTTGGTACAGGAGCATGCAGAGAGTCGGCAACCACGTCCCGCCCTGGTTCTGGATGTAGGCGATTACCGTGGTGTTGTCGGGAATCCGGACTGCTTGCTTGGATGGTCTTCCCAGGCGACGAGGGCAAGCCAAACGGCCTTCAGCTCCAGACAGTTTATGTTTGCTGACGTGATCTTACGGCCAGCTGCCCGAGGCTGTGATGAACTCCAGCAGTAGGTGTGCACCCCAGCCGGCTAGGCTCGCATCCGTGCAGATGGAGAGTAGAGGAGAGGGGGAGACGAGGGGAACCCCTGATGCAAGCCAGGAAGGATCCGTCCAACGCTGGAGGTGAGGCCTGACCAAAGGAGACGCTGGAACAGGGGCCGTCGGGCGCCAGTGGAGGAGTAGATGCAACTGTACCGGCCTGGAGTAGAGTCTGCCGAGAAGCAGAAGGTCTGTCGCCACGCTGAAGAGTCCCAGGAGTTGGGAGTCATACCCTGGCCGGAACCACCTCCACACGCGAGACTTGGAGTGCCAGTGCTGCCAGCTTCTGAATCCGAGCCTCGGGAAGCCGGACTCGGTTGAGGTCGGTCAGGAATTCCATGCCGAGGTGTACGAATCGGCGCGATGGCGCAAGGTCCGACTTGCCGAAGTTGATCAGAAAACCGAGCTGGCGGAGGAGGATGATCAGTGCTTCCCTGTCCCTCTCCAGAGCGGAGGCAATCTGATTCCGGAGGAGCAAATCCTCCAGATAGTTGGACGTCGGACTCGAGGACGACTGATGGAACTTTGTGATGACTGCGTCAAGGATTCTGGTGAAAACCGAAGACCTGAGGTTGAGGCCGAAGGGGAGCGCCCGGAACTGATGCACCACTCCGCGGAACGCGAAGCGCAGATACCGTCGGGAGGCCGGATACACAGGAACGTGTAAGTACGCGTCCGCCATGTCAAGACTCGCTGCAAAGTCCGGCGGTTGGATCGACGCCTTCAAAACCCTGGCCGTCTCCATCCGGAAGTACGGAGCAGAGATGTATCTGTTGAGAGCCGAGAGGTCTACGACAGGACTCCACTTGTTGCCGGGTTTGGGGATGACGAAAAGACGGCTGTAGAATGCCGGTAAGTCGTGTCGAGAGAATATCTCCGTGGTGGCCTTCTGAAGTAGAGCTGTGATCTCGCCTAGAAGAGCGTCCGCTTTGATCCGGTCAACCGGTTCTCTGGTCTGGTCCAAAGAGGCGAGTGCCGCGGAGGCGGAGAGGAGCGAAATGAGATTAGGAGGCCCTCTGAGATGGTAGAGAGGACCCAAGGGTCACCCGGCAGTAGCGAGCGCCACGTGTGGCTGTGCAGAGCTAGCCTCCCGCCAATTGGAGACCCTGCAGTGAGTGGCGGGGGGAGGAATAGGTGTCGGAGGACCCTCCCACAACCGGTCCTCTGGGCGTGTTTGGGCCAGGAGTCGGGGTTGGGAAAGAACGGGAGCGGCCGGCAGCTGGGGTACAAGTGGTGAAGCAGGCGCCCGTGGAGTAGGGGCGAGAAGTGGGTCTAGTGGTCTGCAGGGCGCGACCCACGGCCTTGCGGGCGGGAGCGGAGCGGGTGGGCCAGATGTCCTTAGATGCGTCTTTGACTGACTGCCAGGTGGGTCCAAAAAGCCATTCACCTCTGAGCAGCGCCTGGCGGAGCTGTCTTCACCGACGTGGGGAGGGCCAAACAACCACGGAGGACGACGTCTCTGCGCATCAGGTCGGAGTTAGTCGTGGCGGCCATGGCGTTCATGGAGGTATGGTACGCAGCCCGGTTAGCAGCCACCGCCAAGGCGAGGATGTCTCCTAACGGGAGGCGAAATAGAGGGGAGGATGTCTCCTAACAGGGGCGAAATAGAGGGGTGCCAGGAATCTTCCACGCGTCTTGCTACGGCCTGCGTCGCTAGGTCCAAAAAACCAGTACAGGAGAGAGCATTGTGGATGAGGACCGCTGTCTTGTCCAGCCCTCGTGGCATTCGGAGCTGCAAGGATCTACGGCCACCCGTCTGACTTTTCGCTGCGACATCCACTGCTGGAAGGGGGCAAACAAAGGCCTGAGAATGTCTGGCGTACCAACGCTGGCGAAAGGCGATATCCAACCTCTCTGGCCACTTTGAGTTTGCGAAGAAGTTGGAGTCCCTGAAGGAGACCTGCTGTAAGTGCGCTGAAAATGCGTCCGCAAGATCCCGGAATCCTGGGGGCTGTGGGAGGGACTTGAACCTCTTGGCTTGCCTGGGGGCATCCACGAAAGCAGAAGCTTTCCTCTTGAGAGGGGGAGACGGGGGGGCAGGCGTCCGGTGGAAGAATGGACGAAATCAGCCGTGCGGCTTCGTCTAAGGACCGCAGAGTCTCTGTGCTCGGGGCTACGAAGGAAGCCTGTGTTGAGGAGCTGCCAGAAGTCCGAGAGACCGGTGACGCGGACCGACGATCATCCAAAAGCAGGGCCGAGACAGAATCCTCTGGCAGTATACTCAGGACCTCATCAAGAGAAGCCGACCGCTGGGAGGGAAGCCGCAACCCGGTCAAGGAAGGAAAACTGCTGTAGAGTAGCATGTGCACATCACAAGAGCGAGCTTGGGATGAGGGGACGTCCCTTGCAGCACGCAGCCGACGATTGGCATTTAAGGGGGAAGAAAGATGGCTCACCTGATTGCTGATCTGACGAGGGGGGAGGCTGTGAAGTGAAGGAGAAGATTTCCGCGAACTGCAGTGGACAGACCGATCACTGCGGTGAGAGGATCGGCGACTACTGGGGGAACAACTGCGTCCGCGTGGATCCGCCCGTCGGGTCCTGGTGCACTTGTCCGTATAAAAGGAGGATTCCCGAAAGCTTTCCCGCACTGCCGTAGCTGAGCAGTGCCGCTTGTGCGATGAAGAATGCCGCAGGGGGCATGAAGCCGTCCGTTTCCTTGGGGCGGTAAAACGGGCAGAGCGAGAGCCCGAATAAGTAATAATAATAATAATACATACAGAGCATGGAATTTTCCTCTTTTTGGCGGATTTCCGCTTAAATGAAGCTGCCATTCCGCCGAAAATAAAAATTTCCGCCGAAAACAAAATCGTAAAGTCACTATTCCAATACCGTGTTTCGCGATCTTTATGTGGCGGATATCCCCAAATCGCGTATTCAAAATTGAGCGAGGCGTTAGCTTTAGCTCGCACACGTCGCTTCCGGTCTTCAGTGGTAGTCGTCTGGTCAAAATATGGCGAAGAGAAAATACTTAAACGCGGAGACAGAATAGACGATTCTGGAGCCAAGAATATTTGGAGATGGACTTGGCTCGAGAAAAGCGTAAACGACGAGCTCCGCGCTCAGTGTATTCGCAAGTTAGCGGCCTGTGGGCAGGCGTATTGCCGCGAACTGCGCAGAGTTTGATTAACTACGCGGCCGAGTAGCTCTTGATGCTCACGTGTCTACAGCGAAACACAAGAAAGCTAAAAGCAGTGCCATTGGAAATATTACTCTTGATGGTGAATAAATTTATTACAATGTATTTTTTTCCAGTAAAGTTTGATGAAATTATGTTGAAAAATCTATATAAGCTTTCTCCAGTTCAGTGACATAGTACATTGTATTAAATAAGAGAGAAAAGGAATCCATACTTACAGCTGATTAATCAGAGATTATTAAAGAAAGTATATATATTATATAATTAAACTCAAATTTAAAAAAAATGAAAAAATGGAAAGACATTCAGATGTATTTTGAATAAGCATTTGGATATATTCTGTTGAATACTTTAAGTTTTAGTTTAACTTTTAAACCTTTGACACAAAAAATAAAAAGTGCACCCAAAAAATAAGAAAAAAAAGCAAGATTTTTAGGTGGTTAAAAGGCTCAGTTTATCTCTAAAATGCACCAGATTGCACAAATTTTAATGTAAATTTTCAAAATTTTTCCGGGGGGGCATGCCCCCGGACCCCCCTAGTGAAAAGGGGTTTTCCTCTTTTTTTAGTACGAGTAATTTCATGCTCTGTACATAGTTCTTGTATAGCGCTGTTCTCCAGGAAAACACTGGACTCACTCCGCATGCACAACAGCACACCCTCTCTCTCAGGCACGCGCACGATTATACACTACTTTAAACCACCCCATCTCTTCCCAACACTATACATTCACTTCCTCTAGGATCAGAATAAAAGGCAGTCAACAGTTAGCTAAAGATGAGCTAAGTGTTAAATGCCCGACAGAAAAGAAAAGTCTTTAAGTGAGCTTTGAACTGTGACAATGTGGGCAGATTCCGCATTAACAGACAGCTTGGCAGAAAGGTACGGCGGGAGAGAACCGTCAAAATGCCGATAGGCGAAAATAGCAATTTTGTACTGGCAGCGGAATTTTACGGGCAACCAGTGCAGCGGCTTCAGTAGAGGCGTAACGTGGTCTCCCTTTCGTTTCTTCAAGATGAGACGCGCCGCATTGTTTTGAATCATCTGCAAACTGAAATCTGATCTGCCGGTAAACCTGCCAGTACAGAATTGCAATAATCGAGCCTGGACGTAATGAATGCATTTACAAGTCTTGACGCCGCACTTTCTGTGAGATACGGTCTGAGGGAAGAAATTCTGTGCAGCTCAAGGAAACCAGCTCGGCAGACGCTACTGATATGATCATGCATGAAGAGCGTCGAAACAATCTTCACACCCAGATATTTGACACAGTTCTGGAAGGGAACGCTGCAGCCACCAATGTTTGCGAACTCGCCGTTAATCAGACTAAGGCGAGACTGAGAGCCAACAGGCATGACTTCGGTTTTGTCGGTGTTAAGCTTAAGTTTGTTGCTTGTCATCCAGGACAGGACCTCATCTATACAACACTGTACGCTCATCTTACGGACTCCACACAACAAAAGACTAGAAGCAGATAGCTGGCCATTAACAATAACAGCATGAGAACGATCCTTAACGTATGAAATGAACCAGGCCAGGGCAGTACCACGGATGCCAAAGGTCACCTCTAACCTCTTCAGCAAAACAGAATGATCGAGCGTGAGGTCCAGCAGAGGAATGAGAGAGAAAAGTCTCTCGTCTGCCTTCACTAGCAGACCATCCAGGACGCTCAGCACAGCAGTCTCTGTGCTGTGATCCTTTCTGTATTCCGACTGATGCATTTCTAACAGACAGTTTCCAGACAAATGCAGAGATGTTTACCCTTACGATTTTGGATTAATTGCTTACGATTTTTGGCATAGATTACGCCACTACGATTTTTTTCACACTATTACGATATTTAAAACAAAAACTACGATTTTGGAAATCATATTCCAATCCGCTTTTTTTCTTAGAAAGTGATCAAACAAAATCCTACTTCAAAACATAACCGGGTCCATGACCAGATCCAACATTAGTACATAAAATAATAATTTATATGATTTCCTAATTTATCATTAATATTAGTTGCCTTTTAAAACTAGAAATAAAGTAAATGTTGGAATTAGTCAAATTAAAACAATAACAAGGGGAGTAAGCACACTAGGACAATTTGCTTGATTACGTCCCTTTATCTAAACCAACCTCATTAATATTAGTTGCCTTTTAAAACTAGAAATAAAGTAAATGTTGGAGTTAGTCAAATTAAAACAATAACAAGGGGAGTAAGCACACTAGGACAATTTGCTCGATTACGTCCCTTTATCTAAACCAACCTGTCGGTGTCTGCTTTCCCTTGGTTGGGCCTAAGTGCAATGATCAGAAAATTTCGCAATGTGCAAGTTTAAAAAAAAAAATTAAGTGGAGAAGGGGGGGGGGGAGGGGGGCGCCCAACCAATTATTTAACCCATTACAGAGATGTGCAAACTATGTGTCCTGGTCAGTGATGTGTGTGTGTGTCATTTTTATTTTTGCGCTCATGCTAATATAAAACACACAATATAAAAAACAGTGCAGAAATAATAGGTAACAATAGTAATAGTATTACTGAAATTTCAAATAGCTAATACTGAAACTTCAAATTGAGGGTAGGCATGCCTGAATTAACACAGTGATTTTTTTTTTCTTTTCACTTGTATCTCATTTCGAGTGCAAATAAAAACTGCAAGTCTTTGTAAGAACTTGTTGAGTGAGATTGCGTTTGAGAACGATCAAATGTGCTGACAGAAAGCATTACTATTTTTACCCAAGATTACTCTTTCTGGCATAGCCCATTACTCCATTTTTTTTGGGGGGTAAACATCTCTGCAAATGGCTTTGTAGCTGTTTCAAAACAACCTTCTCCAAAATCTTTGAAATAAATGGAAGGTTAGAAACAGGTCTAAAATTCTTCAAGTCGTTTGGGTCCAGTCCAGGCTTTTTCAAGAGTGGTGTCACATCAGCATGTTTAAACTGAGTAGGCACAGCACCTGTAGAGAGAGAGGCATTAACTATGGTGGTAATCAGTGGGAGATCATCAATGCACTGTTTATGAGGGACGTGGGCAAGGGATCAAGCACACAGCTCTTTGTTGGTGACTTTATAATAAGTTCGTGATCTCCTGCTCAGTCACTGGCTCGAAACGAGACAGTGAAGGGCCATTATACACACCAAAAGTAGGGGGATCACATGAACACGAGTCTAGTTCAGAGCGGATGTGCTTAATCTTATCTGAGAAACAGTCGCAGAAACGTTGAGGAAGGACAAGGCTTGACACATCCGTCGGAAGGGGCGTGGTACGGGGATTGCCCTGCAGCTCACTGAAGACTGAGAAGAGTTGCTTGGACGACGAGCTGGATCGATCCTGTCCTGGTAGAACTGTCTCCTGGCAGATTGGATGACCGCTGTTACTTCGGTTCTCACTTTCACGTAGATCTGTCTGGACAGTCAGGCCAGTCCGTCTCCAATGACGCTCCGCGCGTCTCCGTCGGCGGCGAGCTTCTCTGACGTCATCGGATAACCACGGGGCGGATGGTCGGTCCCTCACCAGCCTGGTGACAGAGGGGGCGTGTCGGTCAAGCACCTGTCGAAGCCTGTTGTTGTAAGGGTCCACGAGCTGCTCAGGCTTCAATGTAGGTGACTGATACAAATCTGTAGCTGCTGCCATCTCCTTTACCTGGGCCTGAAACTCAGCGGACGAAATATTGCGAATGTTTCATGACGTCATGAGTCGTTTACGGGGGTGAGGTCTGGTAACTGCAATAGTGCAAGCGACGACACTGTGGTCGGAAAGACCAGGATAGTCCTGCACTGCTTTAAGGGACAACATGCTGCCCTCGCTACGGACCACCGCCCAGTCGAGTGTGTGGCTGCGCTTATGTGTAGGGACGCCAATAAGCTGTGCCAAATTGTGATCGCTCAGCATGGTCTTCAGACGGCTCACCTGGCAGTCAGTACTGTCATCAAAATGGAAGTTAAAGTCGCCTAGGATGGAGAAATCGCAACTCAAGTTCACGTATCAGGACAACAGCTCCGGGAATTCCCGAAGAAAAATGGAATCTGTAAGTGATGGACCGGGGGCTGTAATTCGCGCAGCGTCGCACCTCCCGGTCTCGTGGCGCCAGCGAGTGGGGGGTGGCTGTGTGTCGAGGATGCACTGGCGCTGCCTTAGAGGCTAAATGAAGAATGGGGGAGCTGTTGTTCACCACGTTGCGGGGCAACCTAAGCCGCTGCCGGCCTCGTTCCAAAGTGGAGCGGGCGGACAAAAGTGCCAGTGGAGTCGTGTGAGATAGAAGGTCTGTCATTCACCGCTATGCGGGGCGACCGAAGCCGCTGCCGGCCGCGCTCTGCCATGGAGCGGGCGGACAAAGTCAAAGAGGACACGTCGGGGCCAAAAGAAAGTTCAACCGCATAGTGGGGCGACCGAGGCCGCTGTCGGCCGCGCTCCACCATGGAGCGGGTGGATTAGGTCCGAGAGGGCAGGGTCCTGAAGGTAATAATTGGGCCCGACGAGAAGTAAAATCTCCAAAATCCGAGCATGCGTGCCGGACGATCCCTTCCGCTGTAGGAGGGGGGGGGGGGGGGGGGGGCCGGGTGTAGGAGGGTAGGCCTGGGAAGCGGCAGGTCTTTCGCGCTGGTAAAATCCCCATAGCTGTGACCGTTGTTCCTCCACCCAGTCGGCGCAAGTGTCTCAAGTTTCTCCTGAAGCACAGTCGGAACAGGGGAGGCACACAGAATGGGTGTCGCTGGGCCCCTGAAAGGTTCCACACTGCACGCAGGTCTTCACTTGTAAACTGCAACACAAAACAAACGTGAAAGGTGTGTGTCGATAAAGTATCGTACTGCTGCACGATCGCGGTTACTCCCCCCCCCCCCCCCCCCCCCCCCCCCCCCCCCGAGGCCACAATACGAACAGACGAGCTAAATCCGCCGTGCGAAATGGGAGGCCACGTTAAGCAAGTTCACGAAAATTCGAGCTATGTCTGAAATTCCAGCAGAAATCCACGGAAAGTGCCACAGTCCGACCCGCCATCTTGCCGGCCACGTGGCATTAACCGAGGCATTACCTTGCCACTGCAGCGCTTATCTCTTTTAATCCACCAGGAATCTTGCCAAGGCAAGACACAATCCGTCGTGAATCCAAGAAAAAACACACTGCCAATTGAATTCCCACGAAACACACCGGTAACACGATGAAAACCGTAAAAAAAAATCCACCTAGGCTGAACACGACCGTTCTGGAAGAGCTAAGCATAAAAGACTGGCGGGAAGGACATCACCGGATATGGAGGAAGGGGAGGCCACTCCGGGTTTCTTGGTAACGACGCCCTGAAATCTCCTCCTTAGTTGTATAGTATACACATCGGATGCTTAGACTGAAATCGGTATGCTAAGTATACCTTCCTATTAGTCGTGCCTTCGGTAAGAGTTTTGAGAAAACAAATAACCGACAAACCCACATACGATCGTGTTACATCTTGTCCTTCACATTTCAGGTGATCCAATGCTTCGCAGAGACTGGTCAGTTTCAGAAGATCATCCTGTACTCAAAGAAGGTGGGCTTCACCCCAGACTACATCTTCCTGCTGCGAAACATCATGCGCATCAACCCAGAGCAGGGACTGCAGTTCGCCCAGATGATGGTGGCCGATGATGAACCCCTCGCTGACCTCAACCAGGTGAGATGGCTGTACATTCTGTAAGAATTGTTTTTTTATCTTGATGCAGGACCACCCCCCTCCTCCCCCCCCCCCCCCACCACCACCACCACCACCCACAAACCAACCCAATTTTTGCAAGCTTTGACTCTGATTATCCCATGAATCACACTCGCTGGGGTGAATTTTGTATAGTCCCTTTTCTGTAGCTCAGCTTAATTTGGAGCTCAGAGCACCTCAGATTATGGTTTGCAAGAAGGTTTTTGTGTGTAGACTTTCTTCTTGCAGAAATGTGTTCTATTCTGTTTCATGTTGTAGACTTCGATTGCTGTCATGTTTTGTCATTTGTGATTGATTGATCCAGTAATCCTTTTGTAGATGTACTTATGTAACCACTATGTTTGCTTGCAGATCGTGGATGTTTTCATGGAGTTCAACCTGATCCAGCAATGTACCTCCTTCCTCTTGGATGCGCTGAAGAACAACCGACCAGCAGAGGGTCCCCTCCAGACTCGTCTCCTGGAGATGAACCTTATGTCTGCTCCTCAGGTGGGTGATGGTTAGCAAATTTAGTTATACGTTCAATTCAGTCATTCCTCAGTGAGAGGATGCAAGTTTGACTTCTGTATGCCAGCAAAAGCCATAGATTCTCATGTGCCCCTGCAGCTGCAGGAGCACATGTGAATCTATAGCTTGCAGATGGACTGACTGAACGATTGGACTCTTGGAAGTAGTCCAGTATAGTATGAGCGATTGGACTCTTGGAAGTAGTCCAGTGTAGGGAGCTATAGTACTGTCTGTTGAGATGTTTCAATATCTCCATCAGAAATTGTAGCTCCTAGAGAAACCGGCATTGTTCATCAGACAAACCATGACTCTCTCAGTGTGTCATGTGTTTCGCGATGAAACAAACACTGAAAATGTGCAGCAAGTATACAAGAAAAGTATAAGTTGCATGACTCGTTCAGTCATGATAATCTCTGTTGGGATCTCTCCGCCGTCGTCCATGGTAAACTTTAATGTGGCATTTTCTCTGAGACTATTCAAGCTACAGTCTTCAAACTTAACCCAAGGTTACATACCAACTTTAGTGACCTCTTACGAAGGTCAAGATCACAAGGGATCAGGAAATACATAAAAAAAAATAGCTATTTTCGGACATAATTTATTTTTTCCCCAAATACTATTCACAACTTCAAACCCAAACTTGGCACAAAGATACCTGACATTAACACCTTTATACACACACTAATTTTGTTGATCCCTCAGAAAGGTCAAGGGTCACAAGAGCTCAGGACATAGGCCCAAAATAGCCATATTTTGAGAAAAGATGTTTTTTCTCAAAAACTGTTGACAACTTTAAATCCAAACTTGGTACAAAGATACCTGATGGTAAGACCTTTCTATGCATACTAATTTGGTTGATGCCTCGGAAATTTCAAGGGTAACGAGCTCAAGAAATTGGTCCAAAATCGCCATATTTTGACAAAAGATGTTTTTTTTCTCAATTACTACTATTTACAACTTCAAACTCAAACTTGCTACAGAGATACCTGATGGTAAGACCTATCTATGCATATTAATTTGGATGACTCCTCAGAAAGGTTAAGGGTCACAGGAGCTCGTGAAATGGGTAAAACAATAGCCATATTTTGACAAGAAATGTTTTTGCTCGATTACTATTCACAACTCCAAACCCAAACTTGCTACAGAGATACCTGATGGTAAGACCTATCTATGCATATTAATTTGGATGGCCCCTCGGAAAGGTCAAGGTCACAAGAGCTCAGGAAATAGGTAAAAAGAAATAGCCATATTTTGACAAAAAATGTTTTGCTCAATTACTATTTACAACTTCAAACCCAAACTTGTACAGAGATACCTGATGGTAAGACCTATCTATGCATACTAATTTAGATGACACCTCAGAAAAGTTCATGGGTCACAAGAGGTTGACAAATGTGTATAAAATGCCAATAATTGTAGTTATTATTAACATTTTTGCAAACTTTTCAATCAAATTTGGCACAAAGGTAGTTGATGATAAGACCTTTCTATGTATCCTAATTTATTTGACTCATCGCAAAGGTAAAGGAGGTTTCACAGATGTGTGAAAACTGATTAAATTTTGAGAAAACATGGATATTGTTAGTGCAGAAGCCTTTACTTATTGTCAGACATGTGGATCAGTCATACACATGGGCCATAAGAAGTTGCCTTTCTTGTTGTCATGATGATTCCAGCAGGAATCATTGCAACAAAAAGCACTACGAAGAGCCAAAGGTTTAATCAAATATGTTAAGTTTTGAAATCTGCCACACTATTGCATGTGCTGCCAAGCAGATGACAGTAAAATATGAGCGATTGAACTCTTGGAAGTTGTAGGGAGCAAAAGTACTGTCTGTTGAGATGTTTTAATATCTCCATCAGAAATTGTAGCTCCTAGAGAAACCGGCATTGTTCATCAGACAAACCATGACTCTCTCAGTGTGTCATGTGTTTTGCGATGAAACAAACACTGAAAATGTGCAGCAAATATATAAGAAAAGTATAAGTTGCATGACTCGTTCAATCATGATAATCTATATTGGGATCTGTCTGCCTTTGTCCATGGTAAACTTTAATGTGGCATTTTCTCGGTGACTATTAACCCTCTTCAGCATGCAAGTGCATATGCCAGGCGGCTCTTGAAAATATCACCAAAGGGAATCAACTCCGTAATTTTGAATGGGTGACATTTTAAAAAAAATGTTTAAAAATATTTAGACAAGTCTTGAGAAAGAGCAATTATTTTTGCTAAAGTGTTAAATCAATAAAGATATAAAATTAACATTTGTGGAGCTGCAAAATGTGTAAGGAAATAAAGGGGGGAAAATCTAAAGTTGAATGAACTGCTGTTTTACGTACTGTGAATCTTTCTGATGATCACAAGCTTCATTCTCAGACGATGATGTTGACTAAAAAAAAAAAAACGATCCCCAAGTCATCCCATTCCAAATCTAAGTCAGATTCTTCCCCTCTTCTATCCACTTTCAGCAAGCCTTGTTCTGTCTGTAAATCCCTCAAATTCTTCATAGTCGCTGCTCTCCCCCACCAATGATCACCACAGTTCGAGGCCAGCCATTCTTACTGACACTCGATTCGCAATTGAAACTTCAAAAATTTGTTGCTCCGTAAGGAAACGTCCAAAATGCACATGGCGTGCTTTGACAGGAAGTGGAAAGAATCGCGAAAATGAGGCTTGTGGTCTCGCGAGATTTCTATTACCATAGTAAACATGGCAGCCTCCACAGTATACACGTGGTTCAGCGGGCGTTCTATGCACATACGCTGTGTGTTTTAAGCGGGCGCTGGCGGGCGCTCTATGCAGAAGAGGGTTAAAGCTGCAGTCTTCAAACTTGGCCCAAGGATACATACCAATGTCAGTGACCTCTCACAAAGGTCAAGGTCAAAAGGGATTATGCAATATAATTTTAATTTTAAAATATCAAAAATAGCTATTTTGGGACATAATTTATTTTTTCTCAAATATTATTCACAACTTCAAATCCAAACTTGGTACAAAGATAACTGATGGTAAGACCTTTATATGCATACTAATTTGGTTGATCCCTCTGAAAGGTCAAGGGTCACAAGTGCTCAAGAAATTGGTCCAAAATCGCCATATTTTGACAAAAGATGTTTTTTCTCAAATACTATTCACAACTTCAAACTCAAAACTTGTTACAGAGATACCTGATGGTAAGACCTATCTATGCATACTAATTTGGATGACCCCTCGGAAGGGTCACAAGAGCTCAGGAAATAGGTATTAAAAAAAAAAAAGCCATTTTTTGACAAGAAATGTTTTTACTCAATTACTATTCACAACTCCAAACCCAAACTTGCTACAGATATACCTGATGGTAAGACCTATCTACGCATACTAATTTGGATGGCCCCTCGGAAAGGTCAAGGGTTACAAGAGCTCAGGAAATAGGTAAACAAACGGCCATATTTTGACAAGAAATGTTTTTGCTCAATTACTATTTACAACTTCAAACCCAAACTTGTACAGAGATACCTGATTGTAAGACCTGTCTATGCATACTAATTTTGATGACCCCTCCAAAAAGGTTATGGATCACAAGAGGTCGACAAATGTGTATAAAATGCCAATAATTGGAGTTATTAACATTTTTGCAAACTTTTCAATCAAATTTGGAACAAAGGTAGTTGATTATAAGACCTTCCTATGTATCCTAATTTAGTCGACTCATTGCAAAGGTCAAGGGTCACTGGGGCTTCACAGACGTGTGAAAACTGATTAAGTTTTGAGAAAACTTAGATTTTGTTAGTGCAGAAGCCATCCCTTTACTTATTGTCAGATGTGTGGATCAGTCATACATGTGAGCCATAAGGGTTTTGCCTTTCTTGTTGTCATACCCCACCCGGGTCTGCCCTGGGGGACTTGGGTGGGGTTAGGTATTTTTTAGTTCCCAGGGTCACCCTGGTCAGCCCCACAGGGTGGGGTTTTCTCTCTATTCTGGGGCATGTGTTTCTGTCTACCCGAGGTCCATTCACCTGTATTTGCCTTTTTTAAACTCTCCCTACTGTCTGCACTGCCTGTAGCTCTTGATATTGGATGTGTGTTGCTAAATGGTCTTAGCTTTATTTAGGCCCCATGTGTTAGGTTTATTTAATATGTTTGACCGGCTGGCGACATACATTCAATGTTCTGTTTAGTTGGTTGTTTTTTTTCACAAGCAGTGCAGGCACGTCCTGAGAAAGCCTTGTTGCTGTCGGGACGTTAAGCAATGTACAATCAATCTTGTTGTCATGATCATTCCTGCAGGAATCATTGTAACAAAAAGCACTACAAACAGCCAAAGGGTAAATCAAATATGTTAAGTTTTGAAATCTGTCACACTATTGCATGTGCTGCCAAGCAGATGACAGTAAAATATGAGTGATTGGACTCTTGGACGTTGTCCAGTGTAGGGAGCTATAGTACTGTCTGTTGAGATGTTTCAATATCTCCATCAGAAATTGTAGCTCCTAGAGAAACCGGCAATGTTCATCAGACAAACCATGTCTCTCTCAGTGTGTCATGTGTTTCGCGATGAAACAAACACTGAAAATGTGTAGCTAGTATACAAGAAAAGTATAAGTTGCATGACTTGCATGGTCTTGATAGTCTATATTGGGAGGTGAGATGAATTAGAATTCAAGGCTGGTGCTTGATTTTTTTTTTGGTGCTTTCAGGTGCCATGGTAATCAGGCACTGTCCTTGAACTCCTGGAATTCTATCATCTCCTGGAATTCCAAGTTAATTGGACATGATGCATGTGTGAGCACAGCAGTTCATGTGCTAAAAACACAACCAAAACCCATTACATCCTGAGGCTGATTTATTAAAATTTGCTTATTGTCCTATGAAGGCTACGTGACACTAATTGACAGATTAGTAGACAGATCAACCATTTTAGTTCAATCTGCAGACACTACTCCTGTTTTCTGTAGCATTTTAGAGTTCTTATCAAGGGAAGGAGCTGTTCTTTTGCGCCATTTATGACATCGGTCATTCTGTCAAAATTTGTTTTTTTTTAACTTAGTCCTTTCAGCTGTCTACTAATGAAGACCATCCAGAGCGTGATTGATGAAAAAATGACGATTTTAAACACTTTCTAGAATGGACGATGCATCTTTAACCCATATCATACTGAGGCTAAAAGATTTAAATTTGTACACTATCGTATATATGCAAGCTACCTTATAGTACTTACAGATAAGGATATAGACCAATGGCTTTAGTTCAAGGGTGGTGCCAAAATAGTTTGGAACCTAGAGATGCCAAGCTATTCTGGCACTACCCTTGAACTATTTTAGTCAAACTTATTTCACACACTGGTGTATTCTAAATGATAAGGGTTAAGCTGTTGTGAAAACAGGAGCCCTGACGTGCGTTCTTATTTTAACCTTAAAGGAGTGATTGAGGCATGTATGTCTTTCACAGGTGGCTGATGCAATCCTGGGCAACCAGATGTTCACTCACTACGATCGTGCTCACATTGCTCAGCTCTGTGAGAAAGCTGGACTTCTGCAGAGGGTAAGCTTCTCCTTCAGAACTTGGCCAGATGGGATGGTACATAGCTGCCAACCCTCCCGATTTTTTTGGGAATTCCCTGATTTTTTTTCAAGTCCCGATTTTCCGTTTTTTTTGGTACATTTTCCCCGATTTTCAAGCTATTTTTTAAAATTCGAGGCATTTTGGCGTACCGCTCGGGGTCAAGCGCCTGTAGTTGAGAGCCTGCCACTATACTGTACCACTAAGCTTTCGGGGACCCACAGCCAGTCTTGATTACGCATGTGCAGCAAATTTCCATCCATTCTGTGTTTGTTCCGGTTGCTTCGAAATTGCCCTGGTCTGGAGCACATGCTCAGCGATTTTCACAACTGGTATTTTTGATTTTCAACAAAATGATGCCTCCAAAGAAGCAGAAATGGTTGGTGAAGTTCCATCCAGACTACAAGTGTTCCTTACATCGACAATCGAGAAAGGGTGAACACTTTGCCTTTTGTAAAATGTGCCGGGCAGACATAAACATCGCTGCACCGTAAACCTAGGCGGGCTGACGCGCACTGTGTTTGATTATTCGGCTGGAGCAAGGTGTGTACCCCCCTCCCCCCGTTTGATTTTCTGGTCAAGGTCTGACGCCTACTCCCCCCCCCCCCCCCCCCCCCTGTTTGATTTTCCGCCGGCCAAGGTCTACCCCCCCCACCCCCCCCTTCCCCCCCGTTGTTTGATTTGTTTCCTCAAAACATTACCAATGACATGACTGCTCAATTTTAGCCTAAGAACCTGTTGTGTTACCACACAACCCGGGAGGCACTCGGGGAACCCCTAGAGGGACCGAGAGTTTTCTCCCGTTCCTGCCCATCCGGTTCTGAGTCACGTGGTGACCAATCAGTCATGCTACTTCACGCTGTGTAGACGTGTTTTCGGTTAGCGTACGGACTGGACTTTGCTTGGTGCGACTGGTTTGCTTCACCGGTCTTCTGGATTTCTCGTTTGGACTTATGCTTGCGCTGACCCTGCCTGCGCCCTGTATGGGTCTGCTTGTTCTGCTGCTGCCCTCTCCTGTGCCTTGGGTTGCTTGGACTTCTCGGCGCTGTTTGCTGGGACGCCCCCCGCTTTCGATGATGATGATATGGTGGTTCCTTCCCCCGTCCCCGCGCCGGCAGAGAGGTAAGGTAGCCGTCTTAGCCTCGGCCGGCTCCCGGGCTGGGCGCCGGTTCGAGCAGAGGCACATCATTCTTCTTCTTTGCTGTTTCTTTCGCACCAAACGCTCAACTTAGCTTGGCGGGGCCCCACGTGCCCGCGCCCGCTCACCTTTCAGGCTGATTGGTGTTACAGGATCTGGCACTTACCTGCTTGCTTGTACCTTTGTTGTTCCTTTGTGGTACTATTATGGGTCGAGGGCTCCCTTAGCTTGGCGGGGCCCCACGTGCTCGCGCCCACGCGCCTTTTACTTTGATAAATGTTGCAGTGTCAGACGCTTTTACATGCTTGTCCTTGTGACATTCTGCATCGAATACTTGCCCTAGCTTGGCGGGGCCCCTCGTGCCCACGCCCTCTCGCATTTCCTGTTGGCAGGTGTTGCAGTACCAGGCGCTTGCCTGCTTGCTTTTGTCTTGTTGTGCCGTGATGCGTCGTCTGCTCACCTTAGCTTGGCGGGGCCCCACGTGCCTGCACCCACAAGCTTTCATGTTGATAGGTTTTGCAGGACCAGACACTTACTTGCATGCTTGTACCTTTTTTGTGCCATTATGTTTCGAAGGCTCGCCTTAGCTGGGCGGGACCCCACAGGCCCTCGCCCGCGTGCCTCCGTGTGTGATGTGTGTTGCAGTTGCCAGGTGCAGACCTGCACACATGCGGCGGGTTTCAATGGCCGTCAGACAACCATGAAGTCTGTCTCTCCTGAGCCAGATGTGCCTCCGACCACACTTGCGACACCGGCTCCACCTGGCCTGAGCTACGCGGGTCACAGTTATGGAGCTGTTACAGACACGAGCGCCCGGCACGAGTGTGTGATCCTTCTCCAGTCGAGGCGCCATCCTTCATGGCCGGAGCAGTGACCGCACGAGACCACACCGACCTTGTGGAACGGCCGCCACACCGGATGCGTGCGCCTAGCGCTCCTAGCAGGACTGCTCTCAACGCGATCACTTCCAGGAAGGAGCCCGCCTGGACAAAGCCCGCTGGTTCCTACGGGAAGCCTAATTGCCGGCAGAGAGCCCGCCTCACTGAGCCCAGCTCGGAGAGACGCGCCACGCGCCGTCCCATGTCCGCTGTCAGTCCTTGCTCGTCTCCGATTGGAAAGCCCGCTGACTCTTACGGGGAGTCGTTTAGCCGGCAGAGAGCCCGCCTCACTGAGCCCGGCTCAGAGAGACCAGTGCCAAGAGAGAAGAGCGCGACCATACCGCCCTTGGCGATGCACGCCGTGCCGGACACGGGAGCCCAGCGCTCCTAGCAGGATTGCCTTCGCCACTTCGACGCTTGAGTAGGAGCTCTCAAAAGGAAACAAAAGCAGGTCCTGCTGCCAAAACTGGTGCTTTGTGCAGAGCTGCCTAGTCCTGCGCGGATGATTGAGCCTGATAGCAGCCGACGGGATTCCCCATCCAGCACAGCACCAAGAGCTCAATCCTACCCGTCGATCGATAGAAGAGAATTAGGCCAGGCAGGGGTTCACCACCCTCGGTTTTAGTGAGGCCTTGGGAGAGCTCGGCCCCCCCCCCCTCCCCCCTTGCAGGGATTGCGTTGGGTCGCACGGAAGCCCTCATGGCAGTAAGAGGACCCAGGCAGCAGAGGCGGGGAAGGGATTTCAAGACGCCAACTTGGTAAGCCGCATGTTAAGTTTTCAGGGTCTAGTGATAGAGAGTGGCACCACTGGCGATGATAGCCTCCTTCGGGAGAGGACCGGTGTGGTCAGTTCGAGGTGCCATCGTATGGAGAGTTCTATTAGACGGCAGAACCCCGAAGCACAGACTTAACAAGGGTTCGGTCTTCGTGATCGAAAGAACGGTCACGGCGTGTGGAGTCTACACGTAGCAGAGACCGTATGCATGTTGACGTCTCGTCTCCTCGCTCTTCACCGTCGGGTCGGAGGACTAGTTCAAGCGTCTCGCGCCAACGGACTTCGTCGCGGCAACGGACTTCAGAGTTTCCAGTTAGGTGCAGCAGTTCCTCGGTCCGGTTGGGCAGCCATCGCTCTACTCAGGAGACGTAGGTTCGACGACAGCAGGACGGCGCACGGCAGTCACCGTTCTTGTGATGATGTCTCATCGTCCCTCTCCTCTTCGCCGATGGCGGACAAGTTCGAGCGTGGATCAGCACGGACCTCGTCTAGACACCGGGCTTCGGTGACTCCAGCTAGGAGCATCAGACCTTGGGACCAGTTTGGCAGGGATCGCGCGGCCACAGGCGCAGTACGACCTCAGCACCAGGCTCTCGGACATCCTTGGATGGAGGCGCCTTCACAGGGACATCGACGCAGCCGCCGGCGAACCACACCAGATCGCTGAGTCGTTGGGCAGGGACGGCGCTTACGTGGAGACGCAGCTTCAACATCAGCAGCGGGACCACTTGTATGACGACCACAAATGGATGGAGGCAGCGTCCCGGGGACACAGAGACAACCACATCTCGGCGCACGGCGGATGATGAGGCGCGCGGTCCGACGAGGACACGGACGCAACCGCACGGGTGAACCACAGCAAATCGCCAGACGGACTGACCGGGATTGCTCTTACGCGGAGTGAGCAGCGGATCTACTCCCACTCGATCGTCTTCACGCCCTCCCGCTACAGCAGTACCTCCTGCTCCATTGGCGTCCGTCCTCCTGAGACGTAGCTGCCCCAGTGCCAATGACTCCGATGCTTTGTCCCCTTCTGCGGCCTTGGACGGACACTTCGTGGCGCGCTTCGGGATGTCCCCTTGCCTCTCCTCCCCCTCAGCTTCCCTTTGCGTCGATGCTAGTCTCTCCGGGTGGGGGCCTCACCTGCTACCGTGGTTTCTCACGATGCCTGGCCCTGGCCTCCAGAGCTGGCGGACAGACACGTCAAGTGGTTGGAGCTGCAAGCGGTCTGACAAGCCCTCATCGCGTGGGAAGCACACCTCCGGCACCAGGAGCGCCGCGTCCTTTCGGACAACGCGACGGTGGTGCCTACTTTCAAAAGCAGGGTGGTACGCGCTCACCTGACCTGTGCATGCTCCTCTACCGTCTGATGCACTCGGGTGAGGGCCGCAGCTTCGCCCCGAGCTCGACACATCCCCTGCCACCTGAACGTCTTGGCTGTCTCTCTCTCCCGGCGCGGCTGCTGCTACGCACGGAGTGGACGCTACGCTAGGACATCGTTCAGATGATCTGCACTAACTGGAAGATGGCTAGGATCGACCTGTTCGCCACGAGGTGGAATTTCCAGCTTTTCCTCTTCGTCTCACCGATTCCAGACCCCTTTGCCTGGGCAGTTGATGCGCTCTCCTTCCCGTGGGACGGCCTCTTCGTGTATGCGTCCCCCCCCGACGGCCTTTGTTCCCAACTTCTCCTCTCACTTCGAGGATGCAATGCGGTCGTCTTGCTGGTAGCCCCGGTCTCCTGGAACTCCTTAGTCCTCCTCAGCCTCGCCATGCCCACCCGCCCCCTTGCTGCTGCCCGCGCCGAGCACGGTGCTCAGGCAACCCCGCCAGCCGCTGTTCCGCCCGTGCCCGGAGTGTCTCAGCCTTCACACCTGGAGTTGGTGCAGCAAGCCCTCACCGATAGAGGCTTCTCGACTGCAGCAGTGGAAGCGCTCGCTACCGCCCGCAGACCCTCGACCAGGTGCATCTACGAGGGGAGATGGCGAGTGCTGTGCTCCTGGTGCGGTGACCAGCGCCTCTCCCCCACCAAACTGACGTATCCCCAGCTCGCGGACTTCTTCTGGCTCTTCGGAGACCAAGGGTTGGCCCCTGTCGCCTTCGGGGGGCACCTGTCCATGTTTGTTTACACCTACCGCACATCGGCCTCCCGGACCCTGGTGCCTGCTAAGACATCGCCGACCTTATGACTCGCTTCGGCCTGCAGCGTCCAGTACCCCGCTCGCTCATTCCTTGCTGGGACATTCCCTGGGTACCGACATAGCTTAACTCTGCAGCTTCGAACTGCTGCCCTTGGCCCGCTTCGCGGATGTGACTCGTAAGACATGCTTCCTGTTGGCTCTCGCCACGGCGACCCGAGTAAGCGAGCTACACGCGCTGTCAGCGCGCCCTGCCTGCCTGCACTTTAGAGCGGATGGTTCCATGCAGCTCCTCACGGACCCTGCCTTCTTGCCAAGACTAGGTGATCACCTTACGGCCGCGGCGAGATACGAACTTTCCCTGGGAGACCAGGTAACTAGATCCTGTACGCACCCTACGGCGATCCAAAGCCGTCCGGAGAGGACGCTCGCGCCTCTTTCTACCATTAAACCCAGGGAGACCTGACATAACAGCCCAGACGATATCTTCCTGGCTACGCTGGGTCATACGGTCCGCCTACCAGGACCTCTCCCCATAGGGAGCAAAGAGGCTTAGGATACGCGCACACGAGGTATGAGCCATGGCCACGAGCGTCGCATTCGACCGGAACTGCGCTGTCAAAGACATTGTGGCAGCCGTAGGCTGGCGGGCAGAATTGACCTTCGCCCACTTCTACCTCCGGGATCTGGCAGGCCAGCGAGACAATCTCGCACTGGTGAGAAACATCACTGCAGCGCAAAATTCCCTCCTGGCGCCACAGGCGCCGTAGCTGCACACTTAGCTAAAATTGTCGGGAGGTTGCGGCAGGGAGGATGGCTCTGACTATAGCTCTTTTGCGGGGGTGTTTTGGGCGCGGCACCCTCCTCCTTATCGCAATTCTTCCACATAGTCATGTCATCGGTAATGTTTTTGAGGAAAAAAATTCATTCTTCTCTAAAAGGTATTTTTTTCGAAAAATACTTACGATGACATGACTCGGGGGACCCTCCCACCTGCCCCGCTTGCCGCTGGTGAGCTAAGTATACTGACTGGTTGGTCACCACGTGACTCGGAACTGGATGGGCAGGAACGGGAGACAACTCTCGGCCCCTCTAGGGGTTCCCCGAGTGCCTCCCGGGTTGTGTGGTAAAACAACAGGTTCTTAGGCTAAAATTGAGTAAGTAGTAGACACTTCCACATAGTCATGTCATCAGTAAGTATTTTTCGAAAAAATACCTTTTAGAGAAAAATGAATTTTTCGGCCCCTGGAAGCAAGGGCTAGCATCGTGGAGGTAACTCAGGAATTTTGTTGCCTCAGGGTTAGCAGCTATGGGTTGTACTATTTATGGTGTTAGCTTCAGTTACAGAGTAACACATCTTCAGAAAGCTAGGGTTTTCATTGCTCCGCTGATTTGTTTAAAAGGCTTTCATACCCTCTTGCAAAATTGTAGTGTTTCCATATCCCCTAATATTTTGACAGATTGTGATATTGATTTTAAAAAAAAGAAGTTATTCTGTGGCATGTTTATGCATAATAGCTTTTTTTCTGTAAATGACTGTTTCAACATCTGAGCATGAGGGGGGGGGGGGGGGTTGGGGAGAGATGGGGGTAAATTTCTTTCTTTCCCATCTTTTTACTTAAAGCTTTCTCCTGTTGCTGTTTCAATTTGTTCCTATCTAATGTTTTAACATGTACATGTGTTGCTCGTGGCATGATCAGGCCCTTTATGGTGTGTTTTTGCTTGTAATGGTAAGTGTGGTTGTGTGTCTCTAGGCCCTGGAACACTACACAGACCTGTATGACATCAAGAGAGCTGTTGTCCACACCCATCTTCTGAACCCTGAGGTGAGTTTGCTTTTAGGCTGTTTTAGACCACTTGAGATGCTGACAACGAACATTTGTGAGAACCTGAATGTATTTAATCCCCCCCTCCCCCTCCCCCCCACCCTCCTGACTTTGAATAAAGATGATTTTGCTACAGTCACTGGAGGATGGGTTGGATGATATTCACAATCTTTTTGTGCTGATTCTAACACTTGGGCAGTTGGTAACATGATATGCTACCACGACGAAACATGCTACCAACAGCCAGAGTGTTACAGTCAGCAGGAAAACGCTACTGACAGCTATAGGATCTGTGCAGCTTTATCTCAACCTTCAACAAGTTCAGGTCACAGTCGTTGCTTACTATGACAGGTTGGTTAAAGAATGCACGTATGTGTGTTTTCAGTGGTTGGTGACGTACTTCGGTTCGCTGTCAGTGGAGGACTCTCTGGAGTGTCTGAAGGCTATGCTGACGGCCAACATTCGCCAGAACCTGCAGGTGTGTGTCCAGATTGCCTCCAAGTACCATGAGCAGCTCACCACCGACTCCCTCATCGAGCTTTTTGAGTCCTTCAAGAGCTTTGAAGGTATAAGGATGTTTGCTTAGAACTGTATGTTTCTGTTATATGTCCACAGTTTTGATACAAGTTGATTTATTTGATTTTTATGTCAAAAAAGTGCTGTAAGGACTTTGAGAAAGCAGTGCTGCAAGCAAAGTTTTGTTACATCCATCCAAGGAAGGTTGACAATATAAATCTTGAGTATTGTGTTTGTAAGGACATAATTGAGCGGCAGTCTGAATCAACTTTGTCTGCACATGATGGTGGAAGAGATGACCATTACTGCCTCTGCGTTTAGGTCTCTTCTACTTCCTGGGATCAATCGTAAACTTCAGTCAGGAGGCGGATGTGCACTTCAAATACATCCAGGCCGCATGCAAGACAGGACAGATCAAGGAGGTGGAGCGCATATGTCGCGAGAGCAACTGTTACGACCCAGAGCGTGTCAAGAACTTCCTAAAGGTTAGAATCTTTTTATATGGCATGCTTTTCCAATGAAATAAATATTCACTTGCCCAGCGTTGTCTTGTTGTGTCACACATGCCAAGCAGGGTCTGTTTAGGCTTGGCGAAACATTGTTGACCCATTTAGCCCTGACGCAATACAGCAGAAGATGGATTGATCATGATTACTCAAGGGTAGTGCAAGATTAGCTTGGTGCCGTTGCGCCAAGCTAATCTTGCACTAATAATAATAATAATTACGGTATTTATAATGCGCTTATCTTGTAACAATTATAACTCTAAGCGTGCACTCACAACTTTAGACAATGACTCACGTACCACAAATACAGCTTGGGGTGGGGGGTGTAGTGATATTATAGTGCTAGATCTACCCTTGAATAATCATGGTCAATCCATCTCCTGCAGCTGGCACATATGCGATAGGTAACGGCTAAAAAATTTAGGAGGTGTGGGCTTTGGCTATTGATAGCGCTTTCTGTTGTGATGATTCCTGCAGGAATCATGGTGACTAAAAGAACTACCGACAGCCAAAGGGTTACAGGTGTTTGGCCACCATATTTAAACCTGTAGTCAAGCTTGCTGACATAACGATGATTGTGGGGGCTTACGATCTGTGCTTCTTGCAGATTGTTGGTCTTCACTGTCGTTAGATCTGGAAAGATGTGTTTGAATGATTGGGTGTGGTTGAAAATGTTCGAATGAATCATGTAATACTGTAATGTGTGTACTACAAATGTGCATGTTTTGACTGGTGACAGGAGGCGAAGCTGACCGACCAACTGCCGCTGATCATTGTGTGCGACCGCTTTGACTTTGTGCACGACCTGGTCCTCTACCTGTATCGCAACAACCTGCAGAAATACATTGAAATCTACGTGCAGAAGGTAACACAGTCTCGCTCACATCTTGCATTTACCGCGAGAAATGGAAAAACCATGATTGACGGATGCTTTGCTGATATTAACTTAGTGACCGGTTGAAAATCGCTTATGTGAAAGCTCACAGTTGTAGCATGAGAGAAAGTGTAAAGGTTTCTGTGTGCAAGAGGTTAATCCTTCGGGTGTCAGTAGCAGTTTTAGCTGTGATGATTCCTGCAGGAGTCATTGCGAATAAAACCGCTACCGATACCCAAGGGGTGAAGAACACGCACACACAAAACCTTTTGTTCGTGCAGCCACTGGTACTGCATGCACAAGGGGATAAAAAAAGAAAAGAGGCATAGGAGCAGAAGATAACAGCTTATAATCCAGAAGTGAACAAATCGATCTTCTGCTGCTTACAGGTGAACCCAGCTCGTCTGCCGGTTGTCGTGGGTGGTCTCCTCGACGTTGACTGTGCTGAGGACATCATCAAGCAGCTGATCCTGGTGGTGAAGGGACAGTTTAGCACAGATGAGCTTGTGGCCGAGGTGGAGAAGAGAAACCGCCTCAAGCTGCTGCTTCCCTGGCTGGAGACACGTGTGCATGAAGGCGTGAATGAGCCGGCCACACACAATGCCCTGGCCAAGATCTACATTGACAGCAACAACAATCCAGAGCGTTTCCTCAGGTCAGTGTCATCCGTGATTTTTTGAAATTTTTTACAGATTGTTTGCGATGTATGAGTTTTGAAGTCTGTAGCCTGTTAACAGATGTTTTAAATTAGTATATGATAATGTTAGGATTATTTTGCTGTTGTAAAGTTTTCAGAAGTATTATGAACTGAGGAATTCTCATGTCTGCTGGTCTGGACCTTGCATCTGTGACAGGTACGGTCCAAAGTCACTGCACATTTATATTCAAACGTTTCCTGATTTCTTTTCCTTCTTGAGGTCACTGAGCTAACTTCGTAATTATAATAAGTGTTTTTCTGTTTGGTAATGAATCGGATAAAGAGAGCAAGGATAAAATTGAAGATGTACTCTTCACATGGTTCTGAAGACTTGAAGGTTATGTCTGTCCCATGCGGCCACCAGTACTGTGTACAGTACTGGAGGCCAAATGCACAAGATGGATCATGCTGTGTATTTCTGTTTGTAATTGTGTCTGTTAATTGTGTTGCAGGGAGAATCAGTTCTATGACAGTCGTGTGGTTGGCAAGTACTGTGAGAAACGTGACCCCCACCTGGCCTGCGTGGCATACGAACGTGGCCAGTGTGATGACGAACTTATCAAGGTAACATATTAAAAACAACTTGCTTTGTGAAATGTCTTGCTGAAGTATGCTAAGTCGAGGACATTGATCTATTATGATTGTGCAAGGATGATACTTGTTTAATTTGGTTCTTATCCAGATGCCTAGCTATTTTAGCACCACCCTTGAACTGTCATTGTTCTATCTCCTGACCTGCGTACATCTTAACCCTTTGGATGCGAGTGGTGCATTTTGTCGTGACAATTCCTGCAGTAATCATTGCAACAAAGTGCTACTTACAGCCAAAGGGTTAACATTTTTACATGCAAAATGCAGGGGGTTTGTGGAGGTGTACACAAAATACAGGGGGTTTTGTGGAGGTGTGACTCCTGACAGGCTTTAAGCTTGGCTTTCACATAGAAGAGATTTAAAAGACTGAAAAATGAAGTTTCCTTGTGACTGAGTCATGGTATTGTTCACATGTGACGCTGTGACCAGTTTCTGATGATGCCTGTCTGTGTTCACAGGTGTGCAATGAGAATTCACTGTTCAAGAGCCAGGCACGATACTTGGTGCGGAGGCGCGACCCTGACCTTTGGGCCACCGTCCTCACCGAGGAGAACGAGTATCGCAGACAACTCATCGACCAGGTATGGATCAAAAACCACCGCGATCTTCAACTAAAAAACAGAAACATGACAATAAATAATGCAGTGTTGATGAAGCTTTTGATGGGCTTTTGATCTCTGAGGTTTGATAGCATGGTCAAAATGCAAGTTGGAGATTAGGGTCTGCTGCAAATCTGAAAAGTACGAACTTACCTCGGCAGCTCTTAATATGGTTAAATGCCCAATCTGAACTCCTGCTTCTCTTGAGAGGTAATTGATCTGCCCCCTCCATAAATTTGCATGTGTGCCTGTGTAGGTTGTGCAGACGGCTCTCTCCGAGACGCAGGATCCTGAGGAGATTTCCGTGACAGTGAAGGCCTTCATGACGGCTGACCTACCCAATGAGCTCATTGAACTGCTTGAGAAGATCGTACTAGAGAGCTCAGTCTTCTCTGAACACAGGTAAAATCGCAAGAAAAATCTTGCTTAACTCTCTGTGAGTGTAGTCCTGCAACAGCCTAGTGTGTTATGCTATAGTAGAGCACCTTGCTCAGCGGCTGGCGCAGGACTAAGCACTCGCATGCATCTGACCTAGTTTCTTATATGAATCTGTGCATCTTGCAGAACAAGATCAGTTATGGCTGCTTCTCGGACTGAAAGTACTTGCACATTTCTGGTTGAACAAACGCACTGGGATGTCTTTTTGTAATTGTTGATTTATATAGGCATCGTATAGCTTTTATCTTAATTTTTATATATTCAGGCTATATACTTATCTCAGTACTATGCAGTTCATAGATGAAAGATGCACATATACTGTCTTTTCACCAGTTATTACTTGTTTATCTGTGGTAAACGGGCTCTGGATTTGGTGGTGTTTGAGGCGTGGGGATGATCTACATCTGTTTTGTATGACCATTCTTCGCCATGAGTACGATTCTATTTAACATCTTCCCATTTCCAAGTTTGGCTGCAATCACTTTGCATTTCATATGCAGATATACCCTGCTCCAAGCACTGCATCCATCTGTGGGCACTATCTCAGGAAGAGAAAAATTCACTTTGGAACATGTATTGCCTATCTTTTGTTTCCTCAAAATCCTTGCCGATGGCTTTACTAATAGGAAGGTACACTTAGCCTACCGATTTCAGCCTAAGTATCCGTTGTGTATTCAACACAACCGGGGAGGCGACTCCAGGGAGCCGTTGCCCAAAAAACTCCCTGGGTGGCCGCCTCTCCCTCCCCATGAGGCCACATGGGCTGACACGCCAGTCTCGCGCTTAGCTTCCTACCGAACGGACGTACCAGTTTTGGCCTTGGATTTACCACGTGCATGCCTTCTTGTTTGGATTCCTTACCTGTGACTGTGCTTGTGGGGACTTGCCTTTATTCCTGGCTCCTTCCTTCGCCTCAGCCTTTGGATTTACCGTGTGCCTTCCTTTTTGTGGGGCTCCTTACTTGTGACGGGTGCTTGTGGGACCTACCTTTCTTCCGGGCCCCTGGCTTCGCCTGGACCTTGCGCCTGGTGGGATTTACCTTTTTACTGGGCCCTCTTTGTCCCCTCCCCGGTTGAACGGCCGGTTGGCGAATTGCTTTAGTGCTCCGCCGACTGGCGGCATGAGGTTAGGTCTCGGGTAGTGCTGTGGGCCGGCGGGTTGCTGACCGGCTACGGCTTTGCCCGGTGTTACGATTGTGGTTGTGTTCTGTGAGAGCATGCATGTGTTAATCGTAGAAAATGATCCGATATTTATTTGAGCTATCATGGTTACGTATCACGTATCTTTTCAGTAAGATTCTCTATTGTTCGCGCAGATAGCAGAATTGGTTTTGTTATGATACGCTAAGTTTAGTCCGGAAGCTTCTATGGGGTTAGGTACTTTTTAGTTCCCAGGGTCACCCTGGTCAGCCCCACAGGGTGAGTTTTTCTCTCTATTCTGGGGCATGTGTTTCTGTCTACCCGAGGTCCATTCACCTGTATTTGCCTTTTTAAAACTCTCCCTACTGTCTGCACTGCCTGTAGCTCTTGATATTGGATGTGTGTTGCTAAATGGTCTTAGCTTTATTTAGGCCCCATGTGTTAGGTTTATTTAATGTATTTGACCGGCTGGCGACATACATTCAATGTTCTGTTTTTTTTTTTTTTTTTTCACAAGCAGTGCAGGCACGTCCTGAGAAAGCCTTGTTGCTGTCGGGACGCTAAGCAATGTACAATCAATCAATCGGAAGCTTCTAGCAAAGTCGCACGGAGGATAGCGGTAGTAGAGCTGCTCTATTTTTAGCCATAGTTGTTCTCTGTGCACGTGAATTTAGCAGCCGTTCTTTGCGTGTTATGAAAGCTCGTGAACGGTGTGACCCCACCTAGGTCTGCCCTGGGGGACTTGGGTGGGGTTAGGTATTTTTTAGTTCCCAGGGTCACCCTGGTCAGACCCACAGGGTGGGTTTATCTCTCTATTCTGGGGCATGTGTTGCTGTCTACCCTTTGTCCATTCACCTGTATTTGCCTTTTTAAAACTCTCCCTACTGTCTGCACTGCCTGTAGCTCTTGATATTGGATGTGTGTTGCTAAATGGTCTTAGCTTTATTTAGGCCCCATGTGTTAGGTTTATTTAACTCTTAATCACCTATAACGCCCGTAAACGCCCTCCGGGTCTTTACCTAAAGCGCCCATAGACGCCCGTCCTCGGTACTAAATTTAGAAGTCATGTGATACGTTGGTGGGTTCTTCTGTGAAGAAGGTGAGATTGTATACCGTAGGGGGCAAGGTCAAACTAACTTTAGACACTGGGCATGCGCTCTAAGCCACTGTGTGTGTCGAATTGGGAGAGTTTTACCGTGCACTTAGCTGCTCGCAAACACGTGCGTTAGCTAACGCACGTGTTTGCAAACATGGCGACATACACGACAGTGACCCAGAGTTTACCGCTATTTCGGAGTAAATTGGCAATTATCCAGTTTTAGAGCCAGAGGGAAGTGACATAAGTGTGTCTAGTGTACATCTAGTGTACATACTAGCGATCTGTCGGACTGGGATGACGAAAATACCGGAGTAACAGCAGTGTGGCCACACAGGGCAATTGCTTCCGGTGCATGTAGTAACTTTTCCGCCAGAAATAGTTCAAAAAATTTCCTCCCTTTTTGCCATTTTTTTAGGGTGTAAAACTTCAATTGTGTGCCTTTTTTGGCGTTTTGAGCAACAAAAGGCATGACAGGTGGTGTGAAAAAGAGCAAAATCTGGGTAATTTTAGTCGACCTAGTGTGTTCATGGGAGCCTAATTGGGGCATGTGCACGGTTGTATGCAGGCTTGCAGACGACAATTTTGTCATGGGGTACTTAGTGCATTTGAGTGTTGTGAAAAACGCTAACTCTTAATTTTTTTAAGAATTGCTGAAATAGCTTCTCCTGTGATGTGCTCCGCGTGGATTTTTTGTTTTGGCAGAAAAGTTCTTCGTTCATAGTTTTATGCTGCAAGAGGCTAACAGATAACAGTGTGTGAAAAGGGGGCGTAACCTAATTGCCCTGTGTGGCCTGTAAAGGCAGAGTGAATTTTTCTACTATTGGCGTTTGGAAGGAGATTGTGCCAAAAAATCGACATTTTTTGCTTTTTATGCTGATATCAGGTGTTTTTAGGCCATGTTGGCACTTTTGATGCCATACAGATAGCTTTATTTAGCTGTATAAGGATTATAGAGGCAAAATGGTGCATATTTGTGCGAAGGGGAAAGAAAAGACTAGAAAACACACAGGAACAATCCCAGGTCACATTTTCTGTCATAGTAGTCATTCAAAAACCCTTCTGACAAGGTAACAGTCATTACGGTGTCATCTAGATGAAATTTAGTTAAATTTGATTTTTGTCGGTTGGCCGATTTCTTTGCTTTTGTTTTGACTGCATTCAAAATACCCGTTTATCCTGCACAGTGTATTTTGGGCTTTGTGAGGGTCATCTTAGTGAAAACATGCTGTAAACTGCAAACCTCAGTGTGGTGACACCAAAACATGTTGTTTTGACTGGTTTCTGAAGTCGGTTTAGATGGGGTGGTGCGGTGAAAAGGCACGGTTGTCATAAATATTATCGAGAAGTTAGTGTGTGAGAAATCTCTTCACCTTTTTCAAACACAAATCATCCTGCTGTATCCTGAGCATATCTATTATGCCTAAAAATCCATGCCACACATTTCCACCCACCCACCACCCACCCCAAACACCACCTTCTTGCCCCCGTGCCCCCCCCCCCCCCCCCCACCCCCCCAAATAACCCTCACCCCCAACCCTCAGTCATGGTAAGCCTAACGTTACTATGCTAACTCAGATCCCAAAACTATGTTAACCCTAATCCTAACTCTACTATGCTTACCCTAATAATACTAACCCAAAGCATTAACACGCACACCTCCCCCCCCCCCCCCCCCCCCCCCCTTCCCCCCCCCCCCCCCCCCTCTCCCGAATGAACGCACGCGTTCACGTGAAATTTTTGCTACTTTTTCAAGCATTTTACACTATTTAAAGCATTCTGCTGCTTTGCCATGCAAAGTAGTCAAAGTCAGAGAAGCACCTTGGTCCCTTGAGTTGGCTGGTACAAGGATTTGTAGCTGTTTGCAAGAAAAAGCATGTTGGCTGGTGATTCATTTTCAGAAAAAGTGCGGAACATAGCTTCAGTTGCCTTCAGTATCTTAAGCCTTGTTTAAAGCTGGAAGGAGGGAATAAAAGAAATGACACCTCATGCAGACTAGTTGTGGTTAGGCAGTTTGCTGAATTTTTTTAAACAGTGCAAGGGCTTTTCTATGTTGTCCAGTTGGGTTCAAAGTTGAAAAAACTGTCAAAATGGTTCCTGCTTGGGGGGGTAGTATAGCAAATAAATTGCCAAAAAATAACCAACTGTTGAAAATTGTACTTGCTGGTTGTTTTGAATGCGTAACATGTGTGTCTGCTTGTCTGCAAAATATAGGGTTGCTAGCTTGAACATAAGTCTTTCTTTTTGGATCTTTGCATGTGTGGTGCTGACAGTCAGCCGCAGGAGCGAATGGTACTCCGGGCACCAAGGGGTGCAGGTAGTAATTTTGGTGCAGCTTTAAAACCATCAGCCATTCATGTCTGAAACTTGGCAGTGTATCTTCTTATAGGGTACGGTTATCAGTGATAAAGTTTTGATTGCAGCTGACAACTTTTTTTGTTTCATTACAGGCCACACAGGGCAATTGCTTCCGGTGCATGTAGTAACTTTTCCGCCAGAAATAGTTCAAAAAATTTCCTCCCTTTTTGCCATTTTTTTAGGGTGTAAAACTTCAATTGTGTGCCTTTTTTGGCGTTTTGAGCAACAAAAGGCATGACAGGTGGTGTGAAAAAGAGCAAAATCTGGGTAATTTTAGTCGACCTAGTGTGTTCATGGGAGCCTAATTGGGGCATGTGCACGGTTGTATGCAGGCTTGCAGACGACAATTTTGTCATGGGGTACTTAGTGCATTTGAGTGTTGTGAAAAACGCTAACTCTTAATTTTTTTAAGAATTGCTGAAATAGCTTCTCCTGTGATGTGCTCCGCGTGGATTTTTTGTTTTGGCAGAAAAGTTCTTCGTTCATAGTTTTATGCTGCAAGAGGCTAACAGATAACAGTGTGTGAAAAGGGGGCGTAACCTAATTGCCCTGTGTGGCCTGTAAATGTTTACCGAAGCGACGACTGCAAGATGGCGGCGGCGATGCTATCTGGCATCAGCGGCCCATTTCAGACTTTCTTGCAGCCTTTCACGTGATATGTGGGCCCAACAACTCCACTTGAGTTGGAAGCGACACCACTTGATTATTTTTTATCAGTATTTCCCTGCTGAAATGTTCAAAATTTTCGCCCAACAGACGAACTTGGCGATCAATTTGTAGCAACATCCGCCGACGGGGATACGTGCACTTCGATTACCTGAGGGATTATCAGTGGATTGCCTGGTAATAGTGATCACTAATGTAAAATTATCTCACTCCACTATCACACACTTTCATATTTTCGCCCACCGACACATTTTTCAGTTTTACGTCTTTTGTTTGTTATATCAAAATGATCAAGGTGCATTTTTTTCAGTTAATTTACCTGTAATTAATTACAGTAAATAATATAAACAGGTATCAAATTACACTCCACCACAACATAAAATACTATCCATCCATATGTCAGCTAAGAAAAAAAAACCAGACTTAAATATCTGTCTATTCAAAAAAGTTATAGACGCTTTGGTGAAGTAACCCATTTTCTCAGTAATTTTCTTACTATCTTCTAGGTACAGGAGAATAGACAGTGTATGTTCTTATAGGTGATTAACCCATATCCATCGGTATACGCCCGCGTGCGTACACACCCATTTCCATCGGAATACTCCGCCGCGCGTAGGCCCCCCTTTCCGACGGTATACTCGCCGACGCGTAGTTTAGGTGGTTCCCCTGTGTCCCTCTGTGTACACGTAAACCCCTACTTCCCATGACATCACAGGTTAGTGCTCTAAACGTCATTGAAATATGTGCACTTTTCCCAGTTCCGACCGAGAATTTGCCGGAAGTTGTAAGCCTTTTTTACGCTAATTTTCACCGCGTGTTAGAGTGAATACATCGAGCATGATTGTCGAGCCAGGTGAGAGAGAGGACGTGAGCGATACAAGCGGCGATTTTGAATTAGATCCTGACGACAACATATTAGGGGAAGATGAAGAGTTGGTGGAGATTCGAGATGTACACGTTTACGATGAGCGTCAAATTTTCGGCGATAGTGAGGAAGACAACGATGATTTTCCTGGGTTTTAAGATGGCTGGCAACGTGACAATTTTATTCCTTGCGTCAATAGAAAATGTGTAGTTTTCAAACCACTTGATGGATTTCATTCATTCTTTTTTTATTAGGCAGAAAATAGAAGTGTGTATATTTTACAGGCATATATGCTGCAGTGATTTTGGATCCTTCTATTGAAATAATGTATTTGAACACAAGGTATGTGAACATTTTTGCAGTAAACTCACTTTTACACTTAAATAATTTTTTTTCTGTTTTCTTTTTCTCAGTTTATTTTTACATGGATAGCTAGTATATTCAATGCTGAATCTGCTGATATGCAACACTTAATGTTTTAGGGTGGGGTTGAGACTGTTTTAAGCCTTTTATACAACTACAACTCGTGCACTAAAATTTCCTAAAAAACGGTCAGCTCTGAGCAGGCACTCTCTGTAAGGCCTCTTAGCTCACAGAGTGCCTGACTGGAAGTGTCTTCCAGATGGATATGGGTTAAGAGTTAATGTATTTGACCGGCTGGCGACATACATTCAATGTTCTGTTAAGTTTTTTTTCACAAGCAGTGCAGGCACGTCCTGAGAAAGCCTTGTTGCTGTCGGGACGTTAAGCAATGTACAATCAATCAATCGTGAACGGTGTGCCATGCTTTTGTGTGACGTTGCGACATCCCTTCTACGAAAGAAGATAAGTAGCGGCTGATTTCTGTTTGTCTATTTTGACAAAGGGTATTTACCCGAAATATTAATAAATTGTGTTGTCCCTGTCTTTTCTAAGCGTGTTTCTTTATCGTTCGGTACTTCTTTTCACTGAAGAGTGTTACAGGCGACGATTTCGGAACTGCAAGCCTGAAGAAGGAGAAACACCCGGCCTATTCATTGAAAGAATCAGGAGCTACCTGGAGAAATGGATAGGGCTGGCTGGTTTAAACATAGATTACCAGGACCTGTGTGACCTCATCATCAAAGAACAAGTCCTCAACGCATGTTCTAAGGACCTGGCCACCCACCTCAGGGAGGAAAAAGACCAGTCCCTAAAGGCCCTGGCCGACTTCACTCAAGATACCTCGACACCCACAACATGAAGTTCGGGTCCAGTAAGCCGCAGCATGTGTCTGCACCAGCAGAGGAAATTCACAATGTCAGAGACACCCCGACATACAAGCCGGTGGAGAACCTGACATGTTTTCTCTGTGGAAAGAAAGGTCACAAGGCGATACGGTGTCCTTCTAAAGATGTTCCCCGAGGCGACAACATCAGAAGATCCAACCAAGATCGCGGGATAGCAGGCAGAAGCAGCACCACGTCTCAACACAGAGCCGCCGCTGTATTAGCCAATGATGTGACGTCATCCAGTGACTTTGAGTCTGGAGAAACGCGAGTGACACCGGAGCTGATTGAATCTTTCAAAAAGAATGGACGCATCCCAGTAGGAGATGGGACTACATTTATTTACTCAAAACTCTTACCGATGGCATTACTGATAGCAAGGGATACTTAGCCTACCCAATTTCAGCCTAAGCTTCCGTTGTGTACGCTACGCAACCTGGAAGGTCACTTAGAGAGTCGTTACCAAGGACTCTGGGTGGCCTCCCCTGTCTCCCCATCCGTTCATGCGCATAGCTTTCCCGCCAGTATTTTTTTACTTAGCTGGTAAAGTACGGACGTGTTTCAGCCTACGCTACGCTTCGACTGTGTACAGGGTTTTCTTCGGTGGCTTTTCGTATTGGTGTTTTCTAGGAAGCTTCAAATTGTTTGTAACGGCGTTTGTGATGGCAAGGTAAGGCCTCGATTAATGCCTATCGGCCGGTAAATTGGCAGGCTACGGCATCAACCTGGTACGCGACCGGCTTCCGGTCAAGCGCACGTGGTAGATATTACGTTTCGTTTAGGCCAGTCTCAAACATTGCGCTGCCTGAGAGTGAAGTGCCGAACATGCCGGTGGTGTCAGGATTCGTCGAAATTACACCAGTGAGAGTGCTGAGAGACACTGGTTGTAGTTGCATCATTGTGAGAGAGGACCTAGTAACTGAAGACCAGAAGCTACAGGAGTGGACAACCCTCATTTTGGCTGACGGAACTGTGAGGATTATCCCCCTTGCAAATGTTTGTGTCGACACCCCGTACCTGAGAGGAGAGGTGAAGGTGCTATGTGTAAAGACCCCAGTCTACGATCTTATCAACGGAAACATTGATGGTGCCAGAAACGCAGACGATCCAGATCCAGAGTAGAGACCTGAAATGTGCTGTTACCACAAGAAGTCGAGCAAAGAAGAGTCACCAGACCATCCCTCTAAAAGTGGCGGACAACACGGAAGCAGCTGTGGTAAATAGGGAAAGGCTGGTGGAGCTACAGAAAGCCAACCCCCACGCTTGACAAGTTCTGAGGTCAGACCGAGCCCGTAACGCGAAAGGGAAAAGAGATAACCATCGAGACCAGGAAAAATATCCTGTATCGGATATTCAACAGCAGTGGAGATAAACCTGTACGTCAAGTAGTAGTTCCTGAACCTTGAGGATACAGGTGATGAAATTGGCCCATGAATCCATATTGGGAGGACACTTACTTACTTACGCCTGTCACCCCTCCCCGGATATAGGCCGTCGACGAGAGACCTCCAGCGATTCCTGTCCTGTGCTTCTTCTTCGATTTTAGTCCAGGTGGTTCCCAGTCTCTTGATGTCTGCTTGGAGGTCTCGACGCCAGGTGTTTCTCGGCCTGCCTCTTTTTCTTTTTCCCTGGGGGTTCCATGACAATGCCTGCCTAGTGATACTGGAAGCTGGCTTTCTCAGACTGTGACCAATCCATCTCCATCTTCTTCGCCCAATTTCATTCTCTGCCGTTATCTGCTCTGTTCTCTCCCAGAGTCTGATGTTGCTGATCTTCTCTGACCAGTGGATTTTCAAAATTCTTCTAAGGCAACTGTTTATGAAGATCTGTACTCTGTTGACTGTGGTTTTTGTCAATCTCCAAGTCTCTGCTCCATATAGGAGAACTGCTTTTACGTTGGAGTTGAAAATCCGGACTTTGGTGTGTTGTGACAGCTCTCTGGAACTCCACACTTTTTTTCAACTAAAGAAAGGCTGCTCTGGCTTTACCGATTCGTTCTCGGACATCTGCATCAATGCCGCCTTTTTTGTCTATGATGCTTCCAAGATAGGTGAAGGACTCCCATCTCCTCCAACGGGGTGCCAGCAACCAAGACTGGTTCTTCCCTGGTTGCGTTCAGCCTCATTGTCTTTGTTTTCTGTTTGTGGATGGTGAGGCCCACTTGGGACGAGATGTCAGCAAGGGGAGGACACTTGGGAATCAACAAGACCCTCGATAGGATCCGAGCCGTCTTCTACTGGCCTGATATGGGAGGCGACGTCACCCGATTCTGCAGGTCATGTAACATATGCCAGAAGACAATCTCCAAAGGAAAGGTGCCCAAGGTTCCTCCAGAGAAAATGCCACTGATCAATATGCCTTTCAAGCTGTGAACCTGGTGGGGCCAATATCTCCTCCAAGTGAAGATGGTCATTGCTACATTTTGACCCTGGTGGACTACGCTACACGTTATCCTGAGGCCATACCATTGAAGAAGATCGACACTCCCAACAGTGGCAGAGAAGCTCGTCGACATGTGCAGCCGTTTGGGAATTCCTGAAGAGATCTTGAGTGACCTAGGAACTCAGTTCGTCTCTGACTGCATGGAGGAAGTCAGCCGGCTATTGAGCATCCGACACCTTACTACCACCCCTTATCAACCCATGTGCAATGGGCTGGTTGAAAAGTTTAAAGGCACATTGAAGGCTATGCTGAAGAAACTGTGTGCTGAACAGCCAAGGTTGTGGCATAGATATATCAATGCCTTGCTCTTCGCATACCGTGAAGTTCCTCAGGATTCGACAGGGTTTTCCCCATTTGAACTACTGTACGGCAGGACTGTAAGGTGACCACTGCATATCCTGAAGGAGCTGTGGACCAAGGATATCGACGCGCCTGAGGTGAAGATCAGCTACCAGTACGTCTTCGACCTGAGGGAGAAGCTGGAAGATACCCTCAGGATGGCTCGAGAAGAACTAGGGAAGGCGCAGAACAAGGGGAAGCATTACTATGATCGTAAGGCGAAACCTCGATGATTCCAGCCAGTGACCAGGTGTTGGTTCTTTTTCTACCGACAACAACAAATTCCTGATGCAGTGAAAGGGACCCTACGTTGTCGACACCGTGGTTGGCATCAACGACTACAGAGTCGAGGTCAACAACAAGGTGAAGACTTACCACGCTAATCTGCTAAAGAAGTATATTGAGAGAGGTCGTCAAGACAAAACACAACTGGCGGCATCGGTGCGTCTTGCTGATGACGAAAGACTAGACGACGAGAACCTGTTTGACCTTAATGAACTCCGCCACAAGGAGAATGTAGAAGACATTCAGTTCGGTCAGAATCTGACCCAGACTCAACGAGAAGAACTGCGCATCCTGACTCAAGAATTTAAGCATCGGTTTACACCTGACCCAGGAACAACAGACACCATCCAGCACGAGGTTAATCTGATGATGATGATGATGATGAAACGTTTTTATTCAGGATAAAAAGTTTTAGGCATAGCAATGCCTATCTCCAAACTGTCCTGCTACTCTACACATATAAAGATACAGCAAAAGATAAAATATATATAAGTACCCATACCACCCCCCCCCCCCCCCACCCCCACCATCAGAAAGAATAAAAAGTAATAATAAAAAATAAAATACAAAAAGAATTAAAACAATATATATACGTGTATGAACCTGACGTGTTAATGCAGACAGTCGAACTATTACATAATCTGCAGCAATCTGCTGTGCTGGAGCAACATACTAAGCAGAAAAATAGAACATTCACATCGACAGCAGATATTTATGGACGCAAGCTCTGAAGATAGATAACTTTGAAATAGACTTTAAATGAGAGGGTAAGTTATTCCATGATTTAGCACCGGAAAATGATATGCTAGATTTGAAGATGTCGATTCTCGGTTTTGGGAGATGGAGTAAGCTGTTCCTCGTGTTCTCTCTATTCGTATGGGAAAACAGCTCACGGAGATAGGGAGGGGCGGCATCGTTTAGAATTTTTTGCACTAATAAGCATCTATTAAGTTCCAATTGTTTACTGAGTGGTAGGATATTAAGGGCCTTCAGTCTTTCATCAGTAGGGGACGAACCAGGAAGAATAAGCTTAATACCTCGCCGGTAAAGGGAATTAATTTTTTTCAAATGAATGTCTCCACAGCCGTCCCAAATATTGGAAGCATAATTACAATGTGTCTTGATGTGTGCGTTAAAGAATAGTTTTCGAGCATCAATGTCAACTATACGACTTAATTTGGAAAATAAAAAGAGATTCTTCGAAATAGTTTTACATGCAGTTTCTATGTGAGGCTCCCAGCTGAGCTGTTCGTCGACTGTCACTCCTAACAAACGATGTTTTGACACTTGCTCTATGGGCTGAGAGTGAAGGGATAGCACAAGGGGTTGCAAACCACGTTGATGCTTTTGGCGTGTTGTCACCAACATACTTTTCGTTTTAGGAATACTAATAATCATATGATTTTCTTCACACCAAGTTGACACTTCATCTAAACTATGTTGGAGGACAGCGCTCACGGTTGAAACATTTTTATCAGATACATGTAATGATGTATCGTCAGCAAATAGTTCACAGTTTGTGTCGGGGTGTGATATTGACAGTGGAAGGTCATTTATAAAGATGTTGAATAATAACGGTCCTAGGGTGGATCCCTGAGGAACACCATGGGTCACCAGTCCTTTCGCTGAGTATTTACCATTCAAGAACACTTTCTGCGTTCTGTCTAAGAGATAGGACGAGAGAAAAGCGACTGCATTTGAGTCAATGTGATATAAAGGTAACTTCTTTAGTAAGATTGAGTGGTTAATGAGATCGAAGGCTTTTTTAAGATCTAGAAATACTACACCTGAAAGTTTGGACTCATTTATGGCAGTAAGCCATTTGTGGGTTATGAGAGTTAAGGCTGTCTGACACGAATGTTTAGGCCGAAAAGCTGATTGTGCAGTACTAATAAGGCGGTTTTTCTCCAGGAATTGAAGTAAATGATTATGTATATGCTTTTCAAGTGGTTTGGACACTGCTGATAAGATTGAAATTGGTCTGTACTCGGGTCGCTCAGATCTTTGCTTTTTGGTAGAGGAATAACTTTTGCTATTTTCAATTCATCGGGAAACATGTTCTTTTGAATCGAAAGGTTATATATAAAGGTTAATGATTCAACAATATAAGGGAGCGCAATTTTCAGGATTTTACTGCTAATACCGTCTACACCACAAGATGTTTTACTTTTCATTTGGTTATAGATTTTCCTACATCAAGGACGGTCATTAGGGGAACTGAGAAAGTATTGCCGGCGTTTATCTGACTGCTGTTTCAATTGTTCTGAACATACGTATTCACCTGGCTCACTGGTGTTCGTCTGTGACAGGGTTTTAGCAATGTTAAGAAAGTGTTCATTAAATACATCAGCTGTGAGGTGCGGGGGGACACTCGTTGATTTGCTAGATTGTCCTTTAGTAAATGTGTTAATCACCTGCCACACGCTGCGTATGTCTTTGCCGCCCGCAATAATCTTTTCAGCATACTGCCTCTGTGCTTTACGAACTAATGATTTAACTAGGTTTCGTGTTTTTTTGTACTCGTCAAATTTCTTTTGTTGTTTTAATAGATCTCTTAGTTCCATCGCAGTTTTAATCTCATCCGTCAGCCACTCAGGCACAGTGGGATGTTTAACACGCTTAGTGCGCCTCGGGGCATGTCTGTCAAGAACACCGAGGAACAACTTATACCAGTGGGACAGCGCTACATTGGGATCGTTATAGTTATACACATCAGAAAATGGTGTTTGGGAAAGTTCATGCAAAAAATCATCTTGGTTAAACTTTTTAAATGATCTGTAGAGGATGGTTATATGCTCCTTATGAAGTTTCTTTGGCAACTTCGCAGATAATGAAAAACAAATAGGAAAATGATCACTGACAGAGGTGCTGGGTACATAGACATTGCTAAGGGCACTGGCGTTGGTTGTATAAACATGGTCAATTAATGTGGATGAAGTAGCAGTGACCCTGGTGGGTGACTGAACTACTTGTGTAAGGCCTAAGAACGTTATCATGGATCTCCATGACGTGTTGCCAGGTTTCAATAAATCAACATTAAAATCACCGAGTATATGTATATCACCCTTGGAGTTTTGTACTTTGTCAACCATTACAACAAAATCATCTTGCCAGGACACTGTAGCTGCGGGGTTTCTGTAAATAAAACATACGAAGGTCGGGGTTGACTTGGCGGTTGCTTTTATCTCAAGCCACAGACTTTCCACATGGGTGGATTCCATGTCACATCGTCGTGTTATGTTGTTAGCAATAGTATTGTGAACATAAGCACAAATGCCAGTATGACCAGGCACTGAAGCATCTCGCCTATGAATGGAGAAATTTTGTATGGTGATCGCTTGGTTACTTATATTCTCTGTCAACCTACTTTCTGTAAAGCCAAATATATGATATGGGGAGGGTTGGTTGAGTAGTACTGTAACGTCTGATACTGTACTGCAAAGGTGATATACATTGAGGTGGCCTATTCTAAGCAAATGATCGCTGACACTAGTAAACATGTCAGGTAATTTCGCAACCAAATACTAGTTTCAAATATACTAACAAACTAAATGACAGTTTAAACAACAATAACAAAATGTCACAATGTGGCATGCAGATCAGTGGTCAAAATACAGCACTGAGACATGCGCAAAAGATAAAAAAAGGAAGAAAAAGATAGCGGATCGTAGATGTAAATAAAAAGTCTGCAGATATATAGGTCTCTGCGCGTGCGACGTACCGTTGCTAAAAACAAAACGCGATGAAGCGTACCAGAGTAATCTTATTCTATTTGCTACCGCCACAGTCAGTGATAAGAATCACTTTAATAGCGACTAAGTTGTGCACTCTTGTTCAATACACAGGCTAACACAGTTTGTAAAGTCACAGAGCGCTGCAATTGTCATAATTATACGCGCATTCCGATGAGAATTGCACGCAGGTGTTGACCACTAAGCCAGTCATCACACACTGATCAGTCATCAGGTGTCAAGTGCTAATCCTGAACCTCTTAGTAACAGGATTATGTTGTATGATTGTATCGCGACTAATCGTCGCACAAAGAGGCGCACGCACTGGGTGTCTCTGATCCGTTACGGTCTATCACACAACAAATACGAACTAAACGTGGTTGAGACTCTGTCGTGACTTCACACATTAGACACGTTATCTATGTCAGAAAAACGTACATGAATCTATATCGTGCAGTAAGTCACCGATTTCTCAGGTACAAAATGAGTTTAAAATCGCTTTAAGTATAGCGTCAATATTGAAGGATATAGACTTGATAGCGGTTCTACGTCGCAATCAAAACTACACGTTTCACAGTTACGACAGCAATAGAGTTCTGTAGTACTAATCAATTGATAATCATAAATTTGAGCATTTGGATGACATCAGTCCTGTATGAATAATCTCATTCGGGTTGATATATGACAGGAACAAACAGTCCGACCCGGAGCCAGGACAGCCCGTACCGGCGCAACCCGAGCGTCTCGCACAACCCTCCCCGGTCAGTGCCAAGGAAGGTTGTGGAAAACAATCAAAATACGCACACCAGCAAGGACCATTCAGGCGACGGGTCGGAATGTGACGTCAAATGAGCCAGTCTTGGCTCCCGTCTACAGGAGAGCTTGGTGGCTCGGTGGTAGAGCATTTGACTCTTGACCGAAATGTCATGGGTTCGAATTCAGCTTGGGTAAAAATTTGTTCGGAATCTTTGAAATCGCCCTTGGTGGTGGAGAAAATACATTGGGCCCTAACTTTTTAGGGCCGTGCGCTCAGCACTGATCGTCCCTCCTCGCCCGGTTGGTTGGACTCGGGGGATGCAGAGGATGTGCTCAGCCTGCATCCGTAGGACTCGGCCTTGGCACTCCTTGCGCGGGGACCTCGGTCCCCCATCTCAGGTTGCACCCCTAGCCCACTCTCCCCGGGGGCGCAGTCCCTTGCCCCGGTCAGCAGTCCCCACTCCTCCGCCCTTAGCTCGTCTCCCTCCGCCAGCCCCTACGCCTCAGGCATGGATACTTGGAGAGCCCTGGATGAGTCTGCGCGCGTGATTTCGGATTCTCTGCCTCCAAACTTGTGCCCCCCCTCGCCGCCTCTCAAGTGGAGGGCTTCAGCCTCCGTAGACGCGTTGCGACAGTCCAAGCGATTTAAGTCCCTCCCGCAGCCCGCCGGATTTCAGGACCTCACTCACGCCTTTAACGCGCACCTCCAACAGGGCAAGTTATCCGACAGGAGATTCTTCTCCGCAGATGTGGATATCAAGTTCCGGCAACACTGGTACGCGGAACACTTGCAGACCTTCCCGCGGCGGAGGTGCAGGTCGGGGTGAAAGCCGCTGTTGGCAGGAGTATTCCCCAAGGCCTGGAGAAAACCGCGACCCTCATCCGAAATTCCCTGGCCTGTTTGGGGTTTTTGGAACTGTTGACCCAAACTGTGGTGCGGTGGGTGGAGGACTTTTGGAAGTCGCTGGAAGCCCTGGATCCTTTGCGCGACCTACACTGCCTGGCGGTGACAGCCAATCGCGCAGTTTACCATGCCTCGACTAACATGCTCGCCGCCTTGGCCAACTGTGACTTGATGCGGCGGGATGGCGTCTTGCGTAGGTGTGCGGGGTTGCCCGCCTCGGTGAAGGGACAACTACGACAGGCTCCCCTTCGGGGTGGGTGGGGGTGGGGGGACTCGACCAAGAACCTTTGGCCTAGTGTTCCTCCCGTGTGCTCTGCGCGCTTTCCTGTCCCCCGCAAGGCTGTGGGTCGACCCCTGCAGAGCCTCGGACCCTCCCCCTCAGCCTTCCTCCCGCGGGCCAGGTGGGGCAGTTTCCCCAGCTGTGCGTGCGCCTTTCCACCCCCTCATGGCCTCGTGGGCTAGGTGGTGTGGGTGGGGATGGGCCCAGTGATTCCCGCCCTCGCCGACCCCCGTGGAGCCCCCGGTCGGCGGGCGGCTTGCCCTGCACGGCGACGGGTGGCGATCGCTGTTCCCAGACAACCCGTGGGTGCTCTCCACTGTCTTGGATGGGTTACATATTTCCTTTCGCCTGCTCCAGAGGGCCACCACGGTGGTCTCTCATCACAACGCGCCGGCCTTCTACAGCCGTCTCTTCTTGGTCCCCAAGCTGGACTGCCGCTGGCGCCCTGTCATCGACTTGTCGGCCCTACTCAAGCTCATTTCGGCCCCCTCGTTGCGCATGGAGATCGCGTGGGTGGTGAGGTCGGCGGTTCGCCCCATGGACTTTGCCGTCGGTCTCAATATTGCCGATGCTTATCTGCACGTCCCCCCTCACCCGTCATCTTGGCATTTCCTGCGCTTCGTCTTTTGTGGGGTGGTATACCAGTTCCAAGTTCTCCCCTTCGGCCTCAAACTCAGCCCCTGGGTCTTCACGCGGATCATGGATGCGGTTGTGGCCCAGGCCCGGCAGTCTTCGTCCAGGCCGACTTCCAATTATCTGGATGACCTGCGGCTCTGGAACCAGGCCGGGCCTTCCCTGGAGGCGGATCGGGATGCCCTTCGGACCCTCTTACAGCGGCTGGGGTTCATGGTCGGTCAATCTCAGGAAATCAGACCTCTCCCGATCCAGTTGTGTCTTCTGCTCCGTTGGCGTCCGTCCTCGTGCGACCTGGCAGCACCAGTGCCTGTTGATCCAGACTCGCCTCCAGCGGTGGACGGGCCCAGCTTGGCTTAGGTCGGGAGTACCCCTCACTTTCCCCCCTTCCGCAGCTCGCGCTTTGCACGGGTGCGAGTCGCTCTGGCTGGGGGGGGATTTCGACGAGGTTTCGGGCCGGTGGCTGCTGGCCTTCCGGGACAGACACATCAACTGGCTAGAGATGAGGGCCGTCTGGCTGGCGCTGAGTCATTGGGAGTCACGCCTCTGCCGCCACGAGATTTTGATTCTCTCCGACAACTCAACGGTCGTGTCTTACATTTAGAAGGGGGGGGGGGGGGGGGGAGGGGCCCGCTTACTGACACTCTGTACGCTCCTATACCAGTTGTTTCTGTGGTGCCGGGATCGCAACATCTCGCTCCAGGCGCGTCACATCCCCGGTCGCCCGAACGTGCTGGCGGACTCCCTCTCGCGGCGGGGGAAGCTGCTACATACCGAGTGGGCCCTCAAGCCGGAGATCTTCCGGATGATCGACGCACACTGGAAGACTCAGATGGTCGACCTTTTCGCGGCGCAATGGAACACACAACTTCCCCTCTTCGTCTCGCCGGTCCCGGACCCTTGTGCCTGGGCGGTGGACGCGCTGTCGATCTCGTGGGAAGGTCTCATGGCTTATGCGTACCCCCCGGCGGTACTCGTTCCCAAGGTCCTGAGGAAACTCAGGGGCCCCAACACGGTCCTCTTCCTCATGGCTCCTTTCAGCTGGCGCCGGAGCTGGACAACTGACCTTTTGAACCTCTCCACAGATTGTGGCCCTTCCGATGGCGACGGAAACGCCTCTTCCTGCCCTCACACTTGGCAGGAACGATATTTTGGCTCAGACAATGTCTTTTTGGCTGCGCTTGGTCATCCGATCCGCATACGAGGACTCTCCCCAGAGGGGGCTTATAAGCTGCGAATTCGCGCACACGAGGTCAGAGCAGTCTCCACAAGCCTCGCCATCGATGGCAACTGTGCGGTGAGAGACATCGTGGCGGCCGTTGGGTAGCGGGAGAGTTCCAGCTTCGCCCACTTTTACCTCAGGGACCTCTCAGGCTAGCGAGAGAACCTGACCCTCGTGGGTGATGTCTCGGCGGCGCAGCTCTCCCTTCAGCGCCTCTGGCGCCCTAGTTAATGCTTAGTTGAAATCGTCGGGAATTTGCGCCCAGGACGCCTTACTAAGCATGTTACAAGGCCGAGGTATTGTGGGCAGCACCCTTCTCCTTTTCGTTATTCTTCCTATATTAGTAATGCCATCGGTAAGGATTTTGAGGAAACAAATTTTTTTTTTCTAACATGTATTTTTTGGAAAAATACTTACTGATGGCATTTTTCTAAGGGCCCTCACACCTGCCCCGCTTGCCGCCAGCTACGTTCGCTTAGCGTGAGATTGGCGTGTCAGCCCATGTGGCCTCATGGGGATGGACGGGAGGCCACCCAGGGAGTTTTTTGGGTAAGGGCTCCCTGGAGTCGCCTCCCAGTTGTGTTGCTATACACAACGGATACTTGGACTGAAATCGTTAGGCTAAGTGTACCTTCCTATTAGTAATGCCATCGGTAAGTATTTTTCGAAAAAATACAGTTTAGAGAAAAATTAATTTTTTCCCCAGGAACCTGCAGAATCTGCTGATCCTCACAGCTATCAAGGCTGACCGCACACGCGTCATGGAATACATCAACCGCCTGGACAACTACGACGCTCCTGATATTGCAAACATCGCCATCTCCAATGAGCTATACGAGGAAGCCTTCGCCATCTTCAAGAAGTTTGAGGTCAACACTTCTGCCATCCAGGTATATTGGACTTTTGACTTTATGGTGGTGCTTCCTTGATTGAACAATATCTTGAGTTGATCTGTTTATGTGCAGAGCCATGCTAATTACATTTTCATTAACTGTTAACCCTCTTAACCCCACGTCCGCATTTCCAAACTTTTGGAGGCATTGTCTTACGACTATGTATCAGTTGTAGGAGATGGATTGATCATAATTCAAGGGTATTCCTACAGGAATCGTCACGACTAAAACCGTAATGACACACAAAAGGGTTAAGATGGTAGATCATTGTGATCTGTTTCAACGACCCTTAGTCTCTTTATTTCCAAAAAAATAAAAGTCTTATTATTTCTGAAACTAGTGTTGCTTTTTGCACAGTTTCTTCCTTTACATTACCACTGTGGCCACAGATAAGTCTTTTGTTGTTGTCTTCATTTGAAAAAGAATTGAAGTTTGTCCTTGTTTTCTGAAGCATGTTTCTTTTTTGTTTGGTTATTATAATTACTCATGTGTTGAAATTCTACATCTTGCGTTATTTTACCCTTTGCGTGTCTGTAGCGGATTTAGTTGCGATGATTCCTACAGGCACCGACACCCAAAGGGTTTATATGAGACCACATACCAAAAAGGTTCTTAGCTGCTTCTTTAAGACTGCGTTGTAAAAAATCCAGCTGTGTTTTGCAGGTGTTGATAGACAACGTTAACAACCTAGACCGTGCGTACGAGTTTGCGGAGCGCTGTAACGACCCGGCAGTGTGGAGCCAGTTGGCCCGCGCACAGCTCAACCAGGGCATGGTGAAGGAGGCCATCGACTCTTACATCAAGGCCGATGACCCTTCACAGTACATGGAGGTGGTTCAGGTCGCCAGCAGCAACAGTAAGTTCGTGTTGATTCAACAAGTGTGTGATTTATGTTAACACATTACATCCTGAAGGTGGTTTTAAAAAAAATCATATTGTCCTATGAAGGCTACATTACAGATTACAGGATTGATCTACCATTTTAGTTTAAGGGTGGTGCCAGAATAGCTTGGCACCCCCTTGCAAAATCTAAAATAGAACAAGAAGCCTGTAAGGCTCAAAGTGACAGCACACAATACATTTTGATGATTTCATGATTCTGTGCCTGATCTAAACATGAAGGAAAAATTACCCTTGATTTTGTGCACAGACAATTGGGAGGACCTGGTGAAGTTCCTTCAGATGGCACGCAAAAAGGCACGAGAAACCTTCGTGGAAACAGAGCTGGTTTTTGCCTACGCCAAAACCAATCGTCTGGCTGACATGGAGGAGTTTGTTTCTGGGCCCAACCATGCTAACATCACACAGGTGTGTGTGTGTGTGTGTGTTTAATAACCCCTTATGCGTGCAATCACTATTACTGTAAATAGTACTGACGGCTGCATGCACAAGATGGGTAAAAGTTTTAATTTTCCTGTCTGAATTCAAGGAGATTGGTCAACTGTCCCGTTGTCATGCTGATAAAGCGTTACTGCGATCTCTCAAGATTGGAGAGAGGTGCTAATTAGATTAGCACTGCCCTTGAACTATCATGGTAAATCCATCACCTCCCAGTGCACAAGAGGTCATGGAGTCAGTCAACTGCAGTAGGCCCTTGGTAGAGTGCGTCGGCCCAGTGAGTTGACTTTGGCCAGATCGCCTTTGCGCACTGGGCTGTGACTTGATGGTTGCTCTCAGGGAATGCAATATGGAGTATCAGTGGGCTCAGGAAGTTTATGTCATTGTGTGAAGTTTATAGAACTGAGTTTGATATTTGCCATTGTAAAACCTCTTTTAAAGAAGCCCGCTCTTGACCCAAATGATCTGAAAAATTACAGATCTGTATCTAATTTCAAATTTCTTTCAAAATTACTAGAGAAAATCTGTTTTTGGCATCAAGAGTACCGCTTTACACTTTTTTGAGTCTTACCTCTTTGGAAGAAAGCAAGTAATGTCTGTGTTGGGAGTAGAGTCCGATACCACTGAGCATGTGTGTACAGTGTTCCCCAACCCTCTGTTAATGGGGCCGATCCTTTTCACATTGTGTACCCAGCCTTTTATCTAGTGTTATCAAATGTCACTCTGTTTCTTACCATTTTTATGCTTATGACACAGAGCTGTATGCCAGTGCCCAACGCAAACATGTCAGTCAGATGTTCCAGTCTTTAGAGTCCTGTGTCAAGACATTCAGAATTGGATCACACAGAACACAGACCTGCCTACACTACGTTTTGGCCATAGAAAACTACGCATTTTTTAACCAACTACGTAACTACGCAATTCTGAGTCCAACTACGTAATTCTGTTTCACAATTCTACGTAACGTTCAGAACCAAATTTTTCTTTATCGCGCCGATCCGTTCAGCCTGTGTTACAGCCGGCGGTGTTCCATGAGTGTGTGTGCAAGGGGGCCACTGGAATGTCTGAAATTTCAGTGAAATCCGATACCCCCTCCCCGGAAAACTCATTAAGCTGGTGCCCATAGCCCAATGTTTATCTTGTGCAGTCGACCGTTACCGATACAACGCTTCCCCTTTCTTTTCTGTCCCCTCCTCATTTTGCCTGGAAACAGTGTCTTAGTCGGACCTTTACAACTGCACTTGACATAGATCATGATGAAGCCCCAGAGATTGAATCGGCTGATGGGAATCTGTGCATTTTGCAGGCCTACTTTACACCTTTGTAGATTCCCTGCGGAATTATTTGCTTTTATCCACGGCCTTCCATCTACAAGAGGCATAGATTTTCATAAGCTCATGCATGTTGTAGAGGCTGCTGAGAATCAAAGGGCTCTGTTTGATTGTCATTATTTTGGATCGGCCTTGTTTGCATCCTAAAGTTGAGGACGTTATTACTGTTTAAAGCATAGAGTAGACTAGAAGAAGTAGAGTACGTTGCACATACTATATGAAACTGTGTGGGCATATAAATGTGGATTTCTGATACGAATGTAGTGTACGTATTAAATCCACGATCTCTGCAAATAATTGTTTAGAAATATTGTTTAGAGATTCAGTTTCAAAATTAGGTGTCACATTGTGTTCCGTCATCGAATCTATCGGTTCATTTAGCCTGAATTTTAAAAAAACGTGACACATCAGTTCACTTCGCGCATCTCACACCTTAACACCTGGCACACACCCTTGTCAGCAACCACACTGCATGTCACCTGAAGAAGGATCTTTGATCCGAAACGTCGTTCCTTGTTTCTATTTTAAAGAGTTTTCCACCACTATCTTCTGTTTTTCTTTCACATGAAACCCTAGCGGCAACAGTTTTACTACATTAAAATATAGTTAAGCTGCTCACGTGCACACACACACACACATTCACTCGCATACACCTGCATGCCTTGAACTATTGTGGTCTAATCGTAAAGGCAATAAACACGATTTCACAGTGAGACAAGTCACAGAGAACATATCGTAATAATGAAACATGTCGCTTGATGTAGCTGGACAATACATTACATGCCCAAACAGTGGGACGGATGGGTCAGGTTTGACGTTTGTTTGCATCATTAAACGTCTGGACAGTGGTTGGATAAAACTTTTTAAAAAATGAATATTGCGTGTCCCGATCGCTCTATAACGGCACTCGGATGGCAGCATCTCAAACAACTCGTGGGTTGGGTGGGAATCGTCTCGGAGGGTGGATCTAGCCTTTTTTTTTTAAGCATTCTTTCGTGAGTGGAAGAGGGACTCCAAATACCTATGATTTTTGATGCAGTTTTTACTACTCTTTTTAATTTGGATCGCTCTTTCTGTGTGGTGCTGCCAAACCATTCAGGGAGGAGGTCAAAATACTTTCAATAACTGCCCGGAAGAAGTTGGTCAAAATTTGTCTGCCGACACCAAACGTCATGTGTGTGTGTGTGTGTGTGTGTGTGTGTGTGTGTGTGTGTGTGTGAGAGAGAGAGAGAGAGAGAGAGAGAGAGAGAGAGAGAGAGAGAGAGAGAGAGAGAGAGAGAGAGAGGCGTCCCACAATTAACCTTGTCAAGTTTCGGTTGAAACTACTCATTTGCCTGAAAAACTACACATTTGGTCCGCAACACTACACATTTCAAATGTAAAGGGTAGGCAGGTCTGAGAACAAAGTGCAAATGAATAGTGACAAAACTGAGGCCTTAAGATTTTCTTGTTCAACCTCCACTGATCTCCTAGACTCGATCAGGGTTGGTCAGAACAGTATCCCCTTTTCCGAGTCGGCCAGTAATCTTCGTGTTTTTTTTTACAATGGACTGACCATAAGAGAGCATGTCAACAAGGTTCGCCAATGTTCCTTCTTTGAATTGAGAAAGATCAGTTCAATTCAACACCACCTCGCTACCGTTGCAACTAAAACGCTTGTTACCTCCCTTGTTCTTTCACGCATTGATTTTTGTAATTCCCTTTTGGCTGGTGTTCCTCAGAATCTTCTTGATAAACTAGTTATGAACTGCTCTGCCCGACTAATTTACAGAGTACCGAAACGTGAGAACATAACACCATTACTTGTTGACCTGCACTAGCGCCTGTATCTCAAAGTTCCCAGGGTCACCCTGGTCATCCCCACAGGGTGGGTTTTCCCCTCTATTCTGGGGCATGTGTTTCTGTCTACCCATGGTCCATTCACTTGTTTTAAACTCTCCCTACTGTCTGCGCTGTCTGTAGCTCTTGATATTTGATCTGTGTTGCTAAATGGTCTTAGTCGGGACGTTAAGCAATGTACAATCAATCAATTTATTTAGGCCCCATCTCATAGGTTTATTTAACGTATTGGACCGGCTGGCGACACATTCAATATTCTGGTTTTTTTTTTCACAAGCAGTGCAGGCACGTCCTGAGAAAGCCTTGTTGCTGTCGGGATGTTAAGCAATGTACAACCAATCATGTATCTCAAAGAATTGTGTCCAAGGTCTCTGTTACTTGTTACAATGCTATTAACAGTTCTGCTCCCCCATATTTGTCCTACCAGGTTCATGTTTACACGTCTTCAAGATCCCTCTGTTCAGCATCAGACATGCATATTTTCAGGGTTCCTAGTAAGATGAAAGAAGTCTAGCCAGGGCCATCGTGCCTTTTTTTTCGGTCCAGTCGCCTGGAACGACCTTCCAGCCCATGTCAGATATGCCCCAACTCTGCTTTTAAATCACTGCTCAAGACATATCTGTTTTCTTATGCATATGGTTTGATGCATTTTCAGTGCGTTAGCAATCTTTGGCAGAAACTGTTCTTGTAACGGTGTATGTGTGAGTGTGATCCTTTGATATGTGTCACTTTAGTTTTTGTAACATTTATTGTAGTGTTTTCTTTCTTGTACTTTTTGTTCTGTGATTTTTGATCTTGTAAAGCGCTTAAGAGCACCATTCATTTGGAGGTTAAGTGCTATATAAATGTACAAATGTACATTATTATTATTTATTTGATATGCATTTTCTTGTAGGCTAGACTTCTGGTGAAGTTGGACCCCGCCGCCCCCCCCCCCCCCCCCCCCCCCCCCCCACACACACACACACACACAAAGACCTGATACTGCTTAGTTGATAACAGATTTGATTGTGTGTTTGTGCAGGTTGCTGATCGCTGTTTTGACAACAAAATGTACGAGGCGGCCAAACTGCTCTACAACAATGTTTCGAACTATGCTCGCCTCGCCATCACTCTTGTACACTTGGGAGAGTACCAGGGGGCCGTCGACAGTGCTCGCAAGGCCAATAGCACAAAGACATGGAAAGAAGTAGGTTGAGCTTGTTATTTCATCTGTGATCTGTGTGCAGTCGAATTATCATTTATTATTACTGTTAGAATGTCTTAATTAAAAGATTGACATGGCTAAATGACTAAATTGCATTGTTTTAGTGATAAGTCAGATTAACCCATTTAACCTCAAGGCTGCAATTGGGATTGACCATGATAATTCAAGGGTAGTGCCAGATTGGCTTGGCGCATGATGGCGTTGGGGCTAAGCGGGTGAAAATGCTGTAGCATGGGTTTTGTAATTTTTTGGGTACATAATGAGAAATCAGTATAGTCATTATGTTGAAATTTGGAGATTTTCACCGGTGAGCAACATTCCAGAATGAAATCGTCGCTTCCACTGACACCTCTGTTATTCACCATGTACTGGTCTTTGATTTTGGACCTTAAGGCTTGCAACTGTAAGGTCTACAGTCACAGACCAGCAGTGGATTTGACAGCTGTCGTGTGTAATGAATGGGAACTGTTCCAGTGAAATGTGAGGCTGATATGGTTTCTTCTGTCTGTTTCAGGTGTGCTTTGCGTGTGTAGATAATGAAGAATTTAGGTTAGCCCAGATATGCGGTCTTCATATAGTGGTACATGCAGATGAACTAGAAGAACTAATCAACTACTACCAAGACAGTGGATACTTTGAAGAATTGATAGCTTTGCTAGAGGCAGCTTTAGGTGAGTTATCTTCTCCTTGAGATTTTTTGAGTCATGCATATTGTATTTTCCTGCTTGTAAGATGCTGTGTTAATGAACACACATTCCACCCCTTGGCAGTTGGTAGCATTTCTGTTTTCGCAATGGCCAAAATCATTGTGGCAAAAACTGCTACCGACAGCCAAAGGGTTAACCCATTTACAACAGGAGATGGATTGGCCATGATAATTCAAGGGTAGTGCCAGATGAGCTTGGCGCCTTCAGCCTTGAATTATATTTTCGAGCCATCTCCATCTCCTACGTTACCTCCAAAGTTTGGGAAATGCGTCTTGTGTTGTTGAATGGGTTACGGTTGTACTGAAAATGAAATCTAATGCAAAGAGGGCTAGAAAGTAGATGATAGATGCTAGATGTGTATTGATAACCCTATCACATATACCAAAGCTGGGTCTCTGGCTCCCAAGTGTTTTTTCCTCTCCTTTATTTTTCTTTCCATGTCAACCCATATCATACTGAGGCTAAAAGCTTCAAATGTGTACACTGCCATATATGCAAGCTACATTATAGTACTTACAGATAAGGATATAGACCAAAGGCTTTAGTTCAAGGGTGGTGCCAGAATAGCTTGGTGCCTACAGGCGCCAAGCTATTCTGAAACTAACCTTGAACTATTTTAGTCACACCTATTTCACACACTGGTGTATTCCGAATGATAAGGGTTTAAAGTGCCTGGATCTGCTTTTTTCTTTCCCAACAAAACTGAACTTTCTTAAATTTTTAAAAACTATAATCTGAATACAAATGTGTTTGTGGACACACAAAACAACCAGGTGCAAAATGATATCGTGATATTCTTGTGTGTTTAATATTGGAGTTGACCTGTACTTCAATGTGTGAGTTGCGTTTCAGGTCTGGAGCGTGCGCACATGGGTATGTTCACGGAGCTGGCTATCCTGTACTCCAAGTACAAGACAGAGAAAATGCGCGAACACCTGGAGCTCTTCTGGTCCAGAGTTAACATTCCAAAGGTCAGAAACTTTTTTACATTTTTGTCCTTTTTTTTAAATAGCTTTTGTTGCGACTGTGACTTAAGCCCAAATTGTCTTTTAAAGGAAAAAAAAATTTATTAAAAAAAATGTCCATTGGCAGGCAAGTGTGCACTGATCTGTGATTTTTTTCTAACCTTACAGTTTGATGTTGTGAGGTCCAAAATCAGGCATCAGCAACACAAATGGTTTACAGATGAGATGTTTGTTGACTCTCAATGACTTTAGGGGTAGTCATGCTCTGAACTAGCCAAAGCCATGAAATTACACTCGGAGCCTTTGCATTCATTCACTGCTTTTACAGAGAAAAGGAGAAGGCTGATTTAACCATTTTCATCCTGATGCACGTCTGCTTGAAATAAAGGTGGCGATAGGTCAAGGGTGGAACCACCCTTGAACTAGTTTGGTTGATCTATCTCTTAATCTGTAATGTGTCCTGCATAGGACAACAAGCAGATTAAAAAATATAAAAAAATCAGGGTTGATAAAGCATTACATACAATAAATTATATTTGCACATCTATCAGTGTGTGTAACGGGGTATGATACCATTTAGTATACATACTGCGGGAAATCAAAATATGTAACCAAATGTCTGATTGTTTTCAGGTGCTTCGTGCAGCCGAGTCTGCCCATTTGTGGCCCGAGCTGGTGTTCCTGTACGACAAGTATGAGGAGTACGACAACGCCATCTTCACCATCATGGCCCACCCCACGGAGGCCTGGCGCGAGAGCCAGTTCAAAGACATCATCACAAAGGTCAGGTTGCAAGGGCAATTAGAGGTCGTGCGTTGAAGATTTAGGTCAACAGTTGAGTAGGTGTTCAGTAAAAAATACGGTCTTGTTTATGGTCAGTAATGTGGTAGCGCTTTTTTGTTGCGATGATTCCTGTAGAAATCATGGTGACAAAAATCCCTACAGACAGCCAAAGGGTTCTGGTCTGTGATTTTGGATCTTTAACTCTTTCCAGACGTGTCACATCCGGATTCATAGCCTAAGACCGCGAATCCAGATGCGACACATCTTGAAAGAGATAATGGTTGTCAGGTGTGGGAAAAAATTTAGAGGGGGGGAAAAAGTGTGAATGGCCATAGCTTTTTGGGGAAGGAAGTGATTAAAGCTAGCTTCAAGCAAAGTATGGGTTTGTATTAACCCTTTTAGTCCTACAGGTGCATTTCTCAAATTTTGCAAGTGTTAAATTTTGGAAGTGTTACTTGACGACAGTGTTCCAGATGCAGGAGGTGGATTGACCATGATAATTCAAGGGTAGTGCCAGATTAGCTTGGCGCCATCAGGCGCCAAGCTAATCTGGCATTACCCTTGAATTATCATGGTCATTCAATCTGCTGCAGGGACTCGGGGCTAAATGGGTTAAGTGTGGCAAAATATAGTTATCTTTTCCACAAAAGGCTGTAACTGTGATCTGCTGTTTACCTGCAGTGATGTTTTGATGTGATAGTGACAGTGCCACAGAAATATCTGGCAGCAGATTTGTGCCAGTGGGGATAATTCTGTCATTTGTGAGGGTGTCAGGCCGGATTAAAGCGAATGGCAGTTCAACACACAATTTGACCCTTTGGCCGTCGGTTGCACATTTTTTCAACAAGAAGTGCGGCCTACAGCCAAAGGGCTAAAATGTTTCTCACTGACAAGTTTGTTGCTTTGCACAGTGCATACTTGTTACTGAGACTGTTCGTGTTATATGTATGCAGGTGGCTAACATTGAGCTGTACTACAAGGCCATCCAGTTCTATATGGACTTCCGACCCATGCTGCTCAACGACCTGCTGTTGGTTCTTACCCCGCGTCTTGACCACACGCGTGCTGTCAACTTCTTCCTGAAGGTAAATACATGCACACTTTCTGGCTTTTTAGTCAAAATTCAGGCATTGAAGTTACTTTGGCTCAGCATTTTCTGGGTATGCTGCTGTGATCTGAATGATGTACAGATTCGTATTAGGTCGTTAAGCTCTTGTAGCCTTAACCCGTTTTATCCTGATACACTGTTGCTTAAAATATTGACTAAGATAGTTCAAGGGTGGTGCCAGAATAGCTTGGCGCCTGAGGCGCCAAGCTATTCTGGCACCACCCTTGAACTAAAATGGGGGATCTATCCCCTAATTTGCAACAGAGCCTTCATAGGGCAATAAGCAAAAGTCGCAAAAGTGCTTAGAAAATGCAAAAAAAAAACCAACTTGCGTTTGGCAAACGCAGTGCCTAAGTGACTCCTGGGCTCAGTTGCACGAGTGATCTTAGTCCTGTGCAAGCCACTGAGCAAGGTGCTCCGCTGTAGCGGAGCACCTTGCTGAGTGGCTTGCACAGGACCAAGCCCACTCATGCAGCTGACCACTGGACACTGCCTGTTTTCAAGATCACCAACTTTTTTTTTTTTCTTTTAACTCGTGCATTTTGCTGGCCACTTTTGTGCCTGTGATTGTCAGATGAAAGTGATTTTTGTTGCCTCCGGTCTGTGATGTTGGAGCCCATTACAGCCATATTGGCAGTTTTTGACTATCTTCACTATTTGTCAACAGACCAACCAAGTTCCGCTGGTCAAGCCGTACCTGCGCTCAGTGCAGAAGAACAACAACAAAGCCATCAATGAGGCACTCAACAACCTCTTCATCGAGGAGGAGGACTACCAGAGCCTGCGGGCGTCCATTGACGCTTACGACAACTTCGACAACATCTCTCTGGCCCAGCGCCTGGAGCGCCACGAGCTGATTGAGTTCCGCCGCATTGCCGCCTACCTGTACAAGGGAAACAACCGCTGGAAGCAGTCTGTCGACTTGTGCAAGAAGGACAAACTCTTCAAGGTGGGCATGAGAGGAGAAAATCTTTTAAAGCATGTTCTTAATTAAACGAACATTAGTTCACAAACTCTGATCTAGAGGTCACGATCTTGGGCGAACCAGGTTGGTTCTTAATTGGATGATCTAGAGATATGGCGAACCTAGTTCGAAGTAGTTCACGAACCTCGGCAAACCATAGTTTGCTGTTGGAAAAAGTTCGCTCAACGTGTTGAGCGATCCAAGGCGAACCTTTTCTCTGATTGGTCAAAACTTTTACCCTCTTCTGCGTTGGAGATAAGAAGATGGTCACCGATTCAAACAACTATGGCGGATGACGATATTTCACTCGTGCGAAGAACAAGACCTATTTTTATTGATTTGTGGGAGGCGCAACGCTGTTTGTGGGATCGCTACTGCAAGGAGTACAAAAACAAAAAGCGTCCAAATCGTGAAGCGGCATAGCGGCAGCCATTTTGAACACCTTCGCAGACAGTAAGTACGCCGAATCAAGCAGTTCAGTTAAGAAAGAGAACCATGGCAATCCTGGTTTGCTGAAGTTCGCCTAGGTTCATTCAACCTCAATTAAGAAACAAACCAAAAGATCGCCGATCTTCTCCGATCTAGGTTTGCCGATCAAAAGTTCGTCCAATTAAGAACGGCTCTAACCCTTTGAAATTAATTTGACTGATAGTTCAAGAGAGTTGCCAGAATAGCTTGGCACCTCAGGCGCCAAGCTATTCTGGCACCACCCTTTAATGAAAATGGTTGATCTGTCTCGTAATCGGTAATGTAGCCTTCATAGGACTATATGTACATTTGTTTTTTCAAAATACATTACCGATGGCATTACTATATGGAATACACTCTATAGCCTAGCTATTTCAGCCCAAAGTTGTATCCCCTACACAACTGGGGAGGAGACAACGGGGATCCAAGAATAGGAGCCCGGGTGGCCTCCCCTTACCAGCCTATACTGGCAAGCATGTGGCGAACTCACCTCAGTTTCACTCTTCGCTCGACCGTGGACGGTCGGGCTTTTGCCTTGCTACGGTTTTTGACTGGTGTCTTCTGTGGTTTTTTACTACGACTTGGCTTTTGCCTTGGTTAGACTTCTCCTTGGATTCAGTGTACTTCGTTGGTGTGTTCTACACTTCAACGTCTTACTGTGTGGACTTAGCGCCAACCGGTTTGACTTTCAGTGAACTTCGTCCTTGGCTGCGGCCTTGGGGTTTTCGGCTTGTGACTTTACTCACGTGGCTTTGTGCCTCGTGGTGTGAGTTCGGCGCTTGAGTGTGTTCCTTCCTGCGGACAGTGTGCAACGAACGCTATGGCGGCTTCTGTTGGAAGTTGCCTCCTTTTGTGAGGTTTTGTGAGGTTTTCTGTGGCCCTCGGGCGCCCTCGTCGCCTGCCGGCCGTGCTCTGACTGCTCTTCCGACAGGATGTGTGACGAGTGTGCCGACGGGATTGAGGACCGGCAGTCTCAGATGTGGGATTTCTACAGACGTGTCCTTCCTTCCTGGTATCGACAGTCTCCCCGGACTTCTCCGCAGGATGGCGTCGCTCCGTCGGCTTCTCGGGCCCCACTTCGCTCCGGCTTCCGGGCATTCCAGCCCGCAGGTAAGTCCCCTTCTTTTACCTTAACCGCGCAGGAACTCCCTCCCTGCTCCGAGTTTTCTGAGCAGGGCAGGCGAGTATCAGAGTCGTGCTCCCCACGCTTGCGTGGCTTGAGCTCCTTTCTTTTACGTCCCCCCCCCCCCCCCCCCCGCCCCGTTGCGACCAGGCAGGCCCAGTGTGACCTTGTCACGCACACCCCACGCTCCGACGCTTTGGAGCGGGGGTCGCGCGCCCCAAAAATTGTCCCCTCCCAAATTGTCCCCTCCCCGCTCCGCCTTCCTGAGCGGGCTTGACGTGACACCTTTCTGTGCCCCCTCCCACCCGCCCCGAACTGTCTAGGCGGGCCCGGTGTGACTCAGACATTTACTCACAGGTGCGGGTTCGCGCGCCCCAATTGTCCCCTCCCCGCTCCGCTTTTCCTGAGCGGGCTTGGCGTGACACGTTTCTGCCCCCCCCCCCCCCCCCCCCCCCCCCCCCCCCCCCCCCGCCCCGAACTTTCCAGGCGGGCCCGGTGTGACTCTGTCACTTACTCACAGGTGCGGTTTCGCGCGCCCTTTTGTCCGCTCCGCCTTTCCTGAGCGGGCTTGGCGTGACACCTTTTTGTCCCCCCCCCCCCCCCCCCCCCCCCCCCTCCCGCCCTGAACTTTCCAGGCGGGCCCGGTGTGACTCGGACACTTTCTCACAGGTGCGGATTCGCGCGCCCCGTTTTTTGTCCCCTCCCCGCTCCGCTTTTCCTGAGCGGGCTTGGCGTGACACCTTTCTGTACCCCCCCCCCCCCCCCCCCCCCCCTGCCCCGAACTTTCCAGGCGGGCCCGGTGTGACTCGGACACTTCTCACAGGTACGGATTCGCACGCCCCAATTTTGTCCCCTCCCTGCTCCGCTTTTCCTGAGCGGGCTTGGTGTGACACTTTCGGTCCCCACCCCCCCGCCCCGTTCTTCCAGGCGGGCCCGGTGTGACTCGGATATTTACTCAGGTGCGGATTTGCACGCCTCATTGTCCCCTCCCCGCTCCGCTTTCCTGAGCGGGCTAGGTGTGGCACTTTCTGTCCCCACGCCCCACCCCGCCCCGACCTTTTCCAGGCAGGCCCGGTGTGACTCAGACATTTCTCACAGGTGTGGATCCGCGACGAGCAGCGCCCTCCTTGCGGCTCGGCTTGGTAGGCGGACGGTGGAGGTAGACCCTGACATACTTGCCTGCTTACAGCGGATTCGCCTTCAGCCATCTTCTTGCGGGATTCGCCCTCTGGCTCTCCTCCCGCTTCTCAGCGGTTCATCGGCCTCCTCCTCGTCTAGGATTCGGCCCTTCGCTCAGCTCACAGATGGTGGTGCTTTGGAAGAGGCCCCCGTCTGTTCACCTACTTCCTTCGCCTCCTCTGAAAAGACAGGCTTCTGCCAGGTTGATGCATTGCGGCAGGCTAGGTCGCAAGTCTCTCCCTCAGCCACATGGTGCAGGGATCTCGTCGTTGCTTCTCGGCCTGGCTTCGCCAGGACTCCTTCGGCGACGAGGAATTTTCGCAGCTTTGTGTTCGCCAGGCTTGGTGCGCTGGTCACTCTCAAGCCTTCACCGTCACTGTTCCTTCAGTGGATGCGGCAGCCGTCATCCAGGCGGGTGGGCTCCGGCTAGTCCAAATGCTTGTCCTCGCCATCTGACGGATTCGCTTCCTTATTTCGGAATTGGCGACGCATGCGGTTCTTCTTTACCTGGAGGACTCTTGGGACCTGGAGGCCTCGTCCCCGCTCATCGCCGTACCTTCCTTTTGGTTGCTGCTAACAGGGCCGCCCTCGTGCTGGGACCATACGGCGTTGAGGCGCGTCCCCTGGGTGGTGGATAGGGGGTCCCTCGTGAGAGGGGTGCACCGAATGAAATAAGGTGCCGTGAACCAACATGGTCTAAGGGAAGGTGACCCCGACAGAAAACCCCTGGTCCTCCTAGTAAGGGGGTTGGGCATGGGGGTAGCTTCCCCACCCTGCAAAAAAGGAAATAGCTACAAAAACGCCGACGAAAAGATTAACAGTAATTCCTTTCCTGGAGGAGGAAGGTTCTTCTACTAGAAGACTTATGACGTCCTGTGGTGAAAGCCAGAAGTCTTCGGAAGCCACAGGACCGAGCCGCCTCTCTCTATCCAGGGATACAACCATGGGCACATGGAACGTCAAGACCATGTACCAGAGCGGCAAGGCCGCCCAGATAGCAGCGGAAATGCAAAAGTACAACCTTTCCCTGCTAGGCATCAGTGAAGCCAGATGGACGCAGTCTGGCCAGAAAAGGCTGTTAAGTGGGGAGATGATTCTGTATTCAGGTCATGAAGAGGAGAATGCCCCCCACACAGAAGGAGTAGCACTCATGCTGTCACCAGTGGCACAGAGAGCGCTGATGGGCTGGGAACCTCTTGGGCCAAGAATTATAACAGCAGCCTTTAGAACCAAGAAAAAGCTCAAGCTGAACGTCATCCAGTGTTATGCGCCCACCAATGACAGTGACGAGGAAGAGAAACAAGAGTTCTACGACCGACTCCAGAGTGCCGTGGACAAATGTGCGGAGCGAGACATCACCATCGTCATGGGCGATTTTAATGCCAAAATAGGGGAGGACAACACCGGATACGAAGAGGTGATGGGGAGACAGGGACTAGGCTCGGAGATGAGTGAGAACGGGGAGAGGTTTGTGGACTTTTGTGCTCTAAACCGACTTGTCATTGGAGGCAGCATCTTCCCACACAGAAGAATACACAAAGCAACTTGGGTCTCACCTGACCATACAACAGAGAACCAAATAGACCATATCTGCATTAGCAAGAAATTTAGAAGATCCCTTCAAGATGTTCGAGTGAGGAGGGGAGCAGATGTCGCCTCAGACCACCATCTGCTTACCTTAAGAATGAAGCTCAAGCTAAAGAAAAGCCGCACAGAGACAACAAGAAGACAGCGCTATAATGTAGGCCTCCTGAGAGAAACTGGAGTTAGAGAAGAGTTCAAACTGGTGCTGTCCAACCGGTTTCAAGCGCTACAGGAGCTAGTAAATGAAGAGGAGGCGGTCACCACAGAGCAGCAGTGGAAGGCAGTTAGAGAGGCGCTGAACTCAACCTGCAAAGACACTGTAGGGTTCAAGAAACACCACCACAAAGACTGGCTGTCGGCACAGACCTTGAAGAAGATAGAAGCGAGGAAGCAGAAGAAAGCAGCGGTCAACAACAGTCGCACGAGAGCAGCCAAAGTAAGGGCACAGGGGGAATACTCGGAAGCCAACCGCGAGGTGAAGAGGAGTATCAGGGCAGACAAGAGGGCCTACACAGACAGCCTGGCAGCAGAGGCAGAAAAGGCAGCAGGCAGCGGCAACATGAAACAGCTCTACGACATTACCAGAAGATTGTCGGGTAAGTATGGCCATACAGAAAGACCAGTAAAAGACAAAGAAGGCAAGCCTATTGCAGACAGAACAGACCAACTCGACAGATGGGCCGAGTATTTTGAAGAGTTACTGAACAGACCTAGCCCACCCGACCCCCCCGACATCCAGCCGGCAGAGACCGACCTACCCATCAGCTGTGACAGACCCAGCCGGGAAGAGATCAGAAAAGCAGTGGCATTTTTGAAGAATGGCAAAGCAGCAGGGCCAGATGGCATCCCAGCGGAGTCTCTGAAAGCAGACCTAGAGACAACAGTTGAGATGCTGTACCCACTGTTTGGAAAGATCTGGGAAGAGGAGGTGATGCCAGCTGACTGGAAGGAGGGGTACCTAATCAAGCTTCCCAAGAAAGGCGACCTCAGCAAGTGTTCCAACTACAGAGGAATCACCTTGCTGTCAGTACCAGGAAAGGTCTTCAACAGGATCATCCTAGAGAGAATGAAGAGCTCCGTTGACCCCCAGCTGAGAGACCAGCAAGCAGGATTCAGGAAGAACCGATCATGTACAGACCAGATCGCCACTCTCCGCATCATCGTGGAACAGTCTCTGGAGTGGAGCTCCCCGCTGTACGTCAACTTTGTGGATTATGAGAAAGCATTTGACAGCATGGACCGAGAGACTCTGTGGAAACTCCTACGACACTATGGTGTACCCACAAAGCTCGTCCGCCTGATCAAGAGCAGCTATGATGGCATGACATGTCGCGTGATCCACGAAGGGCAGTTCACCAGAGAGCTCCAGGTCAGAACTGGTGTCAGGCAGGGGTGTCTGCTGTCTCCGTTCCTCTTCCTACTGGCCATAGACTGGGTCATGAAGATGACCACAGAGCACAGACGAAGTGGAATACAGTGGACACTGTGGACACAGCTTGACGACCTCGATTTTGCAGACGACTTGGCATTACTGTCCCACACTCATCAACAAATGCAGGACAAGACCACGAGGCTTGCTGACATCTCATCCCAAGTGGGCCTCACCATTCACAAACAGAAAACAAAGACAATGAGGCTGAACGCAACCAGGGAAGAACCAGTCTTGCTTGCTGGCACCCCGTTGGAGGAGGTGGAGTCCTTCACCTATCTCGGGAGCATCATAGACAAAAAAGGCGGCACTGATGCAGATGTCAGAGCACGAATCGGTAAAGCCAGAGCAGCCTTTCTCCAGTTGAAAAAAGTGTGGAGTTCCAGAGAGCTGTCACAACACACCAAAGTCCGGATTTTCAACTCCAATGTAAAAGCAGTTCTCCTATATGGAGCAGAGACATGGAGATTGACAAAAACCACAGTCAACAGAGTACAGACCTTCATGAACAGTTGCCTTAGAAGAATTTTGAAAATCCACTGGCCAGAGAAGATCAGCAACGTCAGACTCTGGGAGAGAACAGAGCAGATAACAGCAGAGAATGAAATTGGGCGAAGAAGATGGGGATGGATCGGTCACAGTCTGAGAAAGCCAGCTTCCAGTATCACTAGGCAGGCATTGTCATGGAACCCCCAGTGAAAGAGGAAAAGAGGTAGGCCGAGAAACTCCTGGCGTCGAGACCTCCAAGCAGACATCAAGAGACTGGGAACCACCTGGAGTAGAATCGAAGGAGAAGCACAGGACAGGAGTTGCTGGAGGTCTCTCGTCGACGGCCTATACCCGGGTAGGGGTGACAGGCGTAAGTAAGTAAGTAAGTAACAGGGCCGCCTACTTTTCCTCAACCATCCCTATGGCAGCGGCCGCCTATTTTGACCTTTGGCCGCGTGTTTCACTCCTACGACTTGGCACAGATCTCCCCTAGACGGTGAAGACACAACTCCGCCAGGTTCCACTCGGTGGTTCCCTTTTCGTGAGACGTGGCAGACTCTAAAGGAGACTCCGCCCCCGCTGCGTCTCGCTTCGCTCGGGCCCTCTGACGTCCCCTTCTCCACCTCCGTCGACAGTTCTTGGGTCTCCAGTCGGCAGGCAGCTGGCCTTCTACAGCGACCATAGGAGATTGCTGTTCTCAGACGACCTTTGGATCATCTGTAAAAGTCGTCCTATCTCAACTCTGCACGGAGGAATGAAGGCCTGGAGCAACATAACAGCGACAGTAGTGGTCTCCCGACGTGACTCTCCGGCGTTTTACGTCCGCCTCCTATCGTCCGCGTTCCTTTGGGCAGTTGGCACCCAGTCATTGGCGCTTTTCATGTCTTCTTTGGGAGCCGCCCGTTCGGATGGAGACAGCCAGTCTCTCCACTCAGCAGTCCGGCCGATGGATCTCGCTGCAGCCTCGATCGTCAGGCACGTTCTTTCACGTGCCGATTCTTCCGTCTTCGCGCCGGTACCTACTTGCCTTGGCGGGATCGTCTACCAGTTCCGTACCCTCCCCGTCGGCCTCCACTTCAGTCCTTGGGTCTTCTTGAGGATCCTCGACTCGTTGATGGCCAGCATATGCCAGCAGTCGCTGAATCCGTCCTTCACTTCCTGGACGACTTGTGGCTGCGCAACCTAATCACCGCGACTCTCAGAGAGGACAGAGATGCCCAACATTCTCACCTTCGCCGCCTCGGGTTCTTAGTCCACCTGGGCAAGTCCATTCTCATCCTTTCAAACCATTCTGCTCGTACGAACGGAACTCCTGATTGACATCAACCTGTTCCGCCTGCCCTTGGCTCGGCGGCAGAAGATCGCCGACCTCGCTCAGCGGTTGGAGTTAGGGGTCTCCTTCTAGGACTTTGTCTGGCTTCAGCTCCTGGGACTGCTTGGCGCGCAGCGGACTCGTTCCCCTTCCGCTGGCGCTAGAGGATACAAATGCGTAGGCTCGCCACGGCTACTACACCTCCTCCTACACTGGCACCCCTTCATTGGCACCCTGACGGTTCCGTTGTTACCCCACTTCCCGCCCCCGCCTCGGGCGTGGGCGGATCTGGCGTTCTGGGCGTCGGGCGTGTCCCTGTGCTCCCCTCCGCCCCGGTGATCCCTCTGCACCGACGCGAGCCAGTCCGGCTGGGGCTCATTACTGTTCCGTACCTGACCTCGGACCTTTTGCCTGGGGACTTCGCAGACAGTCACATCAACTGGGAGTTCTTCTGGGAGAACTGGGAGAATGTGATGATAGCAGTTGGGATGGCCCGTTCGCCTGGCCTGAGACTCTGACCAACCAGGAGGTTCTCGTCTGCCAGACAACTCGACAGTGGCGGCCCTTGATACAGAACCAGGAGGCACTCGCTGGCCTTCCCGGTGCTTCCTCTTTTCCTTTCCTGCTCTGGTGCACGGACCCGGACTTTGCTCTTCGAGCCCGCCACTTCCTGGAGTGGTCCCTGCGCCCAGACGTCTTTCGTCTGATCTGCTCGAGATGGGAGACGCCGCTAGTCGACCTGTGCTGCCAGGTGGAACTTCCAGCTACCGCTGTTTGCCTCTCTAGCTCTGGACCATCTCACCTGGGCGGTAGACGCGCTCTCCTTCCTGGGTACGGACTGATCTCGTTTACCTTCCCCCTTCGGTGCTGGTGCCGAAGTTCCTGCGGATTCTGCTGGTTTGCTCCGCTGTTCTCTTCCTGGTGACCACCCCTTCATTTGGACCAAGAGCTGGACCTTGGATCGGCTCGTTCTTGCAACGGAACCGGCCCTAGAGCTCCCCACCCCGACCACGACGCTCGAACAGCTCCGCCCGGCTCTCTTCCACCCGTGCCTGGAGCTCCTCCTCCTTCACGCAGGGAAGTTGTCCAGCAAGCCCTCGCCGCTAGAGGTTCTCGGATGCCTCAGTGGCGGCAATGGCAGCAGCTCGCAGACTGTCTACCAGGAATGTGTGCGAAGGCAAGTGGAAGATCTCCCAGTCGTGGGGCGCCGCCCAGCGGCTCCCTCCCCCACGAGTCTCACTAACCCCTACTGGCCGAATTCTTATGGCGCTTCGACGATCAAGGATAAGCACCTTTTACCGTCAAGGGTTACCGCTCCGTGATCGCACACACTTACCGCCACCAGGGCCTATCGGATCCGGCCCTTGCAAAGACCTTCGAAACCTTTGGCTCGTTTGCACTCAGTGTCCTCTCTCCTGTTCTCTCATACCTCGGTGGGACCTCACCTGGGCACTGACGTGGCTAAATACAGACGACTTCGAACCCCTGCCTTTGGCATGGTTCGCCGTCCGGACCCGGAAACGTGTTCTTCCTGGTGCTCGCCACGGCTTTCGCGTGAGCGAGCTGCTGCGCTCTCGGTACACCCCACAGGTTGGCAGTTCGAGCTTTGGCCCAACGCAGCTTCTCACCAACCCGTCCTTCAGGCTGAGAGCCGGCCTCCCTCGGCTGCTCCCCAGATGCTGACCGTACATCCGTTCAGAGGGACGACCGACCCCACGGGGCGCGTCAACAGGACCCAGTCCGGGCAATGCAAAATTCCTGCATCACTCACAGCCCAACCGACTAAGGCGTACCCGCCTCTTCCTTCCACCTTCATCAGGCAGGCCGAGTAGCTCGGCCCAGGCATTTCGCACTGGCGGCGGTGGGTGACTCGTTGGCCTTCCAAGACTTCTCCCCGAACAGGGATAGACGGTTACAGATCCAGGCGCATGAAGTACGAGCAGGTGCCCCCAGAGCGGCCTTTTGACCGCAACTGCTCGGTTCATGACATTGGGACGGCGGTAGGCGGGTGTGCAGTACCACCTTCGCCCGCTTCTACCTCCGCGACCTATCCGGCCAGCGTGACTCCCTGGTCTTGATGGGCGACATCTCCGCGGCCCAGCACTCCCTCCGCGCACCACAGGCGCCATAGGCACTTCTTCGTTGAAATCGTCGGGAGTGCTCCTTGTGGACCAGCGGAGGGTGTTAGGTATAAGGGGTTGGGTGTCGGCACCCTCCTCCTCTTTGCTATTCTTCCATATAGTAATGCCCTCGGTAATGTAATTTGATAAAACAAATTTTTTTTCTAAAATGTATTTTTTTGAAAAATACTTACCGATGGCATTACTCGGATGGCCCTCCCACCTGCCCCGCTTGCCTCCTTGGCTAAGTGTTTTTGGCTACGTGTGAAACTGAGGTGAGTTCGCCACACGCTTGCCGGTATAGGCTGGTAAGGGGAGGCCACCTGGGCTCCTATTCTTGGATCCCCGGTGTCTCCTCCCCAGTTGTGTAGGGGACACAACTTTGGGCTGAAATCGCTAGGCTATAGAGTGTATTCCATATAGTAATGCCATCGGTAAGTATTTTTCAAAAAAATACATTTTAGAAAAAAAATTCATTTTTTAAAAATCAGCCTCGGGATGTAATGGCTTAAAGTTTGTGAACTGTGGCTAGATAGTGATGGACTGTGATAGTTCAAAGGTCGTGCCTCATTATCTGGGTACCTTGGGATGTGCAACTAATCTGCTAATGCCCTTTTCCCAGTTGCCCAGCTGATCTGCACAGGCGTCGGTTGATTGATGGTACTTGGTCTTGTGCCAGCCACTCAGCAAGGTGCTTCACTGTAGCAGTGCTCCTTGCTTAGTGGCTTGTGCAGGACTAACATTATCATGCAACCAGTCCAAGTCCTCTATCATGGTTGAGTTTTCTTCTGCAACTGATGCATAGTCTTAACCCTTTGGCTGTCAGTGGGTTGTTTGTCACTGATGCCTGCAGGAATTGTCACAGCAAGAAGTGCTACCGACGGCCAAAGGGTTAAGAGACCATGTCAGGGTGCCTCACTCATGTAGAAAAAGGATGACAGGCTTCAGTCCTGGAGACTTGATTCAGCTTATTGAAATCCCAGAAAGCAGAATTTCAGCGTTTAGTTCGGATAAACAATCATTCAGCCAACTTGTTCCATCTGCAAGAGGTATAAATTCTCATGAGACCTTGCACCCGCAGAGACTCGTGAGAATTTATGTCTCTTGCTGGTTGCGGATTAAGGCCAGACACTACACCCCAAATATGAGGTGGTTTTTTTTTTGTCTGTCTAGAATCTGTTCTAAACTGTTGATGTATTTTGATAGGGTTTGGTGAGCTGAGACAAAAAAAAGTGGTTTTTGGGTGTGTAGACTCCCCGTTGCCCTGGAAACCAACCAAGATGGCTGCTGTATATACATTTTTAGTACAAATTCATCGCAATAGATCTCAAACACTTCTAAATTCTTTGTCAAAACAACTACATTTTGTCAGGAGGATTTTATTCTGAAGCTGTTTGGGGGAAAAAAAGTTATTCATGATGAAATATGCTACATGAGCTGATAGAGGGAAAATTTTGATTTTGGGGAATTGAATAGCCACAACTTTTTTCTCCCTGGTGCAATCACAAAATCCTTCTGACAAAATGCAGCTAAGCGAATAACAATCATAACTGCGAAGTTTGAATGCTGTGCCTCTTCAGGTTTATGAGATCTATTCAATCAAAGATGGAAAAAAGTGAAAATGAGAAAAACAGAGAATACGGTAAACATCAACCTTTACTTTGTTGTAATTCAGCTGTGTCATAAATATGCGAATTATGCTGTATAAACATATTTTGCATGAGAAAATGAAAAGCAAAAGGTTGAAGTTTCTGCCTGCAGGTAAAAAGTCAAAGGAAACTGTCATGTGCACAAAATGTCTGCTGTACCGTCACTTCAGATACACCTGAGCGATGTGTAAAACCAAATTTCTTTATCATTTACTTCCCATTGCTGACGTCGCGAGCATCTTTCATCAATTCAAGTTTTTTTTGTGTTGCGGATTTCACCGTCGTCTCATTGGCATTTACAGTATGAGGCTTAGGAATGTTTTCTTTCTCTCTCTCTCTAATCGGGTTTGCCTGCTCGAACACATCTCTCTTCGTCTGTTCAACCTCGCAGCTGCTAGCTGAGCACCACACAACTTCTTCGAAGCCGTTGAAGACATTTCCAACAATTACAACTGATGGACTTTGTGAAATAGCTGCTGAAGTGATGTAAAGCTTTGAAAATGCGTGATCTGAATGAGCGATTCTCGTATTTTGATCGAGTGGTACGCCATGCCTAATGGTGCATTGTCGGATGGTCGGAAAAACCTGGAGCCTGGCCGGAAAAACCCGAAGCCACCCGGAACACTCGGCGTGCTCTGCTCATTGGTTGGTTTTCGAAAAAAGTATTATCTCATTAGCGTAACGTCCGTACAAGGAAATCTCAGCTCGTTCGTGACATTAGTTTCGTGCCAATATCTATTTATAGAGCCTTTGTGGCCTTCAGCCGGTTTGTGAATTGGAAAGTAGAAACGGAACCAGTTCGAATGGACCCAAACATGGCGGCATTCGTCGCTCACAAAGTGGTGTCGGGGTCCAAACATTGAATATTTTCGAGCAAAAGACGTCACGAACCCTTGAAACATTGAGCAGGTGCTTCACTTTATTTATTTTTTTTACAGCAAATAAAAGGTATTTTGTGATATTTTATGGTTGTGGCCAGGTTCTAAGGGGTTCAAACAACCCCAAAATCCACTCAACCCAAAAACACTTTTGAACACCCAAAATGACTTTTTGGGGTACCGTGTCTGGCCTTAAAATTGTTAAAACTGCAGGAGCTGCCACCATCATACTTGTAAATTCTTCACAAACCAACACGGTGAAGCAAGGGCTGGTAGATAGAGTACGGATACCAAGGGAAAGTGCTTAGCGCTGGACAGACATTGAAACAAACAGATTGGAAAATGCCTGCCTCTATCAATTTTTACCATTGCCAACTTTCACTAGTGTAAACACCATTTCCTCTGTCTCTCCAGGACGCGATGATGTACGCAGGCGAGTCGCGTCAGGTGGAGATCGCGGAGGACCTGATCGAGTGGTTCCTGGACAGCAACAACCACGAGTGTTTCGCTGCCTGCCTCTTCCAGTGCTATGACCTCCTGCGGCCTGACGTCATCCTTGAGCTGGCCTGGCGACACAACATCCTCGACTTTGCCATGCCCTACATGATACAGGTCATGAGGGAGTACATCACCAAGGTCAGTCGACGCAGTTGGCAGTATTACACTCAGTAGTAGCTTGCAGAACCCCTATAATGTGCTTGCATTGAGGAACAGCTGGATTTCATGTTGGTCACACGCCTGTCAAAAATCAGGAATTCCTGAAATCAGGACTATCCCGTTTCAAGAAATCCAGAGTTCGGAACAGTGTGACTCAAATCAGTCCCCTTATCCTTCACAGGTAAACCATTTCAGGCTGCTCAACTTTTGCATAGCTTGAGTTGGGAGCTTCACTGCCTGCCCCTCGTCCAAGCCATGAAGTTTATATGGAGAATACCAATAAACTGAAAGCCGAGACTGGTTTGATTTTCAAAGTGCTGGTTTTGACATTTGTGACTTATCTCTTAAACTCCCAGAACTAAATGCCTTCCATTCTATTGAATGGAAGTCATTTTGTTCTGGGAGTTTAATAATAATAATAATAATACCGGTATTATATGGGCGCTTTTTCTCAATTTTTGGGGCGAATTGACTCCAAGTGCCGTGAACTGAAACCCAACACACACACTCACGTGACAGACACAAATTTACTCTGAAGACAAACACAGTACAAGACAGACAAAGGGTCAGCTCAGCTACTGAAGTTACAGAAGTTTTTGATCGCTTGTATTTCAAATTTATAAAGTGGCCTGAAACCTGTACCAAAGTGTGTGTGGGGGGGGGGGGGGGGGGAGGGGGGTGGAAGAACCGGAGTACCCAGAGAAAGAACCCCCGACGGTCCGCCTGAATTAACAGTGACACCAGAGGAGAAAAGTCCGACGCCAGAACCTGTTTTCGAACCTCACACCTTTGGCATTGGTGGCAGGCGCCTTGACCACTGTGCCACGGACCGTCCTGTGAATCTGATAATCTAGATTGATGACTTTGTTACTTTTTCTTCTTGTGTGTTGCCATTGTGTGTGTTTTGACATTGTAAGATCAAACCATGTGATAACGTCTGTTCGCGTCTGTACAGGTGGATAAACTTGAGCAGTCAGAGGCAGTCAGGAGCGAGGAGGAACAAAAGGCCGAGGAGCGCCCCATTGTTCTCGGTATGAGCTTTTATTTCAGCGTCAGCCGTGCAGGACATGGAACAACTGTGATAGTTCAAGAGTAGTGCCTGATTACCTTGGCTTGTCCATGGGTCAAGTGAATCAGGCACTGTTCTTGAACTGTCATAGATGTTGATCAGTCTTGGGCAGCTTGTTTATTTTGCTTGTTCACTTGCATGCTGAAAGGCCTGGAATTGCAATAAGCACACTAAAATTATGCCTTTTCTCTTAAACCACAATTTTATTCCTGTTTTTGTTGTTACTTTTTTTCTAGAATTTATTGTAAACATTTTATTGTGGTTAGTATAAGGTTTGATTGACTTATTATTGGAAAAAACGTTTGATTTATTATTGGATAATTGATTATTTTTTATTATTTGATTCTCTGAATGTTTGGTAAACTGGTTGATTATTTGATAAATTGACTGATGGTTTAACTCATTCAGCCCTGACACACCACAATCAAGACATGGATCGAGCATGATAGTTCAAGGGTGGTGCCAGAATAGCTTGGCACCCGTTGGTGCCAAGCTATTCTGGCACCACCCTCGAACTATCATGCTCAATCTGTCTCTAGAATTGTAATACAGTTCTTCAGAGGGCAACCTGCAAAATTTGGGGATTTTTGTCCTGGGGCAGAATGTGTTACTAATGGATTGATTGGCTGACTGACTAATGAAATGATTGATTTTTCTGTTGACAGGCGAGCAGCAGCTGATGATCACAGCTGGCCCTGCCTCTTACATGCCCCCTGGCCAACCTGGCTATGGAGCAGCGTATGGTGCGGGAATGCCCCCTGGTGGGATGCCCGCCGGGATGGCTTACGGATACAGCATGTAACATCATAACATATCCCCGTTACATCACCACCACAGTGCAGGTCATCTACGCTGTTACATCCTCCCTGCCTGTCAAAAAAAACTTTGGACTCTTTGCTAATTCGCTAAATTGAAATTGGAAAATGTGTTTTGACTCTTTACAGTTGGTGTGAAAGATGACTAAATTATGTGTTGGTCTGTGAGTTGTGATTTCCGACCTTACGCCGTATGCCGTAAGGTCGGAATCGCACTCGCAGACCAGTGGATCGATCATGTTAAAAGAACTATCTGTGCATACCGCCCAGAACGGGAGGTGTGGGCATAGGTCTTCTGTTTCACGTTCATACTCGTAACTGTCTTGACAAGCAAAGGGCATTGACAGAGTTTGTTTTCCTGGTTGCGAAACCCAGTACTTGCTAGTCTGGACATTTGCATTGGATTAATTAATTGTTACAGCAGAGAAGAGGGAGCCAGAAAGAAAAAGGGGAAAATGCTGTTCGCATGTCTGTTGAATGATGTACACTTTCTTTTTGTTTTGCAGCAATATGGATCGTGGTTTAGTGTATAATTATACATACAAAATGGTGTACTGTATGTGATTTTTGATTGACTGCTTTGTTTTTTCTTTATTAGTCGTGGCGTTAGTCTGTTGGCTGAGTCAGGAGTCAGCATGTTTTCTGCGATGTTTTAAATGATTTGGTGTGCTGCGCGATTGTTCGATGACTTATGAGGTGATTTGTGTGAAGCGAGATTGAGTGAGAATTGACGTAGACACTTTGTGAGACACATTCCCAATTACTCTGCAACGCTTTGATGTTTGCTAGTGTTACTAGCAGCTATAAATTAGCTTTGTTTTCTTACGTGGACTGCTGTTGCATGCTTTTTAACCTCCTTGTGTGTACAGCCTTTTGTATTGCAACATTATGGGTGGCTGCATGCACAAAGGGGTTAACCTTTTGGCTGTTGGGAGTGTTGTTTTTTTTGTCGTGATGATTCCAGCAGGAATCATCGTGACAAAAAATGCTACCGACTGCCAGAGAGGGTGGAAGGCATGCTCGAGTTCTCACTGTCTGACTGATAGCACTGAACTCCATGCAAAGATTTTCCTGATTAAGTGATAGAATTTCTGTGTGTAGCATTGTGACTGATTGTCACTTGTACCTGCTTAACCCCTTTCTGCACGCAGCCACTGGCACTGTTTGTAGTACCAGTGGCTGCAGAAATAAGAGGGTTAATAGTGAAAGTTTGTCTGTAGCTAGCACTGTCATATAGTTACCTGTGATCGCCTACTGCACTTCACTTTTACTTTTCCCCCAAATTGTACACTTAAACGTGTACCTGATTAGCAGATCGTACCAAGATGTAATCGGATGCTTGTAGATTGCTGGTGGCAAATAACAGTTTTAATTTGAAATGGAGACAAAATGTGATCAAAATTCTTGTTATTTATTTCTGTACCGTATTCCCTGCATGTGTGAAAGATATCTACATTAGTCATATCCCATTATATAATACATTGACACAGAATTTGTTAAATGTTCGTAGATGAACAGTTGTACTCTTGTTGTGCTGAGGTGTTGAAAAATTAGATTTGGGTTTAATTAGCATGTAATATCAAGTTGGAAATCAATAAATCAATGCCAGTTTGTATGTGTTCAGCTTGTAACGTCAAACCTTTGAAATACTCTTGTCAACCGAACTGCTGTCCGTTTGCGACATGCGAGAATTTGCCGTTTGTCATGTTTCAGTCTAAGCCATCCTTTTTTTTAAGCAAAGGGCATAGGTTCTCACGAACACCTCCTTATGAAAATCAGAGCCGCTGCAGCTGCGGAAGCTTATGAGAATCTATGCGTCTTGCAGATTGAGGTCGGTCATATGTTCCTCCTCATATACTGACCAGCAAAAGAAATGCAACATCATTCAAGTCATTAGAAACACTAAAGTGACTAAAGTGTTTCTGATGACTCGAGTAATGTTGCATTTCTTTTTCTCGTCGGCTTATCAAGGGGGTCGATTTAAGCTTACGACTGGTTATGTGAAAATGCACTGAACGCAGTGGGTATGGGCAAAGATGCGGAAGCACATAGGCGCAAAGACACGGAACCAACGCATAAACTGAAACCAACCATGTAAATAAACAGTTTCTTAATAGTTACAATGCATGCTTGTCCCAAAACAAGTTTAGATTTTTTTTCTGTTTTTCTTGCATATTATGGGAAAATGACCTTTCCTGGTCGACTGTCCTCATTGTAGTTGATAAATTTAGTCTTGTATATGCAGCTGATAAAAACAAGCAAACAAGTTTGTGTCAGTGTAGAACATAGTTTGTAGAGAAAACTTTCCCACTCTGAATGTTAAATTGAGAACCCACTGTTTTGCCTGTTTTAATTTCTTTCCCATTTATATAGTGCGTATTTAGAGCAAACGTTGATGTAAGCGGTGTGTCATGCACACAGTAGAATCGAGTAGTGGGGTACGCCGCTCACAGTTGTTCTCAGTAGGTGTACGGTTAATGTGGGTCTTTCTGATGAGTGCAGATTTTGTTTTCAGGTAGTCGATTGATGTTAAGTGGTGTGTGAGACATTTTGACGTTGAAATAATAAAGTTTGCGTCTTCAGAGAGAAACTGAGTCAGAGTTGTTTTGTTGGAAACCGGGAATACAGCAACCATTAATTTTGTCAGTTCATCTATAAACGGCATAGATTCTCATGGTCTCTTGCAGGGGCTCAAGAGAATCTATGCCGCTTGCAGGTAGGGTTCAGCCCTGTTTTACATCTGTGCTCCTTAGGAAGATGTCATGGGGGTTTGAGCATGCCACTGTTGTAAATTGCTCTTTTAAGTTGTAAAGATATTAGCCCAGAATTTCTTCGCCGTCACTCCCCCTGCTGCTACATGTTTCTATCCAACAAAACGCATCTTGGTTTCACTGGCCAACCCTTCACGCTTTTGGACCCTTTGGGAGAGGTTTTCTTGATCAACATGATTACCTTCAGAATTACAAGGGCAGGAAGCAGGCAATCAGCCTTTGTTTTTTACCTTTTGACCCTAGACCTTTGGGTTAATCTTTGACCCTTGACCTCCAGTGCTTCAGACCCTGAACTGTATCAGTGCAGGTTCGTCCTCGGTCTTGTACTTTGGTTGACTTTTTTTTTTTTTTTTGCTTTTCGTTATTTTGTCTGTGTTGCCCTGTGGTTGCTGTGTGTGAATAACTCATTCAGCCCGGCGCACGTATTTCCCAAATTTTGGAGGTGTCACCTAACGACTATGCACCTGTTGCAGGAGATGGATCGACCATGATAATTCAAGGGCAGTGCCAGATTAGCTTGGCTCCGACAGGCGCCAAGCTAATGTGGCACTACCCTTGAATTATCATGGTCGACCCATCTCCTGTGTAGTGCGTCGGGGCTGAAAGGGGTTAATGTATTTATTTGACATCTTTCGCTCATAACTATAGTTCATTTTTACGTCCGTATTATCATTTGTCCCATCTGACCACCGCGTACATATGAGCTTTCGCCACTTCTTGGGACAGCGTTGCTTGGTGATTGTGTTTGTCCGTGTGTGCGACGAGAACAAAAGACTACAAATGGGAGCTCGACTGGTGTTGTGAAAATATTGTTTTTTTTTTTTCCTTTTGATTGTAACTCAGGCTAATCTGAATGCACACTGATCTGTGATTCAGGATTGTACAGCCTCTAGTTGGTAAGCAAAGGTCCTTGGGCTGAAGTTGGCTGCAGTGGGCCCACGCGTGGCTGTGGCCGATGGTCTTTTGCTTACTGGGTAGCCATGAGGTCCAGCATTGCAGACCAGCGTTTGTTTTGAAAGTTTGCTAGATAGTTCATTCATGCTCTTGTGTTTGTCTTTCTGCAAGTTTTTGTAGAAAATTCATCCCTGCTTTTGTAGTTTAGATGTGTTTTCAATTTTGTCTGTGCTTTCAGCAGACAGACTTGGATGTATATTTATGTGCTGGCCTGCGATTTTGGTCCTTACGGCTGAAGCCATAAGGACCCATATCACAGAGCAGCACACATTACTGGGCTACAGGTGACTGAATTTCAAATTTCAAGCAGTAGTTGAAAGTTTGATGTTGAAAGCGATTGTATCGGTGGGACATGTTTGCGTATAAAACGAGTAAAACTTCAGTGTTCTAAAGGCGAGAGAGGGTAGGTGTGAACTTTTATAATGAGAGAAGGGGAGAAAAATCTTTCCTGCTAGTGTCGCCGTTTATTTTCCCGTTTCTGTACTGTACTGTTACATTTTCGTTGGTTGTTGATTGGCCAGAGAACTGTTAGGAATTTTACGGAGATGTCGTCTGTCCAGTTTTTTTAAAAAAAATGTTTGGTTTCTGTTTTTAGAGAAGTATATTTTGATGTTACCATATGAATGTGTGTACTTGATTATCAGTCATATACAATTATTCGATCATCTGTGTTTAAACCATTTTCGTTAACCATTGATTCATTTGATGATTTTTGTTCATGACCAAAAGTTTGCGTTTTTTTCCCGCTGGATTATTGAGCGCTGCACACTTTTTCATTGGAATACCCAGATTTTGTCAGGTCGACAGTTACTCAAAGAAAGAAAGAAACTCACTTTGAAAGAACAGGCACGAAACAGTAAACTCGTGGGTGACAGTCTTCAGTCCTGGAAGCCGATTCCGCTTTTTCAAATTCCCAGAAAGCTGAATTTCAGTTTTTGGTTCAGGCAGAACAACCCTTCAGCCTTCTGCAAGAGACATAATTTCTCATGAACCCCAGTGGAGAATTCATGTCTCTTGCTCCCCGTAGATCATGTTAGTCCTTGGACCTCTTACAGTCATTTCATTTTTTTGCACAGTCACCAATGAGTAAACTGTTTGCTTGTTCTTCAAAAGCGTGTTTAATTTTTTTGGGTGTGGATTTTGACGGTTACTCAGCATTGAAACGCTGGCAGAGGCACAAATTCAGTGGGAGGTGAACCATTGTGGAAAAAAACAAACTGGGCGTTTGTGGGGGAGAGGCCGAGGAGTGTATATGATTTGTAGCCGACCGTGTAGGCACATATGTAACAAAGGCATGGATTGTAACGGATTTGGCCGACTTGGGCTCCTACTAGACCTGTCTAAACATGTCACGAATAAAATACATGTATATTGAACTGTATGAAAATCCTTTGTTGTGTGTCTGCATCAAGTGTATAAGTGGGAGATGGATTGACTGTGTCAAGGGTAGTGCTTTGATAAGCATGATGGACCATGGAGTGGCCTTGCAATGATGGCTTTAATGATGGTGCCAGATTGGCTTGGCCCCTTGCCATGTGCAAAGCTTGTTACTGTTCAGTGGCGGGACGTTAACCCATTTAGCCCCAGCGCCCTACGGCAGGAGATGTATTGACCATGATAATTCAAAGTTTGTGCCATATAAGCGATGTACAACCCCCCCCCCCCCCCCCCCAGCCCGTCGATCGCAAGGGAAGCAACTATGTTATTGTATGACTGGAATTTTCATTAAAGTAGATTTGTTCCCTTGGATTGCCGTATGAGTTTACTCTCCCTTTTCAGTCCCCTTCTCCCGTGTATTCGCTAACCCACAGCCGGCACTAATACATATTATGTACATATGTGTAGCAGCGTGTGTGTGTGCGTGCATAAACGTGTGTGTAGGTCAGTGTGCGTTTCCTCCTCGTTTAGCTGAATACGCGTGTCTAACTTTGCATGTTTCTAACGAATCCTCCTCGTCCCGTAAACTGAGACGGAACCCCCGCGTCTGCGGCCGAGAAAAGTTGAACCGTCCCAACTGCAAGAGGCATAGATCCTCATGAGCCTCCGCAACCGCGGAGGCTCATGAGGATCTATGCCTCTTGCTGAAACCACTCCGTATTGCTTTGACAGCTGGGGATCTTTGGCGTGATGTTATACATTTTCAGTGATTTCAAAAACACAATCGGCGTCCACCACGATGAATACAGACATTCTCACCTTTTATTGGCTACGGCCCAGACATCTCAGCCATACACCCATTTACATTTTCAATACAGACATCGCCCGCCCGCGTTCGCACTTATATCTTCTTGTGCGTGTTCTGACTATGTAAGACCGGCTTAAGGAGGAGGACTAAAGAAATAAGGCGCCTTTGAAAGCACATTAATTGCCTTGCGGCTGTAAGATGTAATCATGTTTCTCATGGGCCCGTGCGGCCGCACGGGCCCATGCGAATTTATACCTCTTGTTGTGTGTGGTTCGGCACAATTTACGTCTATCTCAACTGCTTTGGTGGGTACAGTTTTTAGGGTGATTCGCCTTGTGACCGCTCAGTGTGCCAAACAAAAGTTACTACAACAGAAAACTAAGGATGCAGACGCTGTACAGATGGGGATTTAGCTGAAAACGCTTTTTATCTTTGGAACGCGCTGAAAATAACCAGGCTCAGCTGGCCAGCAAATGTCAGTTTAAAATATGGATTATAAGGTGATTTGGTGCACTAAGCCAAAGCCACACAGGTTTTTGGTTATTCACAGCGTTCAGTGTCACACTGGTTGTCTCCCTCGATTCGCTACCGCTGATCAGCGGTGAGTGAATCGAGGGAGACAACCAGTGTATATCTGTCACAAACATGGATCACAAGCAAATCGATATCAAACATGCAAGAAAGGATTATTATGGACAACTAAAAAATATCTCCAATAGTAACTGTCAATATGTGTGAATGTTGAGAGGCCTGTAAATCACAAACAAGACAATGACTGATGCGCAAGCCAGATTTAAAATTGAAGTACGACGGTTACTTACTTACTTATGCCTTGCACCCCTACTGGGGCATAGGCCGCCTACAAAGGATCTCCAAGAGTCTATGTCCCGGGCTCTCCTTTCCACTTGGTTCCAACCCCACCCGGGTCTGCCCGGGGGGACTTGGGTGGGGTTAGGTATTTTTTAGTTCCCAGGGTCACCCTGGTCAGCCCCACAGGGTGGGTTTTTTCTCTCTATTCTGGGGCATGTGTTTCTGTCTACTCTTTGTCCATTCACCTGTATTTGCCTTTTTAAAACTCTCCCTACTGTCTGCACTGCCTGTAGCTCTTGATATTGGATGTGTGTTGCTAAATGGTCTTAGCTTTATTTAGGCCCCATGTGTTAGGTTTATTTAATGTATTTGACCGGCTGGCGACATACATTCAATGTTCTGTTTATTTTTTTCACAAGCAGTGCAGGCACGTCCTGAGAAAGCCTTGTTGCTGTCGGGACGTTAAGCAATGTACAATCAATCAATCAATCGTCTTCTGCAGGCAGCTGATTGGTTCTATTCCAGAGTTCGTTGTTGCTGATGGTCTCTGGCCAATGGATATTTAGGATCTTGCGCAGGCAGTTGTTAATGAAGACTTGTATTCTCTTTGTGATGGCAACTGTTGTTCTCCAAGTTTCTGCTCCGTATAGAAGAACTGCCTTGACATTGGTGTTGAAGATCCTGACTTTGGTCTTGGTTGATAGTTCTTTGGATCTCCAGATGTTTCTCAATTGTATAAATGCTGTTCGTGCTTTCCCTATCCTTTGCTTGACATCTGTATCTGAGCCTCCCTGTTTGTCGATGACGCTACCCAAATAAGTAAAGGCATCCACCTCCTCCAGTGCTTCTTTGTCAAGCGTAATCGGGTTGGTGGTGGCTGTGTTTGTCTTGAGTATCTTACTCTTGCCTTTGTGAATATTGAGGCCAACCTGTGCGGAGGTATCTGCTACTCTGGTTGTCATCTCCTGCATCTGCTGCTGAGTGTGTGATAGTAGGGCCAAGTCATCTGCGAAGTCCAGGTCAGTTAGCTGCTTCCAAGGTGTCCACTGGATTCCATTTCTTCTCTGAGCTGTAGAGGTCTTCATAATCCAGTCAATCGCCAGTAGAAAGAGGAATGGCGAGAGAAGACATCCTTGTCTGACGCCTGTCCTCACCTGGAATGCCTCAGTGAGTTGCCTTCCATGTAGTACGACGGTTAACTACAGCTTAATTCATGCTCAGTCATGACAACGTGTAAGTTATTTTGCACGTTGCCGGTAATGGATTAACTCATTCAGCCCCAGCACATCACAACACGACATGGATCAACCATGACAGTTCAAGGGTGGTGCCACAATAGTTTGGCACCCGTGGGCGCCAAGCTATTTTGGCACCACCCTTGAACTATCATGGTCGATGTCTTCTGAATTGTAATGAACCCTTCAGAGGACAGCTAAAAAATTTGGGAATTTCGACCGGCCTGGGGCACAATGAGTTAATTTTTTTTATTATGACACAATACTAAGCTGAACAGGCCGGAAAAGAAGTACTCAACGGAAAAAGAAACACGCTTAGAAAAGACAGTTACAACACAATTTAATAATATTTCGGGTAAATACCCTTTTGCAAAATAGACAAACCAACAAAATAGAGAGATCAGTCACTATTTATCTTCATTTATTGCAAGAAGGAATGTGGTTTTGGTGATTCCTGATTGGAATGATCGGCCGCATTCCTTCTGCGATAAATAAAGATAAGTAGCGGTATTTGTTTGTTTGTCTATTTTGAACTGAAAAGGGTATTTACCCGAAATAGTAATAAATTGTGTTGTAAATGTCTTTTCTAAGAGTGTTTCTTTCTCCGTTGGGTACTTCTTTCCATTTTACACGCTTGGCAGTCACCTTTTTGGTCTGGGTTGAGTAAACTGAGCAGATTTCCCAGTGAACTGAACATAAACGGAGAAGCAAAATAAAGTGTTAACCCGTATCATTCGGAATACACCGGTGTGTGAAATAAGTTTGACTAAAATAGTTCAAGGGTAGTGCCAGAATAGCTTGGCGCCTCTAGGCGCCAAGCTATTCTGGCACCACCCTTGAACTAAAGTCATTGGTCTATATCCTTTTCTGTAAGTACTATAATGTAGCTTGCGTATGGCAGTGTACAAATTTGAAGCTTTTAGACTCAGTATGACATGGGTTAACACAAAACTTTAGACTGGACGTGTGAGTCAATCCGGAATGGTAGAAATGCAGCTTAGTGTTGAGACCCAACTGTTTAGTTCGTGTGTCTGTGCTTATAAAAGACACCTCCGTTTGTCTCACTGCTCATGCGCTAACATGTGTCCTGCCTTTTTTCAGCTGTCGCAAAAACTAGTATTGTGAGAGAGACACGCAGGAACCAAACCCGTTCCAAAAGCAAGAGGCATATTTTCATGATCCCCTGCAGTTGCAGGGGCTCATGAGAATTTACGCCTCTTCCTGGCAATGATCGGACGCTTTTACGTCGTCATTCTGTCAAGTTACTCACGCTCGCGGTGGGAGGGGGTGGGGTGGGGGGGGGGTGGGGGGGGGGGTAGGGGTGGGTGGGGGGAGGGGGGGGGGGGAGGGGAAGGGGGGAGAGAGAGGAAAAGCCGTGCCCACTGATGGAGGGGCAGGAGGCCGGCGGTTCTGTGATTTCTGCGGCCTCAGTCGCGCAGTACTCGAAGATTACAGATACTGCGGTAAATTACAGGTTGTCCAGCTCTCTGTAGTACTGACTGACGAACATGCGTCGACACACCAAGCTCACTCACATCGTCCTTTCGTCCTTGGACTATTTATGTGCGGACATGGTCGCTACATTAGTTAACACCTTCATGTTCGTGAGGGGACATATGACGGTCAGTCTTAGACCCGGATATACTGATCCGCGATAATCTCGAGGGTAGTTCTTGTTTAACTTTGCGCCCAGTGGTCGCGGTCAACGCAGTGGCGTAGGAAGATATTTAGTACGGGGAGTGCATGACATCTTTCTTTCCAGGCCCCAAAACATCAAACAAACTTTGGGGGGGGGGGGGGGGGGTAGGGGATAGTCTTCCAACCTGAACTAATTCAAACTAATCGTGTTTTTTTTCTTAGCAAGTTCTTTATTCTTCTCACTATTTTTTATGGAGGGGAAGGGGGGTTCGAATGAGTTAAGGCCCTCCCCCTCCAGTCCCACTTCCTACGCCACTGCAACGGACAAGTTGGAAGTGACAAAGACAGCTGTGACCTGCATTGCCGCTCTCTCTGTCTGTGTGTATGTGAAAAAGCAGGAAAGTGGGGTGGGTGGGTGGGGTGGGGTGGGGGTGCTGCAGTGTGCTGGTCTGTGATTTTGGACCTTACGGCTTTCCGCCGTAAGGTCCAAAATCACAGACCATCCCACACTAGCTTCACGTCATGACGGCGGCACGCGGGGCTATATTACAGGCGACGACGGGGTGGGGTAGTTTGTCATGGGTAGACTTCCCACTGGACATCACTGTGACAGGTAGACTCTTTGTACTGTGTTCCTCTTGGAGGAAAGGGTCAGAGGTCATCGGACTTGTAGCAGTTTTCCCTTCTGACGCCAGCAGGCCTGTCTGAAGCAATATGTGCGTGTTTGTCTGTCACATTGGGCCTCAGCAGTAGTCTGTGATTTTCGGTCTTACGACTGTTAGGCATAAGTTCTAAAAGTGGAGATCAACAGAGACATTAATTTTTTTAAAAGAAAAAGTCAAAGAGGTTAGTGTTCATCGTTTGGATTAATTGAATAGGATTGACTTTGTTTAATCCTTAATTCTAGCGCACGCACGCACAACACACACACACACACACACACACACACACACACACACACACACACACACACACATACGCGCACACACTGAGAGACAAACCCACACACGCATAACTGTACACGGACGATATTGTTTTATTGAAAAATGACGTGCACATAGATCAGTAATGTTGATACAATATCCACTGAGTCTTTACTGAATTCACATGAAAACTAGTAAAGTAAATGTAAAATACACATCATATCTAACAGAAAACTACGACAATAAAGAATTACAAAAGCTGGTACGTTTTTGACAACAGAGGTTAAAAATAGGTACACACCTTCCATTTTCGCTAAAAAAAAAAAGAGATGTGATTTCAATACGTGTGCTGTCCTGTGATCACAAACACAGCACCCATTTACATCCACAGGCGTGGGATGATCGTTCTGAAATCGAACACCTTTGGGGTCAGTTGCATGTGTGAGCTTAGTCCTGCGCCAGCCACTAAGCAAGGTGCTCCGCTTACAGCGGAGCACCTTGCTTAGTGGCTGGCGCAGGACTAAGCTCACACATGCAACTGGCCCTTGTAACACAGGCAGGACGAAACCGCACCAAGGCGCCATTTCCTACTATCCTTGTTACAGTGGGGGTCGAGTTTGCAACGGTCATCTGACGCCTGTGTTTACATCCAAGCCAAGCAATCACTCGCTTGCTAGTTGGGTTAGATTAGATTCATAACAGCATGCTCTACCGGCATGCAGGCGTTCATTTAGTGATCGCCAAAAAAAAAAAAAAAAAAAAAACACCCAAAAAACTTATAATATGAACCTTCACACAATACGCGTACAGAAAATAAGCAGAGGTACACACAAAGTCGGCGTACAGCACAGGTTTCCAATTCACAATCGCAAGCTATTCTGTCGGCTATCAGTAAACAAAGAAGTAATCTGTCAAGTCTCATTTATGCTGAATTTAGAATGAATGAGCTGACGAAAAAAAAAAAAAAAAAAAAACCACGAAACCCCCCCCCCCCCCACCCCCCCCCCCCCCAAAAAAAAAAAAAAAAAAAACCAAACAAACAACAAAACAAAAGAAAAAAAAAACCCAAACAAACACACACACAAAAACAACAACAACCAAAACAAAACAAACAAACAACAACAACAACAAAACAAACAAACAAAACAACAACAACAAAAACCCTGCTATCATCTAAAAGCTGCGTGCTTTTAATTTTAATTTGAATTTGATTTATGGACAATATTTCTGTGGACTGGGCTTACCTCAACGAGAAAAGCACGTAATTTAATATTTCTGTGGACTGGGCTTACCTCAACGAGAAAAGCACGTAATTTAATATTTCTGTGGACTGGGCTTACCTCAACGAGAAAAGCACGTAATTTAATATTTCTGTGGACTGGGCTTACCTCAACGAGAAAAGCACGTAATTTAATATTTCTGTGGACTGGGCTTACCTCAACGAGAAAAGCACGTAATTTAATATTTCTGTGGACTGGGCTTACCTCAACGAGAAAAGCACGTAATTTAATATTTCTGTGGACTGGGCTTACCTCAACGAGAAAAGCACGTAATTTAATATTTCTGTGGACTGGGCTTACCTCAACGAGAAAAGCACGTAATTTAATATTTCTGTGGACTGGGCTTACCTCAACGAGAAAAGCACGTAATTTAATATTTCTGTGGACTGGGCTTACCTCAACGAGAAAAGCACGTAATTTAATATTTCTATTTAGGAGAGTTTAATTGCTGGAAACTGCGTGTGGGTAATGGGGTAGCATGTGTAAATCTCAGTGGTAGTGGCGATAGCTAGGATGAGATCCATAATGAAAACTAGCGCTAATTTGGTGGACTATAAACTGAAACTGTGCTGGTCTGTAACGTTGGACCTTACGGCTGAAAGCCGTAAGGTCCAAAATCACAGACCAGCATAAATATGGTCTCTCTACAGGCTAGTGTTAAAATGCTGTCGAAGATATGCGTGGATTACATTAGTCTTGTGAAATGAGGTGCGAGACTCATGCAAACAATACATGTAAGTGTATTCACGTGGCAGTTATAAGGGAAAACGAAGAAAACAAAAATTCAATAAAAAGTATGACAATTTGTTGTTTTCTAAGTACATCTATTTTTCTGCTATATCTACACAATACAAACGATGCTAAAAAGACAAAAACAAAAAAAAGTGTACTGATCTGTGGTTTACGACCTTCAAAGGTATAAAACGACAGACCAGGGGCCAGATGTATGACTGAGTTTAGTCCTGCGCCAGCCACCAAGCAAGGTGCTCCGCTATAGCTATGCACCTTGCATATTAGCTGGCGCAGGACCAAGCTCATTCATGCAACTGACCCCTTGCATACAGACAGATGTACGATTGTAGGCCAAGATGCGGTAAAAAGGTAATTTGCCTTTATTGTTGAGGCGCGAGTACATGACAAAACAACCACGAAGTACAAAGCTTATTTACAAATGTACAAACAGCACCACCAGGCATTGACAATTGTTAGTGTTGCGAGTTGACTGCACTGCACTGCATACATTTCGTGTATCTAAGCTTAGAACACGATTTTATTCAAATTCGTCTCATGAAACAACCAATCAGCGAGGCCTCTCAATGTAGCACACACCCTCATTGGGCAGTGGGGTTACATGAGCTCAAGTGTGTATAAATCCAGTCTGCTGATTGGCTCTTTCTTCAAGTGGAACAGCCAATCAGGAAGATGGTCCAACAATCTAAATTGCTGATTGGTTCTGTTTCCTTTCATAGCGGATCAAAACTAATTGATTTTTTTGTGATTGAAGCACGGCATGCATTTTTTAAATAATTAGTCTCAGTCAGTACAAGTGAAGAAATCGGGATGAAAAAAAAAAAAACACAACAAAAAACAAACCAAAAAACCCAACAAAACAAAACAAAAAACAACAACAAACCCAACAACAATTAAAACTAAGTCTACAATATTTGTGATGCTACATACAAAAGAAAAAAAATACTGAAAAGCTTTCACCCACTAAGCACTGAAGACGAAATTGTCAAATTTTGGACCAAAATTGTCAAAGTCATCTGATGTCTACGTCACAGTACTAGAGACTACAGGCGCCAAGCTATTCCGACACCACCCTTGAAATATCATGGTCGATTCGCAGCCTGTCGTATTGTGCCGGGGCTTTATGGGATAACTTGGGTTTCTCTCCACCTTCCACTTATAAAAATTCATACATCAGCGCTCAGCATTAAAGTACAGGTGTCATTATTTTCACCAGGCAAACGACCAAACACGCTTGTCTCTCATTTTGTCTGTCTGTAGTATTTCAACAAAAACTCCCTTTGGACTGTTTAATGCCGAGGTACACTGTACTTGTAAAAAATTGCTGTAATCTGGCAGTCACGTGATACATTAAACTGAAAAGTAAAATATAAAAATGATATAAGTACTGCCTGAGAACGCAAAAACAGCACCATTGAATCAGTAAGTGCACAAGAAATAGCATGCTTAGACTAGTACTGAGGTGTCGCATTTTACAGAGTAATGCTGTATTCAGATAAGCTTTTGATAAAATGGGTGCGGTTTACACAAACACCTTTGCGCAATTACTATTAAATCTACAAAGCAAAATTGAAAAAAAGAAAAAAAAGAAGAAGCAGAAATTGCTTAAGAAAAAAGCTGGAGTAGTGTACGTGGTCTACTAGTTTACAGATATCCCTGTTCACAATGAAATGTTTCCAACGTTTGTGTTTTGCTGAGTCGTGGTGTTTGTCTTTTAATAATAAGAAAGTGATATCACTGGCAAGCATCTTCCAATAAAGAGCCAGTAGACATTTCCGCACTTCCTTCGGTCCACATTTCTGTATCGGAAGCCAGTTATGAGAGGTGAATGACAGTTTAAGGTCAATGTACCTTCTGGTTCAAAAATGGGTTTATTTTATCTACAAAACCTACTTTTTTCCCCCACCCACAGTCCTGCTGTTTCGTGCATATGTCTTTCACCCCCACGGTCAAGTAGCACGCATCGGAGAATCGTTCACTAAGTACTACTGACTTACACGATAATTGCTCAAAGATAGTGTCTGATTAGCTCGGCATCTTAGCACATATTGGAGAATTGTTTTCCAAGCACGACTTACACGATAATGGCGCAAGGGTACTGCCTGATAGCTTGGCGCCAGGAGGCGCCAAGCTAATCAGGCACTACCCTTGAGCTGTGATAGCTGATCGATTCCCACCGTGTGGCTCTGGAAGTGAAAAGCCTTCATGATGAGCATACGTCGGCCCTCGGGCCCCGTGTGAGATAAAGAATACCAAAGGTTCGTACAAAACCACACAGGAGCCAGTCGTGGGGCACATTTACCGGCCATCGTGTCTTATCACCGCAACATAAGGGAATCACAAGGGGCACATTTACACGAGACCAGCGCCAAGGGGGCACATTTACCAACGACCTCGCCACCTTTATCTTGCGGTCATTAGCAAAGTAACTTGCGCGCCCTCCTCAGCTATAAACACGCGTGCATAGTAACCGTCTGGGATATTATCTGAGACTAGATGTATTGCAGTGAGTCTGCAGCGTGTTCAACGCAGGGGGTCAGCTGCGTGAGCGAGCTTAGTCCTGCGCCAGCCACTAAGCAAGGTGCTCCGCTGTAGCGGAGCACCTTGCTTAGTGGTTGGCGCAGGACTAAGTTTACTCATGCCGCAGCCCAGGAACAATGATCTTCTCATCCTTGTCCTTTCGTTTTTCTTTCAGAAAATTGAATAATTGTTGCGTGGCAACAGTAGGAAAATGATCCTTGGCTGCATATCATGTATGCGGATAAAGGTTACATCATTGCAGCCCTCTTCATTTTCTAGTTTAACGACCATCTTTTTTTTTTTTTTTTTTTTTCTTATACAAAACATATCTAGGCAACCACACGTGAAATGATTCACCCTGGCTTATAGCGCATATTTTTTTCATTAGGCGACTTGAAAAGACAGACCGATAAACGTTGGCAATTTTTATGACGGATATCTATCAGTTGTGTGTAAAGGTCTTACGACAAGTCTTGGATTACATTTCACCTCTTTTTCTATCAATACTTTCTGCTGTAGACGGTGCGTCAGCAATTCTCGTTCAGTGCAGATGATCTAATAAAACAGTTGCAGAACTCAAGCCACGGCACCTGTTTTATATTTAAAAAAAAAATTGAAATAAATGGAGCCGACAGCAAGAAGTGGTCTATATTCTGTATGAATCTACGCCTCTGGCAGATTTAAGAAACTGAGGTATGGTTTTGCTGAATAATTAATGTTCAGCGCGTGCTGCGGTGTTATCCGACAGTGTGATAGGGGACTACAGGGATAACATGAGCAGTTCTGACCTGCCTGTTGGTCTGCAAGAGGCATAGATTCTCATGTGCCCCTACATCGCAGGGGCTCATGCGAATCTATGCCTCTTACTGCTATGGGTTGGAACCATAGTAATATCCATCTGCATCGTAGATGAAGCTAGTCGCGGGAATTGAGTATTATGACTGTTCAAGATCAGACGTATCATACATGAAAGTCTGAGACGGGTGGAAACTGGGGTGTGGGTGGAGATAGAGGGTGGTAGTTGTAGTGGTGGTGGTATATGATGGTTTAGATATACATGTACTTGTATACCTTGAAATAAAATCGTCAGAAACCAACGACTGTGTATTGTTGCCTTGCAGTTTTGAGTTCTGTCAAACCCACTGCAGGTATACGTAAATACAATGCTAATATGGTCATTTTTTGTGGTGGATTTTATTTTTTATTCGTTTGTTTGTTTTGTATGCTAAAAATAGTCAGAGTTTACACAGAAACTTGATCTAAACCGAGACAATCGTAGCTGTACTATAAACAACTCATAAAATAATGTTTACACATAAGCAAAAACCATAAAACAGTTATATGCGAAAAGAATAATGCAAAATTGAGTTAGTGATGGTTGTACAATCACAATTTTACCATTACCATAAATCCTGTTCTTTGTGCGCTGATCTGTGAATTTGGACCTTACTGCTTTAACCCTTTCCATCCTGATACATTTTGACATAACATAGCTTTATGAGACACAACAGATGATTATGTTATGCCTCTGGTCGCCAAGCTATTCTGACACTACCCTTGAACTAAGATGGTTGATCTGCCTCCTAATTTGTGATGTTGCCTTTACAGGACAATACACAAAGTTGAAAGATTTCTGCCTCAGAATTAAGAGGGTTAAAGCAGTATGGTCCAAATTCACAGTCCAGCACAAAGTTACTACTCTGTGATCGCGCAAGTAATCCTTTGTAAACTAATCTGACAGATTCAACACAACACATAGGCAAATGATAGTAAATTTGCTGCAAATGATCCCACATTGCACTGGCTGGAATTGCCATCAGAGCAGACCTGTAAAACTGAACCGAAAACATCTGCTCCAGCATCCTGGTTATTGCAAATATGACAGCCACGATGAAACACTGAGGTCGTGGAATACTGCAAGGTGAGGAGTGATAGTTGCAGACACAAAAGATTAAAACGTGCTCCAATTTGTTTTAACTCATTCGAGACGTGCCGCCTCTGGATACGCGGCTTTAAGCCGCGTATGCGGAGGCGGCACGTCTCGAATGAGTTAAAAGTCACTGTTTTCACTCATTTAGCCCTGACTAACAGAGAAAACCTTAAACATTTTGGGCTTAATCTCTTTTGTCCATTACGATGGTGATCTAAACGACTGGGCATCAAGAAGGTTTTCAACCCGTGACCTTTTGGACGATAGTCGAACTCTTTACCACCTGAGCTACACAGCTCCCCACTAACATAGAAGTAGATGGTTGATGGGTAGTGCCAATTTAGCAAGATCGAGCCAATCTTGAGCTATCCTCAATCACTGGCCATGATTTCCTGAAATTGGTGCATACACAGACGTTTGAGGACATTTCCATCAGTTTTCATTTCCCCCCAAAACATCAAACTTCGGGCTAGATGGACAAACAAGAAGCATACCTATCTTCCCAAATGGAAACAAATCGCAAACCGTCTAATGCCATGATGAAAATAAATAAAAAAAATAACACAATGCCTGTATACACTTTCTACTGAAGTTCAGAAAGATACTGAAATCAAATATGTCAGGCCCTTACATCAATAATGCATATAGGCATAGCAGAATTAACTAGCTATACACTGGTTGTCTCGATCGATTAGCTACCGCTGAATCAGCAGTAGCGAATCGAGCGACACAACCAGTGTGACAGCTTAAGCTACGCCGTGAACACAGTGACATGCACTGACACAATAACGTGTGTTGGCTGGTCTGCCAGTTTGGACCTTACAACTCGAAGTCGTACGGTAAAAAATCACAGACTATCACACGTGTCTGCCGTCATATGACAAAAGCCATTATGTCCGTGTTTGAGAAACGAGAGATTTTCATTGTACAACTCATTCTGTCCGCGACACACCACAGCAAGATATGGCTCGACCATGATAGTTCAAGGGTGGTGGCAAAATAGCTTGGCGCCTATAGGCGCCAAGCTATTCTGCCACCACCCTTGAACTATCATGGTCGATCTGTCTCTTGAATTGTAATGCAGTCCTCGGAGGATAACTCCAAAATGTGGGCGTTTCGTACCTCGGGCGCAATGCGTTAGTAATTGTTAGTAGTTAGTTACTGCAGGTGTTCTTATTTTTTGAGAAAAGCGAGATTTTCACTGTTACACAATGAAAATCTCGCTTTTCCCAAAAAATGATCTATTGACTGTTGCCATATGACCGCATGACCATTGTCAAGCAGTAAGAAACAGAGACACAACAGATGATTCGGCTGTTCATTTTGTGAAGTTTAGTTTTTACATGCAAAAATGCTTCTTTCTTGGTCTCAACAGAAAAGAAAAAAAAACACATAACATCCACAATCATATGTGTACATGCTTCATTTCTGAGTGTTAGTCTCTGATTCTGGACCTTACAGCTCAAGGTCATAATATCTAAAATCACAGACCAACGCACGTTTGATGTTAATTCATGAAAGGCATTGCTATATTATAAATGATGAAAAAGTATACTGCAAACCTGACCAAAAAAAAAAAAAAATGTTACAACAGTCAAAACCACAAAACACATTATTTGACATGAGGACTTCAAAATGGTGACTGTACCAAAGTATAATAAAGATATTAACTATATAAAAAAATTCAACGGGAAAATGCTCATGCACTCCTATCGTTATTTATTTCACACCAAACCTCACAATAATTCTATCATCCTGATTAGTTAGTACACAAAAAATGATCACACCCTTGGTGTATTTCGTGATAGCGTGCATCGGCTGAGGCAAAAGTACCTGGCCAAATAATCCAGAGACTGGAACCACTTCAACTGAACTGTAAAAACGTGTGCTGGTCTGTGATTTTGCACCTTACGGCTCAAAGCCGTAAGCTCCAAAACCACAGGCCAGCACCCACACATACAAGTCAGATCTGTCTCTCTCCTTGTAACTTTCTGTATCGCCTAAAGAAAGTTTTATGAGCTGAAGCGCTGCATCTTTATTTTCAATCAACACAATTCTTTTTCTTCAACCATCTTCACCGTGTTCAGATCATAATGTGTGCTGGTCTGTGATTTTGGACCTTACGGCTTCAGGAAAAAAATTCACAGACTAGCACGCATGAATTCTGAATATATTGTCGCTTGCACATGACAAAACTAGACTTTAACACAATTTTTAAAAAAAAATCGACCACTGCTGACCTTTAAATAACGAACAAAAGACAAACCCTAACCCCTTTCCTGCCATTGGTCGCAGCTTGTGTTTCCGACGTCTTTGATAACAAATGTCAAAGAACCTCATTCGCTCATGGAACATAAATACAAAAGTTGAGTCAGCAAGAGGCAAAGATCTTCATGAGCCCCCGCAACTGCGGGGGCTCATGAAGATCTGTGCCTCTTGCATCTGGATATTTGCTCGTTGCGTTCCGGCAGTGAAGGGGTTAACTACATAATGCGTAAAAAAAAACAACAAAGCAAAACACGTCTTTGTCACATATTTGGACAAGGACTGAGGTGTCTTCGATTTTGAATTTATAAGCAGAAATTAGGAAGTACAGTCGAAGGAGCAAGGTCAAACTATACTAAATCAGGGTTTAAGCAACATCCCTCCCTAAAACTGGCTTTGAAGAAAATACATTTGAAACAACATTAAGACAAGGCATTCACTCGTCCACTCAGAACATTCAGAAATGTTAAAAACACATGGTCGAAGAATCAAGCATTGTTTCCAAAACCAGTCTCCTAACGTGAGCTCTAATCGGCATTGTCTGGACGTAGGCAGCCGCATTACGTCATAATAGACGATTTCCAAAAATCAGAATTAGGTCAAAATTGTACGTGTGAATTAAAAGAGCAGACACACATGTCATGTCGCATGTTTCTCCGGGCTCTTAATCCACTATTTACGTAAAAGAAAGTGCATTTTGTGACCACTTCTGATTTACGGAAAAGCACTATTTGATGTTAACTGCAGTGAAACGACGATGACGTCAAATTACCAGCCATCACGGCTGCCATTATAATCTGACGTCATAAACTGCAAGCGACTCCAAATAATCGCCTAATACGCAGTTGTCTGCGTCAGGCACAACGCCAGTTAAGAGCAAGCATAACAGATACATTCGTTTCATGCAGGCGTCTTCAGTTCGTACAAGGGTTTGCTACATTGAGCCAGGTATACGCTACAAAATCTCCATTTGTCTTACACAGCCGCGCACACAGCTACATACACAGTGTAAATGTACAGTCAAACACGACTAAAACGGCCCTTAAGAGTTATTTCAATGTCCAAGCTATTTGTAAGCCTTGCATACTAAGCTTTTCTCGTGAAAATACAAACAAAAGGTAGCAATAACTAGAAACAGACGACGCAAAACCTCTGGCGACCCAAGATTGCAAGATCTTTATAGTAAAACTGGCCATACAAAATATGTGAAAACGTTTGCAGTAGACTGTCCACAATCAATCACTGCTACAACACAAACAGCAGATTTTGTCAGTCACAACTACTGTACTAATATGGGGCCGCTTCAGACGGACTGACTGTAAAAGGAAACATCGACACTGAAGGCTTCTCTCTCTCTCACTGCTTGAAAATTAAAATAAAAAAGCCCATGGCTGCTGGGCGCTCATATGAAGATGTAGCTCGGTTCCACTTCAGCGTCGCACGTGCACGGTTTGTGTTCCTGCACCATCTCCCACTCGCCGTGACAGTGGCTGACGTCGACCGCTTTCCAGCTTGTCGTCTGGCGGAAGACGCCGTGGCCCATACAGCGCATGCCCAGTTCTCGGTTCATGGCGACCGGCTGACACTCGACACAAACGGTGCTGTTTTCATTGAGAGGCGCGGCCCATTCAGCGTCACTGCAGTGTTTCCTGGAGCTCTTTACTTTGTAGCGGCCGCAATACCTGCAACACATAGATGGCGAGTTGTGGTTAACTTTCTTCCATGGAGCTGGTCTCTTAAACGTATTTACCTGTGTAGAGTAGCAGGACAGTTTGTAAAGAGAGGCGGCATTCGCATGCCTAAAACTTTATCCTGAATAAAAACGTTTCATCATCATCATCATCATCATCATCATCATACTGAGGCTAAAAGCTTCAAATTTGTACACTGCCATATGCAAGCTACATTATAGTACTTACAGATAAGGATATACACCAATGGCTTTAGTTCAATGGTAGTGCCAGATAGCTTGGCACTATTCTGGCACTACCCTTGAACTAGTTTAGTCAAACTTATTTCACACACTGGTGTATTCCGAATGATAAGGGTTAAGCATTTTCACTCTGATACATTACTGCTTGAAATAAAATTGACTACGATAGTTCAAGGTTGGTGCCAGAATAGCTTGGCGCCTCAGGCGCCAAGCTATTCTGGCACCACCCTTGAACTAAAATGGTTGATCTATCTCCTAATCTGTAATGTAGCCTTCATAGGGCAATAAGCAATTTATTTTAAAAAATCAGTTTCAGGATGCAATGGGTTAAACCTATTTAGTCTTGACGCACTACAACAAGAGATGGATCGACCATGATAATTCAAGGGCAGAGCTAGATTAGCTCGGCGCCAACGGGCACCAAGCTAATCTAGCTCTACCCTTGGATTATCATGGTCGATCCGTCTCTTACAACAGGTAAACAGGCCTTAAGTGACATCTTCAAAATTTCGGAAATACGACTGTGCCTGTGGGGATAATAGGGTTAAATGCTGTAGGACTATTTCTTATGGTTTTCTTCCTCTTCTTTGTCCATTAACCATTTGACTGTCGGTAGACATTTTTTGTTGTCGCGATGATTCCTGCAGGAATCATCGCGACCAAAAAAGCGCTACCGACAGCCAAAGGGTTAGCCACTCGCATCAATTTCAAATCGCGCATATGAGCCTTGAAGGAACATGCGTCTAAATGTGCGTTTGGACATACAGTCTAAGCAGTCTGCTCATGTCCGCTGTTATTTGTGAACATGTCTCCACTAATTAGTAAGGACCATGTGACAAACAATGGCTATGTCGTTAAAGTACAATTACGCGTAAATTTGAAGACACATTTCAGCACCATTTGTGTTTGTTATGCCTTGTCGACACAGCTAATGAACTTTAACAGCAGTTGGGACACCCAGCAAAAGCACACGCGTAATCGCACTTATTTATTATGCGTAGCCCTTAGCCTGCCAATCTATTTTTAGCTGTTTGTCGTACTGATACCGTTGTATTTATAGAACGGAGTGGAGTCATTGTCAGGTTATTTGATATTAAGACGACGTGTGCTCAACTGGATTGTAATGTGACTAAATGAGCCAGAACTAGACCTGTATGTAGCGTTTTATAACAATCTGTGACAGAAGTGTATCTTTCAACAGTTACTACGGTAGTGGGCCTTTATCTCATTCCGGCAGCCCGACGGCCGTATTTCCCAATTTTGGAAGCGTCATCTAATGACTATGCACCAGTTGCAAGAGATGGATCGACCATGATAATTCAAGGGCAGTGCCAGATTAGCTTGGCGCCGACAGGCGCCACGCTAATCTGGCACTACCTTTGAATTATCATGGTCGACACACTCTCCTGCTGTAATGCGTCAGGGCTGAATGGGTTAAGTATGAACGAATATGCTACAAACTTGTGACTGATATCTGTCCTCCATGGAGGATAAAGGAAACAAAATCTTTGAATAAATCTTTGCAACAATCTAGCAGTCTCTTGAATTGTCCACGAGGGAAAAAAAAACCAGAAGGAAAGGACACCTTCCTCTCCTCCCCCCCCCCCCCTCACAACCACCACCACACGCGCCCAAACACGTACACACAGAGAGGGAACAATTTCGACAACAAAGCAACACACAAACGGCATAATAACATAAAAGTGAAGGTGTAATGGTACGACTGCCGGTATCAATTGTGGACATAAAACTGAATATCCATGTCGTTACACGCCATCAGAGGTAGTTACGTAGTTATTCGCCTCGAGTCACCGACTGTCTGTCTGGCCAAGAGCCATTATTTTTCGCCGCGTGACACCGCCATGCAAACGTTTCCACCAGCTTGAAGTACGCTTTGCCGTGACACCACTCGTGATAGACAAAATAACAGAAGTAGTCACCATCTTTGTCGTGTTAATCCTTCAGCACAAGATCGACCATGACAGTTCGAGGGTGGTGTCAAATAGCTTGCCGCCTCTTCTGTCACCTTTTAACCCTTTGGCTGTCGGTAGCGGTTTTTTCCTGCAGGAATCACCACGACAAAAACCGCTACCGACAGCCGAAAGGTTAAAGCAACGCCAGAAGGATCCTTTGTCCGTACAAGTTACTTAACCCCTTCACTGTCAGGGATCACAAATTTCGTTTCTGAAAACTTGTGTTAATTCAAAAACGTAGAGATCAAAACAGTCTAAGTAACATGGATAACATAAAAAGTCTTGTCAGCAAAAGCCACAAATCTTCACGAGCACTCGTATGTACGGGGCCCTCACAATAATCTATGTCTCTTGCAGTTAATAATAATAATAAATAATGCATGGTATTTATATGGCGCATTTCTCATATTTATAATATAACTCAATGCGTAGGCGAAAACGACACACACACACACACACACACACACACACACACACACACACACACACACACACACACACACACACACACACACACACACACACGCACAAAGTCTGCAGGGTATGTGTACAGAAATACCGTAAAGATTACACGAAAGTCTGCGAGAAAAAGAAAGTTTTTAACTTTGCTTTGAACTGCATAAGGGTGGAGGCATTTCTCAGCTCAGTCGGTAAGGAATTCCAAATTAAAGGAGCAGTACATCTGAAACAGCGTTCACCGGCAGATTGGAGATGGAACTTTGGAACTTTGAGAAGTTTTTCTCCCGATGAACGCAGTGAGCGAGAGGGCTGATAAGTAATTAGACTAGAGGAAAGGTATGACGGAAGACTGCCATAAGTGGCGGTATGCAAGGGTCGCTATCTTACACTTTAAAGGGTTTGGATTGGAAGCCAGTGAAGGTCTTGCAGTATAGGGGTTACGTGGTCTTTTTTCGCCAGCATTTCACAAGCCTTGCGGCATTATTTTGAACTCGCTGAAGGCGGCTAATCTGCTCAGATGGAAGACCAAAAAGCAGAGAATTGCAGTAGTCAAGACGGCTCGTGACTAACTTTGCAGTGGCAGATTCAGAAAGACTGTGTCGGACAGAGGCAGAGACCAGCGGTCTCAGAGAGTATGAAGCACCACGACAGGTTTCACCGACGTGATCCTGCATACTCAAAGTCTTATCGAGCTTGACACCAAGATATTTGACCGAAGACGGAATGGAATATCAGTGTCATCTATGCGTAAAGATTTAGTGTGAATTTGTTGAAGCCGGGATGCCGAGCCGACGGGAAGTAACTCTGTTTTTTCTCTGTTTAACATAAGTTTGTTACTGTCCATCCATGTCGTGACATCGTCAACACAAGACTTGATGCCAGTTGGATCTGTTTACATTTTTGTCGGAAGCTAGTCTGCTAGGTCCGCTCGTGATATCAGGTTAACTCATTTGAGACGTGCCGCCTCCGGATACGCGTCTCGAATGAGTTAAACTTATATCACGAACGGACCTAGCAGACCGTGACAAACGTTGCGTGATCATACCCATTACAAATGGAAAAATATCATGACACGTCTACTGTATTTAGTGTTTGGCCGCATCATAATTGTGTGCCGGCCGCTGATTGCGGTCATTATAGCCTAGGAATTATAGTTCAGGACATTAGCGTCTAGCCTAGGATATTGTAGTCCAGAGACATAATGGCAAAAACCACACACCAACACTCCCGCTGTCTCAGTGATCATTAATTTTCAAGTCAAAGTAAGTAAAATCAAAATCACTCTCCATGTTATTTTAGAATACCGTTCGGCGCCAGTTGTATAAGTCTAGTTCAATAGTCCGTCCTAGAATAACATGACTCACGTTGTGACCGAATGACGCACAGACGAACGGACGGAACGAAGTAGAATATACCCTTCCTTACAATACCATACATTTTGCATTAATATGAATAATATGAAAAAAAACAGTGTGTGTGTGTAGGTGTGTGTGTATGTGTGCGAGAGATAGAGAGAGAGAGAGAGAGAGAGAGAGAGAGAGAGAGAGAGAGAGAGAGAGGAGAGAGAGAGAGAGAGAGAGAGAGAGAGAGAGAGAGAGAGAGAGAGAGAGAGAGAGAGAGAGAGAGAAAGAGAGAGAGAGAGAGAGAGGGAGGGGGGGGGGTTAAAAAAAACCCACAGACCTGCGAACATCTGACCCGGGTGGGGTAGAGTTTTTGGGGTACGTCTGTTCTCTCCTTACCCACTTAATAGCCACTCTGTGGCAGGATCCTCAGGGTCAACATATCACGGCTTGGGACAAGAGAACAATTTTACTGCCACAAACGTCTTTCACCTCCTGTGTCCAAGAAACCATAGAGGTATATCACAGGACCAACCGCACAATCAAGAGGCTTGGATTCTCATGAGCCCCTGCGACTGAAGGGGCTCATGAGAATCTAAGCCTCTTGCAGACGGAAGGACGTGGCCGACCAACAGTAGAAAGCTAAGGCGTGTTGCAAGTCAAACAGTGCCCAGACTGCTTAATTGATCCACTCTTAAACAGCGGTCACTATTGTAAGCTGGCTTTTTGTACGGACAGGGAGGGCTTCTGTTGTAGAAAGAACGGCAGCCTACCTGGTGGTTTCAAGCAAGGGTTGCTACTTAGCCGGTGACACATGAAATTGGAAAATTGGACGTGTTTCAAGGTGTAGCCCCCCCCCCCCCCCCCCACAAACACACACACACCTCCTTCCTCTACACACCGCCAACTTCTTCCCATTGCTAAAGCCCAGATTGTGCTGACCCCAGCAACCAAGCCCTGTCATCTGCAAGCGGCTGCAGGGGTTCATGAACACCTATGTCTCTTGCTGAGGCAAATCACCGAGGGTAAATCTCAAAACGACCTACTCCAGACGGTAAAGGATAAACAGATTGCAATATCTCCTTTGTAAATATTTTCAGTATGTCTTGCAATAATGCTGTCAAAATGGGCTGACTTAAATTACGAAGTTGGAATGTTGTAAAACGCTCATCTTCTCCTTCGTACGCAGTAGAGTTTTTTTTCGTTACGTATAAAAAGCAGTGGAGTTTTTTTTCGTTACGTATAAAAAGGCAGTGGACAACCTTTGTTACGTGTGCCTACTGACATGGATTGTGAAAAGAAGGGTAGAAATGTGTCACTTGAGGCAAGACAACATTGATCACCCGTTGTATCGGCGAATTTCAGCAATCAAAGCCCGCCATGGCGCAGACTACTTTAATGACTGGCTTGCTACATAGATGTCTTACTCTAAGTGGGTGGGGAAGATGGTGGGAGTTAAATGAGGGTAGGGGAACTTGCAGTGGTCCATGACGATCCGTGCCCCTTGCTGAAGAATGTCATCTGGCTTTAACCCGTTCAGTGCCAGTTGCGGCAGACTGACTTTCTGCAATCGTTGTTAATTCCAAATCAGAACAACTAGGATGCATTATCTATGGTCGATTCAGACCGACAGAGGCCAGGAGGTGTTAATTCCACACCCAATATACCTAGCTACCCCAGGAACAAGAACTCAAAATGGTGTCAGCAAGAGGCATAGATCCTCATGAGCCCCCGCAACTGCGGGGGCTCACGAGGATCTATACCTCTTGCAGTTGGGTGGTGTTCAAATTTTCTCAGTTAAGCCTTTGACAAGCAGGGTACATAAAAGGCTTTCTAACTGGGGGGGGGGGGGGGGGGGGGGGGGGGGGGTATGGGGTGGAAGGGCTACGAAAGGCCTTCTACAAGGGGTGAAGGCTGGACGAGGGTGGGGGTGGGGTGTAAGGGAAGGAGGGGAAGGGGAAGAAGGGGGGTTGGTGGCAGCTCTTGAGTCAAGTCCACCTGCGTACAGAGCCCGGAAAGTACCTTGACACATTGCGATCACTTGCAACTTCTGGTCCTGAATGGACGGTGACGCGAAAATTGCTTCCTGAAAGGTTGACAAACATGTGCAAGAATGGGCACATTCCGACAGATTGTGTGCACTGACCACTGACTCACAGGTCAAACAGACCAATGGCGTAGGAGCGCCGGGGAATAGCCATACACACGTGGATCATCAGAACATGGTTGGTCATCCCTGTGTAAAAAGCATACTTGGGGAATACCTTCTCAGGGACCATCATAGTTCACCCCCGTTTTTTTTGTGGATTTTTCTGATGACTGACCATACCCTGGTCCGAACTGTTCCTACGCCACCGATGTCTTTGGTATTGTGTACTATACAGACAAAGAACATGTTTGCAGATACAAACCATGACGTAACGCTGTCCTTAAACGTCACTGCTATTGGACACCCCTGAAATTGTGTTTTTGAAAACCACTCCACATTTAGACGTCGAATGATACAAATTGGTTTCAGCAAGAGGCAAAGATCCTCATGAGCCCCCGCAATAACGGGGGCTCATGAGGATCTATGCCTCTTGCAGTTGGGTGGCTAAAACATCAGAGTTAATCTGTTGTAAACGGGTTTTGACAGTGAATGCACGAAAATGAGGACAGTGACTTCGAACTGGAACATAGTAATACGTCCTCATCAGTTTGAAATGCCAGATTGTGTACGATTGCGATTGTCAGCTGGTCCGTCATTCTGAACCTTGCGACTTTGGGTCGTAAGGTGTACAATCACAGACCAGCACATATTTTGGCCTAGTGGACATTGCTGCTTGCCCTCATTTTCCATCAGACCAGCATTCCCCGGCCAGATGTACTCAGCATCGTTTTACTATCCCGTTACAGGCGTTGTTGTGTCTTCAAACAAGCGAAGTGTTGGGGCAAGGTGGATCCCACTTAAGGCCCACACTGGTTGTCAACCTCGATTCGCTGCCCAGCCAGCGAATGGAGGGAGACAACCAGTGTGCTGGGAGAGACCAGTGTGCCCCAGGCCCAGGTTCTACTGTGCGCAGCTGGCCATTGCAAGCATGGTAATGGACCGGGGTCAGTTTCATAGTTTCGGAGACAACAAACACAGACGGTGAAGAGGATGGCCATGCACTTGACAGCACTGTCGCGAGGTATGTCTGGCACGCCAACCCCCTTTGCCGCGTATCCGCCGTGTGCGGCATGTCTCGAAGGAGTTAAATCCTCAACGACTTCCTCAGTTTGAGGAGCAATTTGAGTATGTCTGTCAAAATGTCTATGACCAGCGACGTTTTTTAAAAATAATTTTTTATTTCATTTATTTATTTTAAATTCCGTTCAGTGAATGTCGGTGACTAACTGGGGTGTGTCCCGCAACTGGTGATGATGTTTCGTCTGTGCGAGCGTGCGTGTGTTTGTTTGTCTTTGACATTTGTGTTCGTAAAATGATGAACTTTCTTTCATGCCGTAACGTCTGATAGTTCTGGTTTATTTTATATTGTTTGTGGTGTTTGTTGTATGGTGTGATAAATTTATTTTTAGGTGCTGAGTGTTTCCCGGCAAATAGGCACTACATAAAAGCCCAGTATTATTATGTCGCACAGATTAACTTGAGTGAATCATGAAATATAGTGATGATAGTGATGATCATGATGATGACCACGACAACGTAAGAATAATGACGTTACGTTTTTAATTCAATGCATCATGCACCCTGAATCTTCGTTTATCTCATTGTGCCTGAGGTGCGAAATACCCACATTTTGGAGTTATCCTCGAGGACTGCATTTCAATTCAGGAGACAGATCGACCATGATAGTTCAAGGGTGGTGGCAAAATAGCTTGGCGCCTATAGGCCATTTGCCACCACCCTTGAACTATCATGCTGTGGTGTGTCGCTGGCGGAATGAGTTAAGTAACATTACGCGTATATCTGAAGACAAATTTCAGCACCATTTGTGTTTGTTATGCTTTGTTGACACACCTTATAACTTTTTAACTCTTTCTACCCCAGACACACCACAGGAAGATAAGGATAGACCATGATAGTTCAAGGGTGATGCCAGAATAGCTTAGCGCCTATGGGCGCCAAGCTATTCTTGCATCACCCTTGAACTATCATGGTCGATCTGTGTCCTGCACTGCAACGCAGTCTTCAGAGGACAATAGCAAAATTTAATGAATTCGGTTTGGGGGTAGAATGAGTTAAGGCAGTTCGGGCACGCAGCGAACGCTCACACGTAATCACACTTGTTCTATTCTGAGCATCCTCTTAGCGCGTCAATCTATTTAGCTCAGTGTTACCGGTACAGATAGCACTGAGCGGAGTCATTTTCAATTAAAAAATATATTTTTTTAGGACAACGTATGCTGAAATGGATTCTCCTGTGTCGAAATGGACCATAGCTAGTCCTGTATGTAGCGTTTCGTAACTGTATGTTTGCAGAAGTTTTTTTAAAATTTATTTTTATTTTTTAAATGTTACAGTTAAGGCGGCTGAGGGCTTTTAAATTTATTTTGAGTTCGATCGTATCTAGGATACATGACCTGGGGGGTTATGCCAACGCAAAATGGTGTGCACAAACCAGCACCCACACACACAGAGTAGCTCAAAATGATTCCGCCAGTCAGCACTTTCGCAGGACAGGACAGCGATGTCCGAGTCAATATTTGACAGACCAACACAACCAGACAGCGAAAACATGTCACCGGCAAGAGGCACAGATCCTCATGAGCCAGCAGGCTTGCGGGGGCTCGTGAGGATCTATGCCTCTTGCTGCAACATTCGCCTCGTCTTTGTGAAATAACCTCCCCGGCGGAGGTGCATGTCCCGTCTGGATGCAGATTTGGGACGGTCTGTGAATACGACACGTTTGGCAAGCTAGGAATAGTTGTTTAAAATAGTTGGAGAGATCTTGAAATAGCGTCATCATACAAAGTTGCATTGTTGCAACGGGCAACCAGCTCTCCCAAAAATATTTGTTCATGTACAATTCTATTACAATACAGCAAAGAAAAAAAATCTGTTTACAGGAGCTCGACTTGAGTTCATTCAAGGGCAAAAACTGTCTGGCGGAAAAATGGGAAGGATGTGGCAGTTTTCTAAGAAAGGAGGTGGCAATTTTATACCATTGTACCCTACCACTTAACAGGAATCTGAAAGGGGTGCACTCGACTGTCAAAGAGATAACCCGGGTGTCTTACGGGTTAAAGCACCATAAACGTTACCTTGCATTCAGGGGTCACTGGCAGCATTTTTTCATACTCATTACACTTCCAGCGCCAATTACTAGGTATGTGGATCGACCATGACATCTCAAGGGTATTGCCTGATTAGTCTGGCGCCAAGGTCCCACGATCGCATCGACGCTTTGTTCATCAGACGACTGTGAGAACTACAAAAACCGTACATAAATTCATGCCGGGAAAAAAAAAAAAAAAAAAAAAAGGAAATAGAAAATGTGAGCTATATCGTGCTGGAAAGGGAACACAATGCATATGTACAAAAATACCATGCATACAATTCGAATTCCGGGGTCTTGGGATCACAGCAAAGAATGGCCCGGTGATTTTAAGGGTGGGACGTTTCAGGTGATTTGAGGGTACGAGCGTTTGCAGGAGGTCGACCTCTTCCTGGTTTGCGAGCCGCAAAGAATGTGGACTGTCTCTACATTTTAACTTGTGTGTGTGCGTGTGGCGGTTCTTCAGAGACACTGCACCGAATGAACGCCTCTAGTTCTGAGGTAGTGGCATAGGTAGTGCTTGGCGCCTTCTAAAAGTGATGGATCCATAGTAACAGTTCGAGGGTTGTGTCTCAGTTGGGGGGGGGGGGGGGGGTTATTGCTGGTTTGATTGGAGCCTTTATTGTTCAGTTTTCTGACATGGTGGGTTAGATAAATGCATTGTCACGGTGTGTGTCAGTGCACAGTATTTTGTTTCTTCCAGTCACTGGAGAACAAGACGATATCTTGCTTTACGGTGATTAGAGGAAATAAACATTGTTCGAACTATGTGCATTTGATGCACATTGGAAAACGCCTTTTTCTACCCCAACCTGTCAGTTTACTACGCAATTTTGACGCCATGTCTAGAATTCGCAGAGCCCTTTTAAAGGATAAGAAAGAGAAAAAAAAGCGCGCTGGTGTTGGTTCTTGTCTCAGCTGCATGAGTAAGCTTAGTCCTGCGCCAGCCACTAAGCAAGATGCCCCGCTACAGCGGGGCATCTTGCTTAGTGGCTGGCGCAGGACTAAGCTCAATCACGCAGCGGGCCTCGTCGGACCTCACGGCTTAGCTTGGCATACGTTTATCATAATGGTGATTGTGATGGTGTCAAAGGCGTCTCATCACACGATGCACTTTGCCTTCAGCAATACCCACGATCCTGTCTACAGCTGTTCCGCGCCATTCTCATCGAGAACGCCGTGGAACAGCTTGTAGACAATGGCCGTCTCAATGTTTTTTGTCCGCCTTACTTAAGTCGTCTCCTTTTGAAAGGACAGCCGTGCGGTGAACTCATTCAAGCGCCCGCATCAATACCTGCAGGTGTCGTATAGCGTTGCCGTCGGCAACGTTATGCGACACTTCCGTAGTTATTGATGCAGGGCGCTTTGAAGGAGTTAACGCGGACTAACGCATTCAGTTTTGGGAACTCTTGGGCTAATGAACAATGGACAACGAAGTTTTATTTTACCACGGTAAAAGCAGTTTCAGACTTGCCGGAATAATACAATACGAACTGGTCTGTGATTTAGGATCTTTGGACCATTCAGCCGTAGGTCCAAAATCACAGACCAGCACACACAGTCGTAAGGTCGAGAGCCACGGACCAGCGAGCACATGCTTCATTGCAAGCTGTGTCCTGACAGCTCAGCTGCTACACCGGTCGGATGCAAGCTCATAATTCATCCCATAATAGTCTAACAGTTCTGGGCGATAAACATTCGCTGACCGAACTACATTAACGAGTACCGTAATCCGCCGTAAATCAGAAGCAGGTCAGAAACTGCAATGAGTTCAAACATTCAGCGGATTCAACCTTTTCAGCTCCTTATGTGAGAAGCATTATATTTTCTCAATAACCCCTGCAGCGGCTCGTGAAAAGGTATTCTTTTGAATGCAAAGAGTGCCTAAATCATTTAAATCCACAATTAACCCTCTTAACCCCAAAGGCGCAGTTCTGAAATGTTCAGAGTTGACACCTAACGAGTACGTACCAGCTGCAGGAGATGGATCAGGCGCCAAGCTAATCTGGCGATACCCTTGAATTATCACGGTCGATCCATCTCCTGCTGTAGTGCGTCGGGACTAAATAGGTTAAAGTACTCAACCGAGGTCAGATGAAAGACTTTTACCGGGACGCGAGCTGCAGTGATCCCGGGGTTTGAGTGAGCGGTGCCTGCATAGTCCTTGGACGCACTCTCTGTCAAAAGGCATTATTTATCGTTTTGACCTTATTCTGAATTAGAAATAATGAATCTTGTCCGTTCAGCTGTTACACCGCACGGACGGTAATAATTCAGCCTAGTTCTGAGTCGCATACTGAACACCGGCCCACAAAGAAATTCCCACCTCAGTTACTTCATCCCAGAAAAAAGCTAGGTACATGTATAATCCACTTCTGTCTGTATATTTTTAAAGCCCCACTACCGCCGTAACTTTTCAAAGATACGTTTCTGCAACAGATGGTTATGAAACGCTACATACAGGTCTAGTCATGGTTCACATTGACACAGGACAATCCAGTTCAGCACACGTCGTCTTTATATCAAGTAACTTGACAATGACTCCACTATGTTCTATAAATACAACACTGTCAGTACGAGAAACAGCTAAACATAGATTGACACGCTAACGGCTTCGCCGAATAAATAAAAACGAACACGCGTGTGCTTTTGCTGCGTGTCCCAACTACTGTTAAAGTTTCATTAGCTGTGTCAACAAGGCATAATAAACACAAATGGTGCTGAAATGAGTCTTCAAATTTACTCGTAATGGTACCTTAAACAGGAGTTAACTCAATTAATTAATTAACTCAAAAATAGTCCCTAATGACCAGAAGGCTCCGAGGAACTTAACGTCCCAAAGAAAAACAACCGAAAACTTAATACTGCATACTGTGTCGTCTGTGTTGTATTTGTCCTTTCTGCGCTCGTTTCTTAATTTGTTAGGACTTTCTTTGCTGATCAGCCGTAGATAATTGAAGGAGGCAACGAATGTGGGGGCATGGTCTGAAATCACCAAGATGTGAACAGACATTAACCCATTACTCCCTAAGGCTGATTTATTTAAAAATTTGCTTACTGTCCCATGAAGGCTACATTACAGATTAGGAGACAGATTAAACAGTTTTATTTCAAGGGCGGTGCCAGAATAGCTTGGCGCCTCAGGCGCCAAGCTATTCTGTCACCACCCTCGAACTATCCCAGTCAAATTAATTTCAAGCAGTAATGTATCAGGATGAAAAAGGTTAAATAAAAGTCATTCAAATGTGGGGCACCAGCAGCTCCCAAGACAATAGTGGTACAGTAATTAACGGAACCACTCGACAATGAAACAGCACTGGGCCAAAGAAATCAGGATCGGCTGCGATGGCTCGTCAGAATCTAGGTGCTTTCCTAGGTTGGTTAGTTCGGGTTTAACGTCCACAGCACCGAGGTGACCATGGACGGCCCTGACGGGCGGGTTATGGGGGACAGGGAAATCTATTGCCTATGGAATACGACCTGATCAACTCAGGCGCACTCCAACTGTGCCACTTTGATTTACCAGGACCTTTCAACGGACATGCTATTGAACAAATCCGTTATTTCCCCCTGGATTGTGAGTCCAGCTACCGGGGCCGGGACGCTTTCCTAGCCGAGATCGGCTTCAGTTGTTCCGCCTCAGACGGAGAGGGTCACTTTGCCCTGATCTGACAAAAGCGAATAGGACCGTTTTTGTGACAAGCGAGATTGTCATTGTATTAACTGCAGAACGGCCAACTGACGCAGCCTCGGTTTCTGAAAACCTTTGTTCAGTTCAACGGCAAAAAGTCTCACCCGTCCAAGTAACGTGGATGCAAAGCGGGACCAGCAAGAGGCATAAATCCTCATGAGCCCCCGCAATTGTGGGGGCTCATGAGGATCTATGCCTCTTACAGTTAAGCGGTGTTCGACTTTTCTCGTCCGTGAAAGCGACATTTTCACTGTATTATAATATTAACCCATTCAGCCCTGACGCACTACAGCAGGAGATGGGTCGATCCATCTCCTGCAACTGGTTCATAGTCATTAGATGACACCTCCAAAATTTTGGAAATACGGTCGTCGGACTGAATGAGTTAATGAAAAGCGACATTTTCACTGAATTAATGACAATCTAGCTTTCACCCAAAAACAACAACAAAAAATGTCCCAGACACAATAGCTTTCGCCAAACTTCATTGGAGCAGCATTGGGGTTTTAGGTGACTCTGCCTGCCCAAAGTTGGTGGGCACCGAAAAAGCACTGGGTCAAATCGGGTGGATTTGGGGGAGGGAACGCGGGTGGATTTAGGGGTGGGCTGAGGCTGGGCCCGTGTGTACCCTATCGGCAAGATCAAAGAGCGAGCAATTTAGCCGCACGGGTGGCCACGGCACACAGGCACGGGTGGATTATCTCTCTCACTTCCTGAGCCAGGCGCGAAGGCTGGATCGACAACGGGATTGCAGACCAAACACGATGAAGAAGCGAAGATGACATAAATGCAAGAGACGGAGTTGCGGGGGCTCATAAGGATCTTTGCCTCTTGCAGACTCTAAGATCTTAGCGTAGCTTAGGTACAGTGTCTTTGTCCATACTTAGACATCTGCGATGTTGGTTTTTTTTGGCGCCGAAATGACAACTCAGAAACGCAGTTTGCGATCACTAAATCTGAGGGGTTAATCATCCACAACTTTTGAGCTGTCTAGGTTCAGGGTGGTGACAGATTAAAATGCCACATTCATGACGATCCATCTCCAGTGACTTCCTCGCAGCACAGATTAATTGTGACACAATTTGCATGAGTTCCTGCGAACAGTGCTTGCCAGGCATGTTCTTATCCTGTGCGCAACTTGGTTTTGGAAGCCAAAGAGTTACAGGTCAGACGGGTGCTAAAGCCAGACTGTAGCCTTTTGGGAATTCAGATGAAATTCCACCCCGATCGTTTCATTCATTCTCCCTCTGGGTGCACCCACTGGGCACCCCCTGTCACATCAGTGCCAAACGACTTAAAAGGGCACCCCCTGTCACATCAGTGCCAAACGACTTAAAGTTAGCAAGGCCGAAATATGCTGGTGACTGATCCTGGCGTACAGAGGACTAGTCACTACTCTTGAACAATCACGGTTGATCCAAACAACTGGCGAGATAAAGGTGAACGCAGTCCAAGTGCAAGAGGCAGAGAACCTCATGACAGTTGCGGGGGCTCATGAGGTTCTATGCGTCTTGCTGACACCACTTTGTGTCATGGGGCTCTTTGGGGTTTAATTAAACCAAGTTTTCAGAAACACAATCTGACTACTACTGGCAGTGAGGGCCGGGTTAATGATGCAAATTTCCGTTTTAAGATATACGCGCAGTTGATATGTGAGCCTAAAAAACGCAAACCTAAAGTTCCGGTAACGTGCACTGATCATAATTATTGTTGCAGCCTGCACAGACCATAACCCCATCGCTTGCCGAGGAAAAAAAAACCCAAACCTGCACGCGATCAAACTGCAATAGAAACATATTCTCATTGGTTCCCCCACGCAACTGCGGCCGGGGGCTTATAAGGATCTATGCTTGTTCTTGTTGATGCTAGTTTGTATTCACGTTGTTTGTACTAGCTGAGGCTCGATGGCGCTGAATAGTAAATACTTCAGAAACACAGATCAGTGAAGCGCATTGACAAACCTGACTAAGTAAAAGCCCAACATTCCGACGCAAGGGGCCAGTTGCATGAGTGAGCTTAGTCCTGCGCCAGCCACTAAGCAAGGTGCTCCGCTGAAGCTGAAGCGGAGCACCTTGCTTAGTGGCTGGCGCTGGGCTAAGCTCACTCATGCAACTGAGCCCTGTCTGAGAAGGTCTATTAGAATCGAATTCAGTCATCCCTAGAGTTTAACGTGTAAGTTTTTATCAAGGTTTGATGATAGCAAAAGTTGATAAGGGTTTCACAGTGAACGTTAAGGGATGACTGATTCACTCCCTCCCCCTCTGTACCCTCTAACCCCCCCCCCTCCACCCATCCCCACCCTCCATCCCTCAATCCTCTCCCGTCAGTGTATCTATGCCCCCAAATCCCTGTGACCTGCCCTGCGGCACAACCTCGCTATGGTGGTCATCGCTACGACAACAAAAGCCAGTCCCATCTAGCTACAATAAGAACCGCAGATCCTCACTGTCCTCGACAGAGAAGTAGCTGTAAAGGATCTAAGCCATTAACCAGCAGGAAACCGTAATTTACCGCCGTGTTTCTAAAACGCAGTAGATCACCATGTCGTGACGAAGTCTAGCGCTGCTTTGGTATCAAACCGTAAAAGTTCCGAAAGTTCGAACACTACCACTAACCACTGCATACAAGGACTGCATAGGCTCATGAGAATCTATGCTTCTTGCAGAAAAAACCTCAGCCACATTTTTCAGCCACACATACCCCTTAGAAGGAGGACGTTAGCGCGGGTTAAGTTTGGACTATTATCGCCTTCGATATCATCTCCCCGCTGGACACAGACGGGCAAACAGACACAGCCTCGCTCCCATCTTTTCGCCATCAGTGGGATGAATAGGGTCCCACCGCCCGCTTTAGCAGCAAGACGAGATGCCTGCAGTGTTATAAAGAATGTAGAAGGCTAATCCGGTCTTATCTATCCTGTTTAGAACAGGCCATCATTTTTTTTCGCTCTTGTTCTGACGAGGACGGACGGTCTGCAAGAAAACCACCCTTAACCCTTGAATAACAGTTAACCCCTTCACTGCCGAGACAAACATGACACGATCTAATTGCAAGAGACATAGATTCTCATAAGCCCCCGCAGTTGCGGGGACTCATGAGGATCCATGCCTCTCGTGGGGACACCCTTTTATATCCACATTCTTTTGACGTTGAACAATTAACAAAGGCACACAGTCAGCGGCCAGTGGCAGTGAAGGGATTAAAACCATCTGTTTTAGGGCGGGTGTTGATCGCTGACTAAAATTCGCTGATACAACGGGGTTTCAATGCTGTCTTGCTTCAGCTAAACCTTTTCTAGGTTCTCTCTCCCCCCCCCCCCCAACCCCCCACTCCCCCCCCCCCACACACACCATGAGAAATAAGACATTCTAAGAACAGTTACATAGGAAATATTGCAAACTGTTCACCTTTTATTACTAAGAGCAAGTCGCTTTAAACATGAGTCTCCTTACCTGTAACAAAGTCTTAACTCATTGTGCCCGAGGTACGAAATACGAAAATTTTGGAGTTATCCTCTGAGAACTGCATTGCAATTCAGGAGACAGATCGACCATGATAGTTAAAGGGTGGTGGTAGAATAGCTTGGCGCTTATAGGCGCCAAGCTATTCTACCACCACCTTTTAACTATCATGGTCGAGCCATATCTTGCTGAGGTGTGTCGCAGGCAGAATGAGTTAAACTCCTTCACTGCTGATCCAGCTGCAAGAAGGGACCATGAGGATCTATGCCTCTTGCTGAGACCAATTTGTATCCATGTGTTTGGAGGGTTGCGGCTTGTGTCGTTCAGTGGTTCAGTGAACACAAATTTGAGAAACAAAATATGCGTCCGTTGACCAGGAAGGGGTTAAAAAGACAACTCTAAAATCGGGAAATTTCCACCGCACGGCTTAGTGTGTTAAAATATGGAAGAAGACCGTTGTATTTATTTATTTATTTTTGAGGTGAGGGGTGTGTGTGTGGGGGGGTGGGGGGTGGGGTGGGGGGGTGGAGGGGTGGAGGGGGGGGGGTTCTTCTGGATCTATGAATTTACGACAAAAGCACAAAAGCTCGGCTCTGTAATGATCAAGGAAACCGACATAAATAACGCAGGCGAGTTAGAAGGTGTAATTTTAGCCAGCGTCACGTGCCGTCAACATGAACACTAATTTACACTCAGAGCTCTCGTCGGTCCCACGTGACGCTCTCAGTTTGAGGAACTGCAGGAATATATATCGTCTGCAAGAGACATAGGTTCTCATGAGCCCCTGCTGTCGCAGGGGCTCATGAGAATGTATGTCTCTTGCAGATGCATTGATGGGAACGGATGCGACGCGGTAAATAATGCCGATACAAACCAAAACGCACAACACAATGCTAGACGTCGGAATGCAAGGAAAATTTACCAGGTATGGTGAGGAAAATCGAAGACAGTAATACAAGTTTCTTCCTATATTACCTTCTTTTTAAAAATGTACATCATTATCTTTTTTTGGGGTTTGTTTTATAATTGTTAGTACACTATTTACTTTTCTTTTACAAACAATTTATTTTTCCGTGTCTCTGCGGTATCTCTCTCTAGCTTTAACCTGTATTAAAAAGTTTACAAGTTAAAAAAAAGTTCAATGCCCACTGAAGACAACTAAAAGACCTCCTCTTTTGTGTTCTAGAAACATCGACTGAAACTAGAGCAAAATATTCGTAAGCCATAGAAAAACCTCCGATTACAAAAGAAATACGTGTACTAAATTTAAAAGAAAACCGACAAGGATGGGAAGGGGGGGGGGGGAGAGAGAGAGAGAGAGAGAGAGAGAGAGAGAGAGAGAGAGAGAGAGAGAGAGAGAGAGAGAGAGAGAGAGAGAGAGAGAGAAATGAAATTTTATTTTCCAAGGATAAAAGAATAGGTTCGCAGACCTGTTTTCATTGTATCACAGAGAGAGAGAGAGAGAGAGAGAGAGAGAGAGAGAGAGAGAGAGAGAGAGAGAGAGAGAGAGAGAGAGAGAGAGAGAGAGAGAGAGAGAGAGAAGAGAGAGAGAGAGAGAGAACTAAACTGAAACTTTATTTTCTAAGGATGAAGAGAGTAGGCATGCAGGCCTTTTTACATGTCTGTCCTTAATAACATTTTAAATAAATATAACAGCAGAAAAGGTAACAAGACAAATACAATTAAAATAAAAAAGAAGAGATAATAATAATAATAATAATAATAATAATAATAATAATAGTGAGAGAGAGAGAGAGAGAGAGAGAGAGAGAGAGAGAGAGAGAGAGAGAGAGAGAGAGAGAGAGAGAGAGAGGCGCGGGGGGAGGGGGGGGGGAGACTTCATTGCACCACACCATAATGGCTTGGCATCTTTGCCCCACGCCGCCCATACTAGCTCCCCATAACGCACCAAAGCATAATTGACAGATCACGTCGCCATAAACCAAGTGCCACCGGACTAAACTCTGTCTCTATGGTCCTATGGTGTTTAATGGGGCACACTGTACAAGCAAGAGTCATAGATTCTCATGAGCCCCTGCGAATGCAGGGGCTCATGAGAATCTATGTCTCTTGCAGATGGATTGTGTCTAGCCGAGTTATACTGACTTGGCTGCTGGGGCTGCTGTGCGAAGCATTTCTGCCAGGTAAGAACTCTTGACTAGAGCCTCCTCAATGTGCTGTGTCAGAGGAATGCATTGGTTGGCTGAGTTGGTGGCGTGGGTTTGGTTAGCATTGGTTGGGCTATTAGTCCAGTCATCACGCCGACTCAACGCAAAAGCGAGTGTACGGTTGTTAACCCCTTCTTTGTCACTGTAAATACGTTTTTGTTTCTGAAATCTTGGATCATTTAACCGACCAAAAGCCAACCCTGTCCGAGAAACGTTGATACAAATTGGTCTCAGCAAGAGGCATAGATCCTCATGAGCCCCCGCAGTCGGGGGCTCATGAGGATATATGTCTCTTGCAGTTGGATCGTGGTCACCTTTTCCCCGGCAGTGAAGGGGTTAAGGCAAAACTAGCGGGAAAACAAACGATAACTGATATGACATAGCATGTCAATCTTCCTTTTATGAAGACACTCAATGAAAGTCCAGAACCATAATAAACAGTTCACTAAAACTTTTCCAAAATATTATACTCTTAAATGGTTTGATGTACGGTCCCGAGAAATTCGGGTGTACGGTCTTCATAGCAATTGAAAATTCTATAAACAAAACGTTGTGTTCCTTTTAAGTTTTGTCTCTCGGAATTCGGCAACCCAGACTGAGTATGGAATGTCCCAGTCCCACGTAAAAAATCAGGCAGCGTCACTCTTACGTTTGACTCTCTTCTCGCACGGGGAGTTCTGCGACGATCATTCTGGTCTTTTACCGCAAAAGGCATAGATTCTCATGAGTCCCAGCGACTGCAGGGGCTCATGAGAATCTATGCCTCTTGCAGACGGAGAATGTTGACTCGGAGGGTCTGGTGGTGAGTCCAAGCCTCTTTGCCTAAATCAGTGTCGGTTTGAGAGCCTTGAGCTAAAAAAAAATCAGGATTCTTCGAGTGGCACGGTTGCCCGATCAAGTCCCTAAGCTTATACCTTCATTCCACCTGCCAGAGAAATAGATGCTCGTGAGAACCAATCCCTCTTGCTGGCAGATATATAATTATATAACTCATTAACATCCATAAACCGAGGAGGCCAGTTGGGTTTAAGTTTGTGATTACTATCAAGAGGCGGATCTGGGGGATCCAGGGGTTCCGGACCCCCCCCCCTCCCCCCCACCCCGACCCAAATTAAAAAAACTGCTATAACAAAGTCCCTTTTTCGGGAGTTTGGACCCCCTTTGTTTGATATTTTGGCGAATGGTAAGAGACAACACGCATGTGCCTTCTCTCTGTCCCCCCCCCCTCCCCCCCCCCCGCCACCACTCCCCCGTTGTTTGATATTTTGGCGAATTTGAGCGTCTTAACACACCTCTCTCTCTCTCCTCCGCCCCCCCCCCCCCAACTCCTCCCCCGCTTTTCGATTTTGCGGCCTAGAAGCAAGGTCTAGCGCCCGGGAGGCCTTTAGTATGAGGTTGAAAGTCCCAAACAAAAAGTTGGACCCCCCCCCCGCCCCGATGTAACTGATCCGCCCCTGCTATCAGAGCTGGGCACTTGGAGAAGCCTGGTTTCAGACAATTGCTTTCATCCCGTTTGTGTCGGTACAAGTCATGTTTAGACTGTTGAGCTGATTGTCTAAAGCTGACTTCGACGGATCCAATTGTATCCCCTTGAACACCACCCAACTTGTTGAAACCTGTTTGTATCCACGATTTTTGTCGAGTCTATTGACGTTAAATTGACAATGATTTAAAAAACATAAGCACAATCTGCGTCCGCTGTCAGTGAGGTGGCTATGACTGGTTCTTCCTTCGGCGATACGTGTAGCATCAGCGACTTCGCAAGCAAGTTAAAAGATTTCTCTCACATGGTTTCACATTTTCACGTTATTGTTTCCAGACGGTTCATACAATTTAATCATCACAGTAAACATTTCCAATAAAACGCAAACGTGTCTGTCGTTTGAGGTACACACGTTTATTCTATGCGGATGGGGAAGGGGGCTGAGCTGACAGAGCGACATTTAACCCCTTCCCCGCCACTGGAAGCAGATTCGTGCTTATGAAATCCTTGTGAAGTCAACGCAAACGAAACCTATCCGTCCAAAAAGATGGATACAAAAAATGGTGTCAGCAAGGGGCATAGATATTTATTAGCCCCCCCCCCCACCCGCTAATGCGGGGGCTCATGAAGGTCTATGCCTCTTGAAGCTGGATCGTGTTCACTTTATTCCCGACAGGGAAGGGGTTAACAATATGAGAGAGAGAGAGAGAGAGAGAGAGAGAGAGAGAGAGAGAGAGAGAGAGAGAGAGAGAGAGAGAGAGAGAGAGAGAGAGAGAGAGAGAGAGATATGATGATGATGAATCTTTTATTACAGGATAAAGCTATTAGGCAACTCAATGCCTGTCTTATAAGCTGTCCTGTAAACAAAACAAGAGAGAGAGAGAGAGAGAGAGAGAGAGAGAGAGAGAGAGAGAGAGAGAGAGAGAGAGAGAGAGAGAGAGAGAGAGAGAGAGAGGGAGAGAGAGAGAGATGAGAGTGTTTTCCCTACACTGCACTCTCACTCCCAGTCTCATCTCAAGTGTGCGAGATACATCGACCATGATAGCTCAAGGTAGTGTTGAGGTGTCAAGTTAATTAACCCATTACATCCTGAGGCTACTTTTTAAAAACAAATGTGCTGACTGCCCTATGAAAGCTACATTACAGATTAGGAGATAGATCAAACATTTTAGTTCTAAGGTGGTGCCAGAATAACTTGGCCGTTGGCCAAGCTATCATGGCACCATCTTTGAATTATCATAGTCAAATTTATTTAAGCAATGAGTGTATCAGGATGAAAAGGGTTAAGCATTACCCTTGACCTATCAGGCTCCATTGGTATGACAAGTCAAGCTGTAGTGCTGAATTTAGACGACAAATTCGGAATGTGAACTATTGGCTGTGAGAGTTAGAGACAACTGCCTTCATTTGGCAAAAACGCAATACGCCGTGAGAAAAGCGAGCTTTTCACTGTATAACAATGCATTAAAAAAAAATTATAAAAAAATGGACATACTGGCTTTTGCCAAATGACGGCAGACTTACAAACGGAAAGTAACAGGGTGAAAAAGCCTTCGTCCCTGTGAGGGAAAAAGGGTTTAGGGGAATTTCTCTGTCAAAGTTGGACAGAATGGGATGAGACCGCAAGCAAACCCTGTCATCACTGTCCCAAAAATCAGTAGTTCTTTCGATGAACCTTTCTGGACATGTCTGCACGTCAAGCTTCCCCCTTCACCCCCCCTCCCCTCCCCCACCCCCTCTCTCTCTCTCTCTCTCTCTCTCTCTGTCCGCCTCTCTCTCTCTTTGTCTCTCTTGTTGTGTCCCAACCTCGGCGTCCACCCAGCCTCGGCCAAAGTGACATATACTGCTCACAAATAGTAAGGTGTATTAACTTTTCAGCTTGAATTACTAAAAGTCACCAGAATGGGTATAACCACGGGTATATCAGTGATTAGCCATCCCACCCCCTACAATTTCACAACATTGGTGTGACATATAGTGCTCACAAAAAACTAAAGGACATTACTTTTAGCTTGTATTACTAAAATGTCCCCCAAAAAGATTAATTAAACACGACTCAGACCAAAAAGGTGACTGCAGTTTGCAGATGTAAAGTGTTGGTTTGGACCCAACATCTCTCTCTCTCTCTCTCTCTCTCTTTATTTGGGCTTCCACTCCGTTCCCATTCCGTCACAAACACCACGGGTGTTGACGTTAATCTTATACATGTAGAGCCACGGGTTCTAGTCCAGTACATTTTTTTTAATCACCACTTCAGCTAACCCCTTCTCTGCCGAGGAAATATTAGCCTCACCCATCTTCAAGAGGCAGAGATCCTCACGAGCCCCCGCATTCGCGGGGGCTCATGAGGATCTATGCCTCTTGCTGAGGCCACTTTGTAGCCATGTCCCTTGGACGGTGCTGGCTTTCTGGTCGTCGAACGAACACAGATTTCAGAAACAATATAATATGCGTGCAGTGGCAGGGAAAGGGTTAAATGAACTAAATCAACTGAAGTTTCTTTTCTAGCCAAAAAGTCGGATTAAAAAAAAAAAATTCCCCAGTCCCCAGTCCGACGAAATTTCGTAGGAAGGACTGCGAGACAAACAAATACACACACAAGCGAATACATGTTCGGTACTTACGTTGCTCTGGTGAAGGACTGCGAGACAAACAAATACACACACAAGCGAATACATGTTCGGTACTTACGTTGCTCTGGTGAAAATTTCGTTGAAGTAGCGTTCGTACAGGTTCTTGAGGATGCCCCGCCAGGGGTCGTACTTTTTCATGGAACGGTAGACTCCGTACTCCAGGGGCAGGACGCGCCCAACCTCTGCAACACCACAAACAAGGTGGTGATTCTCATTTCAACTCCACAAACAAGGTGGTGATTCTCATTTCAACTCCACAAACAAGGGGAACAATCTCACTGCCACAGCTCCTGTGAGAGTGCATGGTTTTGTAAGCTGATCTATGACTGTGACGAGGAAAAGAGCGAGGGTTTATACTGTATCACAAGAAGTATATTTCTGTCGATTAAACCGAGGAAATCACTGAACAGAATCAAACTGCGAGAGACATAGATCCTCATGAGCCCCCGCTCATGAGGATCTATGCCTCCTAACGCCACTTCGTATCCGTGTTCCTTGAACGGAGGGACCTCTTTAGCCATTTTCTGAGAGGCGAAAAACAACAACGACCTAGAATAAAATGCTAACCACCTCAGGATAGGGTGGGGTGGGGTATGGGGGGTTACGGTAGGGTGCGAGGTTATCAAACAGTTTACATGTTTCTCCGCTAGTTTTCAACCATCCCTTTCCCACTCTAGCACAAGCTGCCCTCAGTCTGTATATCATCCAAATAGGTCTTTCACACCCGAACTCCCTCCCTCCTACCTCTCACATCTGCAAGAGGCACTAATTCTCATAAGCCCTTGAAGGTGCAGGAGCTTATGAGAATTTGTGCCTACTGCTTGTACAAACCTATACCAATTTTATTTCAAAGATAACATCTAAGAAATCTAAGGATCGAGTTTTAAAAGTCAAAATGTCCACACCATCTCTTGACCCTGCAAGAGGAGTAGATTCTCATGGGCCCCTGCTGTCGCAGGGGCTCATGAGAATTTACGCCTCTTGCTCATAAATAGCTGTCGCCCTTTTTTTGCATTGATTCCTTAAGCGCTGAAAACGTACGAGTTTAAAGTCTGAAAATGTCCGTACCCTGTGCTAACCTTTCCGACAAGCTGGTAAACGGGAGATGGAATTTACGGGCTGGCAAAATGGAAACTGTCAGCGCTCACAAATGACGCAATTTATCTAACGTCACGCCGACCACAGTTGCAGTTGGAAAAAAAAGTTTCGGGACGAATGGTTCTAGGTCGCACAACAGCGTGTAAAATATTTAGACATCAAAACAGGCGGAATTTTAGAACGATTTCATACATGCAGTTACACATAAAAGCCTTACAAAAGACGATGTTTACAATGAATAAAAACCATATTTTTCTTTTCTTTATTATTTTTACATTCTACTTTTCCAAAGGGCCCCATTTAAATTCGCCATGTCTGATTTGTGAAAGAATTCCCATTATTTTCTGCATTTTCCTACCATAAATATTTTATGAATGATAATGCTCTCTTATTGTCTACTTCACTTTTTTTCAATAATACGCATCATCTGATAATGTTACTCATATCCTCAGTCATTTGTCTTCCCTTTGATCTGCAAAACCCTTTTTTTTCAATTAAATTTTCAAAGTGCACTTTGTCTTTTTCATCTGATGATGAAAACACAGCGAAGCTTCCCAGTCTAACGTACACAGATGTACATGGAACCTGCATGAGGCGCAAGTCCTCATCAACAACAGACACTGCACAAAAAGGAGCTCGCTGTTTAACTGTTCGAGGTGCTGCTACAAATCTATGCCGTGCACGCTGTGGGTTCCAGATCGGGGGCTGATCTTGGGGAGAACTTGTTCTTTGATTTCTTGAAGATTACCTAACAGACAAGGAGACGGGTCGACCATGAAAGTTGAAGGGTAGTGCCAGAAGACCTTGTGCGTGTACGCTGTGGTAAACACATCGGGCCCTAAATCTTAAATTCTCGTATCTGGGAGAACTTGTCCTTTGAAGACTACACAATAAACAAAAGAGACAGGTCGACCACCATGAAAGTTGAAGGGTAGTGCCAGAAGAGCTTGGCGCCTGAAAGCGCTAAGCTCTTCTGGCACTACCCTTCAAATTTCATGGTTGTGCACAGCATGTCAGCGCTGAATCGGATGAGCGAAGACGTAACTACATCTCTTCTTGAAGGACAATGTGATTGGGGTGGGGGATGTGTGTGTGTGTGTGTGGGGTGGGGGGGGGGGGGGTTGGGGGGGTGGGGGGAGGGAGGACATGAGACAGAAAGCATTCTGATTCGCTTGCTCAATCATGCGAAACACTTCAAGCCCCCGCTTCCCTCTTTTTTAAAACAATCAATCGCCTAAACTGGTCCGGTCCGTCAAGTCTACACATTCTGACCTCGTCCTGATGCTGTCTGCAATTCCGTGATGGAATTCACAAATAATTTTGACAAAAGAGAAAGAAAAACCTCGACATTTTCCGAAGAAGGATGACGAAATAGCGCGTTAAAAGGAAGCGGTATTCAAAGCAATCCTGGGAAGTAAGAAAATAATCAAGACACTGACAGATGAGGCTTAGGACGAAAATGGGATAAAAGCCTCTTCGTGTTTTTATTTTCACGCTTTTACTTATTTATTCGCCATTGTCTCCCAAAGCCAGCCCCGTCTGAAAGCCACACAGATTGTCATCAGCATCCGCAGAAGCGCGAGACTCAGTATCTATCCATGGCCAAGAGACATAGATTCTCATGAGCCCCTGCCCAGCAGGGGCTCATGAGAATCTATGTCTCTTGGTGTTTAGTGACTCAGTATCTATCCATGGCCAAGAGACATAGATTCTCATGAGCCCCTGCCCAGCAGGGGCTCATGAGAATCTATGTCTCTTGGTGTTTAGTGAGTTGCCCCATTTACATCCTGTCATTCGGGTTTACAGTAGAACGCACTGCGAAGAAAAACGGCGGCTGGGTTCTGAGGGTGGAATGATACGAGAGCACATCATTTTAAAATTGTTTCAGCTCTAATTCATTTATTTCTTTTTACATTTCTGCTGTTACAATTCTGTGACTTCTGGTTCCTCTGAAAACAAAATTTAAGCAGTGGCGTAAAAACCGAGGGACCGAGGGGTCGGGGGTGGCCGGGGGGTGGGGGGTAGGGCGGGGGCAGAGTATCACCATGCCCGTTTCCAATATTTTACATACCTATACTCTAAAAAAAAACAACAAACAAACAACCAGAAAACATTTTTGGGGAGACTAAAAAAAAAAAAAAAGACTATATGTACAATTTCTTTTGGATGAAGAAAATATTTCTGGAAAAAAATAACATTACATGATATTCCTCTCCCCTCCCCCCCCCCCCCCTCCACCGAACCCACTCCCTTCCTATCCCACCAGCGTTGTTTGATTTTTCGGAGGTTGCAGTCGCTCGTCTCCTTTGATTTTTCCGAGACTGGAAAGAAACGTGAGGCAAGCTGCACCCCTCGCCCCCCCCCCCCCCCCCCGCACTAAAAATGTCTTCCTACGCCAATGAAATCGAAAACAAGCTTTTCACCTATTCATCATTCTTTGTACTTTACTTTTTTTTTTTTTTTTACAATTCGATCTTTTTTTCTTCTTGTTCTTTTACAGCAAATACAGATCACAAAAGACATTGAAATCTAATCACCCACGCACACTCCTTCCTGTGTCCTCTTTTTTTTTTTTTTTTGGGGGGGGGGGGGGGAGAAGGGGGGGGGGGGGAGACGAAATACACGTAGGCCTACCTCATTATAACTTTATTCCAGCCTAACATCGCCCGAGACGCGGCCTCGAGTAGATACATCGTGAAAGAATGCAGTTGGTACAGGTCAGCCTCTGCATTGCACTCTCCAGTCATACCGCGGTATATGAAATAAACTACTCACACAGGTCTCCTCAATCCACTGGGTATGAGAGCCTTGAGCAAAAGGTCCTAGGGCCGAAGTCGGCCTTAGCTGGCCCGCGCACGCAGTGCGCGGGCCAGCTAAGACCGACGTCGGACCTAGGACCTTTTGCTTACCAAGTCGTTATAGATGCTAATTCAGCACAACGCGATCGCGAATAGCGCGGCCTGTCTCTATGGCTCCCGGCTACCGCGGCGATATACTGAGACTAACCTGTTTGCAGGACTATTATTCATTCATAATCACACAGTAGCGCATCTGCACTCTTTCCTTTTCAAGTCATCGCCAGTCCAACTCAGCCCCGCTATTCAACGCTGCAAAGCGGAAAGAACACGCTAGGCCTTTTTCAATCTCTTTTAAATAAGTCAGTGTTCCACCCCGACCCGTCATGCTTTCTGTGAATATGCTGAACGCATGATAACAATCTAGCGGCAATTTGATACTTGCGTGTACTAGTTTAGAGAAGGTTATATATATATATATATATATATATATATATATATATATATATATATGTTATGTATAACCTTCTCTAAACTAGTAGTGCAAGTATCTAATTGCCGCCTGATTGTTATCATGCGTTCAGCATATTCACAGAAAGCATATATATAATGCGATTAGTAATTTTTGCAAACCAAGCAACTTGCACTTGCTGACCGCTACATAAGCCACGACAATCTATGACTAGGCTTTCGCTAAAAAATCTCAGCGAGGAAAGAAACACGCTCACAGTTTATTAACATTTCGAAACCCATTTCCAAAATAGACGAAAACACAAGCACACTATGTGCTGCTTATTTTTTCATTGGTGATCGAGATGCTAAACGTTTATTCTCTCTTTCTCTCTCTCTCTCTCTCTCTCTCTCTCTCTCTCTCTCTCTCTCTCTCTCTGTGTGTGTGTGTGTGTGTGTGTGTGTGTGTGTGTGTGTGTGTGTGTGTGTGTGTTGCTTACTGAACAGACCCACCCCACCCGACCCCCCAGACATCCAGCCAGCAGAGACTGACCTACCCATCAGCTGTGACAGACCCAGCCGGGAAGAGATCAGAAGAGCAGTGGCATTTTTTAAGAACGGCAAAGCAGCAGGGCCAGATGGCATCCCAGCGGAGGCTTTGAAAGCAGACCTAGAAACAACAGTAGAGATGCTGTACCCACTGTTTGGAAAGATCTGGGAAGAGGAGGTGATGCCGGCTGACTGGAAGGAGGGGTACCTAATCAAGCTTGCCAAGAAAGGCGACTTCAGCAAGTGTCCCAACTACAGAGGAATCACCTTGCTGTCAGTACCAGGAAAGGTCTTCAACAGGATCATCCTGGAGAGAATGAAGAGCTCCGTTGACCCCCAGCTGAGAGACCAGCAAGCAGGATTCAGGAAAAACCGATCATGTACAGACCAGATTGCCACTCTCCGCATCATCGTGGAGCAGTCTCTGGAGTGGAGCTCCCCGCTGTACGTCAACTTTGTGGATTACGAGAATGCATTTGACAGCGTGGACCGAGAGACTTTGTGGAAACTCCTACGACACTACGGTGTACCACAAAACTCGTCTGCCTGATCAAGAGCAGCTACGATGGCATGACATGTCGCGTGATCCATGAAGGGCAGTTCACCAGGGAGCTCCAGGTCAGAACCGGTGTCAGGCAGGGGTGTTTGCTGTCTCCGTTCCTCTTCCTACTGGCCATAGACTGGGTCATGAAGAGGACCACAGAGCAGAGAAGAAGCGGAATACAGTGGACACATCTTGACGACCTCGATTTTGCAGTCGACTTGGCTTTACTGTCCCACACTCATCAACAAATGCAGGACAAGACCACGAGGCCTGCTGATCCCAAGTGGGCCTCACCATCCACTACAGGAAAACAAAGACAATGAGGCTGAACGCAACCAGGGAAGAACCAGTCTTGATTGCTGGCACCCCGTTGGAGGAGGTGGATCCCTTCACCAATCTCGGGAGCATCATCGACAAAAAAAGGTGGCACTGATGCAGATGTCAGAGCACGAATCGGTAAAGCCAGAGCAGCCTTTCTCCAGCTGAAAAAAAGTGTGGAGTTCCAGAGAGCTGTCACAACACACCAAAGTCCGGATTTTCAACTCAAACGTAAAAGCAGTTCTCTTATATGGAGCAGAGACTTGTAGATTGACAAAAACCACAGTCAACAGAGTACAGATCTTCATAAACAGTTAGCTTAGAAGAATCTTGAAAATCCACTGGCCAGAGAAGATCAGCAACGTCAGACTGGGAGATAACAGCAGAGAATGAAATTGGATGAAGAAGATGGGGATGGATTGGTCACAGTCTGATAAAGCCAGTTCCAGTATCACTAGGCAGGCATTGTCATGGAACCCCCAGGGAAAGAGGAAAAGAGGCAGGCCGAGAAACACCTGGCGTCGAGACCTCCAAGCAGACATCAAGAGACTGGGAACCACCTGGAGTAATATCGAAGGAGAAGCACAGGACAGGAGTTGCTGGAGGTCTCTCGTCGACGGCATATACCCTGGGAGGGGTGGCAGGCGTAAGTAAGTAAGTGTGTGTTTTGCGGTTACTTTGATTTAATTTCATTTATCATTAACTTTACTGAAGTTACACATATCTGTTCAATTTGTTTTCGTCTGCGTTGAGTTAAACACCAGGTTTTTAAACAGACAGGTTTTTATCAACCTAAATCTACATCCTTGTGTAATAAAGCTCTATCATCATCATCATCATCATCATCCTCATCATCATCGTCATCATCATCCTCATTATCCCGTCAAACACTTCGCGAACAAATAAAGCCCTGACGCCTTACACCAGGAGATCGGTCGACTATGATAATTCAAGGGTAGTGCCTGATTAGCTTGGCACTATCCTTGAACTATCATAGTCGACCCGTCTCCTGCAACATTTACCTAAGTCGTTTGGGGACACCTTGGAACGGATGCCGCTCGTCCTTACTGAATCAGTGAAAGATTACAGTAACCTATTTCGTCGGCATTGAATAATCTAATTTTTCAATGCTTCGCATGCAGGCATGCTTTTTTTTTTTTTTTTTTTTTTTTTTTTTTTTGCACTGCCTCACCCCCTGTTATGCTAACCTCTCCCTGTCTCTTCCCCCCACCATCCCCGGGCGTTCACGTCAGGACAGCCGCTACACGAATCACTGCACCGGCTGTACAGGATCTGGGGCAACTGCAGCACATCTGGTAGCCGCGTGTTCGGCATTTCAACTGTGAGGGGATCACCACTGCGGGAACAGCGGACCACTTTAACAGTTTTGTAAACTCAGGGCGAATGAATTATTTTTGGCAGTCTGAATGAATCCCCACCCCCGTCAAACTGGTGCCTTCTTATTATAATTCCTACCTCTATTCCCCTCTCCCTCTCCCCCGCCCTCCCTCCAGCCCCCCTTCCAGCCCCCCTTCCAGCCTGCCTATGAAATTCCCTTCCTCCAAATGCCCCTTCGTACAGCCTTCACATGACTCAAATCAGTTATGGAGTGGCCGGGTCAGCTCAGTAAATGCCCCTATGCTTGATTTTAAACTATTTTATTCCCTTACCTGTCGGTAGCGGTTTTTGTCCCGATGATTCCTGCAGGAAACATCGCGGCGAAAACCGCTACCGACAACCAACGGGTTAAAGTAAGCTTTTGTCTGTGGAAGAGGGACGGACAACTGCAAACTGAACGCCCGCACCACTACAAGTCAGCCTCTAACACGTGCGTATCTCGACATCTGGCAGCCAGACACTCAGATTGTTGTACTATTAGCGTCCGCGTTAAATGTGATGCTAAACTCTTAAAAAATCTGCATAGGCTGATGATCAAAAACACACAGTAAGCAAACAGTCCTCAGGCCGACTCCAGCCTTAATTGACCCGCGCACAGCATAGCTGTGCGCGGGTCAATTAAGGCTGGAGTCGTGCTGAGGTCCTTTACGCCAGTTGAGAACCACAGATCGACCTGACCGTGTTATAACCGAGTTCGCGATATTCTGAAGCGTGTAGTACCGAGGTTAAGTACCATTATGCATAAATCTGAAGACACATTTCAGCACCAGTTGTGTTTGTTATGCCTTGTTGACAAACCTCATGAACTTTAACAGCACTTGGGACACGCAGCAAAAGCACACGGGCAATTGCACTTATTTAAATCTGCGCTGCCGTTAGCGCGTCAGTCTATTTTTAGCTGTTTCTCGCACTGATAGCGTTGTATTTCTAGTTTGGAGTCATTGTCAGGTTACTTGATATAAAGACGACGTGTGCTGAACTGGATTGTCCTGTGTCTAAATGAACCATAACCAGCCCTGTATGTAGCGTTTCGTGACCATCTGTTACAGAAGTGAACAGTTACGGCGGTAGTGTGCCTTTAACCTTAGCGTGTACTACTGTATTTCTACTAATATTCTAGTACACAACTCCTCTCCGCCTGACCTTGCAACTCCTCGGCCTGATGCTCCACGTTGAGCTGTTTACAAAACTCTTCATCGAAGCCCACACAGGCTCGCCTCTGCTTCAGGGTCGGGCAGTGCTTGCCGCCGTTCTCCGGGTACTTGGTGACGTCACGGGTACGCCTCCTGGTGCCGTAGCCACACGGGTTGTCGCACTCCGTCCACTCAGTCCACTCCATCACCGAGCAGTCTTGCGCTGTAACCAAAAATAAAGGAATGGTAAGGCAATGGTTTTTGTTTTTTTGGTCCTCCTCAGCTGTTGATTAGTATACGTCACTTTGGTCGACGCCGAGTTTGGGACCCAACAGCTGTACATCATTTAAAGCCATACAATGATACAGTGAGTTAGTTGGTTATTTGGGTTTAGCGCCGAGCAGGCGACTAAGGCCATCTCACGGCGGGATTTGATACAAATGATACAATAACACATTTTCCCTTCCTTTAATTCAGTCACTCATGGCTTAACTCCTTCACTGCCAGTGCCGATGCAAATCTGTGTCTTGGAAAGAAGGGTATACATTCAACACCAAATAATTCCATCAAACCAAGGAACACGGATGGGAATAGTAAACAAGCATCTGCGGGGGGGGGGGGGGGGGGGGGGGGGGGGGCTCATGAGGTTCTTTGCCTCTTGCAGTTTGAGTGGCATTAGCATTTAGCGAGGGGGGAGGGGGGGGGGTAACAATGTGCAGGTGATAAAAGATACAATGACTCCTTTCCTCCTTCCATCTGCAAGAGATATAGATTTTCATGAGCACGTACCATCGAAGGAACTCAGTAGCGCATACACTATCTGCATCATTCACACACTGAAAAGAATGAGTAAAATAATTCAATTTTTAACAGCTCTACTGCCAGTGGACGCAGAATGCGCTTTTTGATGGCCTTGCAAACACAACGTCATTTGGGGATCACCAGCCGTCAAAGGAACATTGATTCGAAGTGATTTGAGCAAGAGGCATAGATCCTCATCAGCCCCCGCAACTGCGGGGGCTCATGAGGATCTATACCTCTTGCATTTAGGTGGTGGTCAATTCTTCTCGACAGAGAAGGGCCGGTTAAAGAAACGCCCGTCTGAGTTATCCATCACTGTAAATTATAGCGCCGAAAAAACTGCAAAAGCAAAGGATTTTTTATAATAAATTTTATAGCGGTGGGGTATACTGTTACGCAATTATATCATCAAATGCCTTTGTTAGGAATAGAGATGTGGAACACACACACACACACACACAAACCATTTTATATCATTGGTTCAGTTACAGATATCACGGTATAGCCGAATGATGTCACCATTTGTTTACATTCGATGTCATTTATTTATTTATTTATTTTAAACGAATGACTGACGCAGGAAGAAGGATTTAAATAAACTCACATGAATACAGACAGTCCCAAAAACATAACGCGTGTTTTCAGTCCACAAAGCATGGATTATTGATAAAGGAAATGAGAGAAAATGGGAATAAAACAATTCTCACAATGCGTGACGTCCAGCATTGTCAACAACTGTAACAAAAAATCTTTTATTTTCCAGCCGACTGAGTTAATCATCTCTTTCACTTCCAGCGCCGAGTGAAAGGAATGAACCGATCATGACAACTCCATGGCAGTGCCTGGTTAGATTTCTCAACAGTAGTGCTTGAGTGCATTTAGGTTTACTGTATTGGAGCCAGTCGCCACCAATGCGCAAAATTGTATCGGGCCGACGTCAGCCGTCTTTGGCCTGCGCACGTCCCTGCACGGGCCAACAGCGACTGACGTCTGCCCGATACAATTTTGCGCGCTAGATAATCTCGCGCAGCCTTTGAGCTATCATAGTTCACCTCCAGCAACTCGTACTCAGACCGACTAATCTCCAACATGATTCACCTATACTTTGGACGTGAACTAGAAATGATATTTTGATGATTGTAAATCTTGCATTTGCAAAATGTTTTTTTTCCACGCGACTCCGCACTTTTAACACTGATGCCTATCACGCCGAGTGTAAAGAAACGACACTTTAACACGCTGAACGACTTTTTTATGTTTCGCTATTCAAGTCGAAGGCACAATGCCTTCGATAGAGTTACGTGCATCCGAGTTAGCACACATATTCAAAGCACCTGTAGCAGACCTAAACCAGACGAGGTAAGAGACCTAAATCAGGGCCAAGCATGTGGCATAGATTCTTATGAGCCCCTGCGACTCTATGCCACTTGCACATGCAAGGAGCTGGTTGCAACGCACGCGTTCGTACTTGCATGCACTCCGAACATGTCAGTCTGACATCACTATCACATGCAATTCTGACATTCAAAACTCGGTGAGGACTCCCTTTTTGTTCAAGAGCCATTCATCTCACATAGGCGTTGATTCTCATAAGCCCCTGCAGGTTACAAGGGTTTAACAGGATCCCAAGCCACCTCTCAGTGCCTTAAATTTATGTCCAGTTCACAAAGGAGAAGTTAAAAAAAAAAAAAAAAAAAAAAAAACCCCTATCTTCGGTGAAAAGGCTCGGAAATGATTAACGCATTCTCGGTATGAGAAAACACTAGCGAAAATGGGACCAGAAAAGAACTAAATTCTCATAGTCCATCTTAGATTGCAGCAGTTAATGAAGATCTGTGCCTCACGCATGTTGGCGTTGGATGACGCAGAATTTTAAAAGTTTCACTATGCGCTCCGCTGAATACTATCTCTAAATTCATCATGGCTAAACGAGCGTGAAGTCACATTCTCGAAATCAGTCTTTGAAAACTTCCCATGCGACAAGGCATGCCATCTGCAAGAGGCATAGATTCACATGAGCCCCTGCAGTCGCAGGGGCTCATGAGAATCTATGCCTCTTGCATGCTGGAGTAGATAATTTTTTCATTATTCCTCAGACGGAGAGAGGCATCAGTGGCTTTGAGCAAGTAACTTGTTCAGTCACTGCAGGGGGTAGTCAACCCCATTACACAACGGGATTTTAACAAAGGGGTGTAATTACACAGGCCTTTCAACAATAAAGCAGCGGATACGCATGTTAACTCAGCAAATAAATGTAGAACATGATAACTTAATGCCTGCTCTTAAAAATGTGCAGATGACTGTGCATGCAAACATGTAATGTAACTTAAGATACAGAATGCCTGCTATTATGAAGGATCCGCAAAACGCGCGGAATAAAATTTCAGGACATGATGAGTTTACTGCAAGAGGGACTTAAACCTCTTTCACTGCAAGACCGAAATGGCTCACGTAAGGAAACTTAATCTTTTTATCCTGTCTAGACTGAAATGAATCACAAAGTTGCATTTTATTAACCCCTTACACTTACATGATCAAAATAGCACATACGTTTTTTTATACATCGCCAGAGATTGTTGGACCGTGACCTCTCCATGCGTAAAGCAATTTGAATTTTAACGACGAACTCAATACTGAACAAAATGACTTGCATTGTTCTTCGTACATATATTATTCAAGCTGCGTCAGCAGTAATGCAATACCAGACTCACACTGGTTGTCTCCCTGGATTCGCTGCCGCTGATAAGAGACAACCAGTGTGTAACCTCATCCGGCTTGCCCAGACACACTGGTTACCTCCCTCGATCCGCTCCGCGAAGAAGATAACCCGTGTGGAAAGTGCAACAACCAGTTTCAAATTCATTTTGCTCTTCGCTGACCTAATGTGGACTAACAGTAATACACACACAGCGAGGATACTGTTCGGACATTGCAAGTCAGGATTTCACCTGGACAGGAGCATTTCGTGAAGAGATGATAACGGGGACAGACACGTCATAAACAGGTCCCCCACACCTGACTGGGTCTCATCACGGCTACCTGGGAAAGTCCAGCACCGACAAGCTATGAAGTGAACCCCTCTACACCCCCCCCCCACCCCTCACCCACCCTCACACAACTGCAAGCGGGATAGATCCTCATGAGCGCCCGCAGTTGGGGATCTTTACCGATTTAAAATCTTAGCCTGTATCCTCTGGCAGAGAAGTTGAACGAATGACAAGCAGGACCGAAGAAAGTTTATGCATGGGACTGCCACACATGAGCTAGGGACCCTACACGATATTCAAGCAGTGGCTGCCCCAGCTCTTCGTCGTCGAGACGGCATTCACAGTTTTAAACAAAAAAAATGCCGTTCCTAAAGAAGTAAATGCTGTGAAATACTGAAGGTTATTATTTTTTTTCTAGACATACACATCTAGACATACACAACTTCTGCTAAACAAACAGACCATTCTTTATACAATATTCAATACTGTGGCACTGTCTTCTCCACTTATTTTCTTACGTCTTCTTGTCCCCCCCCCCCCCCCCCCCCCCCCCCCCTCCCCCCCCCCCCCCCCCCCCCTCCCCCCCCCCCCGCTCTCTCTCTCTCTTCCCCCCCCCCCTCCCTGCCCCCTCTCTCGCCACTCCATACCCATCAACCTCTTTCACTTCGCACACCTGCCTACCGTGATCGGCTGATACACGGAGCTAACCAAACCAACTTGCTCCATCCACACAACAAAGATAAAATATACAGGCTAAAAAATCCAGTCCTTGCCAGCAAGAGGAATAGATTTTCATGAGCCCCTGCGGAGCTCCCGAATCTATGCCTCTTGTAGAGGACAGGCACTTCTCGCACAGTCTTGGCCAGGTGCCCTGGACATGCACTAATTGGACATACACAATGGTAGCTGTCTCGTCTATTCAGTCACGGGTCCAACGCCAAGGGGAGGGAGAGGGCTGTGGTAAGGTGGTGGATGGCGGAGTGTCAAGCTGTTAAAACTAATTTCTGGCCCAAGCCCTGACGGCATCGTGTTTGTTCACAACCCTCCTTTTTCCCTATTTAGCACCAGCCAGCAGTCAGCGGCACTGTCCGTCCCTTCAGTCTTTCTCTGTCGTTATATTACCGACCTGGCAAACGGCAGGTAGTGCGTTAATTATCTGAACTATTTTTTTTTAAATTCAGGCTAATTGAACCGATAGATTCGATGACGGAAAACAATATCGAAACAATATTTAGAAACAATTAATTGCAGCGATCGTGGATTTACTAAGTACACTACATACGTATGAGAAATCCACATTTATATGCCCACACAGTTTCATATTGTATGTGCAACTCTACTTCTTCTAGTCCACTCTAAGCTTTAACCAGTAATAACGTCCTCAACTTTAGGATGCAAACGAGGCCGATCCATATAAATGACGATCAAACAGATCGTTCGTCAGACGGCTTTTTAGGGGTGTTTAGAGGGAGACATCCGTTAGACAGGTAAAGAAGTCAGGTCAAAGCTTCAGTCCTACACACACACCCTCTGCAAGGGACACAGATCCTCATGACCCCCACTGGCTGCGTGATATCGCGAAGATCTCTGCTTCTTTTTGGTTCTTTAACGTTCATGTTTCTAAGTAAGAGGCGCACATAGGGTTGTAACTCCCCACTGTCTTCCATGGAGAAAGTCTTGTTACAGTGGTTTCCATAGGCTAATGGGTACGCCCTCTCAAACTCTTCCGCTAAAGAGGTCAGTTGTATAAGCGAGATTAAATCCTGCGCAAGCCACTAAGCAAGATGCCCACGTATAAGATCTCTCATGCAACTGTGCACAGGGGTCAATTGCACGAGTGAGCTTACATACTTGCGCTGGGGTTCATCTCGCACTCAGGCAACTGAGGTCAGCTTCTAAGCGTATTTCTGTTAGCACTGTAACTCTGGGCTGTTGCGATATCTCGTGTACACGCAAGTCCTGTAGAGATTGTATCGAAAAGCATCAAGACACACCCGTAAGGTCATGTTCAAAATTGCAAACTGTGACGTTCATTTGCCAGTTGCATGAGTGAGCTTAGTCCTGCGCCAGCCGCCACAAAGCAAGGTGCTCCGCGCAGGACCAAGCTCACTCATGCAACTGACCCCACCACAAGACAGTCTATTGACACCGCTGAGTAAGCGAAGAGAGGTGGAGCAGGTGTCCAACGGATCCCAGATAGACAGCCGGGATGGACACGAAACCCCGAGAACATAGCCGCAACAAACATGAATAACACGCCATGTCTAACACGAAACGTCACATTGGTTTCCTTTGTCGCAGCCCAGAAAACTAATGGAGAACTTATAAGCTCGTTAACTCATTCTACCTCAGACACACCACAGCAAGATAAGGATCGACCATGATCGTTCAAGGTGATGCCAGAATAGCTTGGCGCCCATAGGCGCCAAGCTATTCTGGCATCACCCTTGAACGATCATGGTCGATCTGTGTCCTGCACTGCAATGCAGTCGTCAGAGGACAAGGGCAACATTTGGGGGTTTCGGTGATGGGGTAGAAGGAGTTAAAGGAGACCCACAGCCATGTGAACGGTTGTTGTTGTGTTTTCCTTCGTTGCAAGTAGAGTCTGTCAACGCCTGTCCGAAGTGAACATCCAGCATGCCTCTTCACGTAGCTCAAAATCTATGGAATTCGAAGCTCATTAAAGAAGGCGTCTAACTTGGTTAACCCTTTTGCTGCCGGTAGCGGTTTTTTTGTTGTCTTAGTGGTTGGTGATCATTCGCACAGTAAGGCCAACGCTCAGAAATGCTCTTCGTGCAGCTCGAAACCAGCGGCTTAAAAGTTCATAAAAGAAGGCCTTTAACTTGGTCGTCCCTTTGGCTGTCGGTAGCGGTTTTGGACGTGGTGATTCCTCACTGCCGGGAAGCCAAAGGAAGCCAAAGCGTGACCGACAGCCAAAGGATTAACGGTTGTGGTTGCAGTTCCTTTGCTCCATACAAGGTCAACGTCTTCCGGCAGAAGTACGCATGACCTTAACACGTGACTCTTTAGTATTTATAACCCCCTTCACTGCTGAGCAAAGAATGTACAATGTCCAGCTGCAAGGTACACATTATATCTTCATGAACCCCCTGCAGCAAGGACTCCAAACTGAACCGTTTCGCTGTAGCAAAGATTCTAGAGTCTTTGACTGCTGTGAGAAAATGTACGCCCCTTGAAGGTGCACGTTGATAACCATAGGTACTGTAGCGTCGATACAATGTCTTTGCAAGGACCGCTAACCCAGTAAGTAAAAGGTCTTCGGATCGACGTCGGCCGCTGTCGGCCCGTGCGCAGACCGACAGCGGACGACGACGGCCCGTGAAATCGTCGCCTACTGGGAAAGGGAAGGGAGTGAAAAAGCTGTGTCAGCAAACACACGAGGTGCCAAGTTCACTTTAGTGTCTAGGTGCATTACGGTCGGACGATTGTAAATGAGCGGGTGTTTGTACTACATCCGGTCTGACTACGTCCAGTCTGAAGTCACCAGCTCTGAGGTAACCATTTCTAGGTCAGAGAACGGACGTCAGTAGAGTTGAGTACCGTCTTCAAATAACACACACAAAAAAACCCCACTCATTTTTAACGACAAGCCACACTGCTGCGTAAGACAGTTGCTTAACACATATCATACTGAGGATTAAAGCTTCAAATTTGTGAACTGCCATAAATTATGCAAGCTACATTATAGTACTTACAGATAAGGATATAGACCAATGGCTTTAGTTCAAGGGTGGTGCCAGAATAGCTTGTAGCTGCCACTACCCTTGAACTATTTTAGTCAAACTTATTTCACACACTGGTGTATTCTGAATGATAAGGGTTACATTAAGTTACGCCTTTGGCTGTCGGTAGTGGTTTTTGTCCAGGTGATTCCTGCAGGATCGGAAGATTTTGTCCGTCATAATGAATTTTATATATTTTTGACTGTGTAAGTGCCACATTATAAAATCTTTTGCTCAGCACTACATAAACGACTTGGGAGATGGATCGACAATAACAGCTCAAGTGTTGTATAGACATGGCAGCATTTTGGCACCACGACGTTTTCCCGTATGCCAAATGCTAATCAGGCCCAACCTTTCAGCCACCCTGATAAAACATCTGCGGTCAGTTTCCACTGGAAATGAAAAACCACGGTGCCTTGCGCCCGTGTAAACAGGCACTACTCATGGGGCTGTCAAGACTTGCTCAAGTCCCTGCATCCGCAGAGAATTCATGGAAAATTCTACTTGCACCACAATAGAGAGGGTTTTAGTTACTGTGCATTGTACACACGGTAAGCTAACCTGCCCTTGGCCGGTTCCCAATTTCCACTGCACAAAGTCAACCTGTTCCAACTTCAAAAGGCATAGATTCTCAGTGAAACCCATGCGAACGCAGGGGCTCATGAGAACCTATACCTTTTGGAAACAAGTTGGGCTCCATCTCTCACATTGTAGCAACCAGAGATCACGGCGCGAGTGATTTTTAGAGCCTGCCTACCGTCTGTTCATTCATCACTCCACTTCGCACTGCTGGGACAAAAAGCCGGTTGATTATTTACAGGTTGTCCTGACGGGGACTGATGGCTTTCCTCCCCTTCCCCCACGCTGCTCCGCCCCACTATACATACACGCGCATGTAACCAAGGCTTGACGCTTCGCACAGACATCATCAAGGACCAAGTCCACACTGGTTGTCTCCCTCGATTCGCTACCGCTGAAGCGGTAGCGAATCGAGAGAGACAACCAGCGTGGGACACTCTTTCTCTCCCCCCCCCCACCTCCCCCTCCCCCCCCCCCCACACACACCACAGAGAAACAAATGCTGGAAGCTTCGCACAGAACAAGACCATTTTACGCAGCCGAAACAAAACTAAACTAATTCACTGTAAGACAGGTTGTAAAAGCTCTAGTTGTGGTGTCGGACGGAGACCAACGGCCATTATTTCTCCCACTGCGGTTCATCGGCTTCAGGCCATTCGGATTCAAAGGCGGAGGTTAAAAAAGAGCAGTGATTTTAAATATAGTTTTCCTGTTAATATTAAACGTTGTCTTTAATCGCCAACACATTGCGTTGTACGTGCCATTGTCTAAGCGTGTTTCATTTTTTACTGGGAGTTTCTTCATTGAGGGAGACGAACCAGTGTGGAATAAATGTTGTGTAAAAGCCCCGGCCCTGACCTATTCTAAACTGACATGAACGCCGGGTTACCAGGCCCGATTTCCCCAATGCAAAAAACTTTTTTTTTTTCAACGTGAGAAAAACAGAAGCATTGGTGTGACACGTATCTCATCAGCACACTCGTTAGGTCCTGTGGTCCTGTTACATGCTGGATGTCTTAAAGCATGTTGAACCACATTACGATAAACCAGGCAACACATGGTGGGTGATAGGGGGAAAAAAATAGGGGGTGGGGGGCACACTGGTTGTCTCCCTCGATTAGCGGCAGAGAATCGAGTGAGGCAACCAGTGTGGGGAGGTGTAGGGTGGTGTAGTGGGGTTGTGAAGATTTGGTGTGTGTATGTGTGGGGGTCATTCATATCAGACTGTATGATTGGAACGGTTTTTCTTTTCAGATCTTGCCTGGAAGCATGGCACTTGTGAAGCTACAGATGTTGCATACTCTTTCGTTTACTGTACACGAACATCTATCGTATAGTTACGTGAAATTCAGATATTTCAACCTACAATCGGGTGTGTTGGCATTACCTCCAGTTCTGCTGCCCACAAAAAAATAAAAATTAAAAAAAAATCCATCTTTGGAAGCTAACGTTTTCTGATAGGATATGTGCACGTCAGTACTCGCTATGTCTTTAAAACAGAAATGAGGATAAAATAAAATAATAAAATATGTTTACTGTTTCGCCGCTTCAGTCTGTTTGATGACGAGAAAATCAAAAGAAAACACGGTTGCCGCCTAACTCTGGATCGAAGACTTGAACCAGGTATAGAAAGAAAAATATTGATTTGATGTGTGTGTGTGTGTGTGTGTGTGTGTGTGTGTGTGTGTGTGTGTGTGTGTGTGTGTGTGTGTGTGTGTGTGTGCGAGAGAGAGAGAGAGAGAGAGAGAGAGAGAGAGAGAGAGAGAGAGAGAGAGAGAGAGAGAGAGAGAGAGAGAGATTAATGTTTGTGAGCTGGTTTGTGATTTTGGACCTTACGGCTGAAGTCGTAAGGTCCCAAATCCAAGACCAGCACACAGTTGGTTGGGACGGCCAAAGAGAGCTTTCATAAAACGCAAACATGGATGTCCATTGTCTTCGCATCACAATGGAAGCGTGTGTTGATTCAAGCCGAGGCGTGTGTGTGTGTTTAGACAGTGAAAATCTATATCAAGACACCTGCAGGCATAACTGTGTGCACACATATTATAATCCTTTACACCAACAATGCCATCCACTGTCAATACGCACAATCTGAGCCATCCCTTCGTTGTACGGAAAACCTTTGCAACTGCTAACTCCTCGGTCTCAAGGTGTAAATGGAACCAATTTCTGGCAGCTGGAGGCTTAGATCCTCTTATGCATATGTGGCTTCGGGGGATAGTGACCATATTTGAATTGTAAGTGGCGTAGGAACCATGGTGGCCAGGTATGACATAACCATACCTCCTCTGGAGGTGGACATAGTATGGCTGGGGTATCAGACCGCCATACCTCCTCTGGAGTTGGACATGGTATGGTTAGAGTTTCATTTGCATTTGCATAGATTCTTTTGAGCCTGTGTGGCAACTGGGGATCATGAGCATCTATGTCTCATGTCAGTGACCTAAGAACCCGGTGGGCTATGTATCACCTGGTCAAACCTCCTCTGGTGGTGGACATGGTATGGCTGGCTTTTCAGATGCATCTGCGTAGATCTTTTAACTCAGTCGCGACCAACCGCATCCGGATGCCCGGCATAAGCCGCGCATCCGGATGCGGCTTGCCGCGAATGAGTTACAAATATGTAGCTTCTGGGGCTTGTGACAATCTTTGTCTTATGTTAATGATGTTGGAACCCGGCGGGTAAGGTATGACCATGCCATACGTCCTCGGTGGTGGACACGACATGGCTAGAGTATCAGATGGCCATACGTCCAATGGAGGTGGACATAACATGGCTAGAGTGTCAGATGGCTATACGTCCTCTGGATGTGGACATGACATGGCTAGAGTATCAGATGGCCATACGTCCTCTGGATATGGACATGCCATAGCTAGAGTATCAGATGGCCATACGTCCTCTGGAGGTGGACACGACATGGCTAGAGTATCAGATGGTCATACGTCCTTTGGAGGTGGACATGACATGGCTAGAGTATCAAATGGCATACGTCCTCTGGAGGTGGACATGACATGGCTAGAGTTTCAGATGGCATACGTCCTGTTGAGGTGGACATGACATGGCTAGAGTATCATATTGCATACGTCCTCTGGAGGTAGACATGACATGGCTAGAGTATCAGATGGCAGACGTCCTGTTGAGGTGGACATGACATGGCTAGAGTATCAGATTGCATACGTCCTCTGGAGGTGGACATGACATGGCTAGAGTATCAGATGGCATACGTCCACTGGAGGTGGACATGACATGGCTAGAGTATCAGATGGCATACGTCCACTGGAGGTGGACATGACATGGCTAGAGTATCAGATGGCTTACGTCCACTGGAGGTGGACATGACGTGGCCAGATATATCACACCTCCCTTTTTGAGTTGGGCCATAACTCGTCTTGGTCCTGCCTATAATAACAGTGGACCTCCTCTAGTCCCAACAAGAGGCACAGTTTCTCGTGGGTACCTGCAGCCGCAGGGACTCATGAGAATCTAAACCTCTTGCCCAAAGTATAGCTTTCACGCAAAGATCTGGGACCAGCTGCATGAGTAAGCTTAGTTATGCACTAGCCACTAAGCAAGGTGCTCCGCTATAGCGGAGCACCTTGCATTGTGGCTGGCGCAGGATAAATCTCACGCAATTGACCCGTGGACCCGTAAGAAATGGTACCTCGCATTCTGCAGGGAATGTTTGCTGTGATAACAGATCATCAGCACTGCTTTTGCAGAAATGAGGCCAAGTCAATAAGCCATCCTACACTAACTACTAATACTAAGTACTAAAATGAACTTACAGACTAACAATAAGATCGAATGGAATGCCCTCCACCCTTTCTGAAAGCTCTCTAAACAAACATTACTCATACCTATCATAACGACTGACTTTCGCTGCTTGTCTGTACAAATACCAGATGACCCAAGAGGATTTTGAGAACCGCTTTTGCCGATCTCTGCCATCGAGACTAACGCACAGATTTGCATAAAACCCGGCACGTGCTGCAAGCTGTCATTGTAATCTGTGCCTTTTCCTCATGGAGAAAGCTGCCAAAAGGACTGACCCCAACAAACGTTGGCTTACTTACTTACTTACGCCTGTCACCCCTACCCGGGTATAGGCCGTCGACGAGAGACCTCCAGCAACTCCTGTCCTGTGCTTTTCCTTCGATTCTACTCCAGGTGGTTCCCAGTCTCTTGATGTCTGCTTGGAGGTCTCGATGCCAGGAGTTTCTCGGCCTACCTCTTTTCCTCTTTCCCTGGGGGTTCCATGACAATGCCTGCCTAGTGATACTGGAAGCTGGCTTTCTCAGACTGTGACCCCATCTTCTTCGCCCAATTTCATTCTCTGCTGTTATCTGCTCTGTTCTCTCCCAGAGTCTGACGTTGCTGATCTTCTCTGGCCAGTGGATTTTCAAAATTCTTCTAAGGCAACTGTTCATGAAGGTCTGTACTCTGTTGACTGTGGTTTTTGTCAATCTCCAAGTCTCTGCTCCATATAGGAGAACTGCTTTTACATTGGAGTTGAAAATCCGGACTTTAGTGTGTTGTGACAGCTCTCTGGAACTCCACATAACGTGTACAGTTCATCTTGACAATTTCCGAATTGTTTATCCTGGTCGCTAAACCCAAAACCTCACACAGGCTCCAGCAACAGCAGGGCTATCATATCGTCAGTCGAATCGCCCTCACCCTCAAGGGCAGCGGTGCTGAGTGAGTGCCAGACCCCCTAGGCGGGCAGTATTCAGTGAATAGGAAGGTAAATACGGTGTGTTTAGACACACAATAACCTAAGATGTAGGGCGAAAAGTGAGCGCATTAGACAAGTCAGTCCCTAAAAACTAATGACAAGGCCAGATCAGCGTCCTGTCCAGTTTCACACTGGCTGCCTCCCTCGATTCGCGGCCGCTGGTTAACGGCAGCGAATGGAGGCAGACAACCAATGTGGTAAACTTTCTGTCCAGGAAAGACGTCAGCAAGTGTCAAAGCTCCACAGGAGCCCCTTACTGGCCAACTACAGGCAAAATATCACTCAAAGGAAATACAAAAAATTGGCGCGATTCATCTCTTGATTGTCAGAGACTCTACCCGTCGCGGATCCACTCGTGAATAACCGTACGAGGCTGAAACACGCAGATACAGCAAAAGACGTAGATCTTGATGACTCCCGCGACTGCGGGGTTCATGAAGATCTACGTCTCTTGCAGTGGGCTTTAAGTTCACTGGTTTTATCACTCTGCCTATCCTAACTTACATACCTTATACTGGCGACGTACGACTCGTTAATTGGGGGGAAGTAACCGCGTTAGAACGAGCGGAAGCGTGCCAACTGACAGTCATTTTAACAGCAGATAACGAAGTTTGCAATCGGAGCAAAGTTTTTAAAAAACAAACCCAGAACTATCTATTCTAATCTCCACATCTTCCTTCCAAGACGAAAATTGAAAGTAACGAAGGCGTGAATGGAGGAAACTGGTCCGTGAGAGTATCCAGCTGTACTGGGCTAGTTGGTCATCGAACGTTTTTAAAAGTAGAGAAGGTTGACAGCTGTGTGGGGGCGGTTGTCTCCCTCGATTTGCTACCGCTGTCATACGTTGTGTAATACACATACATGCACCTCTGACTTTCAAGGCAAATGATTTACAGGTAACCATCGTCTGTTGCAGCGATCTGCTCCATGTCGGGGTTGGATTGCTGAAATCTACACACCATGTTATCGATGTTGTCTTGCCTAAACTAAGACTTTACAACCTTTCTTTTCACAATCCATGCTATCAGGCACTAAGAACTTTCTTTTCATAATCCATGTGATTAGGCACTACGACTTTACACAACGTTTTTTTTTTCACAATCCATGTGATCAGGCACAGATTTCTGAAGCCCCTTGTGAGTAACTCTCCTACGTACAAAGGAAAAGATGACATTAAAGTCTTTCATTTTACGATATTCAAACTTCATAAGATAACCTTTTTAGCCCCGGATCCCTAACGCGCCTAGCTAATCTGGCACTACCCTTGAATTATCATGGTCAAGCCATCTCCTGCAACTGGTACACAGTCGTTAGGCAACACCTATAAAAAAAAAAAGAAATGGGACTTGGGACTAAAAGGGTTAAGTTAGCCGCTTTGCCCATCATTATTATGTACTAAGACTGAACATTTACAAAGAACATATATTATGGCAAACCATTAACCCATACTGCCTGGAGTAGATCCATTTCAGTTAAAGGGTTAAGTTAGCCGCTTTGCCCATCATTATTGTGTACTAAGACTCTGAGCATTTACAAAGAACATATGGCAAACCATTAACCCATACTGCCTGGAGTAGATCCATTTCAGTTCGCCCTTTTGTCCACCATTATTACCAGACATATTAAGCACATTGATAAAGATGATATTGCAAACTATTAATCCTATCTGTCCCGATGAAGGTCCCTTGACACTGAATTGCGGCAGATGGTTCCACCGTGACAGGTAAAACAAAATCTAAATAGCATTTCATCTGATTTCTCCAGTCTACTTGCGCGGTTTCACTCGATCAAGGTTTCTTCAGGACATATACTTGTATATAGCTCCGTCACCGCTTTCACAGACCTATCGTGCAAGTCTATAGCTTTTCCACGCTACGTGTATCGTGGCGGTATCTCGCTTTAGCACCGCTACAGTTAACCCCTTCGATGCCACTGACCGCATATTTTGTTTCTGAAATATTTAACCAAAAGACACAACAGTTTAAAAAACACTGATACAAATTAGTCTCAGCAAGAGGCATAGAGCCTCATGAGCCCCGCAGTCGCGGGGGCTCATGAGGATCTATGCATCTTATAGCTGGATGGCGTTCACTTTTTCTCGGCAGTGAAGGGGTTTAAAAGGCCATTTTTTTCCTTTCAAAGTTAAATATGAAAATATTGACTCAAATCATCTTGAATCTCTTGAAATTGCTGCGCGACTCTCCTATTCCTTTGAAATTTCGTAAAGCTGAGCGTGTGACAGACAGATTAATTTTCTTCAAGGACTGAGGCTGCGCCAATCTCCCGTTCACAATTTCAGGCCCGAAACCGGTTCGTCTGCAAGTGACGTAGATTTTCATGAGCCCCTGCTGACGCAGGGGCTCATGAGAATCTATGCCTCTTGTGTTTTTTTTTTTGTGTGTGGTCAAGTCCCCAATCGCTGACGTGTCCTTTTCTCAGACGGAGATAGCCATGCGGTGATCAGACTGTGGCTGAATCTTACAAGGGACGTGTCCACCTTTGCGGTGGCAAGAAAGAGTGTTAGGTAATAGAATACGTCAGTCAAGTTACCTGACAGCATGACACCAAAATCAACAGCGGTTTAATAGCGAATATAGGGGTGGAAACTGATGTGAGCTCTTTCAAGTCTGCGACTCCAGTTCCACCAAACTCTAACGACAAGATGGTAGATGGATGGACAGTGAGTGGTAGTTCAAGGGTAGCCCCAGTTCAGAGAGATTGGCTTGGTGCCTGAAGTGAAAGTTATAGCAGCAGGCTAACTTGGTGCCTCCGGGGCCAATCTCATCCTCCTGTACACTATTGGCGTTTGCTATTTTTTTAGCCTTCAGGCTGCAGGAGCTCTTGAAGACACATGTACTGTGGCCCTTGCTGAACACAAATATAAATATGTGGAACAGAGTACGAAATACGCGTTCATACATCTAGTCATCGCACACAATAAAGCAATTACTCCTATTTGGTGGAATTTCCCTCTCGTATTACGCAACAAGACACGGTCCAACCTGCTTTGATGACTGCTTGCGTTTGACAAACACCCATCTAAACCGACCACGCATTAAATATTCCACGGTCTCCCTGTTAAAAGCCACCTCTTGCGCTAAAGAAAACACTTTTCATGAGGTCCTTTGCATGCAGCCAACTCTACTGAGGCGCGAGTGGTTTAACACATACTGCTCCAGGACCGAAATCCGCAAATTTTGCAGTTGACCCCTGAAGACCTATTACACTTCTGGAAACATCGAGCGTGATAGTTCAAGGGTTGTGCCAGAATAGCTTGGCGCCTATGGGCGCCAAGCTATTCTGGCACAATCCTTGAACTATCACGCTCGATCTATGTCTTGCCGTAGCATGTCGGAGTTGAAGGAGTTAAGCGGTCGTTTGAAACTGGTGTGGCTGTATTTCCTCGCCAATGCGCTGCATAGTAGGCTGGGAATCTCAATGAGAACCAGACTGGTTGCCATGGTATTTACATGAAACACGCACACACATGCGTCTCAGGCGTGCCGCAATAGGCCTACCTATTTATCTCACGGAGGCAAAGCGACTGCGGGAGATGGGAGATGGATCGGCCTGGCTCGAGTGGTGTGGCGCGATGATTAGGGTAATGTAGCAATCAGCCCCTTCATTGCCAGTAGACGCAGAGTGAGTTTTTGAAAAGAAATTCAACGTCAAAAATTCCCAGACGTCAAAGGTACATAGATACAAAGTGTTTCAACAAGAGACATAGATCCTCATGAGCCCCCGCCAATGCGGGGGCTCATGAGGATCTATACCTCTTGCAGCTAGGTGGTGCTCAATCTACTTTTTTCTCGGCAATGACGAGATCAGAAGACCATCACTGATCCAGCTATCACGGTAGACCTTCGGCTGAGTGTGTGAACTTGAAGAGAACACCGCTATTGCTACGAAGGACCAAGAAATACGGCTGAAGGGTCGTGCTTGATGAGCTTGGCGCCTTTAGGCGCCAAGCTAATCAGGCACTACCCTTCAGCCGATGATGATCGATGTTTCCAGATAGTCGTGAATTTTTGTGAATGATACAGGTTGGTTGATTAGTTCGGGGTTTAACGTCCACGGCACCGAAGTGATAATGGACGGCCCTGACGGGCGGGTCCATGGGGGGGGGGGCAGGGAAATCTATTGCCTATGAAGTACGACCTGAACACTGATCAATTCAGGCGCACAGCAACTGTGCCACTTTGATTTACCAGGACTTTTCAACGGGCATGCTATGGACCAAGCCCGTCATTTTTTCCTGGATGAATGATACAGTCGAAGACTTGAACCTTACAAACATCCTTACTGCAATGAATGTTAGTCCCAGTTGGCTGCAGTGGCTCGGGCGAATCTACATCCCTTGCAGATGGAAGAAACCGGATGAAGGACACTAGAAACGCGAGGCAGAAGTTTGGCTCAGGAAGTAAATAGGATGTATGTATATCTAGGCGGAATGTCTTACGTCGTCATGTAGTATATGCACTTCCACGCGCAAGGCTATTTTGTGCACGTGCATAGCTCGCTGTGCAGGCCGACCTCCTTCACTGCGGCATCATCCTGCCCTCGAACCTTTGCGCAAGTGTGCAGCGGGAAGTGGCGATAACACATTGATAGTTTATAGTAAACGTATGATTCGTTGTGCTTGGGACGGTGCCAGGCTGTTTACATGGCACTACCCTCCAGCTCTCGCTGTTGATCCATCGTTAGCAACCCTGCACTAGCAAGGATAAAGACAGTGTGTGTGTGTGTGTGTGTGTGTGTGTGTGTGTGTGTGTGTGTGTGTGTGTGTGTGTGTGTGTGTGTGTGTGAAACCCTAGCTTTCCACTGTATAATGACGAGCAAAAGAAATGCAATACGATTCCCAAAATGTCGCATTTCTTTTGATCGTCAGTATATATATGGACGTAATGGAAAAGCGATACATATCCATTGTGATATATATATATATATATATATATATATATATATATATATATATATATATATATATATATATATATATATATATATATATATATATATATATATATATATATATATATATATATCACAATGGATATGTATCGCTTTTCCATTACGTCCATTTTTTGTGAACAGCGACATTTCCATTACAATGAAAAGATCGCTTTTCACAAGAAAAATGGACTTCATATTCTTGCCTTGTCTTTGCAATGCTTCAGATTTTAACTCACGGACACATTCAAGTTTCCCCACTTGCAGCATACTCCCTGACAATATACTGACACGACACTGAAAATAAAGAATTCATGCGCAGTAATCCCTCACTGATTCTTCAAAGCCTGGGACATTCTATACAGCAGCCGTGGAAATAATGCATCAAAAACTCTCGCGACATCCAAAATAAACCGTGAGAATAAAACAGATATATTATGAAAACCAACTCCAGACTAGCACCGGCTTTTATGAAGAGCAGATTTAATCCCCAGTAGCACGCAAGTGAGTGGGTAGCCTTCAGTTTTTCCGCTTGCTATTTCATCTGCAAGAGGCACAGATGCCCATGACCCGCGCAAGAACACAGTGCTCGTGTCCACATTCTGGGCCTCAATACATTCAGACGCAAAATGCACACCATGGGGGAATTTGACCTGTGCATGGTGATCCGGAAGTCAAAGTGAAGCTTTTTTTTTTTTCTCATCCAAATATTATTACTTGTGAACCCCTTCACTGTCGAGAAATACCGAACACGATCCAACTGCAAGAGACATAGATTCTCATGAGCCCCCGCAGTTGCGGGGGCTCATGAGGATCTATGCCTCTTGCTGACACTGCCTTGCCCTCGTGCACTGTGGACGACTGGAGATGTTTAGCGTCATTACTGCCAAACAGTTTAGAAACACATCCTACTTTAACTGACAGTGCAGCGGTTAGGACTAAACGTGTTTATTATGGACATTGTTTCACCTCAGACAGCACCGGTCATGGAGGTTTCAGCCAATGACGAGCTAGGGAGGTAGAGGGAGTGGATGAGCGGGGTGGGTATGGGGGGTTTGGAAAAGAAACAATAGCTGAGAGAAATCGGATCAGCGCCATAGTTCAAGCTCGGTCAACCGTGACAAGAACCTTAAAAGGCACCGACTCCAGGGACTGATGCAGGCTTCAAACCAAAAGACTTTTACGGTCTGAGGGGAACAGATTTCAATTAACGGAGAATGTCGCTGTCGCCTCAGAGAAATAGATTCCCGTCAGCCTTGCAATGTCGCTCATCTCAACGGGAGACATGAAAACGCCTGAAAGATGGCTGTAACTTGTCATGAGCCCCTGCAGGTTGGAGGGGCTCATGAGAACCTATGCTAGTTGCAAATAGGCGGGGCTGGCCACAGACTCCTTTTGTCTCGTCACGGTGCGGTGCCTTCTGGACGTCCAAATGAATGGACAGTCACGCTCGACTGAGCACACGTCTGCTTTGGTCTGTTGTCAGGCTGGAGGAACAAAATCCCTAGATTTTGTCCCCACGGGTTCGATTCTGTGGCGAAAATCGTTTCTGGTTATTTCTGCGTTGAAATCACTAGACTTGTACGCTTCTTCGAGCCGGGAAAAAAATGAACACGATCCAACTGCAAAAGACATAGACCCTCATGAGCCACCGCAATTGCGGGGGCGCATGAGGATCTATGCCTCTTGCTGAAAATACTTTGTATCCATGTTCCTTGGACATAGCGGCTCTTTGGCGTTGAATTAAAGATCTTAGACACAAAGAGTGCAATCAGTGGCACTGAAACGGTTAAATAGACTGCCGATGGGGTTGATGTGGATGGTTTTCATTAGCATGGTGGGATGACAGACGGAGATATTTGGGCATGAAGTATGAATAAATATATTAGACAAATCAATGTCCAATGCCTGTGGCCAAATCGATTTGATCTGCCGAGAGACGATAAATCAGATTTTACAGCTGATGGTTAATTACACAGAGCGTTCGTTTTGCAGATGCGCGTGACTAAAGCAGGCCAGGAAGAGACTACCCCACACTGGCTGTCTCCCTCGATTCGCTACCGCTGTAGCGGTAGCGAGTCAAGGGCCGAGACAACCAGTGTTATTACTACCCCATTATACACAAGGAAAAACGTCGGGGGTGGGGGTGGGGGTGGGGGGGGGGGTGAAGGGGGGAGGGTGCAAAACACAATACCACACTGCTGCTGATATTATCATACGAGACATTCCACCAGACTACGTTATGTTGCGGGATTGGACCCCGATGCAAAATAATTCCCCATCTTCATCTCCCCCATGTTCCCCTATCATTTCCACGGCCAAGCGCTGACGTTCAGCTTGAGGAGAATCTGCCTTGATAGTCAAAAGGCAGTGTTACTGTTAGCCCTTCAAGTAGTCCAGAAATTCTCTTCAGCTAAGTTGCTTAACTCATTCTCGGCGAGCCCCATCCGGATGCGGCTAGCCGGGGATGAATTAAGCAGTATCCTTTAGCTAAAAGGATGGACCCTCCCCCCCCCCCCCCCACCACCACCACCACCACGACACTCCCCACCTCCAATGCCCTCGCCCACAGGCAAGGGATGAGTGTTGCGTATTCAGTTACCTCAGTTATAGGTACACATGGGGAGCTTGGACATAGCAGAAATCAGCTATGTCCCACTACCAATATGATCTATCGCAACAATCACCCCAAAAGCTCCTGACAGACATTATACACGTAAGTGTGAGATCAACACTGCCCCTGAGCTATGTATAACGAGTAAAGTGTACTCAAAGGGCAAGGTCCGCAAGGCCGCAGTTGGCATTTGAAAAGAACAGACCTGCCCCCAAAAGGCAAAAGACATTAATTCCATTTTTGTGACGAGCGAGATTGTTATGGCAATACAATGAAAATCTCGCTTTTCACAAAAACGGACATGCAGTCTTGTGTCTTCCTAGCTCAAGCGGATGCCACCTCTCGTGCTATTTAATTCCACTCTCTCCAAAACTGCCCGCTGCCGCAAATCCCTCAGTGTCACTCATTGTTTCGTTTTGCACAAGCTGACGGAGCTCCATTATCTCCATCGGAGGAGGCCAATGAGAGCTCACTGACAGCAACAGGCACATGTTCCAAAGGCAAAAAAGGCACAGATTCTCATGAGCTCCTTGGGCCAGTTGAACGAGTAAGCGTAGTCTTGCGCCAGACACTAAGCAAGGTAATCCGCTGTAATGCGCAAAGTGAGCTTAGTCCTGCACCAGCCACTAAAGTGGCGTAGGACTAAGCTCACTCATGCAATTTGCCTCTGCCGCCTTCTCCTGAGCTAGGAGAAGTACAGACAGTCCCTGTCATCTGCATGAGGCACAGATTGTCAAGTGTCCCTGGAACCGCAGTGTGTGCCAGCAGTGGACGCATGTTGTGTTTCTGAAATCTGTTAACTCATTCTACCCCAACAACGAAATCCCCAAATGTTGCCGTTGTCCTCTGAAGACTGCATTGCAGTGCAGGACACAGATCGACCATGATAGTTCAAGGGTGATGCCAGAATAACTTGGCGCCCATAGGCGCCAAGCTATTCTGGCATCACCCTTGAACTATCATGGTCGATCCTTATCTTGCTGTGGTGTGTCTGGGGTAGAATGAGTTAATTCAACGCTACAGAGCCCTAGCCGTCCAAAGAAAGTGGTGTTAGCAAAGAAGCTTAGATCCTGGTACGCCATATCTATGTCTCTTGGTCGTGGGTGATATTTATTGCTTTTCACGGCAGCAAAGAGTTTAACAATGTGTCCCTTGCAGTTTAAAGGTCCGGCTACAGGGACGCTTGAGAATCTGTTTCCTTTTTGCGGATAAGAAGGCCTGCAACCTGTTGCAGGTGGAAGGACCCATGGCTGACGGTCATTGCTTGTCTGGCGGTGTTTTGTTAAAAGTCCTACTTTACACGGCTTGTGATGTTGTCATTGTCTGTAAGACACTCCGAAGTAAATGACCCCAGTAAATCACACAGATGGAACAATACAGTGACCCCTAGCTAAAGAACACGGACAGCTTTCGTCTTTCATGTTTCGGACGTTAAATCAGTTGAAACTGAAAGGCCAACGGGACTTTTCCGCGCGTACATCGGCCTCGAAGTGAAAAAGAGTCAGAGTACTAACACACTTTAAAAAGGCAGGAGGAATGACCACTCATGTTTCATCTTTGAGGAAAAAAAGGCCAACATACACAAACCCTCTAGACGCCTCAAGTAGCAAAACGTATTTGGGCTCACGACGACCGCAGGGGCCCCGCGCACGAGAGAGAGAGAGGGGAGTGTGTGTGTGTGTGTGTGTGTGTGTGTGTGTGTGTGTGTGTGTGTGTGTGTGTGTGTGTGTGTGTGGTGTGGGGGGGGGGGGTTGGGGTGGGTGGGTGTGGGGGGGTTGGGTGAGTGGGAGGGGGGGTGGGGGGGACGGTGTTGCACATTAGTTCTTCACGTCAAGGTCATTTTAAAGACAGTTGGTGAAAGGTCAGGGCAAATTGCGACTCACTAGTTTTGGACTAATGGTACCTTTTTGGATCCGCTTCGCCCGAAACTCAGCAGTTCTGCCCTTATCGCTGCTATTTTTTGGTAAAAACAAACAAAAATTTACCCCCCCACCCAGCCCCTGTCCTCTACCTTTTTCCCATCCCCCAGTCATCCACAACCTGAGATGCCTACAACATGCATTGTCCTGTCAACCCAACACGTGACAGGCCACAGGGAAGGGACCTTATGATATTTGCTCGTGTGGTGAAAACATCCCACCCCGACCAGCGCCTAGGGCCAGTGACCATAGATGACCTGCGACCCACGTGTCGCACAGTCTTTGCCATCATCCACGTGGGTGATCGGGAGTTTGTTCATCTGTGCATTTCTTTGTTTGGAGATTTCTTTGAATTTTACCCCTCTAAGCAATATACCCAAAACAACAGATACATCGTCACTGTCAAGAATTGTTCGTATTATATGTGTCCCGCAGAAAATTTGGGCAACGCGGCGAAGTAGGTGTCTATGATCCACAAGTTCCCACATCGGGCTGAAGTCGGCCGCAGTGGGCAGTGCGCGGGCCCACTGAGGCCGCTTCGGCCTGGTAGCCTTTTACGTATCAGGTTACCGTTTAGTCACGGATGGCAACCTCAAATTACGGAAACAAGACCGATCTGAAACAAAAAGAAACACAGATTGTCATCAGCCCCTGCGGCTCCAGAGGCTCGTGAGAGTCAACGCCTCTTGCAGCAGGTTGGAGGGGCTGACTGATGGACTGAACAGTCGTCTTCGTGTTACCTTGGTTAAGGCTCCTTGTCCACCAGTGACCTTTCATCCACACATTACACAGCTGTGACCTCCCCTTGGTCAGGTATCCTGACAGATTACATTTTTCACCGTACACACATTTTTCATCTCTCTCTCTCTCTCTGATTAACTCTCTCTCTCTCGTCCATAAATATCTGCTGTGGATGTGAATGTTCTATCTTTCTGCTAGTATGTTGCTCCAGCACAGCAGATTGCTGCAGATTATGTAATAGTTCGACTGTCTGCATTAACATGTCAGGTCCATACCAGTATATATATTGTTTTAATTCTTTTTAGTATTTTATTTTATTATTATTATTATTATTATTTTTTCTGATGGTGGGGGGGGGGGGGGGAGGGGATGGGTTCTTTTTACTTATATATGTTTTATCTTTTGCTGTATCGTCTGATGTATTTTTATATGTGTAGAGTAGCAGGACAGTTTGGAAGATAGGCTTTACTATGCCTAAAACTGTTTATCCTGAATAAAAACGTTTCATCATCATCATCATCATCATCATCATCATCATCTCTCTCTCTCTCTCTCTCTCTCTCTCTCTCTCTCTCTCTCTCTCTCTCTCTCTCTCTCTCTCTCTCGGGCGTCCGATGCACACAGGAATTCTGTCGTTAATTGGCAAAAGCCAGTATGTCCACTTTTCAGAAAAGCAGCATTTTTATTGTCACGCAATATATATCGTATCGCTCCAAAACTTTCACCGTTGTAAAATAAAGAATCATTATCACCGTTGTCAAATTGTCATTGTCATTATCATTCTCTGTGTCTATGCATAAGATACTGAATAATATGACACCCCAGTATCTAACCATTAAATTTATATCTCACCAAGAACGTGAACGGACCTCAAGAAACAATACCTTACCCCTACCACTGCCAAGAATTGACCTTTTTAAAACTAGTATGTCATTCTCTGGTCCGTTTGCTTGGAATTCCATCCCTGCACATTTGAAAACTATTACCTCACCAGGAAGTTTTAAAACAAAACTTTTTGATTACCTGATGAGTCAGACTTAGTACGTTTCTCAGGTACTGTAATATTTCCTGTACCTCACGTATTTCATACAGATGGTTTTTATATGTGTGTGCGCGTGTGTGTGTGTGCTCGTGTTTGTTTGTGCGTGTGGGCGTATGTGTGAGCGGCGCGCGTGCGTGCGTGTGTGCATGTGTGTGTGATGAGTATTATTATTTTTTCTGTATATAATGATGCTATTGGGTTTTGTATGTACATATATATTTTATAGTTTCCCTTCCTTTTTATCCTGTAGATGTTAGCAACGGCAAGTTTGTAAAATGACGATTTGTTTTCTGTCAAAACTTTTTACCGTTGAAAAATAAAGTTTCATCATCAAGTTTCATCTCTCTCTCTCTCTCTCTCTCTCTCTCTCTCTCTCTCTCTCTCTCTCTCTCTCTCTCTCTCTCTCTCTCTCTCTCTCTCTGTGTCTCTCTCCCTCTCTCTCAAGATGATATCTTGATAACTTGAAAATATTTTGCCAAGAGGCAAATAGTGTAATAATTGTATTAGAAGTGCAATAAGCCAGGCCCATAATTTCATGGACTCGTCATCGGAAGCGCAAGTTTGTGCGTTTTACGTTTGCGTGAATGTGTTCTGTCATGTGTGTGTGTGTGTGTGTGTGTGTGTGTGTGTGTGTGTGTGTGTGTGTGTGTGTGTGTGTGTGTGTGTGTGTTTGTGTGCGTGCGTGCGTGCGTGCGTGCGTGTCTGGCCACCGCTCCTCCATTTTCCCCACATCCATCCATCCAACCTCTTCGCGCAAAAGAGACATCATTACGCTCTAACAGTGCAAGGCAATTGTCACACCCATGTCCCGCGCATAGCCTAAGGCAGGTATTACCGGTAATATTCGCTCCATTAGGGCCAAATGACTTTACGGCGAAAATAGCCCGGCTAAACCTGTAACACCGCGAGCACTAGCAGAATGACATGTCAATGGAGCATGCCGCCAGAAGACACATAAAAAACCCTAGCTAGAGAGGATGAGTAATGAGGAACTAGGCTTTCTGAGCAAGAGGCATAAACTTTCATGAGCCCCAGCGGCTGCATGTGCTCATGAGAGTCTATGTCTCTTGATGAAAAACTTTGTGCTGCGTGAATAAAAGTAGCACTTGAATACAGAAAAAGTTAAACTGAGATAAACATGTATTCAGCACCGTAAAAACCTGTACAGACGACCGCCGGCGCTAGCCAACAAATTGGTGCCTAAAGCTAAAGGGAACAGTAAGGGATGGTTTTGCAAAACATGGACCAGATATGGTCGAAAACGTGCATGAGGTCCTGACTGACTTAACAGGGTACAGTGTTCGAAAAAGTATACTACAGTGACCACTTCAGCATTGGTAACCAATATAAAGGAATCCGGGGGAAAGGAAGCCGAAAAAAAAGTCAGGAAGCAAGGTCTCTCTCTCTCTCTCTCTTGGCTTGACTTCGCGAACGAAGATTTTATAGGAGTTGCCCACGACGTCTGCAGGCTTGTTCGTGGCTGCGGAGGCCAATGCGAGACAGGCAGGTTCGACCGCAGTGGCTGCAGGGGAAGGTATGGCCAGGGTTCTGAGCTGCGGCATCTCTGTTTTTTCTCCTGAGCCGCTTGTCCTTAAGGCTAGCTCTGTGAGAGTCCTCAAAGGAGACAGCTGCCTTGTAAATGGTGGAGCGCCAGGTGTCACGGTCCGCAGCAAGCGAAGACCACTGGTGGTGGTCGATTTGGCAGGCACTAAGTGACTTCTTGAGACAGTCTTTGTATCTCTTCTTTGGTGCCCCTCTGTCACGGTGTCCAGTAGCAAGCTCGCCGAACAGGGTGATCTTTGGTAGGCGATGATCCTCCATCCTGGAGACATGCCCCGCCCAGCGGAGCTGTGTCCGCAGCAGCAAAGCCTCGATGCTCACAGTTTCAGCCTGTTCAAGGACCTCGACGTTGGTGACATAGTCACTCCAGTGAATGCCCAGGATGGTACGCAGGCAGCGCTGGTGGAAGCGTTCGAGGAGTCGTAGTTGGCTGCGGTAGAGGGCCCAGGACTCGGAACCATACAGCAGGGTGGTGAGGACCACAGCTCTGTACACGCTGATCTTGGTGCCTGTTTTCAGCTGTTGATTGTGCCACACCCGCTTGAAAAGTCGCCCGAAAGCGCTGTTCGATTTTGCCAGCCTGCTGTCAAGCTCCTTGTCCAGCTTGGCGTCCGACGTGATAATGCAGCCAAGGTAAGTAAACTGGTGCACTGACTTTAGTTCAGACTCGCCAATGGTGATGTGAGGAGGGCGATACACTGTCTTGGGTGCCGGCTGATGGAGGACCTCTGTCTTTTTCAGACTGACCTCGAGTCCAAAGAGCTGGGCAGCATCTGCGAAGCAAGACGTGATGCGCTGCAGGGCTCTCTCTGTGTGTGCAACGAGGGCAGCATCATCAGCAAAAAGCAGCTCACGAATCAGTTGGTCTAGGGTTTTCGTGTGGGCCTGCAGTCGTCTGAGGTTGAACAGGCTGCCATCGAGACGATACCTGATGTACACTGCATCGTCATCATCGAGGTCCACTGTGGCCTGCTTCAACATCATGCTAAAAAAGATGGTGAAGAGGGTCGGTGCCAGCACGCAGCCCTGCTTTACGCCGTTGAGAATAGGGAATGGTTCTGAGAGGTCATTGTTGAGTCTGACCTGGCCTTGCTGGTCCTCGTGTAGCTGGACAATCATGTTGAGGAACTTTGGGGGACAGCCAAGTCGCTCCAGGATCTGCCACATGCCTTGCCTGCTCACAGTGTCGAACGCTTTTGTTAGGTCGACAAATGTTACGTACAGCCCTTTGTTCTGCTCGCGGCACTTCTCCTGTAGCTGTCTCAGCACAAAGACCATATCGGTGGTGCTCCTGTTTGCTCTGAAGCCACACTGGCCCTCTGGGAGTTGGTCTTCAGCGATGGCAGGTACCAGCCGATTCAGGAGCAGCCTTGCAAGGATTTTCCCAGCAATGGACAGCAGGGTAATTCCCCGATAGTTGGAACAGTCAGACTTCTCACCTTTGTTCTTGTACAGGGTGATAACGACTGCATCACGGAGATCTTTTGGTAGTGTTCCTTCCTCCCAGCAGCAGAGAAAGAGGTCATGGAGCTTGTTGTGCAGTGCTGTGCCTCCATGTTTCCAGATCTCTGGCGGTATTCCATCAATGCCTGCTGCTTTGCCACTCTTGAGCTGGTGGATGGCTGCGAGGGTCTCTTCAGCGGTGGGCGGTTCGTCCAATTCAACCTTTACTGGGAGGTGTGGGATTTGTAGGACGACTGCTTCTTGAACAGTGCGCTCAGCGCTGAAGAGGCTCTGAAAGTATTCCGACCAGCGGTTCAAGATGGAGGTATTATCTGTGAGGAGTGCCAGGCCATTCGCGCTTCGCAGGGGACTTTGTACCAGGTGCCTGGGGCCATACACTGCTTTCAGTGCTTCGTAGAAGCCCCTGTAGTCACCATTGTCAGCACAAAGCTGGGTCCTCTGTGCAAGTCTGGTCCACCACTCATTCTGGAGATCTCTGAGCTTGCGCTGGAGACTGCTGCAGACGAGGCGGAAGGCAGACTTCTTCACAGGGCAGGAAGGCTGGGCTAGGTGGGCCTGATGGGCGGCTCTTTTTTTTGCTAGGTGTTCCTGGATTTCTACATCGTTTTCGTCAAACCAGTCTTTGTTCTTCTTTCTGGCGAAACCCAAGACTTCTGCAGAGGATTTTGCAATAGCAGTTTTCAGTTGTTCCCAAAGTGTTTCAGGGGAGGAGTCTACTGGGTCCGCTGTGTCTTTGAGCCTGCGCTGTAAATCTGTCTGAAAGGCAGCTTTCACATCGTCACGCTGAAGGCTGGCAACATCAAGCTTTTTCTTGGGGGGCCCCCATTTCTTGGGTTTTGGCTTGAAGTGGAGCCTGAGTTTGCAGCGGACAAGGCGGTGGTCAGTGTGGCACTCTGCGCTGGGCATCACTCTGGTGAGGAGGACGTCACTGCGGTCCCTCTGACGCACTAGGACATAGTCGATAAGGTGCCAGTGTTTGGAGCGAGGATGCATCCAGGTGGTCTTTCGACTGTCCTTTTGCTGAAAAGTAGTGTTGGTGATGACCAGTTGCTGCTCCGCACAGAACTCCAACAGTAGGCGGCCATTGTCATTGCAGTTCCCCACGCCATGCTTGCCGAGGACTCCTTTCCAGGCTTCAGAGTCCTGGCCCACTCTGGCGTTGAAGTCACTAAGGATGATGACTTTGTCGTCTGCAGGGGTACTCTGTAGGAGGCTGCGCAGGTCAGTGTAAAACTTGTCCTTTTCAGCAGGCTCTGCCAGGAGGGTTGGGGAGTACACACTGAGAAGGGTGACGTGCTGCTGGTGTCTCAGTGGGAGGCGCATGGACATGATGCGGTCCGAGTGGCCCGTTGGTAGGTTTTCCAGCTTAGTCGCAATGGAAAAAAAAGTCAGGAAGCAAGGTATGGCTTTGGCAAACGTACGTGGACCAATATGGTCGAGAATGCACTTGTGGTCGTGTACAGATTGCACGGTGTCTATTGGTGGCCAGTTATTGGTGGCCAGTTATTGGTGGCCAGTGGTCGAGTGGTCTTCATGCAAGTTCTTTTAACTCATTCTACCCCAAAACCGAATTCCTTAAATTTTGCCGTTGTCCTCTGAAGACTGCATTGCAGTGCAGTGCAGGACACAGAGAGACCATGATAGTTCAAGGGTGATGCCAGAATAGCTTGGCGCCCATAGGCGCCAAGCTATTCTGGCATCACCCTTGAACTATCATGGTCGATCCTTATCTTGCTGTGGTGTGTCTGGGGTAGAATGAGTTATAACCCATTCGGTCTCAATCAGATTTCATAATGGTGGACTCGTGCAACCTTGGGAGGCGGCTTTAATGACTGTGTACCAAGTTTCGAAGATGGATAGAACAAGACAGTTCAAGAGTAGTGCTAGAGTCCTTTGGAGCATTCCCTGACTAAAAAACCTCCTCCTTTAACAACCTCATGACAAATGCGCATTAACCCATTTAGCCCTGATGCGTTACAGCCAGAGATTGATCGACCATGATAATTCAACGGTAGTGCCAGATTAGCTTTAATCTATCACTACCCTTGAATTATCATGGTCGATCCATCTCCAGAAACGGGTACATAGTAGTAAGGGGACCTCTCCAAAATCTGGGTTTAAATGTGTATTTGCTACTAACGCTTAAATAGTTTATCCGAATTTTTAAACAAATAACGAGTAGTAATCCTGACCCAAATAAGCGGAAATCCAAGTCCCAAAACATACTAACAAAATACCCCAAAAGGGCTCTTCACACTCCAACACGTACTTGCAAAACCACTTCAACCCACAACAGTAAAATGCTAAAGAGACTCTTCAGTGGGCAAAGAAAGATGCAAGAACCCTCAAGGTCACACAGTATCATAGCGTTTCTCTTGACCAGGGCTTAAATCCTGCGCAAGTCACTAAGCAAGGTGCATTGCTTAGCGGCTGGCGCAGGATTCAAGTTCATTCACGCGATTGTCGTTCTTGTCTCACCCTATCGACGTCATAACTTCTATCAACATCTTTTGACGCCAGAAGCTCTATTTGCCCGGGAGAGTTTCGGCGTGTCTTCTGGCCATACTCGCCCACAGTACAAATACCGGCGAATGACCCTATCCGCTTAAAAGAAAACGGTCGTAACTGAAATTTAGTGAGGTGCATAGATCCTTCTCAGCCTCCGCGGGCTGCGCGCGCTCATGATGATCTATGCCCCTTGCAGATGTAGGCGCTTCATCGCATCGCAATGATGCGCATTTTGGTCTGTACATATCTGGTCCTTGTTTGCCAAAGTCATCTATCTTGAATCCCTTTAGTCAAGCCAAACACGGTGAGGTAGAAGGCAGTGATGCACGCGTGAGCTTAAATCCTGCGCAAGGTACTAAGCAAGGTGCTCCGCTATAGCGGAGCCCCCCTTGCGCAGGATTTAAGCTCACTCGCTGCACTGAGCCCAGGGCAAGAGTTTCAGGCGTCCGTCTGAAGGACCGTTCAACAGCCATCACGATGGTCTTGAGTGGCCTAAGTCCGTGAAAGCTGCCCGTGCCCCTCCTTTAACTGCTTGGATCCGTGACACGGGGGTCCTCGAGTCTCCAGAGTGCCAGTCCTCCGTTGCGACTCCCTCTGCCAAAGGGTAAGGTATATAAATAGGACTGATTATTCATAGTCCGTGAGTCCGAAATAGCTCAGGCAGTTAAACGTCGGAGCAGAAGAGCGTGGGTTCGAATCCCGTCCCGGCCCCGGTAGCTGGACTCGCAATCCAGGGGGAAAAAACGGATTTGTTCAATAGCATGTCCGTTGAAAGCTCCTGGTAAATCAAAGTGGCACAGTTGGAGTGCGCCTCAGTTGATCAGTGTTCAGGTCGTACTCCATAGGCAATAGATTTCCCTGTCCCCCATAACCCGCCCGTTAGGGCCGTCCATGATCACCTCGGTACTGTGGACGTTAAACCCGAACTAACCAACCAACCATCATAGTCCGCTCCCCGATCACCTCTGTGCCAATGGGACATAAACTGAAACTAAGAAGAAGAAGATGATAGTCCGCAAGAGATAATCGTGTGCTGGTCGAATGTCGCCAGAACGCCCGCGAATTCGAAACCAGCTCAGATCCCCGGGGGTCAGAATTTGCTCAGGCCCGATCTGTAGATTCATATTTGTGGCAAAAGACGTAAAGCCCAGATCTGTTTATATTTTGTGCGCTGGTTTGTGAGTTCTGACCTCACTGCACCAGGGCGTAAAATCCAAATCGCAAACTAGACCAGTTCACGGTCATCTTTGTAAGTTCCAGGTCTCAGCTGCGTGAGTGAGCGTAGTCCTGCGCCAGCCACAAAGCAAGGCGCTCCGCTATAGCGCAGCACCTTGCTTTGTGGCTGGCGCAGGGCTAACGTCACTCATGCATCACTGGAAGCTCCTGGGGCGTTCTCTTGTCTTGGAAGAGGTCTCAGAGGACCGGTACCTCTGGGGTCAAGTCCTCTCCACAGTCACAATCTCTCAGCTAATACTTTCGCTGATGTAGGCTTGACTGAGATGCATTTTGGACAACAAGAGGCACGGAATCTCATTAACTCCTGCAGGATTGCAGAGGTTCATGTGACCCTATGCCTCTTGCACATGGAACGGACTGTATTGGTCGCCTGTTGAGGACCTCTGGAAACCCCAAGAAAAACACCCCGAGTTTGCTTTTAATCTGCTTCATATTCTGACCTCACGGGCATCAAGCTTTTGCTCTAGTCCAGATACCGTCCTCGATTCGAGGGAGAACAATGAGAGTGCTAGTGGGTGTTTCTGATACGAGGGCACAACGTTTACCAAGTAAAGGTGATGTCAAACTAAGAATATTTTGACCATGACTGATTTCTGACTAGAAACCGTGAGATTGTTAAGAAGAAACTACCAAGTCAGTAGGAAAAGGCACTGTCAGGGGAGAAAATTGTACATTATCGACCAAAGATCATAGTTTGGTCAAATCTCGACATTGTTAGCCCACAGCTCAACTGACAGAGCTGTCCCAGCTCACAAAATATGACAAAAGACAGCACCAGAAAGATGCGTGTCAATGAGCAGGGCAACACACATCATCAGTGTTCTGTACCTAAAAAAAAAAAAAATGTCTACAGTACGAGAAATGCAACTGGTCAAGACGCGGGTGAGGTTCTTTGCCCAACAAATATACAGCGCCTACAGAAGGTGATTGCTCTGACCAACAATGAAAAGGTGAGCCATCCGAAGTGTCCCCAGTAAAGGGCGACCATTCGGGATAAACCTGGAAGGGCAGACAATCCGAGATGGTGTCAAGAGAAATTCTATGCTGACAAAAGACACACAACAATAATATCACGTTGCATGATATTGATATAGCGGCAACAAAAGCCGGCCACCCTTATCTCGAGGCTATCTGGGGTGAGGGTCCTGTGAGAGGGGGCAAGGCAGTCTCCAACACGCACCCTTTCATCTGTCAGAGGCATAGATTCTTATGAGCCCCTGCATCTGCTGGGGCTTATGAGAATCTATGCCTCTTTCGTTCTCTTCGGTTCAATTCACTCACACCTATTTCATGTGCCTCAAAGGAAGAATTATATTATATCATCGGGGTGTGCGGCTGTAGCGAGAAGCATAGCCCTTATTGGGCTGAGACCGCGATGCCTGCTTCTGTGTTCAGGAGAGAAACACAAATGCAAAATTAGACTGGCCCTTGATGATTCGGACACAAATCGTTGTAAGCTCTAACAGGCTACTGATGCTTATGAGGATCTATGGTTCTAGCTGATGGAGTGGGTTGGTGTAGCATGGGCAATAGAGAAAGCTCAATTTGTAAATTTGTTTATGACGCGAAAGATGAGCCCGCTGCGTAGAGTTTTCCACATAGCTGAAAGTACAGAAATTGTCCACAAAACACTCAGGAGGACAGCAATGTCATTTTCGCTTCCAAGGTCGAAAGGCTAACATGTTAAACTTAGAGTGATCTGCTGTACACGCGGTGTTGATCATTTGATGACAGTCATAGGCATTAACCAATATCATACTGAGGCTAAACGCATCAAATGTGTACACTGCCATATATATGCAAGCTACATTATAGTACTTACAGATAAGGGATACAGACCAATGGCTTTAGTTCAAGGGTGGTGCCAGAATAGCTTGGCGCCTCGGGGCGCCAAACTATTCTGGCACTACCCTTGAACTATTTTAATCAAACTTATTTCACACACAGGCGTATTCCGAATGATAAGGATTAACTGATTAGTGTGGAAATCGTCGAGTTGTTGCAATGCTTTACACACTACCATTTCATGATACAACTCCAGTGAGGGGCATTAACTGATTAGCATGGGAACTATTGAATTTAAGTAATGTTTTACACATGGTCATTTGATGACACTGATCCAGTCAGAGTCATTACGATTAATTGATTAGCGTGGGAGCTGTTGAATTAAAGTGCTGCGTTATACATGAACGTATACTGACGATGGGTACTAAAGTGTTTCCGATGATTCCGAATTATGCCGCGTTTCTTTCGCTCGTCAGTATATTTGTCGAAGTCGTAGCGAACTAGTGTCCATATAAAATGCAATTTCGAAAACAACCCAGTTGTGCAAAAGAAACCAACAGGTGCACACATTTGTCTGCTATATTTTATTATTTTTCCAAGTAAAGTAGACCGAATCTTTCTGACATAACACGATATACTTTTAAACTACTCATTCAGCCCAGGGGACGAAATTGTCAAATTTTGGAAATGTAAACCCTCTTAAGTTCTGGAACGAGCTCGACCATGATATTTCAAGGGTGATGTCAGAATAGCTTGGCGCCTACAGGCGCCAAGCTATTCTGACACCACCCTTGAAATATCATGGCCCATTCACATCCTGTCATACCGTGTCAGGGCTTCATGGGTTCAACCGACTGATTAGTTACTAGGCACCGTTTACAACATTGCAACGTGATATGGTCCGAATAAGAACCAGTTAGTAACCCATTCTCACGGACGTGTGAGCGTAGACAAACAGGCCTTCAGTGCCTGAAAACCGCACAATCAACACTACAATGTTTAAAGTCGCCGTCTGAACCTCTTGTTCTGTGGCGGATTTAAGCCCCAGTCACTTCCTACGTCTAAGAAGAAAAGAAGTCAGTGAACGGAGGTTTGCACGTGGCACAGACCCTCACGTGCCCCTGCAGGAGAGAAGGCGATCAAGCGTTCGGTCTCTGGAGGAGTGTTTTCCTAACTTCACACGGTGGCGTGAACAAGCTACCGTTCCCCTGACAAAATTCCATTATTAGGCACAAAGCAAGACTTGCCTTTGATCTGTATCGGCTACTTACTGGGCTGAACGCTAGACAACAAACCAGACTAGATGTAAATCTTGCAAACCCCGGCATCCTGCTGAGGCGTATGCCGATTTATGCTTTTTGTAGAAACTAGAATGGCAGTTTTCGCCGTGCAAAATAAACAGAAAGTCAGAAGGAAAAAATTGCCAGCCGCTTCATTGCATTGCAGTGAAAACTTACACAAAGCGATGACTAAGTCTCACAAAAAGCCCGTAATTTTATCTGGAGGGTGCCAAAATCTGTAGTGCAAAATATGCCCGATGTTAACCCATTTAGCCCCGGGACCCTGCAGCAGGAGATGGATTGATCATGATAATTCAAGAGTAGTGCCAGATGAGCTTGGCGCCTTCAGGCGCCAAGCTCATCTGGCAATACCCTTGAATTATCATGATCAATCTCCTACAACTGGTACATAGTCGTTTGACAACGCCTCCAAAAGTTTGGAAATGCGGCTGTGCGGTTAAGAGGGTTAAATGGGCCACGCATCACAATTAGATACTCTGGCAAACATGTCCGTCTACGGAACACATCATTTTAACCCTTCGGCTGTCGGTAGCGCTTTTTGTCGCGATGATTCCTACTAGAATCATCGCGACAAAAAGCGCTGCCAACAGCCAAAGGGTTATGTAAAATTCGCCTGCTTGCTCTTGTGTAGCCAGTTCTGAAACCGCCGACCATTTTTTACTCCAGTGTAGTAATTACGATGTAATAAGACGTTTAACAATACTTACACATCCACCAGAATACACGAATATAATTTACTCCTTAATGGAAGTAAAACCCTACTATCCGCAGTGAATAACGATATATTTTCAGCTGTACACGAATTTATTACTGCCGCAAAAAGATTTCATTGAGTTATAAAATAGGACTGCAAGAAATAAAGGAAATAAAGAAAATCTAAAGACCAGTTCAGACAACTCTCTCTCTCCCACCCTCTCTCTCTCTCTTTCTCTCTCTCTCCACTATAATAATTGAAATGTTTTCCTCTATTTCCATATATATATATATATATATATATATATATATATATATATATATATATATATATATATATATATATATATATATATATATATATATATATATATATATATATATATATATATATATTGATTTACTTACCTATATTGTATTTAAAATCTGCATATATATATATATATATATATATATATATATATATATATATATATATATATATATATATATATATATATATATATATATATATCGCCATGCAAATTTTGCAAATAGTGAGTGTCCAGATCATCCTATAAGCCTGTGGCTTGTTTTGATCTGATGATAAGTGATGTATATTCTTTTATGTATTTTGCAAAGTAATAAACTATTTAAACCAAAGGGTTAAGTAAGTCGACCACGTTTTTCACGTAATTAGGCACTGCCCTTCAGTAAGCATGGTCCACTCCTGCGACTTCAACGCAGTGCTCGGTCTTCATCAAAATATGAACCCACTGGTTCTGGCAGTGAAAATGTCATGGCGCCTTGCCACACGCATAAGGATCATGCAGTATTTTCTCAACCAGTAAGAGACAGTTTTCTATATCTGCCAAGAGGCATAGATTCTCATGAGCCCCTGCATCCGAAGCGGTTCATGAGAATCGATACCTTTTGCTTACTGACACCGGCTTCGTTTCTTACTCGAACACAGAGCGACGTCCTAGGCTAAATCTACGAAAAGAGAAAGAAATCATGATACTGCCTGGCGACGGTGCGTTTGCCGTAAAAACAGACATTTCATGCACCACATAGCAATGACAATGTTTGATACAAAAACTGGATACAATGCCGACTACAGTCAAACACTTAGTTACAAGAAAACAGACATTTATGACTCGAACAAAAAGCACACAGTTACGCCTATACAGTTCTTCAAAGAAGCGCTATAAAGGAGCCTAAAGCAGACTAGTACGAGCGCCCTCTGGCGCCGACATAGTCAAGCACTACCCTTGAAATATTCTCAATGTTTTTCCCGATCTGAAATATCCTGGTTTTAAAATCTTTTTCAGTCTGAAATATCTGGTTTCGACGTTTTTCTCTTTCTGAAATAAACTTGGTTTCAATCTCTTTCTCGTTCTGCAATATCCTGGTTTCAATGTCTATCTTGATTTGAAATATGCCTGGTTTCAATGACATTCTCGACCTGAGATATGCCTGGTTTCAATGTTTTTCTCGATCTGAAATATTCTGGTTTCAATGTCTCGATCTGAAATATTTTGGTTTCAACGTTTTTTTCGAACTGAACCACAGGCGCCGTCAGGTGTACTTGTACAGGTGTATTAAGATTTCGTCCAGTAACCTTCGCTCGCCTGGTACCAGAGTCTGCACTGGGTGAGTTTAACTGGAAGAAACTTCAGTAACATATTAACCTACATTTCACAGGCTCAAATGATTTGAGGTTAGCAGACGATATTTTGGTCACTTAGCTATTTCGTTCCGAAAGGAAACTAAACGTACACTGGTTGTCTCGTCGATTGGCTGCCGCTGACAAGCGGCAGCGAATCGAGGAAGACAACCAGTGTGGACTAAATAATGGTTGTCGGAAGTTCAAAGACGGTCAGGCAGAAATGCCACCGAGTCATGAAGTGCTTTCCCTTACGTATTGTCAAAGCTGGGATTAGGAAGAGAGCTCTATGATTCACACTCACTCGGCTAAAAGTTTCCTTCCTGTATGACAGACATTCCTGAATCAGCGAATGGTAGTGGTCTCTTTCGTCTGAGGACGATTCAAGTATGCAAAGAGGCATATCGATTCTCGCGAGCCCCTGCGGCTCGTGAGGAACTATGCCTTTTGCAGTTTTAAAGGAGTTGACTACGGGACTGAAATAGAACATGCTTTAGTACATCGACAGAGCACGCGCGCTAAACTTGCACGTGCTGCTAATACGCGTGCACAAAGTAATACATGTTCTGTCTTTTCGAGCCTGAGCTAAAATAGAAAAGGAAATGAGTGGTTTGGGTGGACTTTGCACCACGTAATATTTGCATAAATATCAAAATTTCCGCCATATATAGATGCTTTCAAAACAAGCAAGCTATAATAGTACTCTTTAACTCCTTAGCTGCCAGTGAACACGAATTGTGCGTCTCAGTGAAACCACTACATACATACACTTACCCATTTACATTCGCGTGAAAAACGCAAATATAAATGGGACACAAAATAAACATAAAAGAAGACAGGACTAACAAGAGACATAAATCATCATGAGCCCCCGCAGTCGCGGGGGCTCATGAGGGTTTATGTCTCGTGCGGCTGGTAGCGTTCGCTTTTGCCTCGGCACTTAACTTTCTAAGGGGTTACGTTCGGCCCATCCACCGCTGTCGTGTCTCAGGGATGAATGAGTTAACCTTTTCAGTGCCGATACACTGCAAGCGTAAGAAGATCTGCACGGATTGACCATCTAAAAAATGGATAATAGGACAGACTTAGCACCAAGCAATTCTGGCACCACCCTTGGACAATCATGGTCAATCTGAATCCTGAACAGAGCAGAACTGAACAGAAAAGCCGCCAGTAGATGACAAATCTCCCATGTTTTGGAATTTAACCCCTCCACTGCCAGAAAAAATGCACACAATCCAACTGCAAAAGGCATAGATCCTCATGAGCCCCCGCAGTTGCGGGGGCTCATAAGAATCTATGCCTCTTGCTGACAAGACTTTGCGTCCGCGTTCCTTGGAGGGCTGGGATCTTTTGGCGTCGAATTAACCGAAATTTAACCCTTTGGCGGTCGGTAGCGGTTTTTGTCGCGATGATTCCTGCAGAACTCAGCCAAAGGGTTAAGAAACACAATCTGCGTCAAATGGCAGTGAAGGGGTTAACGTGTTACATGTCACTAACAAGACCTCCCCGCTAAGCAGCCCCTGTCCAAACATACCACCTGTTGAGCACCATCATTCACGTGTCGCAAGTCCTACAGAGCAATAAATACCTGACCACGACAGCAGAGCTGTACTAAATCAGGCCACACGTGTTGATCCTGGCCCCTCGTAATCAAGTCGAGTGTACGATCTGACCGAACCCACTTCTCCAGTAACCCAGTAATGTTAATATGCTGTGGTGTGCTGAATTTGTACCACCAGGCTCAAACAAGCTCTGTTCTGAAGAAGAAGACCCCCCCCCCCCCCAACACCCCCCCAAAAAAAAAACAACAACAACAACAAACAAACAAAAAAAAAACCCACAAAAAACAAACAAACAAAAACCCGAAACAAATAAAAACACAAACAAACAAACAAACAACAACAAACAACAAACAAAAAAACCACCACCTTCATGGGGATAAAAAAAGCTTTCAAGATGCACCTCAAGGCAGGCACTAAGCTACTCTAGCAGTACTCTTGAACTGTCATGGTTAATCCATGATTTGTCCTAGTGAAAAGGCTGAATGGGTCATATTACTTTGAAGAAATGTATGGCCCTGTCCATCTTTCAGTGTCCGCTGCACCTCTCGGAGGCACGAAACCCAGCCAAGGGATTGCGCATCTCGAGAATGGAGAAACCCAAGTGGATAGACACAGATCCGCTGAGCTCTAGTGTGTCCCTCTGAGAGTTAAGATCAACACCCTTGATCATAAGAAACAGCAAGGAAGAAGTCACCTGCAACACTGCCAAAAGGCATAGATCCACCACAGCCCCCGCATCTGCGGGGGCTCATGAGGATCTATGCTTTTTGCAGATATGACCCTTTTGTTTCTGTTGTAGTGTCAAAGAATGGTCAGTGGTGACAGCTGTGCAACTGAGCCCCTATGATCTCATTGGCATGAATAACACAGACGTACAAAGCGATGGTAATCCTGACATCAATTATGCCCATTATTAACACAGATGCATGCAAGGGATCTTGAAGATCTGAGGAGCAGCTGAAGTGGACGGGTGAAAAGAAGTGGTCAGCCGCGAGAGGGGGAAGGCATGATGAAGTGGGGTACTTACCAGATCTGGTGGCAAGCCTGAAGCAGGTCCACTTTACAAATGTTTCAACACTAGATTACCCACCACGGCGGCCACACTGGTCATTCCCTTCCATCCGCAATACTGGCTACTTCCCTCTCACTACTTACCTCGATCCGCTACGCATGATGCGTAGCGGATCGAGGACGATAACCAGTGTGGACAGCGCGCGGCTTTACGATAATACATAAAATTCCAAATGCAACAAATGGACTAAACGGAACATGCAGGAACACAGCACTGTATCTTTTAACTTTGTTGTCCGCCGTGAAAGCATACAGGCTGCCTTCACCTGGAAAGGTGTGTTGCCACAGGTACACCGCCCTCCAACCCTTTTCCATTGTGGGGGGGGGGGGGGGTGTGGTGGTAGGGGGGGGGGGGAGAGGGGTGGTGGGAGTGGGCGGAAGAGTGGGTGGGCGGGGGAGAGGGGTGGTGGAGGGGGGGGGGGGTACAATTTTGAAACGGAAGAAAAAAGTGCAATGTAAAAGTCTATTCAAAACGAAACGCGCGCCCCGCCGCTCAATGCAGCCGTATCAAAGTTCTCAGCTACTAACGTTTGTATGCAAGGTTTCGGAACAGGAAATACAATTTTAGCACAAGAAGAGGCAATTAATTGCGGCCGCTGTGCCATATACCGTGTGTAATCTGCAAACACTGACACTCTGTATCTCGATTCCAGTCTCAATGGCTTAAGCTCGGCATGTCCCGCGCTCATACACAAACTCCAAAATACTCCAGCCCACTTTGATACGAGACACAGGTCGGCTATTAAAAGACCCCTGGTCAGCCGTATCCCTGCGTTCCTCAGCCATACGGGAACATAGGGCTTTGACAAAAGCCCTATGCACCCGTCGGGCTGAAGAACAAAGATTCTCTGGGTCTTCATGACTCGGACTCGCAAGAAATCCAGTCTTCATGATTCCCCGCCACTTTCGTGGATTTGCGAGTATCTATGGTTTGTGAGTGCTGGGGACGATTAACCCATTATATCCTAAGGCTGATTTTGTGAAATTTGCTTTTTGTCCCGTGAAGACTATTTTATAGATCAGGAGATAGATCAATTTTTTTAGTTCAAGGGTGGTGCCAGAATAGCTTGGCGCCTTAGGCGCCAAGCTATTCTGGCACCACCCTTGAACTATTAGTCAAATATTATTTATTTCAAGTAATGGGTTTATCAGGATGAAAAGGGTTAATTCGCCAGACTGGGCCCATAAGAGGTCTGATTTTCTTCAGTCCCCGCGATTTTCGTGGACTCGTGAGCATCTACGGATCATAGGAGATGGGAGGTGTTCGCTGTTAGGCTAATAGAAGTCCGTTGACAAGAAATATCGCCAAAGTTATCTTCACCTGTATCAACTCCGCTGTTCTCCGATATGGACCTGTCAGACAACAGTCCCTCGACCGCACCAACAGTCTGGAACGCAAGAAGTATAGATGCTCATGAGCCCCTGCACCTCATGAGAATCTATGCCTCTTGCTGATAGGGACAGATCCTTCTAACTTACCTCTTTGTTCCTCATGTTGGGGTGTACACCTGGGCCAGACAAAAGTGCACCTGACAAAGCACTTCAGTCACACCTGGAATTCCGGAGTCGTCAGGTCAGGTAGACAGAATCGGCGTTTGTCTTTCCTCTCCCTGTCGTGACCAGCTATCTATCATCGTAGGTTTCAAGATCCAATCCCTAGGATTTACGTCTCCAAACACTGTTATAAAACTTGACAACAGTGAGATGATACCGATATTTCCTGCATAATGTCTCTTTTATGTCATCTTACAGCTCTACGAGAACATGTCATTGTAAGAACAAGCATTACGAGAACATGACATTTTAAGACAAACATTCTGAGAACAAGACATTTTATGAATTTTCGTTTTGAGAACATTGTATTTTAAGAATATGACATTTTAAGAAAATAACATTTTAAGAACATACATTACGAGAACATACATTTTAAGAACCACACTTGAAGCAGACTATGGACTCTTGAGTGTGGGCGCAAAAAAAAAAATGCGGGGGGGGGGGGTGGGGGGGGTGATGATGACATGCTAACTCCGACACAAAAAGTCTGCTGCTTTTGTAACTAACGAAATTGATGTATGTCGCAGCGGCAATACATTACCTACATGGGGCTAAGCTAGCAGCACCTCCCAGAGCTAGGCAGTGCGCGTGGGGGTTTAAAGGCAATAGGTGATGGACAAGCGCTGGACATACACAAAAACTGTGTTTATTGGCACATCCAGCAAGTGTCCTTTAAAATGGCGGGCCCTTCATACCACCGACACAAACTTGGTACGGATCCGTCGTGAAGAAATAACGACAAAACATGAAGGAGGAGTACTGCCAGATCTATTCTACACTGCTCAATCAAAGATAGTGTACATCTGTACTCTTGTTCTCTTATCAGTAGTGTGCTAATACTACGACTATGTTAATACGCCAGTGTCTTACAAATACAAGACACCAGATAAGTGCTTGATAAATGTTACGCCCATGAAGAAGAACTATACTTTTACTGACACATTAGGCTGATTGCAAAACAAAGAGTGTCAAACGCACTACACCAAGATACGGATCGAACACAACAGTTAACTGGCAGTTCAAGGGTAGTGCCAGAATAACTTGGCGTCTGCAAGCGCCAAGCTATTCTGGCACTACCCTTGAAAGATCATGGTCGATTTATCGGTTGATAGCGAGTGCTATTCTATCTGCCGCATAGTCTGACAGCGCACGTGTGTGACACATGTCTACACACTCGGCACAAATCCGAAGCCATTACTGCGTGGGCCACTTCATGAATAAATTAGTGGCATGTTTAAACCTCAGAAATAACACTACGAATTCTTTAATTCCTTCAGGATTTTGTTAAACCCGACAAGGAGCTCGCCCCAAAAGAGAAACAGAAAGAAGGCTCGCTATAAAATTCATCTGTGACATCGAAATCTCCAAATTGTGCAGGTGCGTGTCCTCTGAAAACTACTTCACACCAGTTCATGATACAGATCATGCAGTGATATTTTAAGAGTAGCGCATTGACAGGCGCCTCACATGCGGTCAGCTTTCCAGGCACCACCCTACAACTAACATGATGTGTCTCTTGCTGAAAGACAAGGGGTTTAACGCCTTCATTGCCAGCAGATGCAGACTGTTTCTGAAATCTCATCGCCAAAGACCCAGCCGTCTCATGAACATGAATACAGAACTGCGTCATCACGAGACACAGATCCTCATGGGCCACCGCAAAAGCGGAGGTGCATGAGGATCTATGTCTCTTGCATTTGGATTGTGTTCTCGTTTTCTCGGCAGTGAAGGGGTCAATATTAAGTGTACTCGTTTTCGTAGATGAAAGAGAAATGCTGAATCTCTCTCTTTCTGCTCTGCTCACTAGGTCAAGGGCTGAGTTATAAATCCCTGTTCTTTAATGTGAGATTACCCCTAACCCCTGACCAACTAAAAGCCGGGTATAATATGTGTCTGTCTGAAGCGCACAGAAGCGACCAAACAGAACAGATCCAAACCAAGCCAGGGGCATAGATTCTCAATGGGAATCAATGTCTCTTGCAGACGCAAGACGACTGAAAGACCGTAACCTCCTCCCCTTTCACTCGGTATCTGACACAGATGTCACCATAAAGGACTGGGACAATATTTACACATAACCGGCACCGCCATCACCATTTTTTTGCTCCGCGTCTACTACCGCCAATATTGCACCTTCCCCCGGATCAATCTATCTGTCTATCTGCGGAAGGCGTGCATATACATATATTGTCGTGAGTCAACCTCAGCCTCCGGGGCCTCATGACAGAAGGTTTCGTTTATTCCTCTTGCCGATTTACATTTTAAATTTTAATGGTCTTCAAAAGAAGTTATCCATGTTTTGCTTTCACTCTTCGGTTTTACATCAATTCCAAGCCATCCACAACTGGACTAGATCACCATAGATAATACGTATTAGCTCTATGGGACTCCGTCGTGGTGATCGTAGCCTCTTGCTAGACAAGGTGAGTCTATAATTTGCTGAGAAGATCAAGGGTATAATTATCACTTGAAGCATTTAGCACCGCACAGCCATTCACGTTTGGCTGCAGCGTTCAAACATTTGTAGTATGATCACCCAGCGAAATTCACTAACATGCGTGAGCCCCCGCGACAGCCTCATGCGACTCTACGCCTCTTGCTACGACTTTATTTCATACGTTTCTCACGCGGAGGACGTTCGAGCATCTGCTGAGGAGACAAAAGCATGGCGTTTGAGCTGCGTTTTGAATATTTGCCCCGATCTTTATTATCACTATAAGGTGTCAATATGTGGTTTGAGTGTTGCTGTCTGTTGTTTGTTTGTGTTTGGTCAATTTTTGTGGTGGAAGAATCCGGTTGCCATGAAATACTCAGAGAACGCGTCAGTGGCTGGAAAGCTCAATCAAATAGCAAGGCAGCTCAAGGGCAAAAACTTGCTTATCTCGGCCGCTGTAGAGGCATCAAAAAAAAAAAAAAAAAAAAAATGTTAACCGCTTCACTATTCAACTGCAAGAGGCAAAAAACCTCATGAGCCCCCGCGACAGCCTCTTATGACCCTTGTCATAAGTATTCCTCGTACTGATGTTATTTTTTTCGGTGTTGAATCTGGCCGATTTTGAAGACAATTATCCGTCCGCCGACAGTGAAAGGATTAATACGTTGTAAAAAAAAAAATTGTATCCAGGATTCAAAACCTCTCAAAGGTCCAAGCTAATCAGGCACTATCCGTGGAATATCACGGACAAGTCGATCCATGCACCTTAAATCTGCGCTAGGCGTGAACGGGTTCTGATAATGTCAATATGTTGTCATAGGGTGATCTCTGTTGGTTTGCTTTCACTGACGGGTCATAGCCGAGCAAATAAACCTGCGATGACAGTTGGAGTCCCTTGGGGTATTAGTGTCAACAGGCATGGGTTCCTACGTGCGGAAAAACGGGATTCATTACTGCCTGCAATCAATATCAATCATGAATACACGCTCTCTCTGTGTGTGTGTGTGTGTCTCTCTCTCTCTCAAACAGAATACACCTTTATCTCCAGATCTGAAGAGCACAGAGGTAAAAGATCCCAACCCAAGCAAGAGGCTTAGGTTCTCATGCGCCCCTGCGACAGCAGGTGCTCATGAGAATCTATGCCTCTTGCAGATGGCACTGGTACTGTGTGTGTGTGTGTGTGTGTGTGTGTGTGTGTGTGGGTGAGAGAGAGAGAGAGAGAGAGAGAGAGAGAGAGAGAGAGAGAGAGAGAGAGAGAGAGAGAGAGAGAGAGAGAGAGAGAGAGAGAGAGAGATGAAATAAGGACAGCTTACTCAGCCATCACCGTAATTAGAACCTGATAAAGTCCGCTGGTGGCCAATCAACATAACTGTGTTCGTAATTGCCTATCAAGACAAAATAATGAAGTGATAATTGCATACATGTGTGGTCATCATGATGATGGATTCACGAAAACTCTTCGAACCCAACTAAATTAGGCTCTTTTCCCTTGCGTTGCTTTGCAATATGCTGCACGTAGTTATACCGCTTCTTATCTGTAAGAATGAAAACCGGAGAGCAATTGTACATATACTGACGAGCAAATGAATGCGACACTTTACTGTTTCCGATGATTCCAAACATGTCGCATTTCTTTTGCTCGTAAATGCGACATTTTCCAAAAATGTCGCATTTCCTTTGCTCGTCAGTATATATCCGGAGACTTTCATTTACCATCGCTGCTAACGGCTTGTGATCCTTCAGTTTCCGGATAGAAACTAACATGTAGACAAAACGCAACTCTCGCTAAACATTTGGGCCTTTTTGGCGTGAACAATTTCTCAAGCAGACCTTTTAATCTGCAAACTGCATAAATTCACAAGAGTTCCTGCAGCCGCAGGGCCTCATGAGAAGTTATACTTTCTGCCAGCAAAGATCGGCTCCATTTAATTGCCCTCCAACCTCTTCAGACGACAAAAACTAGAATCATTATCCAGTGACTGTGAAGAGGCGTCCGTGGAAATTGTTCCCTCTGCATTGCTGGCAGGTCAAATGATACCTAATAATGGGCCTCTGTCGGTCTGGATCGACCATAGATAATGTATCCTAGTTGTTCTGATCTGATTGCCATCTCAGCTGGATTTGAAGCAACATCTTTTGTGACTGGAGAGGCCAATGCGGAAGTGGCGGTTCCAGCTGCATAGATCACAATACGTAATGTACGTGGTCGCTGGTCTGATGGAGTTGTTGCACTCTGCGTGCCCGCTTGTCTGCTGCTGCTTTTGACATCTTCTCCTCCCCTGACTTGAGGTGTTGGTGGAGGATACTTGTCCACTTTGCACTGTCATCCGCAAGGTGTTCCCGGGACCCAGTGTCAATGTCCAGTGCTCTCATATCCCTCTTGCAGACATCTACAAATCATAGCTTGGGGCGACCAGTGTTTCTTCTCCCAGCTGCCAGTTCTCCGTAGAGGATGTCTTTTGGGATGCGGCCATCTTCCATGCGGTGAACGTGGCCGAGCCAGCGCAGTGTGCGTTGTCCGAGTAGGGTGTACATGCTGGAAAGGCCAGCGCGTGACAGTACTTCGGTGTTGGTCACTTTATCTTGCCAAGATATGCCCAGGATACGGCGTATGCTTCTCAGGTAGAAGGTGTTGAGTCTTCTCTCCTGTCTAGCATATGTGGTCCATGCCTCACTGCCGTATAGTGACGCAGGCGTTGTACACAGCCATGTCAGACATGCTCCAACTCTATCTGCTTTCAAATCACTGCTCAAGACCTATCTGTTTTCTTATGCGTATAGTTATATGCATTTTCAATCTTTTGCAGTAACTTTTCTTGTAACGGTGTGTGTGTGCATGTGAGATTGTGAGCTTTTGATATGTGTCACTTTAGTTTTTGTAACATTTATTGTAGCGTTTTCTTTCTTGTACTTTTTGTTCTGTGATTTTTGATCTTGTAAAGAGCTTATAGCACCATTTAATTGGAAGTTAAGCGCAATATAAATGTACATTATTATTATTATTATATTATTATTATTATTATTATTATTGTTTTCACAGTCAGCTTGGGATATGTCCACACTCGAGTTGTAAGGCGTGCAAGAGTTGCAGCAGCCTTCCCGATCCTCTTGTCGATCTCGATGTCCCGAGAGAGGTTATCGGTGAGGGTGGACCCAAGCTACGTCAAATGGTGGACGATGTCGAGCTCGTAGTTGTCAATGGTGATAAATGGCGGTGTCTCTGTGTACTGTCTCAGGACGTTCGTCTTCTTTAGACTGATAGTCAGCCCGGTCCTTGCAAGCCTGGGAGAATCGATCCATCAGTGACTGTAGTTTTTGCTGGGTATGGGTCGAAACTGCCGCATCGTCAGCGAACAGCATATCCCTGATGAGGGCTTCGGGTATCCTTGTCTTGGTTTTGAGGCGGGCAAGGTTGAAAAGCCTGCCATCTGATCTGGTTTGCAGGTAGATTCCTTCTGTTGCATTACCAAAGGTATGCTTGAGCAGTACAGCGTAGAAGATCCCAAAGAGAGTAGGGGGCCAGGACGAAGCCTTGTTGGACTCTGCTGCATACGTCAAAGGGTTCGGATGTGCTGCCGTTGAACTGCACTGTCCCCTTCATGTTGATGTGGAAAGGATTCTATCATACTCTGCAGTTTGGGCGGGCATCCAATCTTTTAGATGATTTTGAAAAGGCCGTCTCTACTGACCAGGTCGAAAGTTTTGATGAGGTAAGTAAAAACGACATACAGAGGCAAAATGCGACATACAGATGCCTGATAGTGGCAGCAAAAAGAGATAAAACTATTCATACACTGTAGTTTACTGATTGATACTGCAATGACCACAGCGCCGAAATGGGAAAGAACTGGGGTGGGGTAGGGATTGGGGTGGTGGTGCTTATGGTGGAGGTACTGACGGGGGTTCTCGGCAGATCTGGGGTTTCTGAACTCTTTGACAGTCGGTAGCGGTTTTTGTCGCGATGATTCCCGCAGGAATCATCGCGACAAAAACCGCTATCGACAGCCAAAGGGATTAATAATTTTAAACAATCCAGATGCAAGAGCTTACCTGTAGTTCAACGTAACTCAAACTAAACATATGCAGCAGCAGCAACGTCTTAACGGCACACTACACTTATTTACCCGAAATATTAATAAATTTGTTGTCATTTCTAAGCGTGTTTCGTTCGCCGTTGGCTTCTTCTTTGCATTTACACATTTGGCCGTCACCTTTGTGGTCTGGATTACGACACACTGCACGACGCCCACTGACGCCTTGCGTTAAGAAATATAGCATGGCGAAGTAGGAGGCTTAGACCCTTCATGATCTCAAACAGAATGCGTGGGCTCAAGTACATCATGCCTCGTGCAGCTATAGCCTTCTGTCGCTGTGGGAGGAGATTGCAATAGGAGGGCGTGGTTGAACGACAGAGAAAATTAATTGATCTTTCATCATTGTATTAAATCAAGTCCGCCATTTCTTGTACGGTCTGTCGCGAGCCTAAATAAACTGGGACTCAAGTTTCCAGCACAACAAACCCTTGCAGGGGCTCATGAGAATCTACGCCTCTTGCGTAGTAGAGATAGGAATTTAACATCATCAGAATAACAGAAGTATACGAGTAGCTGTTTTTTTTTTTTGTGTGTGTGTCGAAGTCTGTCATCGTTATTAGAGACCGACTGAAACAATCGAAAGAGCGTGGGCATGTATACACGGAACGCGTCGTGCCAGATCCTTTTCATAAAAAAAGCAACAATCGATCAAGCGTGAGCGCCATAAGGTCACAAACCAGCACGCATAACCCCTTCACAACAGAGAAAAGGTGAACACGGTCCGAGTGCAAGAGACATAGATCCACATGTGCCCCCGCATTCGCGGGGGCTCGTGAGGATCTGTGTCTCTTACACAGACCAATTAGAATCCACGTTTTACGGACCGCTGTGGCTCTTTTGGCGATAAATTAAGTTAGATTTCAGAAACGTGGCAGTGTAGGGGTTAAAGCGTACTGGCTTGGGATTTTGGACCTTACGGCAACGTGCTGGTCTGTTACTTAGGACTTTACGACTACAAACGAAGAAGATGGAGATGGATCGGTCACAGTCTGAGAAAGCCAGCTTCCAGTATCACTAGGCAGGCATTGTCATGGAACCCCCAGGGAAAGAGGAAAAGAGGCAGGCCGAGAAACACCTGGCGTCGAGACCTTCAAGCAGACATCAAGAGACTGGGAACCACCTGGAGTCATCGTAAAATCGAAGTAGAAGCACAGGATAGGAGTCGCTGGAGGTCTCGCGTCGACGGCCTATACCCTGGGAGGGGTGACAGGCGTAAGTAAGTAAAGTTACGACTACAAGCCGTAAGAACCAAAATCACAGGCCAACAGACGTAAAACGGTTCGAGTGGAACAGCGCGTTATCACTGGCTGAGTGAATGACAAGTACGGGAAGGCTCATGTGTGGCATCTGTAAAGCTATCAAAAGCAACAACAAACAAAAACAAAAAAAACAAAAAACAACAACAACAAAAAAAAAGCGCAAGAAATATAGTTGCACGCATATATACACCTCTCGCTAACCCTTTTGGCTGTCGGTAGCGCCTTTTGTCGCGATGATTCCTGTAGGAAAATCATCGCGACAAAAGGCGCTACCGACAGCCAAAGTGTTCACAGGTCCACGAAGGGACCCATTATGGCTAAAGAAGTGGGGCAATATTTCTTTCCTCCAAAATCGTACTCGTCACAACAGGAATGCAACAAAGGTACTCTAGATTTTCAAGTAGTCTGGTTGGCCAAAGGGAAGCGACAGCTACACGATTTACGAACTTGAAATTGAAAATGTGTCAAGGGTTCTTCGGATCTGCACTTGATTAAAAATAATTCGGTTACTGAAGATGAATTTCTAGTTCAAACGTGTTCAAAATTATGAATACCGTCTATAGTCTAGATACCAAATTGGCAGTTTTTTTTAAAAAAAAAAGTTCACTGACCCCAATTTACGTTTGAACGACGATTATAAAAAATATGTCAAGAGTTTGCAGACGATATGGAGTCTCTTTACAGTCCAAGTACAATTAAGTCTAGCTGAACCTGTATGCGGGCATTCGCATAAGAAAGTATAATGTATTCCTTGCATACTGAATCAACAATCAGCGTCCATTCCTTGAAGAGGGCATTAGTTCTCTGTTGAATCAACAATCAACCACAGATTCCCCGAGTGTGTTTCAACAGTGCTGTAAGTTTACGTGTCGAGGGTTCTCCACAAATCTGTTTTCTTTGCAATCCTCAATACGCGAAATTCTTCCAACGTCTAAGCGCTCGTTGCGTTTCCTTTTCACCGGGAAATGAAAAATAGCCGTCTCGTCCAGCTACTTAGTGAGACCATAGTGTCTGTGACACCAGCCTGAAGATCGCCGATAAACATGAGCACCAAACAAAAAGCACAGATCCTCATGAGCCCCCGCGAATAGCGGGGGCTCATGAAGATCTATGCTTTTTGTTCATGAGCGTATTTCGCAGCAAAAAAGACCGTGGAAATTGTGTCTCTAAAGACGACAATGGCTCATACTAATAGTCATACCCGAAACCTCTTAAATCCTATTAGTTCTCACCTGCTATTAAACCTCCCTCGTGGGAAAGTAACAGGCAGTCATTAGGACAGCTAACCGTAAATTTTGTTTTGTAGCTATCTTTCAAAGAGCACCAATTTCGCCCCTTGCTTCTTGACACCCCCTGCGGATCTGTGGATGAGATTACAATCAAGTTCCCTCCATTTGGAGATATATACGACATAATTTAAGGAGCCGTTTGGACGACCCACAACGAAGCCCTTACACACGTTAATGAAATAGATATTGATGTTGGAAACGATCTTGTCGTTGTAAGCTAACATAGTTACTGTTTTGGAAACAGATAGACCATGATAGTTCAAGGGTGGTGCCGGAAGAGCTTGGCGCCTGCAGGCGCCAAGCTCTTCCGGCACCACCCTTGAACTATCATGGTTGATTTACATCGAGACTGAGTCTGTTTCAAGGGGTCCACAATGACCCGAGTTCTGGAGCGGAACGCCACGTCGTCCAACAATGTGAATAGTCCCGATGTAACAGTAAGAAGAGCAGGTGGGTTACACAGTAAAAAATTTAAACCATTTCAAAAGACAACTAAACCATTCCTAAACACGGATTTTCAACCTGTCAAGCGAAAGTCAAGGAATCCTATGCGTCCCTGCCGCTGCAGTGGTTCATCAACATCTGTGCCTTGTGCAGATTGGAAAATATTCACTCAGAGGTTCAGTAGGTCGACAGTAAGGGAAAGTGGTAGGGAGGTAAGCGGTAAGACCTAACAATGCTACAATCCTCATTTCTGAGGTTCCATGCTGTGACTGAGCGACTAGGTACATGAATGAGACATCACTGAATGTTGGGTGCTGGTCTGTGGTTTTAGATCTTACGGTTCTATGCCGTAAACTCCAAAATTACAAAAAGGCACACCGGTGTACAGGAAGGTTTTAGCCGAAAGGTCCACAAACGCAGTCCACCCCAAAATTTTGTTAAGAAATGACATTTATCCGGTGAATCTGTGAACACCTCCTCCCTCCCTCTCCCTCCACCCCAACCCAGTAACAAACAAATCCATATAATAAAAAAAGCACGAAAGAAAAATTCCATGAAATATTGTAAGACTATCAATTCACGGTAAAAATTCAGGTCATGCTGATAAAACATCGTTGTACAGTCACCCGAGCTATCTTTTTAGCCACCCCGGTTATCTTCACTTCAATCATGGACCTCCAAATAGCCCGAGCTTTGTTGAGAACAGTCTATCTTCCAGCTTGTAGATACTACACCATCTGCAAGAGGCTTAGATTCGCATGTGCCCCCGCATTCGCAGGGCTCATGAGAATCTAAGCCTCTTGCTGGCAGACACAGATTCATTTACCTTAAAAGAAGGAATGGTTATGGTTTAAAGATACGACTGAAAACGAGATAACTTGACTCGAAGTTTGCCCTGAAGACAGACAGATCTGCTGAAGATATTATGACCACCCTCCCTCTCATAGTCATCCCCTTAAACACCCCCCCCCCCGTCTCTCCCCCACGCCCGCCTAATTCCTTTGTATTTTCAACCCGTAACTATAGGGTGACCCTATGAGACCAAACAGACTTATGCTGTCAAAAGATAGTGTACAGGGTCAATAAATCTGTTCAGTTTCCATTTTTGGGTGGACAAGGATACTGAATGAAAAGATCTAAGGCTCTTTACGACGGCGATACATGTTTTGTCGTCAAACAATCAACCCAGATTTCAGAAGAAATACCTGAATGAAACTGAAAGCAATTGCTGAGGTCAAGACCGAGCAATCACAATGTAGCACAAAGTGTCTAAAATAGGCAGGCTTTGAGTGCGTGACTCATCGAAGCCAATGGCAACAGACAGTTGCCGTCCAGACTCAATCGTCAATGGTCGTGACCGCCTTCAGACGACAGTCAAAAAAGGGTCACTGGACAAGGTTCGTTAGACCCCCAATGGTCACACCAACGACCCTTGATGCCTTTGTCCGTATTCATCACCACAAAATGTCTAGTTCTCAAGCACTCTTGCAACCAGAACGTCACATCTGCAAGATGCATAGATCCTCATGAACCCCAGTAATTGCGGGGCTTCATGAGGATATATGCCTCTTGTTGGCCTGCGTTCCTGAGATGGAGGAGTGTACTATATAGGCGACTAGTCTAAAATAGTCTAAAATATCTTGGGCTTTATACGAGTTGGGCGAGGCGTCAAAAATCGCACCTCATCCAGCGCCTTGTTTTGGCGCCTTAAAACTACTTCCTAGTCCCAGGATAAAACCGCGATGGGACTCCCTAGTAACTATCCTTATAAGAGCTGGGACTCCCTTGGTGACTGCACCGTGCAAAAGAACTAGCGCTTTTTTCCCCTTGGAGTCTCAAGAGATAGCAAACAATTCTCATAAGCGCTGGGACTCACAGGCCCTGTACTATGAACAAAGAAAGCTCAATTACATGTACATCCGTTTTAATATATATAGCCGAAGCTGAAAGTGACTTTACTGCAAGGCTGTATAAGATGTCCCTAAAAAGCTGTGCTTTATGTGATTTGAGTGGAAAAGCATGAATCGAAGATGAATTATTTCAATAGGCAGCAACAACTGCGTACGTCTTGCCAGCCTACAGTGAGGTTTCGTTTGCAATGAACGACTCCCAACAACGAACGAGAGCGAACTCACGGCGGAAAAGCTTGTACCATAAGCATTGACAACATCTCCAAGTGGCATAGATCCTCAGGAGCCCCTCCCGGAGGGGGTGTGTGGGTGTGGGTATCCGCCTTGATTTCGCTTTGGTTCCTACTTGGCAGTCGTTCTTTTGCAAACGAAACCTGACCAATGACTACAAGGGAACCACACTAGCCTCGCTCGATTCGCTACCGCTGAGTAAGAAAACGAGGAGGGTTAGGGCCAACACCAAGCGGCCACAGCGACTTACTGGTGACTTCTCCGCGTCCCACCGTCTACTTGGGAGGCGAGCCACAGGTGATAAGTAGGATCGTAAAGGAGAGGTCCTTTCACACGCCATTATGATTTCAGACGAGAGAGACACCAGCTGGTGGCAACAAAACGAACGTGCTGGCTTTACTGTTAGGGCGCTTTACAAGTTCACGCGTTTGTCTTTGGTTTTGGTACTGTGCTAGCCTGTAACAGTAAATCTTGCCTTCTTAAGGCGTGAGAGAGGTCCAATATCTTACAAGCAACGCTCATGCCAGGGGAAAAAAGCGGATTTGTTCAATAGCATGTCCGTTGAAAGGTCCTGGTAAATCAAAGTGGCACAGTTGGAGTGCGCCTGAGTTGATCAGTGTTCAGGTCGTACTCCATAGACAATAGATTTCCCTGTCCCCCATAACCCGCCCGTCAGGGCCGTCCATGTCACCTCGGTGCTGTGGACGTTAAACCCGAACTAACCAACCAACCATGCCAAACAGATGTTACTCTTTGGCTGTCGGTAGCGCTTTTTGTCGCGATGATTCCTGTCAGAATCATTGCGACAAAAAGCCGACAGCCAAAGGGTTAAATGTGCTTTTAAAACAAAGGCTCACAAACGTTGTTAGCAAAGTGCGTTACGCAGATGATATTATTATGCCGTCATAATTCAAAGCATGCTGATTTTCAACATTACACATTTCTAATGAGTTACAATTTTCGCTACAAAAGACAACATTGCACTCTTGCAAGTATGCCAATTAAAAAAAAAGTGTTTTTAGGCCTTTCTAAGCGAGCCTCTTTCCTTCTTTGGATGATTTCCTTGGCATTTTACACGCTTAACAGTCACCTTTTTGGTCTGTGAACATACATATCAAGATGTACAGATAGGTATACGTAAAGACAACAAGGCTATCAAGAGGTATAGATCTTCATGAGCCCCCGCATCCTGCGGGGGCTCATGAAGATCTATGCCTCTTGCAGACCAAGGGCGTTCACTATACACCAGAGTGTAGAGTCTATAGATACAAGTTTTAACGCACGATCGTTCGGACCGCGACAAGTTTACGGCGGACCCAGGATAGACTGACAGGATAATGCATAGTATATACGGGATTAAAGGACCGCCGGCTGTACTCCGTCATTTCCGTTGACAGTTCAAATATTGTCTTTTCACTTTCAGTCAAAACAACACACCAGCACCCTCTGCCATAGATGTACATAGGCCTCAGATCCTACCGCGCGGGGACAATTAAATGTCTAGATGTCCCTTTACCGGCAAGAAAAGATTCACGTTCAACATGTATTTCTCAGTCCCCCCCCCCCCCACCCTCCCCACCCCTCCGCAAAAAAAGAAAAAAAAAAAAGAAAAAAAAAAAAAAGAAAAAAGAAAAAAAAATCATTCTGAATTTATTTGACAAAGAATCATACATGAAGATCCTCGCATTACCTTACAGCTGTAGGGATTTTGCTTTTTGAGGCAAACAGAAAATAAATACAGCAACATTAGGACCGGAAGGAGCGAAGCACTTCCGTTGTTAACCGAATTGTGTCGACATCGGATAATTTAGTAAACATATTTTACTGCCGAGAAAAACTGAATCCAAAACTGAAAGAGACATAGATGCTCTCGAGTTCTCGCAGTTCGGAATGCACCTATTATAGGTGAGACCTTTGAGAGAATCAATGCCTCTTGGTGACACCACTGACTTTGTATCAATGTTTCTTTGGGGCGGCTGGGGCTCTTAACCCATTACATTCTGAGGCTGCATTTTTACAATTCGCTTTTTGTCTTATGAAGGCTCTATTGCAGATTAGAGGAGACAGATCCAACATTTTAGTTCAAGCGTTATATCCGACTTTATTATCCAGTGTTGTTTCAGTCTACTGTACGTGTATGATGGAGTTGAAGTCGACTCTAAGGGTAAACACTGGTAAAACTTTTATTCCACACTGGTTGTTTCCCTCGATTCGCTACCGCTGAAAAGCGGTAGCGAATCGATGGAGACAACCAGTGTATTTTCATTGTTGGATTGCTTTGTTGCCCTGTTCACGGACTTGTGGTTAATCTATCTCCTATGACAGGGGGTTGTAACTTCAAACGCTGCCAATTTACCCTGTTTGAAATGCCGCCAGCAATGCTCCGTCATGAACCGTGTTCAGACTTCATAGTACCATAACTCGTCACACTGTCTAGTGCCGGTGAACACGCCAAAATGACCCTGCAGGCTAGATGGACCTGCAGTCAATCAGGCGGGTGGGGTAACATTGTCTGAGGGGAGAATGACACCTGTCATATCGGTCCAGGACTACTTTATCCAGACCCAAAAGGTGACTGCCAAGCATATAAAATGCTGATAAAATCCTAAGAGAGAGAGAGAGAGAGAGAGAGAGAGAGAGAGAGAGAGAGAGAGAGAGAGAGAGAGAGAGAGAGAGAGAGAGAGAGAGAGAGAGAGAGAGAGAGAGAGAGAAGAAGAAACGCGCTTAGTAAGGTAACTAAGAACAACACAGTATTATTACATTTTGATTTCAGTTTCAAAATGGACATAAAACACTTCTCGCATAACACAGATAAGAAGTGCAATGTAATTTCTGTCTGTAGGTCCACTTTGAAAATAAGGTTTTAATCCGAAAACTTAATAACTTGTGTTTTCCTTTTCCCAGCGTCACAGTGTTAGTCTTTCTTTGTTGGGATTTTCCAGGCTTTCCGTGTCGTACGCATAGAAATGGTCATACGTCAGCGACCCCGGTTCGAACTGGCGTGAGTCATTTTGCCGTGTTGGTGTTAAACTGGCCACAGATTGACTCAACCAATAACTCGTAGGCAATGCCTGTTTAGCTTGGCGCCTAACGCATCGCCACGAGAACTCCATAATGAGACCTGTTTTACATTGTGCCGACGGCAAAACTCATTAGAAAGCCGATGCAGGCCGCGTCATTTTTCTCCGCTCCCAAAATATGAATAATCAGGGAGGTCAAAGTCCGCTACATGTGATGAATGATGAGGATGGTAATACGAATAAAAAGGAGGGATGGGGGAAGATGGTTTTACACTGCTTAACGTCCCGATAGCAATAAGAATTTAACCGGAAGTGCCTGTGCAGCTTGTGACGGAAGAATCATCAGTATCGGCTGAATATGTCACCAGCCGTTCTAAAATGTAAAACAAACCTAAGACATTCTGGGGACGCTGCCTCTTCATGCTGCTTCATGAACCCTAGTCTACCAAGATGCTACTTTATCGAACCCTAGTTTACCAAGGTGGGGGGGGGGGGGGGGAGAGAGAGAGAGAGAGAGAGAGAGAGAGAGAGAGAGAGAGAGAGAGAGAGAGAGAGAGAGAGAGAGAGAGAGAGAGAGAGATTTCACGGCTAGAAACAACAACAACAAAACAACACCTAGAAACTACAACAACAACAAAACAACACTCTTTCTTTCGCGCAAAATTTGACACACTATACATAATATAAGAATAATCAGTGTACCAGTGCTGCCCCTGAACAAATTGTACGCGGGTGCAGAAGGGCGGAAGGTGAATTTCGTTTTCGGTCAGCCCGCCAGCTGTTCAGTTAAAGTGACCGAGAAAATTACTATGCCTAAGAACTAGATCAAGACAGAAACTGGAGAAAGCTGTTTTGGAACAGATGTACCTATCCATCCCTTCCAGCCAGCATTGAACATCTCACGACCGGCTCGGATTGAGTAAGATATAATTTATATGTGCTGGTCTGTGATTTTGGACCTTACGGCTGAAAGGACCAAAATCACAGGCCAGCATATAAATCCAGTACGGCCCCCCCCCCCCCCCCCCACCCCACACACACCTCCACACCCCTTTCCTCGCCATGGGATCTGTTTTTCAGATCAAGCGTGTAAAATGCAGGCAGAGGACAACCAAACGAAGAAAGAAGAACGCTTAGAAAAGACAGTTACAACATAACTGCGTTGTAACTGTCTTTTCTATGCCTGTTTCTTTGTTCGTTGGGCTGTTCTCATTGATATATTTGCCTATGGCGGACGGACTTACAGTAAAACAAATTAGTGATATCAGTCGTGCGGCATTACTCGTAAGACGGAGAAAAGAAATCTAGGACTGACTTTTGGCTACTTATGAAAGGTCGGGGATCAAAGAGTGCAAGGAAGCGTGGACAAAGTGTATGAGTGATTATGAAGGATTTGCCTGACTCATCTCCACACTACACATCTGTCTCGCATCAGCTTACATCATCACACAGCAGACATCAGCTGAGTTATCTTCCTCACAGGATGATAGTCAGCACCAGGGGTCGCCCTAATTCCCGCTACTATCAGTGCAGTGCATAATTTTGTAATATTCTACAACCCGGCCTCGAAAACTTCTTCCGTTTGAGATTGGATGCTCAGGTGCGGAATTCAAGTAGACTGAAAAGTTAACCCATAGGCTGTCGGTAGCGCTTTTTGTCGCGATGATCCCTGTAGGAATCATCGCGACCAAAAGCGTTACCGACAGCCAAAGAGTAGTGCGCTGGTTACTGATTTCCTTCGAAGCCGCACCAGTACACACAGGCATGATCCAGTCACATGTATCTAACTAAGTCTTCACGACAAGACTGCAAGGCCGGACTCATGAAGATCTATGCTTCTGGTAAGTGGGAGAGATTTCAACATTTTGTGTCTGAGGGGTGCAAAGCAAGAACCGCTTCGCTATGAGAAAACGGCTCTAGAGTCTTTGTGCCGAGTTCCAGCGTGACCTCATTTTAGGCATTAATAACTCATAGACACCTCAGTCACAGAAGCGCAGCTTCAGACAGGAAGCTGGGGTTAGAAAACAACCTATTTTCCAAGAGGCATAGATTTTCATGAGCCCGTGCGGATGCAGGGGCTCATAAGAATCTACGCCTCTTGCAGATAAAAGACCTGATTTTTTTTTAACTCGCTGCGGTCTTGTTTCCAGTACAAGTGCAGCTATCAATCTCTACGGGGTCCAACACTTTTCAGGGGTGGTGGTGCCATTTTCCGTTCAGGCACTGTGACCTGCCATTCCCACCCCCTCCCCTCAGATATCACGGCCTTTATGGTGAAGAAAAAGGCTGCTTGTCAAAAATCAACGCCGAAAACAAAGAGTGTAGAAAAAAAAATCCATTATGTCATGATGGGCTTAACAAGTGCACCTGGGTCTTATCGGAGAATTGACCCTTTTCTATTAACGACTGTGATTTCTTTCTTAGAGTTAGATTCTGATGTCACGCTGGGTTTATGTCAATTCCGTGGCGGAAATCTGTGGAAACAATCTGAAAGTGCTCTAGGACGCCTTGGCAATCTCTCCAGACATCACATTTGTTTCCCATCACCATAAAACTGGGAGCGATTGTGGGAAAATGAATGTACTAGATTTTCTGATTTTTTTTCTGACACATTACCCACAGCATTGGAAGTGCGGTGGATATCTTTTGAGTTATAGAAGCCATCTAACGTAAATAAGGCTCGCGATTAGTTTCTTAACACACTTATTAAAACTGTAGTTAAAACCACGATTTCAATATTACATTTTACCGTCTTTGATGGTACGTTGCCCATAGCACGTTATAAGTGCGCGGGATATCTTTCCAGTTATTGATGCTATCGGATGTAAATAAGGCACATGATTAGTTTATTAATGCACCTGTTAAAACTCAAGCTACAAGCACGATTTTAATATTATACACCGTCTTTGATGGTGCTTGATTTCGGTGCATAATGACAAACTCTTCAAATGAAAGCGAAAAGAAGGAAAGAAACCATCGCGATTCTAATATGGAAAAAAAAAAAAACAAAAACACAACAACAATGACACAGGGTTTGAAAAAACAACAACAACTGCTGAGTGGTGCAAATAAAGTACTGCTTTATGAAAAGTTACGCACTCCCACACACGGACGATATAATCACTTAAAACGACTGATGAAATCGTTTTGCTGAATTCCGAGATAAATGTTTAAAGAGGTGATTCTGGACTCGTGCCTCACCTGTGCCTTCGAAGACAAGTTCTGCTTCTGTCTGCTTCTGTGTCCCTACTGCCCCCACAACACCCGTAACAGCGATACGTATCGAACCGAAGCAAAACGCATAGCGGGGGCTCATGAGGATCTATACGTTTTGCTGTCTACTTTTCCATGTGCTTTTTCTTTAGATCATTCACATTTTGTTTCATACTCATACAGGGTTTTTTTTTTTTGTTGCCTTTTGCTGGTCATCAAATTCTTGAAGATTACAGTGTATGCCACACTGGTTGCGCATATGATCGCAGGAGGTAGTGAACTAGCGTGGATTTACGCCTTTCTTTATCAACATTTACATCTGTGTTCCACATGTGAAGGTCGTCATGGGGTGTGCAACGAAAGATGCGATAGCTGTGATGTGGAGTAGACCTCAAACTGTACCTCCCACATCTGGGGTATAGATAAGACTCGAGCCGCACCGACACTGCACAACTGCAAGAGGCATAGATCCTCATGAGCCCCCGCAATTGCGCGGCTCATGAGGCTCTATGCCTCTTGCACGAGTTTACTTATGAGAGCATATATATATATATATATATATATATATATATATATATATATATATATATATATATATATATATATATATATATATTATATATATATATATATATATATATATCTTGATTACTGAAATAATTTGCAGTTGTGCCGCTCCCTTGCGCATGTATGCGGGATGCTGCGTAGACACTGATTAGCTGGAAAGCTACTGGTTCCATTAGCCTGGACGCTTGTCGAGTACGGAACACGGCGAGATAGCATTGGGTAAACGGAAACCTGTGGAAGCAATCCGGAGAAGGAATGTCTGTGTATACATAAAAAGGGATGAAATGAATCAAGTTTGAAGACGTTTTCGTCGTTTTCACTCGAGTAGCGAGCAGTTTTCACAGTTCTCTGCTAAAAGCTCTGGCCTCAGTTGTACGAGTGGGCATACATCCTGCTCAAGTCAAGAAATGTGCTGCGCTACAACGGAGCAACTTGCTTATTGGTCTGCGCAAGTAAGGTCATTCATGCAAATACCCCCAGATCCTCATGAGGCGCCGCAGGCTGCCGCAAACGCGACTGACACCAGAAGACCTATCCTTGCGACCTAATTTAGCTCAAAGAGCCTAAGAACCACTGTGAACTATAATACAAAGTTACATCACGTATGACGAAACGCTGCTAGATAGAAATCTAAACTTTCTGAAAGGATTTAGTGAAGGAAACCCAAAGCCTACTGGTATGGCGTCAAAATTTCAGCTAGATACCGTAGAGCTCACCTGTCATGAATCCGCCCGCACACTGGTTGTCTCCATCGATTCGCTACCTGCAGCTGCAAATCTACGGAGACAACCAGTGTGTCCAGTTCCCTGTCGTTGTTCAGCATTGAAATGCTTGCATAATGCCGGAGTTTCAGGCTGTGCTCTAAGCCAAATATTCAAACAAGAGTGTGACCTCTCTGAAAAGTCTCTCTCTCTTCCAATTGTACGATGACACGGATTCTCATGCGCCAGCTAACTAGCAGGGTCCCTCGAGAATCCATAACAAGGATCAGGTCCACCTAGCTCTTCTAACACAGGAAGTGGCCTGATTAAGGCATACAGCACGTGACCCCTTGTGCGACAGGTGGACATGTTTACAGACCCTGTCTCGCACGTAAGATCAGTTCTAAGGCGACTTAGTTAAAGTTAGTGTAGTTCCTCTCCCTGTGCCCAAGCGTAGGGAGAAATGTATCACTTGAAACCACAATCATCTCCTCCAGTGGGGGAGGGAATATACTATGGACAGATCTTGGTCAGCGTCTACTGCGCGATGAAGATCTATGACAGCTGCGGTAATTTACAGTGTTTGAACACCAATCTCTTCCATGAGGTTCACAGCACGCGTAAACCCCTGAGTGAAGAACCTGCTTGCTATCAGACACGAAGATAACTGTTGTGTACATAAAATCTTGGCAGGGAACCTGTGGTCGCTCAACCTAAACATGTAAACTGAGGCCCTTGGAAAAGACCAAGCAAACAATACTTACCGAGTCAGCATACACATTTTCATGACCAAAATGACTGCCTTAAACTGCGATTATAAGTTAAACTGGTTGTCTCCCTCTATTCGCTGCCGCTGAAGAGCGGCAGCGAATCGAGGAAGACAACCAGTGTGGATGTAGGTTGGTCTGATCTAGAGCTGCCAGCAAAAGGCATGGCTCATGAGAATACACCAATGCCTTTTGCAAACTATGAGACGAACTTACAGAAAATGTTCAGGTATGACGTCACGGGAACAAAGACGTCATACAAGCTGTGCGATCTACTGTCTGCCCACTCAAAAGCCATCGTTCAAAGCAAACATCCCAAGAATACGAATGGCCTGGAGAAGTCTTCGTCAAATAGTCACAGACGACTCTCTTCACCCAAAGGAATTTATCGATGCTTCTCTGTCTGTTTCTCGCACGATGTTAAATCCAGACCAATCAATCAGTCAATCAATGGCGTCTGTCTGCCCACTTAGAAGTCCTTCTAACAAATCTCCCAACAATACAGGAAAGGAAATGGCCCATCTGAATAGTCATAGACACATCTTCAGCAAAGGAATGTATCGATGCTTTCCTGTTGCCGGTGCCAAATAACTATCAGAATATTTTATACGGACACAGGCTTGTATACCTGAATCCCGATAACTTCCTCAATCTGCGAGGCACATGAGTGAATGACGGGTCATACAAGAGGCATAGGTTCTGTCAAACTGGTTGTCTCTCTCGAATCGCTACCGCTTATAAGCAGTAACGATTTGAGAGAGACAACCAGTGTCAGATCATGACTGCATCAGGCATGCATGAGTCATTGCAGCAGTAGAAGCACGTCAGTATAGATCTATGCTTCTTGCAGAAAGAAAGGTATAACTGTATTGAGGGATTGAGCCATCAGTCTATTGGAGTCCCTAAGGTGACGATAGGTTGCCCTGGAGACGCAGACAATACGTTAATCTCACGCAACAAGACGAGTGACTCAATATAACTGTGCCAGTAGAAGACAGACGCCGAAACACTGACGACACCCTCCACCTTAAGGCTTCCCTACACGTAGAAACGAAATACACAAGAAACGAAACACTTTCATTGCATCGAAATGCCTCCTCCGCAGAAACGCGGTGAACATTCATTTCGATTGGTACAGGGGAGGTAACTCTTCACAGACACATGCTCGGGTTGTATCGAGTCATGTTTCTGACTACTGACGCTTAAAAAATTAAACATATAAGACAGGTGTGCCTACGCTTACACAATACAAGTGAATTCCCAACCATACCGAATAAACTTAAGAGCTTTTGAACGTCTCAAAGCGATAGTCGCCATCTTGTAGGCTTCGAAGGGAAAGCCGTTGAAAGTGGGTTTCAGAAAACTGACCTAAAATCATATTTTGGTGGCACTTTAGTGATGATTGTTTACAGATTCCATATCGAAAATGATCCTCCCGCTTAAATCTTACAGAATGGTGCGTCACATCATGTGTTTTTAGCCACAATCGACCTATGAAAGTCATTTCGTTAAAACCACAAGTATTTGGCTTGTATGGCGACAGATAATACGTGACAGAGCGAACGACGCTGATTGGGCACCTGGTAGAAATGTTTCAGCGAAATGTTTCGGGAATAGAGACAGGTTGTATTGCTGGAAATGTGCCTTTTCACATTTCGTGCTTGAAACTGTGCAATGTAGGAGAAATGTCTAAAATGCGCTCGTTTCGACGAAATGTTCCATTTTGTGTTTCCGTGTGAGGAAGCCTTTAGAAACTCAGATCATGGACAAAATGATAATGCCCCATGTTAGCAAACGGCGTTTATCGTTCTGAAACGTACGCTTGTTGCTTGGACACATCAACAACTTGCAGATCTGAGGGTTTACTGTTGATAAATATTACTGCATTTGTTACCAGAAATATGTATATCGCCGTCCAAGTCAACAAAAATTAGTTTAAAAGATCGATTGGACGTTGCCCGGAAGAAAAAACAGCAACAACCCGATACATGCAGTATCCGTCAATCTGCTAGCTATATTTTGTGCGATCAAAAGGTCTTCTCTAAAGACAGAATCTGGTGAAACTAAAGTTAAACAAACGTTGCATGCGGCTGCTCTGATTGCTACGAATTATGGTCACCGGCATGTGCTAGTTCTACCTGAGCAGCGCCAGGTAAAGAGGGCAGCGTTACAGTCTCGCGTTCATCTCTCACTGAACCACGCAGACGAAAACTGGGCTAACTCAAGCACTCAAATGCCTAGATCCTCAAGCGCACCTGCAGAAAGTGGGATGACTGACCTGAGCCGGCAAAATGCATAGATCCTCACGTGCCCTGCAACTGCAGGGGCTCATGAGGATCTATGCCTCTTGCAGACGGAAGCGTTTCACGAGGGACAGTGGAGCGGAGCGCGGATCCCACCTGCAGTCTATTTTACGGCCACCGACTAGAAACACAAGGGCCAAAGTAAGCAAGTGTGTGTTCAGGTTCCAGGAGCCTAGCCAGATGCATGAGCGAGCTTGGTCACTAAGCTAAAGTGCACCTTGCTTAGTGGCTGGCGCAGGACTTGCACCAGCCACTAAGCTATAGTGCACCTTGCATAGTGGCTGGCGCAGGACTAAGCTCGCTCATGCAACTGACCCCGGGTCTGTGTACTTCACTAAGTGCGTAGGTAAAGACGAGCGGTAGGGAATCGAGGGAGACAACCAGTGTAGACGAGCATACATTTCTGACGTAGCGCCGTTGCACAACGGACATCAGACAAGTATGGGGCAAGGGCAACGGCAGGGCAAGTTTACACGAAACCAAAATAAAATAGGTCGTATATAATAGGAAACTAGATGGGGTGTAGGGGGCTCTGGATAGAGGTAGTACCTTTGCTGTTCGGCAGCTGCGTCCTACATAGGACGGACGGGCATCACTGGTCCTCATCCATCTCCTTAATCTCTCACGTGCTGGCTCCAAGCGCCACACCCTGGCAAACCACCTCAGCTGGTGGGCTAAACCACGTGAGGGGGTGGTGTTCACATTGCACCACTAGGCGGATGAGCTGTTTCTGACAGCCAACGGCTAGAGGACGGAGGAGATCAGGTTGGATCCAACGGCCAAATGTGGGGGAGTAAACCCTTCAAATCAGGAGTGGAGCCCCGAAGGCAGACAGCTGCCTGTATTCACGCACTGTTCTGGCAGCTCCTGCAGCCAAACTGATGCCAAACGTACTGCTTTGCATTCCTTTGGATACATCAGCGAGGCCGTGAGGGGGATCTTGACGACTGGGCATCCCAGGATCTCCATACACTTCGCCCAGGCTTGCGCACTGGAGAGGTCACTCCAGTGACTGACCCAGCAAGCGCATACTCCATTGTCTTCCGAGACAGGATGCCGAACAGAACAGATGGATCCACACACATGATCGGTTATTGAGAACTGTCAGCTATCATACATTCCTAATAAAACTATTCCAATCCCTTACATTTGTCAGAGGTACTACAAATAATGAAAATAAAAAATTCGTTCTAACAGCCAAGTACAACAAATGTTCCACACTGGTTGTCTCCTTCCATCGCTGCGCTGATGAGCGTATGGAGTATAAGGAGAGAGCGAGTGTGCACATTTTCATCACTGTTCCTTGACAATATTGTGCGTTGTCTGCGTGGTTAATACAGTCTGACTTTTTAAAACAACCAGAATAAAAATCTAAACTGCCACCTGTGATCAATAATTCTGACGAACTTTTGTAAACTTTGCAAACTTCAGTCACCGAGAATCTACTTCACCCAAAACTTAGAACGCATTTTCTTCAGTTTTTTTTCCCCAAATGTATCTGGAAATATCACTTTTAGAGTTTGGAAATAAAGAAATCTCTCCCTCCCCGCCCTGTCTTATAAAACTTTGCAGTGTTTGTCCGCATGCATTTTTAAACACCTTCAGCGTGTTTAAGTTTGTTGGGTTTGTCTCCGTGAATTTTTAAGCAGGATACCACTTCAAATTGAAACATCAAGAGCTGGCAGCATCCCAAACACCAACTACAGGGACGGAACCCTACCGTCTGAGGATAACAGTTCTACATAAGGACAACAAGAGGAATAGATCCTCTTGAGCCCCCGTGGTCTGAAGACCGCGCGGGCTCATGAGGATCTATTCCTCTTACTGGTAGATGGATTCTGCGCAAACAGACCGGCTGAAGAGTCTAGGGGAGGAGCGGGGTGTTCTGAAAGTGATCGAACTGTCTCCCGATGCCGACTTTGATGAGACTAGCTTGGTATTCCGTGTAACCAGATTAAACTGCACTCTTCAAATACGACTAAGAAAGAAAAAAGTCCTGAAAGTTTCTTCCGTAGTGCAAGACATCCCAGCACACTGGGTGTCTCCCTCGATTCGCTAAAACGAATCGAGGGAGACAACCAGTGTGTCATCCTAGTAAGCAAACGATCGTCGGACTGGCGTCCGCTTGACTTGTTTGGCGCAGCGACACCCCGAGAGATCGGCCCGAGTCTTTTTCGTCTAACCGGGATCGAGGTAATCACCTCCAGCTAAACTGTAGAATATCATGATACTTCATATTAAATGTTCACCAAATCACTTTCTGTTCATGAAAAAAATCCATTAATAGACTTAGTATAGGTTGGTGTAAGAATGTCCATTCACAAAATAAACGCCTGTCATGTTTCATTCACAAAGAGTGCGAAAATGTTCATTCAAAAAAAAAAAATGGCAACAATTATCAGAGCAGAACTGCTCCCGCTGATGGGATCGGAAGGATACTGGGGCGGTCCGTGGCGCAGTGGTTAAGGCGCCTGCCACCAATGCTAAAGGTGCGAGGTTCGATTACGGGTTCCGGCGTCGGATTTTTCTCCTCTAGTAAGTGTCACCGTTAATTCGGGCGGACCGTCGGGGGTTCTTTCTCCGGGTACTCCGGCTCTTCCTCCCCCTCCACTTTGGTATCAGTTTCAGTCCACTTAATCAAATTTCAAATACAAACGATTTTGAATTTCCAAAAAACTACAGTAGCTCGCTTGAGCTTGCCCTTAGCACCACGTGAAAGTTATGTGTTTACGTTCAGTGTGTGAGTGAATGCGCGTGATTCACGTGAGCGTGCTTGTTGGGTTCAGTTCGCGGCGGCGCTTTGAGCCGATTTTCAATTGGGATAAAGCGCCTATTTAATGCGCTTATTATTATTATTATTATTATAGTTTGTTATCAATGTGCTGGTGTGTGATTTGGGACCTTTCGGCGTCATCCGTACGGTTCAAAATCACAACAAACCTGCACAATTATGCTTTCCTTTTCAAACCTGCCAATGTCCCTGGCAGACTCCGCGCGGCGACAGAATACAACCACAAAACGACAAAGGAACGGTTTGTCGCGACTATTAAGTACAGATTTATGCAACTCGACCAGAGTGTCTGAAGTTTCATCTTCACACCTGTCCTCGTCGCGAACAAATCACGCTATTATGGACGGACGGTGTCCTAGAAAAGGGTCATAAAAGATGGAACAAGCAAGCGATGACAAGGTATGTACTGGTCTGTGAGTTTGGGCCTTACGGCTGGTAGCCGTAAGGCCCAAAGTCAAAAGGACACGAAAATGGGCGACAAAATTCATACACTTGGCCGACACCGCACATTTACAGTCCTTCTGTAGATTTTTCACATCTAGAGGCTAAAGACTCAAACAAATGCAGATTTCATTAAACGTTACGATTACATTCAAGTTGCAGGAGAAAGGCGCGCGCGACCATGTCGAACTACAAACAATGCGTAAGCGATTAGTCCTGCGCTTCGGCTGGTGTCAAGCCACAAGCACACCGCTTTAAAGACACAATGGTCGATCTATCTGTCGCAGCTGTCGCTGGAAATGCGAGGGCTAAAGCTCGACAAGTGGGGAGACATCTTCTAGCGATTAGCTTCAAAGACATTTGTGTGCTCTTCCCGAGCTAGGTTTTTTGTCCAACGACACTCTCGATCTCATCTCGCCTCAGTTTGAGGAACCAGTGACAGGTGGAACAGGTCTTAGTTCAACAAGAGGCATAGATTCTCATTAGCCCCTGCAGCCCGCAGGGGCTCATGAGAATCTATGTCTTGTGAGGCTCTGGTTGGGTGAGAGCTGGTTTTGTGGAAGAAGTCTGGGCTTCTCTAACACTCAAGCTACCGGAAACTGCACGGACGGGTAAACACAACGACACACCGCCCCTCCCAACCCCCCTCCTCCACCGCTTTAGTTCAGCCCAGCATACTCACGCAACCGCGAAAGACGCACAGGGTCACATGGCCCTATGCGGAAAACGTAGGGAAGTACCCATCGGACCGACGTCGGTCGGAGGTCCTTTGCTTGCTGCGTACTCTTGCTGATCCAACACCAGCATCACTGGAAAGTGTGTGTCTCTCACGGCACGGCGGGAGTAAGGTGTCAACTGAAATCTTGGATGGTTTCATCCCGGCAAACACAAGAGTTAACACGTCCAACCCGGTGCTAGCTAAAGTTTGGCCTACTTTTACAGCACCTTACCGTATTACCGACTTTTAGGGCAGGTGTCTTGAAAAGTTAGCCAAGCCAATCTGACTGACAAAAAGTAGACTGAAGCTGTGTGTGTTTCCCCCCTTACCGACAATACAAATATTGAGCGAAAGTGTTGACACACAAGAGGGATCTTTGTGCACTAACACAAAACAAAATATCAGTTGGTATTGCAACTAGCAGCGCAATATTTCACTCATCCCTTGCAGCCGATGGTTGCCCGTGCTATTATTATTAGTATTATGTTGAAATGTATAATCATAAGCTGAAAGTGAAATTCATTTAACAACAGTTAGCATCGATTAAATATCATATACAGTCTCTGCAAAAAAGAAGTCACAGCCGGAACGACATGAAAAAGGACTCTCCCGGCACTCTCACCGAAACAAGTTCTGCAGTCACCAGTGCGCCACCACGCCATCCGCCGACCTGTTTGCATCAAAACAAGGCTGCGTCTTTGTTCAAACAGATGTATGTCAGTAAAAACTTAAAAAGAGTAGAAAAAAATTGTTGGCTGACGTGCTTTTGGAACACATGGCGTCAGGTTCCTGGGATCAGTGGCACGAGTGAGCTTAAATCCTGCGCAATCCACTAAGCCAACTTACGCCGCTATAAAAGCGGTGCAACTTTGCGCAGGAACCAAACCTACTCATGCAACTAAGGACAGAATTACAGACCAGTACACATAATTTTTATTTTAAAAAAATTACGTTCGATGTAAAATAAAACAACAAAGAAAAAAACTTTTTTGGGTTTTTTTTTTTTTGGGGGGGGGTGGGTGGGTGGGGATGGCGGGAGGGGGGGGGGGTTCAAGATCTTCAATATGTTTCTTTTTTATGTCTGGAAGCGTGACTTGACGCCGAACCGGCGAAAAAGGCATTGATTTTCATTAGTCAGCCCAGGCGTGGAAATATTTGCAAAGGGTGCTTACCTTTGCAGATACCGGCATAATCCATACAGCAGTCGCCCATAATGAGGCAGTTGGCATCACAGTAGCACCTATCGGAGTCGGTGGAGCGGTCAACTCGGGGACCGAACACAAAACACGTGTTGTTCTGTCCGGGGCAGCACATCTCAGCCTCCCCGCAGGACCGGGGGTTCCTGTAATCCTGGCGGTTGTCAGGTCTACACTCGTGCAAACTTAGACACAACAGAAACGTGCAGGCGGACACTAGAACCACTCTCGGTACCTCCATCTTGAAAGCGCAGAACTCCAGTCACTCTTGAGAACTTATCACCAAACTTTCTCAGCAGACGCAGGAACTAGGGCAGCAACAGCCGCAAGTGGACACAGAAGCTGGCTTGACTCTGGTGCACTTCCAAAACTGTGCGAAGAATCACCAGCAATCTGCAAGCCAAAAGTCAGAAAATTCACAGTATTTCCTTGGAAAAAGTGTAGAACAACGAAAGCAAGTTCACTAAAGCAAAGAAACTGTAAGTCTCTTCCTCTCTCACCCTTTTTTCAGCCACTTCGATCGCTTTTATAAGAGCAGTAGAAAGAAGACCGTACGTTCACACAAAAGCCAGCTAACACCGCAGCGGCTGCCGCCCTCCTGTGTTGAATGGAAACTATCGTCTGCTCTTCGCGCAGGTCGTCTGCCGATTTTCTCTGTACGCTCCCTTCCGATCGCGCGCGCGCCGCTTCGTAGGTTTCCGCTGTGCCCTCGGGAAAGGTCGGAACGTTCGGAGTAGAGAGAGACCCTTTTTGTCGTCGTAGCTTCCTACTATTCGGACGAGTGTGCAGAAGCACTCAAGAGCTTGCATGTGAGATTTTAGTCAGCGGGTTCCGACTGCAAGAGGCGCAGATTCTCATGGGCCCCTGCATATGCAGGGGCCCACGAGAATCCAGACCTCTTCAGACATAAATTGTTCTTATTTTGTTTTTGCTTCTTCCCTCACACGGACAAAGTTATAGGAGTTTTGAGTCATCGATTTTTGCTGTTTTTAGTGGGGATGGAAGCCTCAGTGATGACTATAGGCGCACCTGTAACTAATTAACGCTAGAATTAAGCGTTCGCGGTTGAATGACTTCAGGCTTGCCCTCTTTTACGCCCGCGTCTCATTCAAGCGAAACGGTACACGCAGAACACGACCTCGGAAAATTAGTGCAAGTTCGGTCGCACGTTTATTAACTCATTCTGGCCCCAACACCGAAATCCCCAAATTTTGCCATTGTCCTCTGAAGACTGCATTTCAGTGCTGGACACAGATCGACCATGATAGTTCAAGGGTGACGCCAGAATAGCTTGGCGCCCACAGGCGCCAAGCTATTCTGTCATCACCCTTGAACTATCATGGTCGTTCCGCATATCTTGCTGTGGTGTGTCTGGGGTAGAATGAGTTAAGTAAACTTTTCAGCGCTTTCCGCTATCATGGGATTAGACCTAAATAAAAGACGTGCAGTTGAAGCAAGAGCTATAGATATTCATGAGCCCCTGTATCCGCAGGGCTTATGAGAATCTATTCCTCTTGCAGATGGGAAAATTGGGCTGAAACACTCAGTAACGAACTTTCTATGGCCAGCGGTCAGTCCAGGGTTCCTCTCTGTCCGTGTGTCGCGCGACCGAGGGTGGTTTTGTTTGCCGCCACCCCGCTTTGTCACGTGTCATGAATATTTACGAGATAATGAAAGGGTAAGGGCGGACGGGCGGGGTAGCGGGCTTAGGGGGCAGCTGACCCCTTTTGTCACGGGCGCGCTTCACCTTGTAATTGCTGATGCATGAGGAAAATTAATCATTCTCAATGAAATTGAAAGAGAAGAGGAGAGGTTTGTGCTGAAAGAGGCCGGGGGGTGCCGGGAGCGTTAGAGGTGGTGGGGTGTTTGTGCTGAAAAGGAGGATAGAAGTGGGGGATGGGGCCGTTGAAAAGGTGTGGAATGGGAGGGAGATGTGCAGTGGTTCAATGTAAAATTAGACGACCAGTTTGTGTAGCGGTGGTCTAGTTAGCCAGTGGTCAAGTGTTGATGAGAGGGGCGGAGGTTTGTGTGTGTGGGGGGGGGGGGGAGGGGGGAGGGGGGGGGAGTGTCAGCGGGTTGCGATGGGGAGGACGGTCAAGGCAGCTTAAGATAGCGGTCAAATGCACACTGGTTGCCTCCCACGATTCGCTGCCGCTGATCAGCGGCAGATAATTGAAGGAGGCAACCAGTATAGAGTCAAGTAATGGCTGAGAGTCAGAGGGGTTGGGTGGGGTCAGGGAGCGGCGACGACTGTGCTGGTGTTTAGGTGTGTGTGTGGTGGGGTGCAATGTTTTTGAAACATTGGGCCTTTGAACGGTTCAGGCAAGTAGACAAGTGCTGATCATGACCCATCAAGTTTTGCCGCGCCGTTCGTGTGACACTTAGAAACAATAAAACTTGCCTCTAGCAGCAGTCAGAATTCAGTAATACCTTTGTAGTTACTGACACGACGACACTGATCGGATAAAGTAGTCATTTTGCTTTACACTGTACTGGATTTTCATCAAAAGCCTAACTAAATTCAGCAAAGCAAAGATGTGTCGCCATTGCTAATCTCATAACTACCAAGCCCCCAAACTGATTTAGACCAACTAAAAGCGGATGCCGACTGCGAAAAGGTAAAACACAAAGAAACAACCATGGCAAGGAAAGAAACACGCATCGAAAGGACAAGCCGCTTCAAAAAAGGAGAAAGAAACACGCTTAAAAATCACAGTTAAAACACAACTATCATTTCTCAGCGCCGGTGTTAGTACTTCTCCATTGGGTTCTTCTCTGTTCCACACGCTTAGCAGCACCTTTTTGCGGGATTTCGAGTCAGTTTCTCCGAGACCTAAATCATGTATCTTTCGTTGGTTACAATCATAGTCTTTTCTTGCAAAGTTATGTGTCAAAGTTTAGTACATTGCATGACTGGCCTCAGTAGCTGCTACAGCGGAGCACCTTGCTTAGTGGCTGGCGCAGGACTGATTTAAGCACACTCATGCAACTGTCCCCAGAGGCTTATTTGTAAGCAGGCCTACTGTACTGTGTAAACGTCCTTAGTTCGCCGGATCAGTGCCGCTGTCTCGTTCATCTAGACAGGTTTCCCTGCAGCACTTGGAGTATCTCCGCGTCTACTATCAAAAAGTCACTGACATTGTTTATTTTCTGTGACCCGTTCCATCTAGCTGACTCTTTTGGATCAGTGGCCATTACAAATCCGTCAGTGCCCGTCTGTAACTTTAAACCTTACGTCTCAAGGCATGGGCCCCTACAATCCACAGTCCGCAAGGGCTCATGAGGATCAGCGCCACTTTCGCATGGGTCGTTTGTGCTTGTTTACGATTGATACGAGATAATGTGTGTGCATTATGCAATATTGGGTACCGGCAGTACAACACAGTAACCGGACTAGTGTGCAAAAGATCCTCGGCCCGACGCCGCCCGCTGCCGGCCCGCGTACGCGGCGGGCCGGCAGCGGGCGGCGTCGGGCCGAGGATCTTTTGCTTTCAGTAACCCTCCTAGTCCTAATGTTGACAAGCAGAGTAGGCCCCTACCAGCCACTCTAAAGACTGCCTCTGAGTCACTATATAATCGGTACTGACATAATTATTAGTAACAATGTTTGCGTTAAGAGTCCCTCGGCTTGTTAGCCGATCAGATGAGAGGCAAAGTACACAATAAACATAGGCCTACATGTAAGAACATGAATTAGCGCGGAAGATACACTGAGTTTATGGACGCCGGGCACACTGGTTGCCTCCCTCGATTGGCACTAGACAGTGGATAACAATATTTCGGTTAAAGACGTGCAGGGCTTTAGGTTACAGACCCGGTATTTGCTAAAACTAATGTCACAGTAGACAGCAAGAATGATGAAGACTGTATCAAATACAGCATAATGCGCGCTGTTCTTCAGTTCTGAGATCGGAATTCCAATGGCACTAACAAATGCGTGTATAAACTAGCATTGCACTGACGGCGTAGGAAACTACTGAGAATCCAATTAACAGCAACAGCACAACAAATTCCCAGATGTCATCCAAAAGAAACACCAGTCATTATGTAGCATTGCATGGTCCGACATCATATATCAAACGAAGGCCCAATGACTGCTAGACTGCGGGTGGCGACCGTTTCTACCGGAGCGGGCGGCCTGGCGAGGTGTTGTATGGCCGCCATCTTGTCTTTAATACAGTATTAAATTTTACTTTGAGCAAATACTTGGGTTCCTCTTTTTGAAAATGTAGTTTAGTCTGCAACAACAGCAAGAGGACGGGATGAGGGGGGGGAGGGTGGGGGGGGGGGGGGGGGCGTTTCCACTACTGTTTTGATGGTCTTTGATAACAAGTCAAATAAGACAAGATGAGGATTTCATCCCAAAGTCCGTACCGTATTGTCTGGAGCTCAGATGCGTGTATCTTTTAGGAACATTCAGAGTTGTTAATCTTTTTAGGTTCATTATGCTGATCCATTTCCCTCCTCTCTAAGCCAACCGCTGATCAACACACACGTCGGCGCACACAAATCGGAAAGACGGACACACGGCGCTTCCCGCAATTAGTACGCTCTGTGGGCTCGTGTAGCGACAGGAATCCATCTCCTTCTAGTCTAACCCACCCTCTGATCCACACACACTGGCACACAGAAATAAAGACGGACACACGGCGATTCCCGCCATTCGTTAGCTCTGTGGTCTGGCGTAGCATAAAAGAATAATAGCACGAGCACCGAAATGTCGTCTCTTCAAGCCTCACGTCATGGCATCATTAGTCCCAAGACGCCGTGTTCATGGTGACGTCTCGATGTTACACGTCACTCATCGCAGTACTAACATTTGACATATCAGAGATCAACTTTGCAATTTTCTTGCTGATTTTCACGCCTAGGGTTTACAGGTCACAATTTTGTCCTAATCCTACCCCAGGACCGGGACAAACAGCAGGCTTATGCAAACACTGTTTATGAAAAATCATGTTTATGAAAAATCATGCCGTTGATAAATGAGAATATATTAATGAGAAGATAGTGTTTTTTTTTTAAAATTAAAGTTATGTTAGCTGTTTTACAATCCAGTATCACTAGACAGGCATTGTCATGGAATCCCCAGGGAAAGAGGAAAAGAGGTAGGCCGAGAAACTCCTGGCGTCGAGACCTCCAAGCAGACATCAAGAGAATGGGAACCACCTGGAGTAAAATCGAAGGAGAAGCACAGGACAGGAGTCGCTGGGGGTCTCTCGTCGACGGCCTATACCCGGGTAGGGGTGACAGGCGTAAGTAAGTAAGTAAGTAAGCTGTTTTACAAATGACTCCGAAAAAGTGGTGCAGAAAATTGTCTGATTTTCATACCTAGGGCATACAGTTCACAATTGACCTAATCGTACCCGGCAGCCGAGACAAACTGTAGGCTTATGTAAATACCGTATACGAAAAATCATGAGATTATTAATGAGAAAAATGTTTTTTTTTTCGTAAAAAATATTCAACTGTTTGGAGATCAACCCATATAATTTGTGAAATTAATCCGAAAAACGTGAAAATATATTTTTTCCAAAAAATATTTAATTATCACTCAAAATGTTCTAGAGGTACAATGCTGGTTAACGAACTCATTCAATATCTCCCTTTTTATCTAGCTATATGCAAAATATCTAGTAAAAATAAGAAGAATTACGGACTCCAGTGTGGATCAACCGTTTTTTGTTGTTGTGTGAAACGGCCATTTTCTCGCCAATCTGAGCATCTTAATTTAAAAAAAATCGAAAAAAAAAGGTCTCAAGATAATTCCTTTACGGACAATATCCTAAAATTTCAAGCTTGACTGTCCTCAAACGCGGGCTCTATTCGCTGCCACACACACACACACACACACACACACACACACACACACACACACACACACACACACACACACACACACACACACACACACACACACACACACACACACACACACACACACACACACAAACAGACACACGCACAAACACACACACACGGCGCTTTGGCGCCAAAAATACGTTCGAGCAAGGTTTGCGTGACGTCATTTTTATCATGTTACTTCTTTGCCAGAATTTTTGCCCCGCACGCCAAACTGAGAAAAGTCATGTGCATGCTCTTGAATGCGCTCTGACCAGCCTCATTTCAAGTCTACCGTATTTTCAATACGGCTGGTCAGTAGACAAAAAAACAAGGACAAGTACGCAAGCGCACACTCAAATGCACACAATGATTGTGCATTTTATACATGTAATGGCGGAGGAAGGTTTGATTGAAGCTGTTGCGAGCGACCCATCCAGTACCGCCACCTGCACCTGCGACAAAGGCAAATCAAGAAACACTGACATATCTGACGATGATAAGCGAAAGCAGAGAACCCGCGAACTACACAAACTCATTTGAAACGAACAAAGTATCGCCTGTAAATAAAACGCGAACTTGCTAAGTATCACAGTGATTAGAAGTTAGCACTCCGCGTCCCCCCATGCTAATACTGTCCGTCACCCAATCTCTACTGTCTCTAAGAGGCATGGATACTCATGAGCCCCTGCAGTCGCAGGGGGTCATGAGAAACTATACTGCTTGTTATCTTTAACTGTTTTTTTACACTGAGGGTTTGATTCCTCGGTGACGCATCAGTCGCCCCATGTAAAATACATGTGAAAGCAAATCCGCGATTAGTGTTCGCACCTCGAGGTTTAATCGGACAGGTCATGGTAGCCTCCCTTTGTGTAATGCTGAGTGCCGCCCCTTTGTTTAAAAAAACCTGTGTGAGATTAATCTCCTTTAACGGATTGGGAGTATCGGCTCTTGACTGCGGTATAAAGTGGGTCATCAGATATGTGTAATCCAGGTAAACGGAGCACTGTCTAGCGTATATTTTACCTGAATGTGTGCTAGTTTGCGAATTTGGACCTTAAGGAGGTACGCCTAAAGGTTCAACATCACAGACTAGCACACATTTGAAAAGAAAAGTTTATTTTGCACTAAAGTGCAGCGACGACGACAGGCGCCAAGCGAAATCTGGCACTACCCTTGAATTATCATGGTCGATCCATCTCCTGCTGTAGTGCGTCAGGGCTGTATGGGTTAAGTGAACACGCTACACGTATGACGTCTTCTGCATTACTGAGTGTTGAGAGATGTCTGGGCCAAGGATACTCAGGCGCCGCAGTGTATCAGACACTGTCTTTCTACTAATCGGATCAATCCATCTCCCGCTTGTGAGACTGAGACATGCCACGCTCTACCGACTGCTTAGCAACAACTCGAAGAAAAACAGTTTGACCCTTTGCCTGTCGGTAGCGCCTTTTGTCGCGATGATTCCAACAGGAATCATCGCGACAAAAAGCGCTACCGGCTTAAACAGGTATGACTCGGATACCAAAGGTAGAAGGCAAGGGGATATTAAAAGACTGCATTACAGTTTCGTCGTATCATTTTTGTCTCTCCAGAAAGAGAGAGAGAGAGAGAGAGAGAGAGAGAGAGAGAGAGAGAGAGAGAGAGAGAGAGAGAGAGAGAGAGAGAGAGAGAGAGAGAGAGAGAGAGATAGAGAGAGAGAAGGTCGGGGGGGGGGGGATAACAACAAAGGTGTAAAGTAAAAACAAACAGATAGAGTGACATTTGTCTTCTGTTGCATGGAACAAAATGGTGGTAAGGGTGTTAAGGCTAGGGCAATGAAGGCTGTATTTTGTCCAATGTCTAGACACCCTGTCTCGCTGAATCGCTTCTGTGACAAGAACATGTGCGTTTTCTATTGCAGCTTTGCCACAAGGGCTTTTGAACTAACTAACCGGACAAAAAGTCTTTGTTGTGATCAGCAGCCCTAAGCCAGCCTCCTCTGACTACAAGGGGCATAGAGCCTAATCAACGTACGCAGTCTGTGTGTGAAATCCCTCAGTCTGCACCGTCTGACTTGAAACAGGCGTAGATTATCATGAGCCGCCGTAGCTGCAAAAAACAACAACAAACAACAAACAAAACAAACAAACAAACAAACAAACAAACAAACAAACAAACAAACAAACAAACACCCCCACATATTTTCATCAACCCTTGTAGTCTGAGTGAAATCCACCAATCTGCATTTAACACCAAGAGGCGTAGATTCTCATGAGCCCCTGCGACTGCAGGGGCTCATGAGAATCCACGACTCTTGTTGGTAACAATGACAGTTCTATTGACACACAGACGTCCTATATACTTCCATCTAAGTTCCTCACTAAAAGAAAGGGGACGTGGGAGGGGTTGTCGTCGGATCTTTTTTAGTTGAAAGGTCTTTGTTGCGGTCAGACGCTTACTTACCCACAATTGGGTCGTGGCTGTGTGAAAAAGATGCAGTTTAACGTCTGTCTGCAAAGAGAAGGTTAGCGGGGCAGACCTAGGGTAGTGAAGTGTCTCTCAGGTAGGCAGACAAGATACGTTAACCAACCCTTTTGGGTGTCGGTAGCGCTACCGACAGCCAAAGCCTTTTGTTCACGGGTTTAAAGACGGGGCATCCGAAAGGCTCTGAACTTGTCCACGATCATCACATGTGCAAGGTGGACATAAATAGATAGGAATTACTAACTAAGGGTCTGAACAAAATTTGACTCTTGCTTACTTCGAACCCGGAACTTTACGGACGGGAGTCTAATGCAACTCCCCGGTGGACTGACAGACGCCCAGGTTAACGTGGGTCCCTCACTTTTTAGTCTGTTTTCAATCAAACTATTTCGAATAACCATAATTTTATATTGATATGCTGGTGATTATAGACCTTAGAGCGGTTATTATAAGGCACATAACCAGCCAACACACACAACCCCACCCCACTCACATCCATCCATCCATCCATCCACCCACGCACACACCGACCGGCGATTCACCCACAAACCAGTCCACCATCCATCCATCCATCCATCCATCCATCCATCCATCCATCCATCCATCCATCCATCCATCCATCCATCCATCCATCCATCCATCCATCCACCCACCCACCCATCCACAAACCGATCCATCCATCCATCCATCCATCCATCCATCCATCCATCCATCCATCCATCCATCCATCCATCCATCCATCCATCCATCCATCCATCTGTCAGCCCGCCCTCCCGCCCGTCCGTCCGTCCGCACGTCTGTTTTATCCTTTGCAGTTTTGATTCGGTAAAGTCCCACTGCGTACTAGCACCCACAAGGCAAATCTTCCAGTCCACTCTACCCCAACCCCATCCTTCCTCCAGGAACCTTATCTGAAGATCCACCTATCGGGAAAAGTCGAACGAGTATGCAACCCCTGACTGGAGACCACCATTACCATGTTTACCATTTTAAGTGGTCCCAGAACAGTTTTTAGCACGAGAACATGACAAGAATTCACCGGTGTAAAAAGCGCACAGATTGCTGCCCTTACGCTTCCCCAAAGCTGAGTACGTCAATACTGGCGTCTCCATCTATAAATGTTGCATCACTATGGTGCTAGCTCAAGGGTTGTGCCTGATTAGCTTGGCGCCGTCAAGATAATCAGGAACACCCCTTGAGCTAGCATTGGTTAATCAGTTGGCGCTTTAATTGAAAGAAACACGCCTCCACTGACGAAAAAAGCCCGTTATGTGGTGTTGTATTGAGACTCCGCTCTCTGGCTAAACTGAAGAAGAAAACATTTCAGTTTCTTCTGAACCGAGAAATGGCTTTCCTATGTATTTTAGACCATTTTAGAGGAGAATAAATAAATAAAGAAAGAATATCTTATAGTTTTATGACTCACATTTATCATCGTTTAACCGATAAACATGAACACAAAAATCTAGTAGCTTGCTCATCTCTCTCTCTCTCTCTCTCTCTCTCTCTCTCTCTCGCATGCTCGCACAGAACTACAGGCACGCGTCTGAATGCTCAATGCTGTCATTACCTCCTAACTATGAGGGAGTATGCTAGAAAGAAGTCAGGCTGCGACGGTGCTGCCTCTTTCAGTCTTGTTTGAAGGGCCATCAGTCCATTAGAACATTGTCTGTGGGTCGCGCGTTTTGGTGAGGTGATTCCTACCTGCAGCAATAACCTAGACTAAAAGCTCTACCGATAAGCAAAGGGTTAAAACATTTTCCGAAATGGCTTTTTCCTCGGTCTGTGAACAGAAGCAACGCTCTCGTCTGACTGAGGAGAATGAGACAAATTAACCCTTTGGCTGCCGGTAGCGGTTTCAGTCGCGATGATACCTATAGGAATCTTAGCGACTAAAACCGCTACTGACAGCCAAAGGGTTAATGTGACAAAACTTGCTTGTGGCGTAGGTCATACACGCGGTTCATTAAGGTCTATGCTATTTGTAGCTGGGAGAAAAATGGTGTAGATCTGTGTGATGGAGTTGCTGGATGGGCGGGGTGAGGTAGAGGGGTGGGGGTGGGTGGGGGATGTGGGTTGCGGGGTGGGTGGGTGGGTGGGTGGGTGGGGTTGGGGGGGGGGGAAGACACGACGGATTTGCCTTTTAGCGAACGATTTTCTCAAAGTGCCACAAAGAATCGCACAGAAAAGAATTGTTGCCTAGAGTGCTTTTGGCCTATAATCCATGCAAGTCCAAATAAGCGTCACGATAACAGGAAATATTTACACAGTCAGAAATCAAAAACTGAAAACTCTCACTATCACCAACCACCAACTGAGAGAGAGAGAGAGAGAGAGAGAGAGAGAGAGAGAGAGAGAGAGAGAGAGAGAGAGAGAGAGAGAGAGAGAGAGAGACTGAGAGAGAGAGAGAGAGAGAGAGAGAGAGAGAGAGAGAGAGAGAGAGAGAGAGAGAGAGACTATCGTGTATTGCTTGCCGGTGGCAATGGTATATTTTGGACAATCTTGGCTCTGAAAATGAAAGGTAACCATTCAGTCAGTTCTTTGCTGGAAACGAGCCAAACGAAGAAAGAAACACGCTTAGAAAACACATTTACAACATAATGAATTAATATTTCGTGTTTAAAACCCTTTTTCAAATAGACATTCTTAATGGTACATTGTGCACCTTCTTGGCTCTGATATTGAAAGGGAAGACTCTGTACAGTTAGTGGCAATAGTATATTGAGGATCTTCTTGGCTCTGGTGTTGAAAGGTAACCATTCTTTTCAGTCAGTTCTCGGGTCAGATGCTGTCAATGTCTTTATCGATTGTATCTACAGTCCAGTACGTTTTTTTCCTCTTCTCTCTCAAACCACAGGTTTAACATTCGAGCGACTTCCTCCATCTGGTGCAGAGATAGAAGTAAATGAGATAAATCTCTATAGCAAGAGGCACAGATTCTCATGAGCCCCTGCGAATGCAGGAGCTCATGAGAATCTGTGCCTCTTGCAAACGGAAGCAGATGCCTGGAAATGCGTCAACATCTGAAAGTCACATGGCAAAATATTCGATGTAACGAACGACATCGTGGCATTTCCAGGTCGTCATGAGAAATTACCGCCTTGTATCATTTAATGTACATGTATATGTATGTAAAATCAATGTCTGAGATATAAAAGCAAAGACGAATGCGATTATCGAGTGTATGCCGCGTACATTAATATTTGCAGAGAGCTGCATTAAGCGAGTTGCATTAAAGCGATCTTCTCCAGGGCGGGCTTTGAGTGCAAACACTTATTTGCGGATAAAACGGTCCCTCAATGTTGTCTTGCCTCATCTAAGGCTTTCACAATCCACGTGAGTAGGCACACGTACCAGATCCTTTATACTGCTCTTTGTGCGCATCGGGGGAACTCTTTTACATAGCAGATGTGAAAAGAGTGTTAAAGCCTTTCACTTTATTATATTCAAACTCCATAATTTAAGTTAGCGGGTTTGTCTAGCATTATTGTAAGATATAGTAAAAAATAAAAATAAAAATTACAAATATTGCGAACTGTCAACAGCTTTTTTTTTTCCCTGGAGCAAGTCCTTTAAGTAAAAGAGAATCAATTTAAAATGTCATAAAACGTCCAGATTTCTGTAACTGTGCTGCATTTCCCCCCCTTCCATTACACACAAACCAACTCCCAGATAGGGCGATCTGCCAGCTAAGCTTTAGAATTGTCATGGATACTAAAGTTCCAGATAGCATGGGAAAAAGTATGTCTTGTATCATTGACACATTCTATCCTAGGACGGAGATCCCCAAATTTTGACTTGGCGTTCTGAAGGACTATAATTACATTTCTAGCATCGAGCATGATAATTCAAGGGTGGTGCCAGAATAGCTTGGCGCCTATGGGCGCCAAGCTATTCTGGCACCATCCTTGAACTATCATGCTCGATCCGTGCCTTGCTGTGGTGTGTCGGGGCTGAATGAGTTAATGCGTGTAGTAAGCTTAACCTCTTTACTGCCGAGAGACAATTCAAAACCACCTGAATGCGAGTGGTATAGCCTGGATCACATGAGCCTCCGTAGTTGCGGGAGGGGGGTGGGGTAGGGGGGGGGGTGAGCTCATGAGAGTCTATGCCTCTTGCTGAAACCAATTTATATCTGTGTTCCTTTGACGGCTGGGGATCTTTAACGCTGAATTTACAATTTCAAAAACACTGGCTATGCTCGCTGGCACTGATAGGGTTAATTTTGAGAAAAGTAAACAGGAATTTGATTGGCTGAATTTCGAAGATGGAAAGATCTGGGACCTGTTGCATAAGTGAGATTAGTCTGCGCCAGATACCAAGCAAGGTGCTTCGCTATTGCGGAGCACCTTGCTTAATTCCTGGCGGAGAGCTAAGCTCGCTCATGCAACTAACCCCTGAATTCATAGACTGGTAGGCGTCCTTTTGCTGGTCTGTGATATGTTACCTTACTGCCAACGATCATAAGATCTAAAATCACATACTGCATTAGGGAGGGGTGCATGCAACAATCGGATTAGTGGGAAAGCCAGCACTGTGTTGAGATTAATTTGTTCTATGCCACACGCAGACTCCGACTTCATTCTATGAGAAACATTTGGTACAAAAATACTGATAAAAGTTTCCTTTCAAAACAGTTTATTTTCCTTTCCAAATTTTAATAAACGCTGCCATGTACAATATATTTTTGCCAAATATGCCTAATATTTTTCCTCGGTCTACCGGAAGTGCGACGACTTAGGAGTTTTGTTGATTTACTGGAAAAAAAAAACTTCCACGTAGCGGAATCGAATGGTTTATTACTGCGCTAAATTTAATTACAACTGTCCTAAACTGTGACAAGTTCCATTTTGCTGATGCCAATGAAAATAGCCCAGAAGAGCTTTTTCGTCTTGCGGTGAATACATGATTGACTATGGTTAAGCAGCAGACGACAAAATCGGAGTGTAGCCCTTCATCTAGACCTTAACATCTGCAAGAGGCATAGATTCTGATAAGCCCCTGAGAATGCATGGGCTTATGAGAATCTATACCCCTTTCTGCCAAAGAATTGTCCCCAAATGTTCTTGAAATACGAGTATAAGATGTTATTGGGGCTAAGCAGACGACAAAATGAGGTATGTATTGCGCGAAGAATGTCGGGCCACAAAATCAATTCGCCGTGTTCGCCGATAGAATACGCAATAATGTCTAGCCTGATCTTCCCGTAGAATTGTGATAAATCACTCTTTTCTGTGAGAACTTCAACGGTCGGAAGGAGGAATAGACCCTCAGAAGAATTGCAGTTATATTCTATATGGTACTGTGATGCTTTTAATAAAAGGCATGGTGAAACGCCAGCCCAGATTTTACGGTGTCACAAATAGGACGCAATTCTACCGCGTATGTCCTTTTACCACAGAACTACACAACTTTATTCACGCATGATATGATGGTTGTATGTCTTGTACGCAGCTCTTACTTTGTATTCTATTTTACCACAATATTCCACAATGTTCTTCAGTCACACATGATGGCTATACTAATACTACTGCTATGAGACTCATGGGACCTCACGCCTCAGACCGAACCAATTTACAACAATGTTCCTCAAAGCCAGGGGGGTGGGGGGTGGGGGCAGAGGATGTCCCTCCTGTTACAGAGAGTAGGAAGTCTGATATTTCGTTATCTAAACCCCAAGCTGCATCAACAAAAGCTTTTCATGATACAAGTCGCGAGAAAATTGTCGTAACCACGTTGGGGGGTGGGGGGGGGGGGAGCAGTCTTGCGGTGGCCTAAAACCCCATCTGCAAGGAGCGTAGACCCTCATGTGTCCCCGCATAATGCGGGGGCTCATGAGGGTTTATGCCCCTTGCTGAGATAATATTACTTATGTCTCTGTTACCGTGATGGAGGGGGTGAGCGGATGTTTAGTGTAAGCGGGTTAGTGCCACACACAATAAGCAGGGGGAACAACTTGACGCTCGGCTAAATTGGGAGTCGTGTGCTTGCATTTTGCGCCAAAATAGAGTTTGATCTCGCCAGTCTCTCGTGCAAGCCTTTACACCTGAACGAGACGTAGATTCACATGAGCCTCGGAAGTCGTCGCAGAAGCTCGTGAGAACTATGTATGTCTGTTGATGACCAAGACGGGTTCCAGCTGTTCCGCAAACTCAGCGTTTCCGTCAGTTTATGCCTACACTGTCGTTGGTCCATTTTTAACTCATTCGAGACGTGTTGCCTCCGGATACGCGGCCCCCATAAGTCTCGAATGAGTTAAGAAAAGCGAGATTTCCATTGTATAAAAATGAAAATCTAGCTTTTCTAAAAACTGGACATATTGGCTCCGGGCAGAACGACTCTCTCTCTCTCTCTCTCTCTCTCTCTCTCTCTACAGGCTAAAAAAATCTTTCATTTAATTAAACAAGACAAAGAAATGTCCACGCTCTGGCGCGCTATGGCCGTAATGACTGGAGGCAAGTGTAATGACAAATCTCCTTTAATCCCTTCTGACCTGACTGACGACATCTTTAACGACCATTTCCTCTCAGTTGCCGAGTCTCTTGTCTCTTCAGAAGCAAATTTTCAGCCCTACTCCAACCCAGACAGACTAGTCGACTTTTGTAGAACGCGAACTGCAGGATCTGATCTTTTCGTGATTCCACCACTGGCAGTGCACGAAGTCGGTAGGACAATTAGTTCAATGAACAGAACAGAACAGAAGTTTATTGCAGTAGGCTAACAGCCCTTATGCAAGGGTGTGTGTGTGTGTGTGTGTGTGTGTGTGTGTGGGGGGGGGGGTATGGGGGTTACAAACGCAAACTTTAAAATATTACCATAAATGGACGTCATCAAATTTGACTGGAAACCAGTCAGACCCGAAATGGTACGCCAAATCAGTTCTTTTATAGAGTTCGACTCTACGCCACAAGGCGATAATGTTCGATTAACGCGGAAATAGAGCGTGAAGCACTGTCAGACACCCTAGGAAACATGGTCACGTCCACAATAGTGCGCATGGACTGCAGTTCGCCAGTCAGCTGTTCGATCAGTTTCTCCCTGTCAGCATTGGACCAGTGATCTAGATTGTGTAGAATGACCCGTTCCTCCTGGATCATGTGATCAGGGACACGCTTTACCAGCCAGTAGAAATGTCTGTAAGGCTTCCTGTTGTCAGATGACCAGTCAAAGTGGAACACAAAGTCGTCAGTCTCACATATAACATAGTCTCCCTTGCTGTCATCGGGATTGAGAACGACTCTGTGAAACTCACGATTTCTTTGTTGTCTCTGATTTTCCTTTGTAAGGGCACATCTATCAGTTTTGCAATATAGTCTTTGTTAATGTTAATATTGTAGCCTTCTACCATTGCCGGCGTTCATTATGACACTGTCAGCAAGTTACTGTCCGACACGAATCGGGTACTGTACTGTTTTGCGGGGGTGCACTTGGGCACCTGCTGGAAGGTCAGTCAATCATAGTGCTGCACGGCTTTTCCAGCACGGCAGCTGTATCCAACACACCGTAGCCAGGCAGTAAGGCGCACGATGCACGTGAACCCACTGAGCGATCTGCTGGCGTGAACTTGATGAGCCAGTTGACATGTTGTAGCGTGTCGGTTTCGCCTGTTATTCAGTGTTTCAGCTGATGGTGTTGCCATAAATAAAGGTTCATGTTTGTTTTCACTTGCCTCAGTCTTTTGTTGTGCTCTCGTCCTTTCTTCCGTCCTTTATCCGTCACGGCGAAGCTGACTGGGCGACTTTCTCCTGTAGTAGCTGTTGGCGGGTCGGTGTGTAGGGGCCATGTTGTCATCAGTCTCAACACGACGACCGTAGTGTTGTTTTCCCCGGCCACTTTCAACGATGTTAGGCTATTCTGCAGCAGGGCCTCTAGTGTGGCTTCCAGTGTTGGCGGTAGGCCGGTAACAGGCATTTTGTCAGAGTAATTTGGAAAAAAGGTACTCGAAGACAGAGGCAATACTTTGCTGCTGACGTAAGGGGAAGGCACTGTGTCAACAATTAGTTCAATAAAGAATAAGAAATCGTCCGGGCCAGATGAAATCAGCCCCAAAATACTGAAATTATCTATTCCTTATGTTATTGAAAGAATAACCTATATTTATAACTTGTGCATTCAAACGAATATTTTCCCAAGGAACTTAAAAAAGCCAAGGTTATACGACCCCTCCCGAAAACAAGAGATATGAATGATGTTAATAACTATCGCCCCATCTCACTTTTGCCCATCCTTAGTAAACCACTTGAACGGCATATCCATAAACATCTTGGAATATCTAGAAGAGCATACATTAATCCATCCCCTTCAGTCAGTCGGGATTTAGACCGAAGCACAGCTGTCACATGGCCCTAGCACGTCTAACTGATGTGTGGCTACGCTCAATGAATCAGGGTGAATTTACCGGCGCTGTATTCATTGACTTACGGAAAGCTTTTGATCTTGTGGACCATACACTTCTACTTTCCAAGCTAAATGTGTACTTCGGTAGTTCTTTTGGCAATAAATGCATTTCTTCCTCAAATAACTAGCCAGAAATCTCTTTACCACCATGGCGCAACTCCACTTTTTGCCTCCTATTTTAGCGACAGACAGCAGCTCGTCATGGTCAATGGATCATACTCCTCAAGCGGATTAGTGACACGGGGAGTGCCCCATGGCTCAGTCCTAGGGCCTCTTATGTTTTGCCTCTTTATAAATGACCTGCCGCTACACTTGACTAGCAGGAGCAGGAGAGCGAAGGGAATCGCCGGGTCGTAGGTTCGAATCCCGTCAGTCCCGGCCCCAGTAGCTGGACTCACAATCCAGGGAGAAAAACGGATTTGTTCAATAGCATGTCCGTTGAAAGGTCCTGGTAAATCAAAGTGGCACAGTTGGAGTGCGCCTGAGTTGATCAGTGTTCAAGTCGTACTCCATAGGCAATAGATTTCCATGTCCCCCATAACCCGCCCGTCAGGGCCGTCCATGATCACGTCGGTGTCGTGGACGTTAAACCCGAATTAACCAACCAACCAACCATTTGACTAGCGACAAAATTTCGTGTGATTTATTCGATGATGACGCCACAATTCAGACCCCGGACAAGAGTATTGATTCTTTGAATGGCCGTTTTCAGCAGGGTTTGAGCGAAATTTCCACTTGGTGAGCAAACAATGAAATGATTTTAAATCCTTCCAAAACGGAATGCATGACGATAGCAACCCGTCAGAAACATCATCTCAAGCCACTTACACTCAGCCTGACTATCCATAATAACAGGCCACGGAACACCGATTAGTAGTTGGTGTAATTGTTGATGACCAGATGAAGTGGCAATCGCACATAAATGCTGTATGTAAAACTGTTGCCAAAAATGTCTTTTGAAACTTTGAAAGCATACTTTCAAAGTTGAAGTACATTATCGATGTTGATGCCCGCAAGTTATTTTACAATGCACATGTCAAATCCCACATCGATTATGCGTCCAAGATATGGGATGGCAGCGGTGACTTACACTTGAAGGGGCTTAACTCCCTGCATCGGAGAGCCAGCGAAACATATCCTGCCTGATTCAGCCCTGACAACTGACGAAAAACTTGAAAAACTGAAAATGTTACCTCTTAGCAACATCACATTTTAAACAAGGGTGTGGTTATGTGTAAAATCTGGAATGAGATTCACCCAGAATATCTTTGTAAGCTCTTTACCAAGGCAAGTTCAGGTTATTCTACTTCAAGACGAAACTTTATTACACCGCGCCCCAGGATAGATCTAGTTAAAACCAGTGTATCTTTCTCAGGCGCATCTTTCTGGAACAAACTGCCTACATTATAACTCACGCTAGCTCCCTCTCTTCTTTCAAGGAATACCTCCTCATGTACTTGTTGTCCGCTGATACATAATCTATCACAAGAATCCGTATGCAACATGTGCTTAACGTAATTAGTGCATGCTGCCGTATGGTTTGTCCATACTAATAATAATCGCCTAATTACATAATTCATGTTTCTATTATTTTCTAAATAATTTTTGCTGTTTTCAGTGAATTTTCACTATGATTCAAATGATTGCTAAGTATATAGCTTATCATTAGCGATTGTCTGTGTGTGCGTGCGCGCGCGCGCGTGTGTGTATGTGTTTGCGCGCGTTGCGTGTATTTAAAAAAAAAAGTATGACCGAATTAATGAATGGATTTTATTTAATGTCTCTTCATGTTTAATGTCTCCTAATCTTTCCTTTGTGTAATTTGGTACTATTAGTATTACAATTATTACCCTGTGTTTGTAGAGTAGCAACGGCAAGTCTGAAAAATGGCACATGTGCTAATTACTTCATCCGTTGAGAAATAAAGTCTCATATCATTTCATTTCTCTCCCCTTTTCTTTATCCCCAACTTTCTCGCTATGTTTTGAGGAATACGAATGCCGCATTTTCAAGTTAATTCTGACACTGGCTTAACTCATTCTACCCCAGACACACCACAGCAGGATAAGGATCCACCATGATAGTTCAAGGGTGATGCCAGAATAGCTTGGCGCCTACGGGCGCCAAGCTATTCTGGCATCACCCTTGAACTATCATGGTCGATCTGTGTCCTGCACTGCAATGCAGTCTTGAGAGGACAGGGGCAAAATTTAAGGATTTTGGTGTTGGGGTAGAATGCGTTAATCCTTTGGCTGTAGATAGCAGTTTTGTAGCGATGATTCCTGTACAAAAACCGCTGCCGACATCCAAATGGTCCATTTCGTCCACACTGCACAATAATTGACTCTAATTATACGTGCGATGATCCGTAACATCCAAAATCACAGACGTGCACACATAAACCTGAATAATTACGACAGCAGCCTAAACATCGATCGCAGCATCGCCATAGTAGTTCCCTGAAAATGACGTATAAAACACCGTCCACACATCCCCACCTCACCAGTCCTATTCAAATAATCCGTTCATATGTGAGAGAGAGAGAGAGAGAGAGAGAGAGAGAGAGAGAGAGAGAGAGAGAGAGAGAGAGAGAGAGAGAGAGAGAGAGAGAGAGAGAGAGAGAGAGAGAGAGAGAGAGAGAGAGAGAGAGAGAGAGAGAGAGAGACCGCCACTGTCTGACTTTCTCCAGATGTAAAGGATTTTTACTGTTTTAATTTTTTTCTGAAAAGAATTAATTTTTTATTGAAGAAGTTGAAAGGGTACAAAGCTGGCTAACGAACTCATCCAATGTCTTTCTCCAAACTAGCTATATCGGGTCACTTGAATGCTCTTCAGTCTGAAAGCGCGACGATGTGTGTGTGTGTGTGTGTGTGTGTGTGTGTGTGTGTGTGTGTGTGTGTGTGTGTGTGTGTGCGTGTTAGTGCGTGCATGCGCGCGCGCTCGAAACATCTCCAAGAGACAAGAGGGCGCATGAGGATCTATGCCTCTTGGAGATGCGCGCATGTCTGTGTGTGTGTGTGAGAGAGAGAGAGAGAGAGAGAGAGAGAGAGAGAGAGAGAGAGAGAGAGAGAGAGAGAGAGAGAGAGAGAGAGAGAGAGAGAGAGAGAGAGATTCAATGATTCAATGATTCAATGAAGCTTTATTTATCAACGGTTGAGGCATTGACATCGTCACAGACATAGCCATTTTTCAAACCTGCCGTTGCTACAAAACTACGAAACAAAATACAAAAAAAAACCCTAAGTATATAGTGAAATGTAAATGAAACTGACAAAAACATTGCTAGTTTAGGGAAAGAAAGAAAGAAAGAGAGAGAGAGAGAGAGAGAGCGGCGCCCGCGCTAGAAATAATTACGTCATAATTAGAGTATTATGTTAATGTCTGCGTGGTGACCGGAGCTGCCTCTCAGTTTTAAGTCACCGCCACTGTCTGACTTTCTCTAGAAGTCAAGGATTTTTACTGTTTTAATTCTTTTCTGAAAAGAATTCTTTTTTTTTTTTTACTAAAGAAGTTGAAAGGATACAAAGCTGGCTAACGAACTCGTCCAATGTCTTTATTCAAACTAGCTGTAAATATGACAAAAATTACGGACTCTAATCTGGGTCAACCAGCTTTCTATAAACGGTTGTTTATATCTTCAATGAGACATTCAATTACAATATGCTCGGAGGCTCTCTTAGTTTCAAGCTTGTGTGTACAGAAATATCGGAGATTCTCTTGTTTACATACATACGCACACACACACACACAACACACACACACACACACACACACACACACACACACACACACACACACACACACACACACACACACACACACACACACACACACACACACACACACACACACATACATACGCACAAACGGCGCTTCGCGCCAAATGTACGTTCAGCAGCGAGGTAAGCGTAACTAGATGTGACGTAATTTTTATCTTGTTACTTCAATTGTGAGAGGTTTCTGCCTGCCTGCCTTTGACATCGTGGACAAGCTATTAAATTCGCCCCACTGCGACCCGTCCTAAAAAGTCCTTTCTATAAATAGAAGGGACTTAAAAACCTTGACTTTTGAAGAAAATCAGACAGTGACCTAGACGTAAAAGCAGAAATTTCGTCATCACGCAGACATCGACGCAATACTCTAGATGTGACGTATTTCTCCCTCTCTCTCTCTCTCTCTCTCTCTCTCTCTCTCTCTCTAAAACAATGACACGTATGTCCTTTGACCCTTATAGGACACACTGATGCATTGGCAAATTTGCGAGGCATTTTCAAATATATTTCAAAATCAGAATCAGGTCAGACTGAGGTAGAGATACACCATGACATGGCTCTTATATAGAAGAGACTTTGCGAGTTATGGTTCATCCCATCTTGTTTAAGCTTGTTTTTTTCTTTGTTAAGACTTTTCTTTGCATGACAGTTCCAGGATAAAGAAATGACACTGTTCAGAGAGACGTCATATCGTCAACACTATATAACACGCTTTCCTAAACGTCACATGATCATTTAAACATGCACTTCCCGCTGTCCAAGGGATCACATGATTATAGTGGACCAATAACACGTCCAAAGTGGCACCACGTGATTATTTACCACTCGCATTTCCGCTGGAAAGAAAAATCACCTGATCGCGGTTGACCAATCACAAGACCAAGACGACACCACACGATCATTTACCACGCGCTTCTCCCGCTCCAAGAAATCACATGATCACGGTCCACCAAGACCAAGCCGACATCACATGATCATCAGTTTAGCATGCGCTTCCCGCGCACCAAGCGCATCATGGCGTCTGAGGCCCGAAAAGGGATCGATGTAATTAGTTCTGCTCGTGTTCCTCAGCCAAAACTTTCCATCTGCACTAATTCTCACGAGCCCCTGTATACTCATTGGCTCGTGAGAATGTAGGCCTCTTGCTGGTAGATTTCGGTTTCATTTGCCTCTACATTGACCCTCAGAGGGAGTAGGTCACAATGATGAACGTGATAGCTTGTTGCTTGCTCGTGAGTCGCGTCACAAATCTGCTTGGGGTCGTTACCGGCTCTGAGGTCATGGATCTGTCCAGAGAGGCAGAAGCCTCACCGACTCGTCAGTCTGAGGAACACAGATCTACTTGGATATGACCCTCTGCAACAAGAGGCACAGGTGGAAGGAACATGGATGTCAGTATTCACGACGTGAACATGGAGGGGGACGTGGGGCAAGATGTTCTTACTACATGATTTGCAAGTGCTATGTTACTTTGGATCTCGAGGATAGGAGCCGCGATATCGAAAATTACGGATCATCAGTTGCTGCCGTTAGATGGCAAAAGGTAGTATGTGCATTTTTGAGAAAAACTAGATTTTCATTGTACAGCTATGAAAATCTCTTTTTTCTAAGACCGCCGTGAGATGGCATTAGTTGCCTGCGCAAATAACTAACTCGCTTTTCTAAGAAATGGACATAATGGCTTTTTCCACATAACGGCAGGACTGGATCCTTCCCAGGAAGAGGAATACATCATTATAAGAGGCAGCGAGAGTCGTCAGTCAAATGCTACCAACCCTAGCAGTGGACATTTGCACATCTGTGTTTCCAAGAAGCCATAGAGCTATATTGTATACCGGTCTCTCAATTCTAGCACAGGTGCAAAATGGTTACTTCTATCTACGTGAGTCTTTGTTGCATGAGCTGGCGAAGATCCGTGTCTGCGGAAAACAGGCAGGACGGCCGAAGATCGGCCAAACATTTGTCCACAGGAACAATTCCCAGTAAAGCAAAAGGTTCTCGAGCCGACGTCTGCTGCAGCGCGGCACTGCGGCCCTACTGCGGGCGACGTCAGCCCGGGGACCTTCTGTTCACTGGGGAGACATCAATGGCTGACTGGTTCGCGCGGTGTAAAAATCACTGGCCTCAAATCGGATCGGGTCGTCAGTCAGAGATCTGATCAAGCAAGATTAGCGTTAGCGCGGCGCAGCATAAACCTTTATCTACATATCTTAGGCGTAGAAAATCACTGACCCAGGAGGTCATGCGAATCTGTGTTGATGGATTTGTTGTTTTCGCAATAATGATTTCGGTATCTTTCAGTGTTCTTCAGTGACTTTGTGGTATAAAGACACTGTGAAAAGACACTAAGAGGCAATTTTCACTTTAAAAGACGAGAGCTAGAATTGGACGATTTCTTTCAATCGTACAAAAAAGCAAAACCCGTGTAAGAAGATCAGTATGGATTTATTTCTTTGGGGAAAATGCGGTGGAAGTGCAAAGCACTTTGGCTTCCGCCAACAAGCCTGCTGGGAATGCAAATGGCCTGTTCATTGAACTTCGTCTCCCTTGGGGGAGTGGGGCGGTAGGGGGGGAGAGAGAGAGAGAGAGAGAGAGAGAGAGAGAGAGAGAGAGAGAGAGAGAGAGAGAGAGAGAGAGAGAGAGAGAGAGAGAGAGAGAGAGAGAGAGAGAGAGAGAGAGAGAGAGAGAGAGGGGTGTGTGTAAGCAGGCCCAAGGAAATAGAGGTTTATCCAATTTGTGCATTTCAAAATAAACGTAGTAACCCATTAGCTCGGAAACTCTGCACATTATGCATCAATCATGATAATTAAAATGTGTGCCAGAATAGTTTGGCGCCGATAGGCGCCAAGCTATTCTGGCATCACATTAATTTAACAATTACTATATCTCGGCGTGAATTGTCATACAGACTTAATATGACATCAACCAAGTCTAGAACTAGCGATTTTTTTATATCTGGGACTAGTTGCATGATTGAGCGTAAGACCTGCGCAAGCCACTACAAACAGTGATCTGCTAGAGCGGAGCGCCTTGTGTAGGGGCTTGCGCAGGATTTAATTCCGCCAAGCAGCTGAGCCCAGGGCCTTAATTAATGTTCTATTTATTTTCGTCAACTTTGTCAGAATTGATTTTCGCTTTTAATGTCATTAATTTTTTTACGGGTCGTACGTCAGCAATCTCTTTTCTAGCATTACCACCCCGCTGCTAATGCTGTTTTTTTTTTGTTGTTGATTTTTTTTAAATATCATTTTTATTTTCCCCACCACACTCAATATTTTCCTGCAGGGCGTGTTCCTGCATCAATTGATTGGAATGAGGAATCAATGCGCATATACCATAAATTGCTATGATAAATCCATGTAACTTGTTAAACAACGTGACTCTGGCTCTGGGTCACGGTGACCTAATCTGAGTAACGTAGGCCGCATAATCTGCTGATAAAATTAATCTAGAGGACAACAGATATTAGTTAGCAGTACTGTCAAAGCGACTTTTAAAATTACATTTTCATTGTTTAATTATTTTAAATATTTTGTAATCACTCTTTTATTTCTTTATTATTGTATTATCATTGTATTATATCTATCTATCTATCTATCTATCTATCTATCTATCTATCTATCTATCTATCTATCTATCTATCTATCTATCTATCTATCTATCTATCTATCTATCTATCTATCTATCTATCTATCTATCTATCTATCTATCTATCTATCTATCTATCTATCTATCTATCTATCTATCTATCTATCTATCTATCTATCTATCTATCTATCTATCTGATGATTCCAAAAATGTCACATTTCCTTTGCTCGTCAGTGTACTATTGAATACGTACCGTGCGTACCGAGAAATCGTAATCATTTTATTATCAACACGCGGCACTCGTCAGGTGCCTATGCCTGCTTCGCACAAGGTTTCACACAAGGCCAATTTTGGTGTAGGCATAGTCACTAGCCACGGACACTGACTAACGATGCTGCCACTGACTAGGGTCTGAGACGAGGTGCATTTTATCACGGTAGCCTGGGTCGGATGCCCCATCGCGTTAACCCATGCTGTATACGGTATCTGTCCTCCCTCAGGCAACCTACTGTAGTGTTAACCCCTTGACTACGAAGACAGATTCAATGCCACCCATCTGCTAGAGGTACAGATCCTCATGAGCCCCCGCATTTGCGGGGGCTCATGAGGATCTATACCACTTTCTGAATCCATCATCCTCTGACGGGTAAACGTTTAACGTCGAATAAAAGATGATTTCAAGAAAACAGGCTCTGTCCACTGGCTATGTAAGGGTTAAGCGTCTCTAGTTGACGGGTAGTACTTGATCAGCTTGGTGCCTTTAGCATAAGGGTAGTGCCTGATCAGCTTGTTGCCTCTAGCACAAGCAGAGTGCTTGATGAATCTGTCTACTGGGTTGCAGGAAACCTTTCCAAGCCTGTAACTGCCAACTAACTGTCCCTCTGCACTGCAGCGAGATTTTTGCGCGGGACTAAAATGAACGGCTGCGGAACACAAAGCCGCTGGAACTGTACAAAATTACCGGCGTGCAACTCGACCCTTTTGCCTGGTGCTGGAGGGACACTCACCAGGAACTACCCTTGAGCTCTCATGCATAGCCTGTCCATCTCCCACGCTCGATTGTTTGACCGAAAAGTGCGATCCTTTCAGTTGACGTGACCAACTTGAGGTGGAAACTCTGCCGATTTGTTTATGCTTGCCTAGAGTGATGTCATGTCCTTCCAGCAGGCCTTCACAGTAAGTGCTGGCGAGGAGTTAGTTTGCTGAACACGCATCAAGCGCAAGGGACATAGATCCTCATGGGCCCCGTAGTTGCGGGGGCCCATGAAGATCTTTGCCTCTTGACAAAGCTGTTTTGAATCCATCATGTGTTTCTTGCGGACGACTGGTATAGGGCTCTCTGGCATGAAATACCGAAGAATGAGTGCGGACAGAAACAATTTGCGTTTCCGTGCTGGACAGAACAGTCAGACTGCCTTTTCAGTCGCCAAAATCCAGACAAAAAAGTGACTGCCAAGCGTGTAAAATGCAGAGAAGAACCTGACGGAGAAAGAAACACGCTTAGAAAAGACAGTTACAACACAATTGTGTAACTGTCTTTTCTAAGCGTGTATCTTCTTCGTTGTGTTGTAACTGTCTTTTCTAAGTGTGTTTCTTTCTCCGTTGTGTTCTTCTCTGCCTTTTCGCCGATAGCCAAAAATCAGGCGGACCTCCGCTCTCTCCGACAATTCTCGAGATGTCAGCCCTTCTGAATCTAAAACTAGAATAGAGTAGATTCCAGGGGCGGATCGGTTGCCTCCTGAGGGGAGGTGGGGGGTGGCTGGTGTGTGTGTCTGTGTGTGTGTGTGGGGGGGGGGGAGGGAGGTGCGTGTGTGTGTGTGTGTGTGTGGGGGGGGGGGCTTTTAGAAAATCTTTAACGAGTGTTTCATTTTCTGGTAGATAATGAGATCAGTTGAACTACTTATTACACGATTATTATTTTAGGTACACGCAGGAACTATCATACAGATTATAAAGAGGGCCACTTTCTAGGGCCGCAAACCGAACAGCAACACAAACGCTGAAGGGATCAACTTCCCTATATTTAGGTGTATCTCCACCAAACGCAGATCAGCTGACATGGATCTACTTAGCCAGCATGAATCCGCTCAGGCGCGATTTTAACCAATGTATATTTGTGCTATGTTAGTTGGCTGACGTTTGGTTCTCTGTGAAAATTTATTCAGTGTAGGTTAACACTGAGTAGTGAAGTTTCGTTTGCAACGAACGACTCCCAACAACGTACGAATGCGAAGTCAGTTACGGCGGACAACTAGCTTCTACCATGAGCATAGACAACACTCCGAACATCTCCAAGAGGCATAGATCCTCATGAAGGGCTCATGGAGATCTATGCCTCTTGGGTTCGGAGTGTTGTCTATGCTTCTGGTGATTTCAGTCGCTCTCGTTCGTTTGAGAATGTTATCTGACGTGTACGCTATGAGTGGAGTCGCAGCCGACTGTCAGTGAACGTGCACCGGGCTAATTCACGCCTGCTTCAGTCGATTCGCGCGCTGAACAGCTTTCCGCCGCCATGTAGGCACTGGCATTTCCGTTTTCAGCAGCCTTCTAATTTATGCAATACAATACAATACAATACAATACAATACAATACAATACAATACAATAATAATAATAATAATAATAATAATAATAATAAGCGCATTAAATAGGCGCTTTATCCCAATTGAAAATCGGCTCAAAGCGCCGCCGCGAACTGAACCCAACAAGCACGCTCACGTGAATCACGCGCATTCACTCACACACTGAACGTAAACACAGAACTTTCACGTGGTGCTAAGGGCAAGCTCAAGCGAGCTACTGTAGTTTTTGGAAATTCAAAATCGTTTGTATTTGAAATTTACAATACAATACAATACAATACAATACAATACAATACAATACAATACAATACAATACAATACAATACAATACAATACAATACAATACAATACAATAATACTTTATTATTATGGGGAAGTTCACTGTCTGCCCATCTGACACATGGCAGCACCATTCACTCATTCAATTAATTAATTAAACTATTACTCCCAGTTAAAGAAATGACAAAAGACGTACTGGTACCTTTGTAACACTCCTGGCACCAGAAACTTATGGTTTATGCCACATGTGCTTCTGTTGTCAGCAAGGTTTCCTTGTGTCTACGTTAGCATAACAGAAACCCTCACAAACTTGAGTGCGCTGTTTTGCCATCGGTTTATCGCTAGTGCGTGATAAGTCTGCGAAATTAAAAGAAAAGGAAAATGAGTAGAAGCATTGACCACCGACTTTAAAGGATACCCCTACTGCGCCACTCTGGATCCGAAATCTGCAATCTCAGCTTTCGAATTCTTTTCTTTTATCACGTGGGCCAGACAGTGACCTGACCTGAGGTGCGGATTGGCAGGGAGAGGCAACTTCGGGGATAACGTTCCAGTTGTCGTTCTTGCCAGTCGTCTCGGAATCTCACGAGATCGAGATTGCAGAGCCAGATCTGCAAGCCACACATGCGGTGTCTAGAGGCTGGAAGCGAAACACCCGGATTTCTTACCTGGAATCAGTGCCAGTTCCAGAGACCTCCCTCCACCCCTCTGAGACTGTACAGGTGATGAGACTGGAAATCTCAACACGTTGACTGCAGAGGAATACTGAACACTGCAAGAGACATAGATCCTCATGAGCCCCCGCAGTTGCGGGGCTCATCAAAGTGAGGATCTATGTCTCTTGTTGAAACCACTTTGTATCCATGTTCTGCTCTGGATGTTTGACGTCAAGGACACTCTGCGTCCAGTACACAGTGAAGTGCAGTGAAGGGATTAGCTAGGAATATGCACACACTGACTACTGCCTACATACAAGGATCCAGTATACATGACTGAGCTTAAATCCTGCGCAAGCCACTAAGTAAGGTGCTTCGCTATAGTGGAACATCTAGCTTAGTGGCTTATGCAGGATCTAAATTAACTCATGCGAGTGGCCGCAGACCTAGTAGTCTCGAACCTGTGTAAGCGTCCGTGGCGCAGTGGTAAAGGCGCACGCCACCAATGCGAAAGGTGTGAGGGTTGATACCGGGTTCCGGCGTCGGACTTTTTCTCCTCTAGTAAGTGTCACCGTTAATTCCGGCGGACCGTCGGGGTTTCTTTTTCCGGGCACTCCGGCTCTTTCTCCCCCTCCACTTTGGTACCGGTTTTAGGCCACTTTATAAATTTCAAACACAAGCGATCAAAATTTCCGAAACTGACCTCAGTAGCTGAGATGACCCCTCGCACCACGTGAATGTCCTGTGTTTGTCTTGTACTGTGTTTGTCTTCAGAGTGAATGCGTCTGTGTCACGTGAGCGTGCGTGTTGGGTTTAGTTCGCGGCGCTTTGAGCCGATTCGCAGAATTGGGTAAAGCCCCTATATAATAACCGATATTATTATTATTATTATTATTATTATTATTATTATTAAGTCTGTGGAGACACAGAACATGTTTTCCCCACTTTTGACTAATATGAATATGTATATTTTCACGTAGATGACTCAAAACCGACTCGAAATAATTCTCCACCGTCTACATCTTGAATATTATACTGATGGGCGCAAATTTTTGGCGGCAGTACTTTCAGGCGGCTCCAATAATCAACGAATCAGCCAATCGCAGTACATAGGACTGAGATTGGGGATATTAAAGTGTCAGTCTCTCATCTTGATTGTTTATGGCCGCGTATGTCCACCTGGGTCATATAGATAAGGACAAGTAGGTGCTGAAGTATTCTGTTTGTGCTGGTATGTAATTTTTGACCTTACAACCAATGTCTGTAAGGTCCAAAACCACAGACCAGCACAATTGTATACCTGGGGGTAGTGAACACAGGTAGATATTTAAACCTTTTACTTTTGTTGCCGAGATCAACCCAAAAACTTTATGAAGGAAAACTTTGGATATAACAAATCGCCAGTGGAACGAATATTCCTTGTTGCTATGTCCGAAGTGTGTTATAAGCGAAGTAATGTACGTAGAGTGTTACTGGGACCTTTGAATAAGTCTTGATATATGCGACTTTTGTTATATCCGACGTTGTCATATCACAAGCGGAGTCGACTGTGCGTTGTTTTATCCCCCAGAGGGAGTTTTTTTTTTTTTTTTTTTTTTTTTTTTTTTTTTTTTGGTGCGTTCGGCTCAGGCGCTGACATAGAGACCGCAAATGTGTGTTGGACTCTGATTCTGGATCTTAAGGCCTAAAACTGTTAAGTCCAAAATCACAGACCAGCACACACCGTCACAGACTAGGCAGTAAGGCCCAAAATTCCAGACCAGTACACAAGCATCGATGTTAGCTGGAGGGGCCGTGTGGTCACTCGAGGAACAAGCGTAAACCCCGCCATCTGTTTTCCGTCCGAGCAGTGCAGATGACTCTAAAACCCACAAGAGGCATAGATTCTCATGAGCCCCTGCGAATGCAGGGGCTCATGAGAATCTATGCCTCTTGCAGTTGGAAGCGTATGACTCATTAACTGTCCCCGCATCTTATCAGTATGCGGAAAGCCTGCCAGTAAAATATGATCATTTTGACAAGATGCGGTATGTGATGTCTTAGTGGAGACCCTCAGGCTAGAGATGTAATGGCCAGTTTTGAGCCGCCATAATGCTAGTATGTCTGATAGCTATATTCATGTCATACTTTCGCCTTTTGACACCCATTATCAATTGTCCACATGACGTCAATGAGCAGATCATATTCTTGAGATCTGCGGGAAGGGGTAGTAAGAAGCAGGGATGGGGCGTGTGCATGTGGGGATGGAGAGAGAGAGAGAGAGAGAGAGAGAGAGAGAGAGAGAGAGAGAGAGAGAGAGAGAGAGAGAGATGATGATGATGATGATGATGATGAAACATTTATTAGGATACAGTTTTAGGCATTGCTCCAAACTGTCCTTTGTACACTATAATACATTGTAAAAAAATAACTGTAACGAGATATTGATAACTAACTTAATGTACATAAAACATGCAAAACTACTACAAAGTACTTATTTAAATGTACATGGAAAAAAAGTTAAAAAAGGTTCAGTTAAAGATTGTAAGTAACGAAGGCTTTAGGGTCTCTTTCTTTGAGTATAGGCGGAATAAGAAGTAAATGTATACATACTTCTAGTCATGAACGGAGACGTCATGTATAGTAGGGGAATTCCTGTGAGGTACATGTACGCTGTGCATCGTTCAGAATTTTGTGCATAAGTAAGCATCTGTTAAGTTCCAATTATTTACTGAGTGGTAGGATATTAAGGGCCTTCAGTCTTTCATCAGTAGGGGGCGAACCAGGAAGAATAAGCTTAATACCTCGCCGGTAAAGTTTTTTTTTTCTTCAAATGAATATCTCCACAGCCGTCCCAGATATTGGAAGCATAGTTACAATGTGTCTTAATGTGTGCGTTAAAGAATAGTTTTCGAGCATCAATGTCAACTATACGATTTAATTTGGATAACAGAAAGAGATTCTTCGAAATAGTTTTACAGTTAGTGTCTATGTGAGACTCCCAGCAGAGCTGAGAGAGAGAGAGAGAGAGAGAGAGAGAGAGAGAGAGAGAGAGAGAGAGAGAGAGAGAGAGAGAGAGAGAGAGAGAGAGAGAGAGAGAGAGAGGAGAGAGAGAGAGAGAGAGAGAGAGAGATTGAGAGTTCACTAGCTAGTCTTACATATTCTAGACTAGACTGACGACAGATTTACTGCTTTGCCAAGAGCTCAGAACTTTTTTTTTCTACAGACAGACCTGCGCAACACAATTTACAAATAGCTAATAGCCAGCTGTTGACAGATAGAATGTACTAGCTGAATTATACATGACTTCTGCGCAGTGTACAGTTCCCCTCCATTGCCTTGTGCGCTGTTCAACACAGTAACACGAGTCGGTAATTCTGCTCTTTTACAATTACAGCTCTAAAGACCTGAGGTCCAAAACCACATAGTCGAAAGCACACTGGCTGCCTCCCTCGATTCGCTACCGTTGATAAGCGGTAGCGAATCGAGGGAGGCAACCAGTGTGAGACGGATGCAGAACTGATTAGCTACGACGTATGAATCACTTTGACTCTGAAGAGAAAACCTCAGCGAAGGTTGTTACCTTTTGCTTGGTCTAGATTTGCTATAAATGGATTAACAAATGAAACAAAGATCATACCGTGCCAAGCAAACAGCCTGTAAGAGAGAACCCAAAACGTTACTCTCTTGTATTTCTTTCATTCAGTGTTCGTGGTTTTATTTCATGAATTATTCCTCTTTGTTAAATTTTAAACGATATGACAAATTAATTTTTTACTGAATAGACATTATTGATTTAAATATTCGACCATTGTTATATATAATTTTAGTACTTAAATTTAAGATTAAAAAAATTTTTTTTTACAAAGGATGTGATCCCATTTTTTTCAGTGAGCTCAGTTTTATTTGACGGCACTGACTGTACTTTTTTAACATGCATTTAGCGCAGGTGTGTGTGTGTGTGTGTGTGTGTGTGTGTGTGTGTGTGTGTGTGTGTGTGTGTGTGTGTGTGTGTGTGTGTGCTCGCGCACGTGTTTATATTATAGTAGGGCGAGCTAGTATTTATTACATATTTTGTTGTAGCATTTTAAAGTTGTGATATTGTTTCTCTCTTTACCTTTTTATTAAATTACTTACAATGACCACCACGCAACAATTTCCTTTTATGGATAATAAACTTGTCTGAATCTGAATTAAAAAGCCGGAGTACGACAGAGTGCACGTGTTTGAAGAAAACTGTGGATTTAAAGCTACATCGAATGTTTGTCCAGGCTTTTAATCCACTGTTTTCGTCGAAACACGTGCAATTTTAACTTACGTCTAATTTCTGGAAATCTTCTATTTGTTGCTATCATCAGTTAACTGCTTGGGCAGCGTGGACACCACCCGCCAAACGACCTAAATGCAAGAGACATAGATCCTCATGAATCCCCGCATTCGCGGGGATTCATGAGTATCTATGTCTCTTGCCGTTTTCATTCATATCATCGTTCCTCACACAAAGCAGTTATCAGGCTGTAAGTCGGCTACGGTGTCAGAGATCTACTCGTCATTCATGTTCACTTGCAGTGAAAAGGGTTTAACCCTTGGGCTGTCGGTAGCGGTTTTTGTTGCGATGATTCCCTGCAGGAATCATCGCGACAAAAGCCGCTACCGACAGCCAAAGGGTTAACACTTTCAATTTCAAATCAGAGCCAGAATCAGAGAACCAGACCATCCAGCCTGCGACATGATATTCGGATTTCCGAAGTTCAGTGCGAGTCATCAGTTAGTCACATCAGGCCACGTCACCACTGTACCAACGCCACCCCGTCCCCACCCGGCCACCACCCGCCCCACCCACCCTACCCTACAGTCCTCTGCGAAATTGACTCCATCTGCGAGTTGCACAGATTCTCATAAGCCCCTTTTGCACATGAAATGGACATAGGTCTCTTTATTGAATTACACTCTTAAAAATTGAAGCTTCACAAAGATTCGCAGTGCTTCACCCAGGTCTATTCTATCTGCAACAGGCACAGATTGTCATAAGCCCCTGCAGATGACAATCTGTTCCTCTTACTGGCAGGCGTTCGTATCATTTACTTCTACATTTTCCCCGCACCAGCGAAGTCAGCGGGGTTAAAGCGTGCGATTGTGTACCCTCGCTGCAAAATTCATGCTTAACTGCAAGCTGGAAGCCAGTATGAATCACTCCAGTCGATTCCATGCCATTGTCCGTCTATTGTCTGTGTAGTCGGCCTGTGATCACGGATTACAAATCAACAAGAAGAATGCACTGTCTGACAGCAGATCTGGTCCCAGAGTGGAATGCATGACGCTGCGAAGAGCGTTTTTGGCGTGGACATGAAAAGTAGTGCGGGTGTCGCGCTAAGAAGTCCGGCCCAGAAAAAAACTACACAGAACTACGAATACACAGAAAGAAAACCCAAGCAAACAACAACCAACGAAACGAACAAAGAAAAGAAAAGAAGACGTAGAATGGAATGGAGAGACAGGCTTAAAAAAGCAAGAACTAGAAAATAACCCTTTTATTGCAAAATGAGTGGTCAAATATTGTGTCTGAAGTCTGTGTTGACTTAACTCATTCAGCCCGACGCACCTATTCCTCAATTTTGGAGGCGTCATCTAACTATGCACCTGTTGCACGAGATGGATCGACCATGATAATTCAAGGGTAGTGCCAGATTAGCTTGGCGCCGACAGGCGCCAAGCTACTCTGGCACTCCCCTTGAATTATCATGGTCGACCCATCTCCTGCTGTAGTGCGTCAGGGCTGAATGGATTAACGTCAAAGAGTCCCAGCCCTTGCCGTCCAAAGAACTTGGATACAAAGAGGCCTAGATCCTCATGAGCACCGGCAACTGGTCTAGGAACTCATGGGGCTCTATGACTCATGCAGTTGGAGCGTGTTCTATTTTTTATCGGCTGTGAAGGAGTTACACAAAAAGGAGAAGTCTACAATGCTACTTGGAAAATAGTAAAGCCTCCGAACTGCATCGGAGTATTTCGGGGAAAAAAAAAATTCACATAGATGCAAGCAAGTGCAAATGCGAATTATAATATTAAGCGGATAACTCCTTCATTGCCGAGAAAAAAAGTGAACATGATCTAACTGCAAGCAACATCGATCCTCATGAGGCCCCGCGACTGCGAGGGCCTCATGGTGATCTACGCCCCTTGCTGAGACCAACTTTGTATCCGTGTTTCTTGGACAGTGTTGGCTTTTGGTCGTTGAAGGAACCATGCAAGATCAGTTCAAGGCAGAAACAAACATGTACGTACAGTACATGGGTTAGCTCTTTCGAACGTGCCGCATCCGGATTCGCGGCTTTACGCCGCGAATCCGGAACCGGCACGTCTCGAAAGAGTTAAAAAGAGAGCTTGTACTCGAATAAAAGTGGTATGATCTTAGATTTTCTTTGTAGCTTGCTATACTTTGCTATACTTTGTAGTGTCTCTATTCTCTCTCACTTTAACTCATTCTACCCCAACACCGAAATCCCAAAATGTTGCCGTTGTCCTCTGAAGACTGCATGATAGTTCAAGGGTGATGCCAGATTAGCTTGGCGCCCATAGGCGCCAAGCTATTCTGGCATCACCCTTGAACTATCATGGTCGATCCTACTCTTGCTGTGGTGTGTTTGGGGTAGAATGAGTTAAAGCTGCGCTCCACAGTTTTGATAACCAAAAGAAACAATACTTCAACAACTTTGCCTTTCTCTCGCTGAGAAACCGCAACTCTCTGCTAACCTCTTGTCTTTGGGTCACCGAGCAATTTTACTTCTGTGTCCTCATATACTGACAAGCAAAAGAAATGCGACATTTTTGAAATAATCGGAAATCAGTGTTTCCGCTGATTTAAAAAATGTCGCATTTCTTTTGCTCTCGGTATACTTTTCAGTTCCCGTCAGTAGTCGCTATTGTTCTCTTCTTCTGCCTTGCTTCCATGTCACCAAACAATTTCAGCTCTGTGTCCTTAGCACGCGCGACAAGTAGTTTGTCACCCGTCTGAGTCATCTTGCGCGCAAGTCTTTGTCCACCCGGATTTCATGGTCACGTGACGGCGGATGCACGCGCGCTCTTGCGGCGATTCTTGTTTTGACAACAGGCTTGCACTGTTCTCGCTGTCCCAAGCGTGTTGAATTGGGCACTGAGGAAGAAACTCTTACCCTGAGGCCGCCTGCGGACTGATAGCAGATGGGAACATAGATCCTTTGTAATCTAACGTCATTTAACCCGGTCACTGCCAAGAGAAAGGTGAGCCCAATCATAACTGCAAAAGACATAGATCCTCATGAGCCCCCGCAGTTGCGGGGGCTCATGAGGATCTATGCCTCTTGCTGACTCTACTTTGTGTAGCGGATCCATGTTCCGGACTGGGTTCTTGATTTGGCGCACACAATGCTGGTACACAGATTTCAGTCAGACACAATCTGCGACCAATGACAGCTGTATAAGGGGTTAACTAACAAGAGGAACAGATTCTCAAGAGCCCCTGCAGTATCCAAATTGTGAATCAATTTCTCTCGCTGGAAAAAAAAATTAGGCACCATTTACGCATACATCTTTCCTTCACTGATCGACGAAAGCAGTGAATCCCGGTTTATCATCCTTAATTAACGCATTCGAGACGTGTCACCTCCGGATACGCGGCTTATGCCGCGTATCCGGAGGCGGCACGTGTCGAATACTTTAATCAGCGAAGAGGTAACAGGGTGGAGTTGCACGTAATTTTCTATAGCCTGTCATAGTACTAAATGCTTTGTTTTGAGCTGTTTTTAGACCCACGCAAAATAAAAATATTGCTGCAATGCAAAGAAATCTTTGATTGGCAGATACTGTCTTGGATAAGTTTCCCGAACTGAAGGCAGGTGTCCAAAAAAAACCTACAAGCAGAGTTAATCATCATTTGCTGATGCATATCTTTATTTCTCAAAATGAGGTAGAGAGAGTTCAACCATTAACTCAGTCGCGGCCAACCGCAACCGGATGCGGCTGGCCGCAAACGATTTAACTTTAAACCCCCTTACTGCCTGTTATCGCAAGCTGAGTCTCTGGAATAGCTGAAAATTTAAAGCCAAAGAACCTCATCTGTTCAAGAAAGCTGGATACAAAGTGGTGTTAGCAAGGGGCATAGATACTCATAAGCTCCCGCAATTGCGGGGGCTTATGAGGATCTATGCCTCTTGCAGCTGGAGTATGTTCTACTTTTTTTTTTCGGGAGGGAAGAGGTTACGTCAAACTGAGTCTCTGGAATAGCTGGACATTCAAAGCAAAGAACCCGATTTGTCCAAATAACCAAAGTGGCGTTAGCAAGAAGCATAGTTCCTCACACAAGCAGAGTTAATCGTCATAATGCCTTTATTTCTCAAATTGAGAGAGTCCCATCTGTCCAAGTAACCTGGATACAAAGCGAGTGTTAGAAAGAGGCATTTGCGGGGGATTATGAGAATCTATGCCTCTTGCAGCTGGACTGTGCTCTACCTTTTCGCCGCAGTGAAGGGGTTACAATCGTCCACATCCACTGGCCTGCCCTTGAACCACCGGTTCATTCTTTTCTTCGACAAAATTAATTAGCCCAATCTGAGCGTCCTGGAGTGATTACTTTTCCAGTGGCCGTTTGAAGTGTGTCCATTTCCACAATGTAACTAAAGGCGGCACGAAGGCCGTTTCACTTCTAGTGCCAACTACTGGAGATGGACTGCCTGTGACGCGTGCCGGTTTGTGATACTTTACCACGCGGCGTGAAGCCATAAAGTCCAAAATCACAGACCGGCGGGCGCACAGTTGATTAATCCGAGTGTGCTTGTCCGCAGATAAGAGCTTCATTCTTTTTCAGCGACTGGACGCATGCTTATTTTGTTTTCTGAAATATTTGTTCATTGCGGATAGACAAAAAGCCAGTCAGCCCAATGAACACGGATACAAACTGGTCTCCGGAGCTCATGAGGGTCTATATCTTTTGCGGTTAGATAGCGTTCACTCTCTCTCGGTAGTCAAAGGGTAAAAAAA
>BTPG01000007.1:115401001-115416001 GCA_036245525.1 Semisulcospira habei | reverse complement strand
TGGATTTATGCGCGGGTGTGGGGGGCGATCATGTGCATTCCCTTGGGGATGTATGTGGTCGTCTTGTTCGCATGCCTGTGCGTTCGTCCGTGGGCTGGAGGGTGCCTGTTGGGTGGGGCTGGTGGCTCTGTTTGTTTGCCTTCCCCCCCCCCCTCCCTTTTTGTTTTCTCTCTCTCTCTCTAATCTCTCTCTCTCTCTCTCTCTCTCTCTCTCTCTCTCTCTCTCTCTCTCTCTCTCTCTCTCTCTCTCTCTTTCTCTCTTCCCCTTTCTCTCTCTCTTCCCTTTCCCCCTCCCCTTCCCCCGCCCCTTTTGTCTTTCTCTCCCCCCACACCCGGTTTTTTTTTTTTTTTTTTTTTTGTTTTTTTTTGGAGTTACCCTTGAAGATGGTTTCACAACTACCCACTCTCCTCTTATACCAATATTCTCTTACTGAATTTGATTATTTGCTTTGTTTCATCGATATTCCTTGTTGTGTACCATGCTAAATGCTGGGTTTTTTTTTCCCGGGGTCCTCCCGTTTTTCCCCGAGGTAGTCCTCAACTCGATGGTGATATAAGGTTTGCCTTCGGGTTGGTGTTTAGCTGGCTTTGTGTATTAGACACTCAGCCTACTTCGTGCCCAAGGGTACTCCCCGTTCGTTCTCTCTCTCTCTCTCTCTCTCTCTCTCTCTCTCTCTCTCTCTCTCTCTCTCTCTCTTTCTCTCCCCTCTCTCTCTCTCTCTCTCTCTCTCTCTCTCTCTCTCTCGCTGTCTCTCTTCTCTCTCTCTCTCCCCGGCCTCACACACGCGCATTTACTTTTGCTCGCTCCTGCGCGCGCTTACACACACTCTTGTCTCTCGTGTTTAGTTTCTCTCGGAGTCTTTCTCTTACGATTTTTTTCTTTGACGTCATTTTTACTTTTGTTCTTCCTTTCCTTTTCTTTTCTTTTTCTTTTTACGTCACCTTCAGTTGCCACATTCCTTCTGCATCTGAAGATAAGTAGCAAATAATGTCTCTGTTTGTTTGTCTATTTTGACAAAGGGTATTTACCCGAAATATTAATAAATTGTGTTGTACCGTTTTTTCTAAGCGTGTTTCTTTCTCCGTTGGGTACTTCTATTCTCCTAATGGCTTTCTGTCTAATGGCTCTCCGCCTAACGAGTCTCAAGCAAATGACTCCCTGAATGGTCTAGCTGCGCCACAAATGTGTGCTGGTCTATGATTTTGGAGCTTACAGCCTTCGGCCGTACGCTCCAAAATCACAAACCAGCACACAACGTATTTGTCGATCATCACAGGACAATGTCCAAACTCAGACAAAGCACACAAGTGTTCTTGGAGTGTTTTTAGTTCATTTCAGTTCAGTTCGGTCAAGATGGGATCTCTGCGCTCGGATAGGCCCATGCGCGCCTCACCCCATCCATCAGAAGTCGTCCATCAGAGTTCCCTTCCATATTGGTATGGTTTACTCTCGGTGTATCTCTCATGTCTTTTAAGTCTGCCCAACGCCCGCTGCCTTTCTCCAAGGGAATTGTATGTAATGTATATAAGGCAAGTTTGTCACCAAAGAAATGAGACAAACCAAAGAATAAGCGGAGGCGCCTCTCAGCAATCGAACAAGCGAGTTAGCAATGGTAACATCAACTACACAAAGTTGCAGCTCACTTGGCGGTTTTTGGCGTCAGAATATGCTTATTATGTGATAGATTTATTTTATTTTATTTACTTGTATGTGCATATTTAGTAGAATGACTGCTATACATATGTGTGGTTTGTTATTTTAGAGTCTGCTTGATTGTGATGTATGTATGTTTTATGTGTTGATCTTAACATGGACGCTCGTCAGTAATGCCGCAAAAAATTCCTAATGTTTATGCATATGGCAATAAAGTTTATCTTATCTTATCTTATCAAGGAAAGAAAGAAACGCGCTTAGAAAAAAAAAAAAAAAAAACAAGTACGACACAATTTAAATTGTGTTGTACTTGTCCTTCCTAAGGGTGTTTCTTTTTTGTTAGGATTTTTTTTTTGCATTTTGCAGGCTCTTTTCTTTGCGTGTCACACACCCGGCAACCACCTTTTTTGGTCTGGATTTCACACAAAGTTTTCTTTGATGGGGATTTCACAAAATCGTCAGTGACATTGTCTCCCTGGAGGTAAGAGGCATAAATCCTCATGAGCCCCCGCAACTTTTACGTTTGAATCGTGTTCAGTTTTTCTTGACCGTGAAAGGATTACCGACAACCCTGAACACGCACAAACCGCATTAACCCGCCTGAATCAGGGCTAATGGCAAAGAATTAACCGAAGAAAAAATCAAGATGTCTTTCTCCCCAAAATACTTCTAACGTGCAGACGATAATTATAATGCCGGGGCGGGTTCCAACCCGTCGCTATTTCCGTTCTCACGGACAGAAAAACACAAGTAACTCACTATTCAATGAAGTGTCCGATCTATTCAATAGTCCATAAATTTTTTGACGTCAACTCTCATGGACGTCCTCCGATAGAGGAAGAAATGCACATTTAATGACGAGCAAAATAAATACGACCGACATTTATGATGGAGTCATCGGGAACACATTAGTGTTTCCGATGATTCCAAAAAATGTCGCATTTCCTTTGCTCGTCAGTACGATGATATAATTAAGTGGAAATGGCCTTTTGCAACAAGCAACGTAGATTCAGGAAAGCTTAAACTTAGTGCGCAATAGGTACCAGGGCCGAAGTCAGGAATAGAAGAAAAGTGGAGATGGGTTCTCTAAATAGCAACAATGATTGAGGAACAATTAACTCAGTACGCAAAAAGGAGCTAGTAGTAGGGCCGAGGTCAGGAATGGCAGTTAGTGGAATTGGACTCTCGAGACAACAAGCAACGAAGATTGAGGAACAATTAACGTAGTGCGCAAAAGGTGCTAGTAGGGCCGAGATCAGGAATGGAAAAAAAATGGAAATGGATTCTCCATGATCCAACCAGCAACGTAGATTGAGCGGCTGAAACTATTACGCAAAACATGATACTCGGGCCAAACTCAAGGGGACAGCGGACCGAGGTCCTTTCGCTTATTGAGGAGCTGTGCCACTGGGCTCAGTTGTGCCAGTGAGCTTTGTCCTGCGCCAGCCACTCAGCAAGGTGCTCCGCTATAGGGGAACACCTTGCTGAGTGGCTGGCGCAGTACTAAGCTAGCTCATGCAAATGGCCCGGCCTGGGCCGATCCCTGCTCAGTTATGCGGCAAAATTGGTCTGGATTGATCCCTGCTCAGTTACGTTTCATAGTTTCTTGAGAGCCGCTGTATGCAGTATCTCCAGCTACATGTGCTAGTAAGAATATATTTCTTTTGCAAGCAGACGAACTTAAACCCTTTCTCTGCCACACTGAGGTTGCAGACTGTGCCTCTCAGCAGTCTTTGTTAATCTGAGAGGAAACAGCTCCAGCGGCCGCCGCGTTCATGGAGCTGGGGATGCAAAGTAGTGTCAACAAGAGGCATAGATCCTCATGATCCCCCGCCGCAACTGCGAGGGCTCAAGAGGATCTTTGTCTCTTGCAATTCGATCCTATTCAGTTTTTTTCTCTTGTCGGCAGTTAAGAGGTTGATATACCGAGGGACTGACTGAGCGTGGTAGTTTTGACTCGCGGCCAGACTGACAGCCGGGCACCATTTGAATGTCTGGTCAAAATGGCGGCTGCCGACACGCAAGGGCAACGGTTAGTTCGGGTTTAAAGTCTACAGCACTGAGGTGATCATGGACGGCCCTGACGGGCGGGTTATGGGGGACAGGGAAATCTATTGCCTATGGAGTACGACCTGAACACTGATCAACTCAGGCGCACTCCAACTGTGCCACTTTTGATTTACCAAGACCTTTCAACGGACATGCTATTGAACAAATCCGTTTTTTCCTCCTGGATTGTGAGTCCAGCTACCGGGGTCGGGACGGGATTCGAACCCACGACCCGGCGATTCCCTTCGCTCTCCTGCTCCGACGTTTAACCGCCTGAGCTATTTCGGACTCTTGACACGCAAGGGAAGCATCAGTAGTTTAAATTGACGTTACACACTGGGTATGAACATTTTGCCGCAACCGCAACAAAAAACACCCTAGTAGCAAAACGTCTTAGGGCCCACGACAGCCGCAGTGGGCCCTCGTACAGCTGTGCGCGGGCGGCCCACTGCGGCCGTCGTGGGCCAGAGGACCTTTGCTTACCGTGGGACAAACGCCAGATCAATTAAGCGACTGCCAAGAGCGTAAAATGCAGAGAACATCCCAGCTATAAAAGAAACACGCTTAGAAAAGACAATCACAACACAATTTATTAACATTTCGACACGAACGCCATAAATCGGACACACGTTCAGCACCTACAACCGAAATGGCGGCTAACGCCAAGGTAAGTGACTCAGTATAAACCAGGCTTGTGGCATTCAATGCTTTTTTTTTTAATTTTTTTTTTAAGCTATAGTGTCCATTGAAAAAGCAATACTATCACATGCAAGACAAGATGAGGATTTCATCCCAAAGTCTACGTATTGTTTGGAGCTCGGATGCGTTTAGTTAGATCTTTTAGGAACATTCAGAGTTGTTCATATTTTTAGGCTTATAATGCTGATCCATTTCCGGCCGCCTCTCTAAGCCAACCTCTGATCAACACACACGTCGGCGCACACAAATAAAGCCGGATGGACACACGGCGCTTCCCGCCATTAGTACGCTCCGTGGGCTGGTGTAGCGACAGGAATCCATCTACTACTCTAAACCACCCTCTGATCCACACAGTGCACACACACTGGCACATAAATACTAAAAGACGAGCACACCCGGCGGCGATTCCCGCCATTCGTAAGCTCTGTGGTCTGGCGTAGCATAGCTATTCTGAATAATAATAATAGCACGAGCAGCGAAATGATGTCACTTCCAGCTTCACGTCATGGCATCATTAGCCCCACGACGCCGTGCTCTCAGTGACGACTCGATGTTATACGTCATCATCGCGGTACTAACATTTGACGTATCAGAGGATCAACTTTGCAAATTTCTTGCTGATTTTCATGCCTAGAGCTTATAGGTCACAATTTGGCCTAATACTACCCCAGGGCCGGGACAAATTTCAGGCTTAAGCAAACACTGTCTATGAAAAATCATGAGCTTTTTTTCGTAAAAGAAAAATTAAAGTTATGTTAGCTGTTTTACAAATGACTCCGAAAAAGTGGTGCAGAAAACTGTCTGATTTTCACACCTAGGGCATACAGGTCACAATTGACCTAATCATACCCGACAGCCGAGACAAACTGTAGGCTTATGTAAATACCGGATACGGAACATCATGCGATTATTAATGAGAAGATTGTTTTTTTCGTAAAAAGGATTTAGTTGTTTTTAAGATTAACCCATATAATTGGTGAAATTAATCCCCAAAACGTGAAAATATACTTTTTAAAAAAAATATTAATTATCACTCAAAAAGTTCTAAATATAATGCTGGTTAACGAACTCATTCAATATCTCCCTTTTATCTAGCTATACGCAAAATCTCTAGTAAAATTAAGAAAAATTATAGACTCCACTATGGATCAACCGGTGTTTTGTAAAACGGTCATTTTCTTGCTAACGAGCATCTTAATCAAAACATTTTAAAAAAAGGTACCGAGATAATTCTTTTAGGGACAATATCCTAAAATTTCAAGCTTGTCCGTCCTCAAATGCGGGGTCTAGTCGCTGCCCGCGGTCACACACACACACACACACACACACACACACACACACACACACACACACACACACACACACACACACACACACACACACACACACACACACACACACACACACACACACACACACACACGCGCGCGCGCGCGCGCGCGCATGGCGTTTGGCGCCAAAAAGACGTTTTCTAGCAAGGTTTGCGTAGCTAGACGTGACGTCATTTTTATCGTGTTACTTCTTTGCCAGAAATTATGCGCCGTACGCCAAAATCGTCATGTGCATGCTCCGGAATGCGCTCCGTCCCAGCCCCATTTCAAAGTCTACCGTATTTTTTTTAAATACGGTAGACAAAAATGGAAAATGAATGTTCAGTATATGTTATCCCCCATCCCCCGCACACACACAATCTCATACACACAAACAACAAAACAAAACAAAACAAAACAAAACAAAACAAAACAAAACAAAACAAAACAAAGCAAAGCAAAGCAAAGCAAAACAAAACGAAACGAAAATGACGGCTGACGCAATGATGACCTAGTATAAAATTAAGGCTGGTAACACGTAAATTCTAAGCAAACAAGTAGAGTTTAAACGTTAAACGTGTGATATTAACATTTACCACTACAACGGCGATACCCCAAAAATAATAAAATAAAATAAAATAAAATAGACCCTACAAATCCGTCAGTACAGATGTAAAAGCCTATAGATTTGTATTTTATTTTGTTTCACAATGACAGTTGAATCCACCTAGAGGAAGCGTTTAAGAGCAGGGCAGTATTCATCTAACTTATCTCAGTTTTCAGGTTTCCTGTTTTTTCCCGTCCTACTTTTTTCTGTTTTAGTATCTTCATTTCAATCTGGGTTTTTACGTGAAAGAGTTTCATAATCGCGTGTGTGTGTGCGTGTGTGTGCGCTCATGCGCGCTGGAAGGATATTTCACTAGTGATATGTTAGGCTAGTGCCTGATTAGCTTAGTGCCTCTTGGTTAACCCTTCTAGCCCCAAGGTCCCATTCCTCAAATTTTGGAGGTGTTGCCTAACGACTATGTACCAGTTGCAGGAGACGGCTTGACCATGATAATTTAAGGGTAGTGCCAGATTCGCTTGGCGTCTGAAGGCGCCAAGCGAATCTGACACTACCCTTGAATTATCATGGTCAAGCCGTCTCCTGCTTTAGGTATCCGGGGCTAGGAGCGGCTAAACTCATCCGACAGTGTCCTTTATTACGGGGAAGCTGGGTGGGTCGGTGGCAGAGCATTCGACTCTCGTCCGAAAGGTCCTGGGTTCGAACCCAGCTGAGGTCAAAATTTGTGCAGGCCTCTTTTCGGTGCCCCATCTTTGAAATCACCTTCGTGGTGGACAAAAGACGTTAAGCCCTAAACGTTTAATTAAAAAAAAAAAACCCACCTTTATTACAACTGAAAAGTCGTACGGTTAAACGGGGATCTTGTCAGCGGATGTTTCGTCTCTATAAAAAGAAACATTTATTCTCATGAGCCCTTGCATCCGCAGTACTCATGAGAGTAAATGCATGCTTCTTGAAGTCGACTGACGGGGGACTAAGAAACTACAAATCTGTATTCTGCCATTTTTTAAACGACATACATTCCAAGTTTTTAATTTAAAAAAAGGGAGGGGGGAGGGAGGGGAAAGGGGGGGGGGGGGAAAGATTCATCTGCAGGCCCGCTGTCGGAATCACAGTCATGAAACGATCATGGCGTAGTTGCTCACTTCTTAACCCCTTTACTGCCAAGTGATCGCGATCCAGCTGCAAGAGACATCGATCCTCATGAGCCCGCGCGACTCCGGGGGCTCGTGAAGATCTATGCCTCTTGCTGAGATCACTGTAGGCATCCTGTTTTCGGCTTGCGAATGGCCGCTTTTGTTTTGTGGGTAAAACTTTTTTTTTCCAAGACTGAAGACAGATTAGCAGCAAAGTGGATCACGTTCAAGTTTGCAGCATCATCAGCTTAACCCCTTCACTGCCGAGAATAGGTGAACGCGAGCCAACGGCAAGTGGCATAGATATGCTCATGAGCGCCCTCGCGGCTGCGGGGGCTCATGAGGATCTATGTCTCTTTGCTGAGACCACTCTGTGTCCGCGTTCTTTGGACAGTTGTGGCTTTTGGTCGTTCAGTGAACGCAGGTGCCAGAAACGAAACGTACGTCCGTTGTCAGAGAACGGGTTAACACGAGTAGAAGTTAAGGTCCTGATACTACTACCGGTGTTAACTCATTCTACCCCAGACACACCACAGCAAGATATGGATCGACCATGATAGTTCAAGGGTGATGCCAGAATAGCTTGACGCCTATGGGCGCCAAGCTATTTTGGCATCACCCTTGAACTATCATGCTCGATCAGTGTCCTACACTGCACTGCAGTCTTCAGAGGACAACGGCAAAATTTGGGGATTTCGGTCTTGGGGTACAATGAGTTAAGAGGTGACCAGATGGCAACGGCCTTCTCATGTCTGTGGTCGCAACAATTAAAAGTTGCCTTCTCCGGACAATGCTAAAATTCGCCAATCAACCGGTTTTCAACGCTGTCTCGCCTTAACCGAGGCTTTCCTACACGTCTATTCACAAGCTATACCAGTGGGCTTACGAAGTATAAGAGGTGTCATTATTGTCCTTTTGCCACGCTTTCGCCAAAGGGTGGAATCCCCTTACGCAGTAAAGAAGTACCCAACGGAGAAAAGTTTATGGAGACGAGACAGTATACGACTGCATTATCAAATACATGTAGATGTAAAAACACAAAAACAACAATAACAAAAACACAACCAACCCCACCATCACAACAACAACACCAACACCACCACCACCACCAACAACAACAACACCACCAACAACAACAACGGCCCAGGGCGCAAAGGTCGTCGGGCCAATGTCGGACGCCGTTGGGCCGCGCACGGGCGTGCGCGAGCCAACGGCGGCCGACGTCGGCTTGATGGCCTTGTGCTCATTGGGAACAGGAAGCAAATTAGAGAGGCAGCACACTATTTTTCAACACACGAGAAAACAAACTTGACTAATATGTCCTCGAAAAATAATGAGTTTTTGTGTGTGTTACACATCCTGGTGTTATACATCTCAGCATACTATTCAAATAACCAATCTGGAAACTTCGCTTTTTCATATCGAAGAAGTACAAACTTCCTCAACAGTTTCCTTGAACTATGATCGATTTATATATTCTTGTAGTGTTCCCGGCCTGAATGATGGAAGCATTAAGCCTCTCTGTGTTAAGATAATTTGACATCACCCTTGAACTATTTTAGTCAATTTATATGTTTTCTTAATTTTTTATTTTTCAATTAGAGTTTCCGAGGTGACTGAGTTAAGCATTTTGCCACACTTCATTGAGAGCCAGCCTCATGCGGCGCCAGAAGGAATCTATGGCGTCATCTTCGTCTGCCCACTCGATGTATGTCGTGGTTTTCATCACGGCCAACATGGATGGCGTCAGGTCACGTGACAGGATGTCCTCCAGCATGACAACAATCAACGCGTCCTCAGTGTCCATGGCATGAGTCAGACACAGCTGTAGCTCGAACTGGCACCACTGGCTCTCTATAAACGCTCTGGAGAAGAGCATCAGCATCTTCTTGCTGGAACTGAGGCAACGCATAATGTTTTCCACGACTGGGCAGCCAGGGATGAAGTCGCGATGGTGAATACACACCTTCAGCCCCATTCTCCTTTCAAGACTGGGCATCAGGTGGTCACGGACCCAGGGGAAGTCCTCGCTGTCGTAGGACACAAACACGTCGTACTCAAAGCGATGTTCCCGCAGACGCCGCAATCTGTCCCCCGGACCCCGGAACACCTCGTGCAGCACCAGGCGGATGTGCCAGCGATAGCGATAGAGAAAAGACAGAAGACTCATCCCGACAAAAATCAGAGAAATTGTGGCGATGATAAACTTGCTGGTCTCTGGACTCAGCAAGCACGCTTGATCTTGCATGAAGAACGACTGTACTTTGGTGCCAGGCAGGTTGCCGCAGGTGTAGGCAGACGAGCTGTCAGCAAAGAGAGAGGGATTGACGAGGAGCCACTTTTGGAACCATAACACCTGACACGAACAGTCAAAAGGGTTTTCACTCAGATCAACATGGTGCAGCCTAAGGCGTGTGGTAAAAGAGAACGTCGATTCTCGCACGACTGATATCTTATTGGCGCTGATTGCGATACTGTTTAGATTTGGCAGTAGCTGGAAAACGCCATCAGGTAAGAACGCCAGACTGTTTTTGCTCAGGTCAAGTTTCTGTAGGGACGTTAAACCTTGGAACATACTTACAGTGACAAAAGACATCCCTGTAGATCTCAGCGAGAGCTCTCTCAGGTGAACCAGACAATCGAACAGCTGATGGAACCGTTCCTCACTCACACCTTTAAAATCGTTGTCGCTAAGTGACAGGCGTATTAGATTTGGGCAGCCTGAAAAACAGTCAGCATCGACGTGATCAGATTTGGCAAACGCAAGGCCATTGTTGTCTAATTTGAGTATTTTTAAATTAAGATTTTTAAAAACATTTTTCTTTATGTTTCTAACATAAATGTCTTTTCTTTGATTAGATACGTCCAGAGTCTCAAGACGCCCAAGTCTATCTTCGGCAAATGAAGAATACCAGAAGCATAATAAATTACTGCGCAGGTCTATTGACTTTATACGCGGCAAGCACACAGGTTTTCTAAAACTAAATCCCTCATTAAAATCCGACAAACTGTTTTCGGACATGTCTAGTGTATCTAAAGAAGGAAACATCGATATCGATGAATTACTATGACACGTTTGTGGCGTAAACGATTTCAGCAGATTCCCTTGCAATTTCAAGACCTGAAGTGGAGAAGAACTGCCTGCTGCGTGTGGCAGATTGAAATTAAGATGTGTTAATTCATTGTAGCTAAGGTCAATTTGGATCAGGCTGAGCGAGATGTAACCGTCATATCTAGCACAGCCTGTACTAGCTGACATTATCAACGTCTGCAGTGACGGGATGGTAAGAACGCTTGTTCGATCGTCACAGGACACTGCGTTGTAGCTCAGATCAAGGTACGTCAGGTTTGGCAGCAGATGGAGGGCATGGTAGTCTGTAATGGCACTTTTTACAAAGTTGTATTCTTTAGTAAAATCATTCAGATGTGTAAGAAGCAGTCGGGTGATTCCAGTGAAGGGAGACAAACACGTCAGATTGAGATCCTCGAACGCAAAGTTGTAACCGAGATCCAGTTCTTGCAGTCTAGGTACAGGCGTTAGTATGTCGATGTCACAGAAAACTGAACAGTTTGAAGCTACACGTAATAACAACACCTCCAGTGACCGGATGGTGAGAACTGTGCGCAGAGCGTCACAGGACTGTCTGCTAGAGCTCATGTCAAGGTAGGACAGATTAGACAGCTTGTGGAGGGACTGGTGATTGAACATTTCGGTGTAGCGGATATCATAATGTTCACTATCAATTTCCAGCCTTGTTAGCCCGGGAAAAAACAAAAACCACGCTAGATTCAAGGTCACCAGAATGTTGTGACCAAATCTCAATTCCTGCAGTCTGGGCATGGGGTGCATCAGCTTGATGTCTTCGACCTCGGCACATCGTACAGACGATACTATCTCGAGCTTCTCGAGAGTCGGAATGTTGAAAACAACAGAGACCGCGTCAGTTGTCAAATCGTTGTAACTAAGGTCGAGGTGAGTCAGGTTTGTCAAGTGTCTGAAGGCGTCAGGGATGATAATCATCATGATAGCCATGCTAGTGAAGGACAGATCAAGTGTAGTCAGACCGGTGACATTCACGAGAACGTCGTCGGTAATGAAATGGATGTTGTTGCGAGAAAAATCAAGAATTGTGACACCAAGCGGCAGCTGTGGGATGTAGCTCAGATTCTTGCTACTACAATCAGCTCGAGAGCCCTTACAACGACAGTGTCCATCTCCACATGAGTACCACGAAATCCCCGACTCTGCAGGAGGAAATGTTGTCTCTTCTTGTCGAGAAAAAAGCGGTGTCTCTACCTCTGTACGATGACGTTGTGTGTCTCCCCCTCCAAGATGACGTTTTCTGCTGACGTCACGCCCCTTGTGATGTAGCTTCTTGCTGACGTTACGGTCGGAAGAAGGTGAAAGTTCGGTGGCAATCAAGGTACAAACCGCTGTTACACAGAGACAGAAGTGGCGGAAGCCCGACATTGTTCAGCACTGTAATGTCAGAGAATGTTCTTGGTGCAAATTTAGATACAGGATAACTCCCGTCCAGTTAACTGCGCAGAACTGTAAATAAAAATAAAACAAAATAATTTCCTGTGCTTATATTTGAAAGGGTTACCTAAACGTAAATTATATTGCATTCTTTTGATGCCGGTGTGCTGGTTTGTGATTTTGAACCTTACGGCCTAGAGCCGTAAGGTTCAAAATCACTGACTAGCACACAGGTACTATGATTGCACTTGTGATGTAAAACAGTCGGATGTAACTACATGTATTTCAGTATCTAATGAGTCGGATGAAACATAATAAATTATGTGATGCGATTAAAACAATACAGAAGAATCACGATCATTTTTTTTGTAGAGAGGGGAAAAAAAACCCCACACTTTGGCTTTCAAGTGAACAGTCCATTTTCCGGATATACATGTTCTTGAAGTGGTCAAATTATACATTAAAGACGGACAAACACGTAAATAAAGGGACAACTGGAAAAAGGTCAGTCTGTCTGTTGGCTCAATTTTGCATTACATCCAATTTTATGACTATTTTCTGACTAGATCAGCTTATGTTCCTTACCTTATGAACCTGAGTGAAGTGTGGCTTGGAGAACAAAGTTACAGTAAGACCTAAAATGATTTTCACGCGTCAAGTGAATGATTCTTCAAAGCCTCTGATCAAGTTCCAAAGTGAAAGAGATTTTCAAATGGAAACGGATATAAATGCCCTGCAAGATACGCCTTGACGAAACGTACAGCGACATTTATATCCGTTTCCATTTGAAAAACATTTTCACTTTGTCCCGAATACGTCCAAATCGATTTGGTCCCATCGCTTTGGAGCTGTCATCCTCAGTGGCTGAACGGTAGGTGAACTGTATTGTAGAGGTGTTTTGTACATGCAACTAAACTTGTTGATATCGTTTGAACTTTCGGGATCAACAATTTCGCTTGGTGTTCCTGAATAATAGCAGATCGGAAAAAAACAACAACTTACATCCATCCTTTCTCGCTTGGTGTTGCTGATTATTCGCAAATCGGAAAAAACAACTTACATCCATTCCGCCCTGTGAAAGCAAAACGCAGTGTCTATTTTTTGTGTGAAAAGCGAGAGCTCTTTAAATGCAGATACTGTAGCCTGACTTTATATGCACAAGCGAATGAGGAAGTTCAAAAGACGGATTGACAATGATAGTTTAACCCCGACGCACTACGGCAGGAGATGGACGACCGTGATAATTCAAGAGTAGTTCCAGATTAGCTTGGCGCCTGATGGCGCCAAGCTAATCTGGCACTACCCTTGAATTATCACGGTCGGTCATCTCCTGCAGCTGGTACATAGTCGTTAAGCGACACCTCCAAAATTTGGAAAAGCGGGACTGGTAATGCAAATATATAATGCTTGGCGCCTAAGTTCTAAGTGGTACCAGAATAGCTTGGCACCTTTATTTACGCGCTAAGCTATTCTGGCTTTACCCTGAAGCAATAATAATAATAATAATAATAATAATAATAATAATAATAATAATAATAATAATAATAATAATAATAATAATAATAATGAATGGTTTTTAAATATCGTTACATCCCTGCAAAAATGCTCAAAGAACTGTACATCAAGATTATCTAGATAAGAATAATACAATGTATGGTACAAATACTTGAAATAGCATACAAATACATGCATTTGTAAATATACTCCAAAAAACACATGCAAACAATACTAACATAAAACACGTCAGAAGAAAAAAACAACAACCAAGAACATGAGAAAATACATATAATAACGATAATACACAGATTAAAGACACAAAGACAACACAATTTAGTAACATTTTGACACGAACGCTATGAATCGGACACATGTTAACACATTCTGCCCCAGGACCGAAATCCCCAAATTTTGAAGCTGCCTTTTGGGGGACTGCAAATAACAATTCTAGAGACAGATCTAGCACGATAGTTCAATGGTGGTGCCAGAATAGCTTGGCGCCTATGGGCGCCAAGCTATTCTGGCACCACCCTTAAACTGTCATGCTCGATCCATGTCTTGCTGGGGTGTGTCGGGGCTAAACGAGTTAAGCACCTACAACCGAAATGGCGGCTGACAACAAGAACAGTGACCATGTATGAAATATGTCTTTATTGTATCACTGTATTGTATACTTTCAACAGCCTGGTACCCTATATTGTTCAGCACCCCAAACCTCAAGAAAACATAGAGTATGTTGACACTATGTTGAAAATGTCGGCCATGTAAGAATAAGAATAAGAAGAATAAGAATAATAATAAATTGTTTTTATATAGCGCTATATCTGCGGAAAAATGCTCAAAGCGCTGTACATCAAGATTATCTACACTAGTAAGAATGATACAATGTATGGTACAAATACTTGAAATAGCATAACCAAGTACTACCTTCATAACGACTTGGGCATACACACCTCACCTTCCTTAGTTATCCATCTCGGTAAATAACTATATAGAAAAACACCGGTTGCCTCAATGAATTCCAAAACAACATAACTGAACACAATCAGTCAACACTACACAACCAAATTAACTCCTACTAACGCATACTATCTTTAACGCAGTTACCATCAATAATACTTATAGAAACATACCTGAATTCTAGGTTTCAGAGTCTTGGAATACGTGCTAAGGTATCTCACACACGTCTGTCCACACTGACAGTAAAGCCCGGTACTAACGTTCCTACAGCTCTGTTCGCCTGAACTCACGCTAAAAGGCTCGTGCAGAACGTTTCCTTATGCTCTCACGTGGGCCACGTGAGAGCTTAAGGGGATATATATATATATATATATATATATATATATATATATATATATATATATATATATATATATATATATATATATATATATATATATATATATATATATATATATATATATATATATACTTAAAATATGAAGAAAGGATCCACAAACACCACGTAGTTTAGAAGGAGTTACACTTTTAATCTATGCACAAATTTTCGCCCTCTCAGCGAGGGCTTCTTCAGGGGAAGAAGTTTGTGTGTTACGATTGTGGTTGTGTTGTCCTGTGAGAGCATACATGTGTTCATCGTCAGAAACGATC
>BTPG01000007.1:115231001-115393501 GCA_036245525.1 Semisulcospira habei | reverse complement strand
AAGAGCATCAGCATCTTTTTGCTGGAACCAAGGATCCTAAATAGTAAGATAGACCAGCAGGCTTGTTTTCGCGAGACCAGCAGAGTTTTTTCCCTTGTTACTTCCATGCACCATGGCGACGCGCCGGATTAAAGGTGGAGGCGATGCATGCGATGCAGCCACGGTACACAGTCGCGTTTCCGTACTGTCCAGTGTCTTAGCCATAGTCAGTCCCAGACAACCCCTAATATTTCAATCACCTAAAAAACACTACCGCCCACCAGCTGCACATTTGCCATGCACAAAATAACAATAAAAACAGCACATTGACAGTCTCATTTCTTGGCTATGAACCTGATTCCTTACCAACCCCACACCCAAGCACAGCTGAAATCAGCGTGCCCCGCAAATCACTACGTCAACGGCAACTCAATATAGGTCCACAATTCTCTACTGAATAAGTTCAGGATAGTATGAATCAAAGCACCAAACATGTCTCCTCTCATCTAACTAGAAATTTCCAGCAAATTTCAACATTTAGCCCTACTACAAATTTTCAAACAAGGCAAAAATTATTTTTAAAAACACCGGTCCTTGCACTGCCTCAACTGCCTGAATTTAAATGTATAACGTGACCTGGATGCTCAAATGATCGACGGAAAGAAAGTTGCAAAGGAAAATCTTTATTCAGGTTTCCTAAGGATGAAAAGAGGGAAGTGATCGCTATTTTTTTTTCTCTCCAAATATTTGAATCATTTCTAGCTTAAAATTTAGATTAGGCATTTACCATCGCTCTCTCTGTCTCTCTGTCTCTGTCTCTGTCTCTGTCTCTGTCTCTCTCTCTCTCTCTCTCTCTCTCTCTCTCTCTCTCTCTCTCTCTCTCTCTCTCTCTCTCTCTCTCTCTCTCTCTCTCTCTCTCTCACTTTGTTTAGACTGTAATGCTCGGTTTCTCTGTCAATGTCTTCATCGCAAAATGCTCTCTTAGTACAACCAGTAACTTATCAAAACATGATTCTGAATTATAGGGGATCAAAGGCACCCGCGCATATATATATATATATATATATATATATATATATATATATATATATTATATATATATATATATATATATATATATATATATATATATTATTCATTACTTATAACAAAGGTGTCGCCCAAGCCAAAAAATACACTCAATCAGAGTAGCTCCAAGGGACATAATTTTTCAATAAATTCTGAGAATGCTGTGCTAATGCCATGGAAATCCAGGCTGGTAAGCTTGCATTGTGTCATCAGGACATCAGCTGTCCTTTTGTGACTGCATCGCTTATTAGATCTTTTGAGCCTTCCACTGAACACCTACTACATAAAGTAATAGGGACTACCCCCAGGCGCCCCGCAACCCGCTGGAGAATATCCAGTCCTCCCCCCGAGAGGGGAGGCTAGTGCATGAATATTCCCAAACAGATCTTGGACCTGCTGGATAGATTTAAGATTTTGCCGCCTACGACCGGTTTCGACCCAAGGTGGGTCTCATCAGGTAGGCATACGGCGTAACCTGAAATTGCAAACACAACGCATATACTAGAAGCCGCCTCCAGAATTTGACTGGTAGCAACCACTAGGCCAGCGTGGATTGCATCCCTAAAGCTTTATGGGGTGTTGCAGTGGAAGAAGACTGACTAATTTTAAAAAGGCAACACCTAGGCAATTTTGTGGTACAATTATTCATTACTTATAACAAAGGTGTCGCCCAAGCCAAAAAATGCACTCAATCAGAGTAGCTCCAAGGGACATAATTTTTCAATAAATTCTGAGAATGCTGTGCTAATGCCATGGAAATCCAGGCTGGTAAGCTTGCATTGTGTCATCAGGACATCAGCTGTCCTTTTGTGACTGCATCGCTTATTAGATCTTTTGAGCCTTCCACTGAACACCTACTACATAAAGTAATAGGGACTACCCCCAGGCGCCCCGCAACCCGCTGGAGAATATCCAGTCCTCCCCCCGAGAGGGGAGGCTAGTGCATGAATATTCCCAAACAGATCTTGGACCTGCTGGATAGATTTAAGATTTTGCCGCCTACGACCGGTTTCGACCCAAGGTGGGTCTCATCAGGTAGGCATACGGCGTAACCTGAAATTGCAAACACAACGCATATACTAGAAGCCGCCTCCAGAATTTGACTGGTAGCAACCACTAGGCCAGCGTGGATTGCATCCCTAAAGCTTTATGGGGTGTTGCAGTGGAAGAAGACTGACTAATTTTAAAAAGGCAACACCTAGGCAATTTTGTGGTACAATTATTCATTACTTATAACAAAGGTGTCGCCCAAGCCAAAAAATGCACTCAATCAGAGTAGCTCCAAGGGACATAATTTTTCAATAAATTCTGAGAATGCTGTGCTAATGCCATGGAAATCCAGGCTGGTAAGCTTGCATTGTGTCATCAGGACATCAGCTGTCCTTTTGTGACTGCATCGCTTATTATATCTTTTGAGCCTTCCACTGAACACCTACTACATAAAGTAATAGGGACTACCCCCAGGCGCCCCGCAACCCACTGGAGAATATCCAGTCCTCCCCCCGAGAGGGGAGGCTAGTGCATGAATATTCCCAAACAGATCTTGGACCTGCTGGATAGATTTAAGATTTTGCCGCCTACGACCGGTTTCGACCCAAGGTGGGTCTCATCAGGTAGGCATACGGCGTAACCTGAAATTGCAAACACAACGCATATACTAGAAGCCGCCTCCAGAATTTGACTGGTAGCAACCACTAGGCCAGCGTGGATTGTATCCCTAAAGCTTTATTGGGTGTTGCAGTGGAAGAAGACTGACTAATTTTAAAAAGGCAACACCTAGGCAATTTTGTGGTACAATTATTCATTACTTATAACAAAGGTGTCGCCCAAGCCAAAAAATGCACTCAATCAGAGTAGCTCCAAGGGACATAATTTTTCAATAAATTCTGAGAATGCTGTGCTAATGCCATGGAAATCCAGGCTGGTAAGCTTGCATTGTGTCATCAGGACATCAGCTGTCCTTTTGTGACTGCATCGCTTATTAGATCTTTTGAGCCTTCCACTGAACACCTACTACATAAAGTAATAGGGACTACCCCCAGGCGCCCCGCAACCCGCTGGAGAATATCCAGTCCTCCCCCCGAGAGGGGAGGCTAGTGCATGAATATTCCCAAACAGATCTTGGACCTGCTGGATAGATTTAAGATTTTGCCGCCTACGACCGGTTTCGACCCAAGGTGGGTCTCATCAGGTAGGCATACGGCGTAACCTGAAATTGCAAACACAACGCATATACCAGAAGCCGCCTCCAGAATTTGACTGGTAGCAACCACTAGGCCAGCGTGGATTGCATCCCTAAAGCTTTATGGGGTGTTGCAGTGGAAGAAGACTGACTAATTTTAAAAAGGCAACACCTAGGCAATTTTGTGGTACAATTATTCATTACTTATAACAAAGGTGTCGCCCAAGCCAAAAAATGCACTCAATCAGAGTAGCTCCAAGGGACATAATTTTCAATAAATTCTGAGAATGCTGTGCTAATGCCATGGAAATCCAGGCTGGTAAGCTTGCATTGTGTCATCAGGACATCAGCTGTCCTTTTGTGACTGCATCGCTTATTAGATCTTTTGAGCCTTCCACTGAACACCTACTACATAAAGTAATAGGGACTACCCCCAGGCGCCCCGCAACCCGCTGGAGAATATCCAGTCCTCCCCCCGAGAGGGGAGGCTAGTGCATGAATATTCCCAAACAGATCTTGGACCTGCTGGATAGATTTAAGATTTTGCCGCCTACGACCGGTTTCGACCCAAGGTGGGTCTCATCAGGTAGGCATACGGCGTAACCTGAAATTGCAAACACAACGCATATAATAGAAGCCGCCTCCAGAATTTGACTGGTAGCAACCACTAGGCCAGCGTGGATTGCATCCCTAAAGCTTTATGGGGTGTTGCAGTGGAAGAAGACTGACTAATTTTAAAAAGGCAACACCTAGGCAATTTTGTGGTACAATTATTCATTACTTATAACAAAGGTGTCGCCCAAGCCAAAAAATGCACTCAATCAGAGTAGCTCCAAGGGACATAATTTTTCAATAAATTCTGAGAATGCTGTGCTAATGCCATGGAAATCCAGGCTGGTAAGCTTGCATTGTGTCATCAGGACATCAGCTGTCCTTTTGTGACTGCATCGCTTATTAGATCTTTTGAGCCTTCCACTGAACACCTACTACATAAAGTAATAGGGACTACCCCCAGGCGCCCCGCAACCCGCTGGAGAATATCCAGTCCTCCCCCCGAGAGGGGAGGCTAGTGCATGAATATTCCCAAACAGATCTTGGACCTGCTGGATAGATTTAAGATTTTGCCGCCTACGACCGGTTTCGACCCAAGGTGGGTCTCAAAAGGTAGGCATACGGCGTAACCTGAAATTGCAAACACAACGCATATACTAGAAGCCGCCTCCAGAATTTGACTGGTAGCAACCACTAGGCCAGCGTGGATTGCATCCCTAAAGCTTTATGGGGTGTTGCAGTGGAAGAAGACTGACTAATTTTAAAAAGGCAACACCTAGGCAATTTTGTGGTACAATTATTCATTACTTATAACAAAGGTCAATAAATTCTGAGAATGCTGTGCTAATGCCATGGAAATCCAGGCTGGTAAGCTTGCATTGTGTCATCAGGACATCAGCTGTCCTTTTGTGACTGCATCGCTTATTAGATCTTTTGAGCCTTCCTCTGAACACCTACTACATAAAGTAATAGGGACTACCCCCAGGCGCCCCGCAACCCGCTGGAGAATATCCAGTCCTCCCCCCGAGAGGGGAGGCTAATTTTAAAATTAGTCAGTCTTCTTCCACTGCAACACCCCATAAAGCTTTAGGGATGCAATCCACGCTGGCCTAGTGGTTGCTACCAGTCAAATTCTGGAGGCGGCTTCTAGTATATGCGTTGTGTTTGCAATTTCAGGTTACGCCGTATGCCTACCTGATGAGACCCACCTTGGGTCGAAACCGGTCGTAGGCGGCAAAATCTTAAATCTATCCAGCAGGTCCAAGATCTGTTTGGGAATATTCATGCACTAGCCTCCCCTCTCGGGGGGAGGACTGGATATTCTCCAGCGGGTTGCGGGGCGCCTGGGGGTAGTCCCTATTACTTTATGTAGTAGGTGTTCAGTGGAAGGCTCAAAAGATCTAATAAGCGATGCAGTCACAAAAGGACAGCTGATGTCCTGATGACACAATGCAAGCTTACCAGCCTGGATTTCCATGGCATTAGCACAGCATTCTCAGAATTTATTGAAAAATTATGTCCCTTGGAGCTACTCTGATTGAGTGCATTTTTTGGCTTGGGCGACACCTTTGTTATAAGTAATGAATAATTGTACCACAAAATTGCCTAGGTGTTGCCTTTTTAAAATTAGTCAGTCTTCTTCCACTGCAACACCCCATAAAGCTTTAGGGATGCAATCCACGCTGGCCTAGTGGTTGCTACCAGTCAAATTCTGGAGGCGGCTTCTAGTATATGCGTTGTGTTTGCAATTTCAGGTTACGCCGTATGCCTACCTGATGAGACCCACCTTGGGTCGAAACCGGTCGTAGGCGGCAAAATCTTAAATCTATCCAGCAGGTCCAAGATCTGTTTGGGAATATTCATGCACTAGCCTCCCCTCTCGGGGGGAGGACTGGATATTCTCCAGCGGGTTGCGGGGCGCCTGGGGGTAGTCCCTATTACTTTATGTAGTAGGTGTTCAGTGGAAGGCTCAAAAGATCTAATAAGCGATGCAGTCACAAAAGGACAGCTGATGTCCTGATGACACAATGCAAGCTTACCAGCCTGGATTTCCATGGCATTAGCACAGCATTCTCAGAATTTATTGAAAAATTATATATATATATATATATATATATTATATTTGAGGGTAGAGTCTCCGAGGTGACTGAGTTAGGCGTTTTGCAACACCTCATTAAGAGCCAGCCTCATGCGGCGACAGAAAGAGTGTATGGCGTCATCTTCGTCTGCCCACTCGATGTATGTCGTGGTTTTCATCACGGCCATCATGGATGGCGTCAGGACACGTGTCGGGATTTCCTCCAGCATGACAACAATCAACGCATCCTCAGTGTCCATGGCGTGTTTCAGACACAGCTGTAGCTCGTACTGGCACCACTCGCTTTCCACAAACGCTTTGGAAAAGAGCATCAGCATCTTCTTGCTGGAATTGAGGCAGCCCATAATGTTTTCCACGACAGGGCAGCCAATGATGAAGTCGCGCTGGTGAATACACAGCTTCAGCCCCATTCCCCTTTCAAGACTGGGCATCAGGTGGTCACGGACCCAGGGGAAATCCTTGCTGTCGTAGGACACAAAGACGTCGTACTCAAAGCGATGTTCCCGCAGACGCCGCAATCTGTCCCCCGGACCACGGAATACCTCGTACAGCACCAGGCGGATGTGCCAGCGATATCGATAGAGAAATGACAAAAGACTCATCCCGATAAAAATCAAAGAGACTGTGGCAATGATAAACTTGCTGGTCTCTTGACTCAGCAGGCAGGCTTGTTCTTGGATGAAGAACGACTGTACTGTAGTGCCAGGCAGGTTGCCGCAAGTGTACGAGGTATCAGACATGCTCGGTACAAATACAGAGGGATTGGCGAGAAGCCACGTTTGGAACCATAACACCTGACACGAACAGTCAAAAGGGTTTTCTCTCAGATCGATTTTCTGCAGCCGAAGGCGTGTGGTGAAAGAAAACGTGGATTCTTGCAAGACTGATATCTTATTGCCACTAACATCGATACTGTTCAGATTTGGCAGTAGCTGGAAAACGCCATCAGGTAAGATCGCCAGACTATTGTCACCCAGGTCAAGCTTCTGAAGGGACGTTAAACCTTGGAACATTCCTACAGTGACAAAAGACATCGCTGTGGATCTCAGCGAGAGCTCTGTCAGGTTAACCAGACGACCGAACAGCTGATGGAACCGTTCCTCGCTCATACCTTTAAAATAGTTGTTGTTAAGTGTCAAGTGTATTAGATTTGGACAGGCTGAAAAACAGTCAGCATCGACTAATTTTGGATTGGTGAATTCAATGGTATTGTAGTCTAAGTTTAGTGTTTTTAAATATGGATTTTTAAAAACGTTTTTCTTAATGGATTTTAAATACAAATCTCTTTTTTGATTAGACACATCCAGACTCTCAAGACGCCCAAGTCTATCGTCGGCAAATGAGGAATCCCAGAAGCGTACACAATTACGGCGAAGGTCTAATGATTTTATATTTGGCAAGCACACAGGTGTTTTAAAATTCCCTTTCTCGTTAAAATCTAACAAACAATTATCGGACATGTCTAGTGTATGTAAAAAAGGAAACATCGAGATCGATGAGTTATTGTGACACGTCTGTGGCGTAAACGATTGCAGCAGATTCCCTTGCAATTGCAAGACCTGAAGTGGAGAGGAACTGCCTGCTCCGTGCGGCAGATTGAAATTAACATGTGTTAATCTTTTGTTGCTAAGGTTAATTCTGATCAGACTGAGAGAGATGTAACCGTCATATCTATCACAGTCTGTACTTTTTGACATGCTCAACTCCTGCAGTGATGGGATGGTGAGAATGCTGGTCAGATCGTCACAGGACACGGCGTTGTACTCCAGGTCAAGGTACGTCAGATTTGGTAGGAGGTGGAGGGCATGGTAGTCTGTAATGACACCTTTTACAAAGATGTGTTCAAGATGCAGTCGGGTGAGTCCTGTGAAGGGAGACAAACACGTCAGATTGATAACCTGGAACGCATTAGTATAGCTGAGATACAGTTCTTGCAGTCTAGGCAGAGGTGTCAGTATGTCGATGTCACAGAAAACTGAACAGTTTGAAGCTGCGGCTAATGACAACACCTCTAGTGACGGGATGGTGAGGACCGCGCGCAGAGCGTCACAGGACTGTCTGCTAAAGCTCATCCCAAGGCAGGTCAGATTAGACAGCTTGTGGAGGGACTGGTGATTAAACATTTTGGTGTAGTTAAAATCATAATGTTCAAAATTAATTTCGAGGCTTGTTAGCCCGGGAAAAAACAAAAACCACGCGAGATTCAAGGTCATGAGTGTGTTCCGACCAAAGCTCAATTCCTGTAGTCTGGGCATGGGGTGCATCAGCTTGATGTCTTTGACCTCGGTACATCGTACAGACGATATTATCTTGAGCTTCTCGAGAGTCGGAATGTTGAAAACAACAGAGACCGCGTCAGTTGTCAAATGGTTGTTATTGAGGTCGAGGTGAGTTAGGTTTGTCAAGTGTCTGAAGGCGTCGGGGCTGATATGCTGCATGATATTATAGGACAGATCAAGTGTAGTCAGACCTTTGACGTTCATAAAAAAGTCGTTGGAAATGCTTGGAATGTTGTTGTGAGAAAAATCAAGAATTCTGACGCCAAGCGGCAGCTGTGGAATGTAGTTCAGATTCTTGCTCTTACAGTCAGCTCGAGAGTCCTTACAACGACAGTATCCATCTCCACATGAGTACCACGAGATCTCCCCCTGTGCAGAAAGAAATGTTGTCTCTTTTTGAGGAGAAAAAAGCGGGGTCTCTCCGTCTGCAGGATAACGTCTTGTGTCTCCAACGCCAGAATGACGTTTTCTGCTGACGTCACGCCCCTTGTGATGTAGCTTCTTGCTGACGTTACGACCGGAAGTAGATGAAAGTTCACTAGCAATCAAGGCACAAACCGTTGTCATACAGAGACAGAAGTAGCAGAAGCCCGACATTGTTTAGCAGTGTAATGTCAGAGAATGTTCTCGGTGCAAATTCAGGTACAGGTACTCCATTTCAGTGAACTGCGCAGAACTGAAAATATAATCAAAACAAACTAATTTCCTTGTGTGTATATTTGCAATCTTACCTAAACGTAGATTATATTGCATTCGTCTGATGTGCGTTGGTCTGTGATGTTGGACCTAACGGCCTAGAGAAGTAATTTTCAAAATCCCTGACCAGCACACACGTGTAATTGCACTTGTGATGTAAAACAATAACTACATGTATTTCAGTATCTAAAGTCGTATGAAACAAAGCAAATTTTATGATGTGATAAAAACAATACAGAAGAATGTAAAAAATATTAAACCTTTGCTTTCAAGTGAACAGTCCACTTCCCTTCCAGGTTTTTTTTCAAGTGGTCAAACTATACATTAAAGACGGATTAGTACGTAAATAAAGGAACAAATGAAAGAAAGTCAGTCTGTCTGTTTGCTCAGTTCTACATTACATCCGATTGTATGAGATTTTTCTAACTAGTTTAACTTATATTTCTTACCTTATGAACATGGGTGAATTGTGGCTTAGAGAACACAGTTATAGTAAGACCCCTGTAAAACGATGTTCACGCGTCAAGTGAATGAATCTTCAAGGCATCTGATAAAGTATCAAAGTGAAAGAGATTTTCAAATGAAAACGGATATATATGTCGCTGCAAGATACGCCTTGCCGTATCTTGCAGCGACATTTATGTCCTTTTTCATTTGAAAATATTTTTACTCATTGTCCTGAATACGTCCAAATCGATTTGGTCCTATCACTTTGGAGTGGTCATCCTCGGTGGCAGAACGGTAGGTGAACTGTATTGAAGAGGTGTTTTGTACTTGTAACTAAACTTGTTGATATCATTTGAGCTTTCGGAATAAATTATTTCGCTTGGTGTTTCTGAAAAATAGCAGATCGGAAAAAACAACTTACATCCAACCTTTGTCGCTTGATGTTGCTGATTATTCGTAAATCGGAAAAACAACTTAGATCAACTCCGCGCTGTGAAAGCAAAACGCAGTAAGTCTATTTTTTTTGGCGGAAAGGGAGAGCTTCGTTGAACTGTAATATCAGTCCCAGATGACACATTTTCTGAACAGCCCCACCTAATATTTGTGTGCTTATATGTTATTTTGAGATATACGGTTCAAAGCCATAAGTTCCAAATCACAGATTGGCGCTTATTTCTTTTTTTTTTCACACACTCTATTCATTTCATTTTATTCCACACACATTTCATCATTTCATTTCTTACGCACGTATCAGTCTTAACCTCTTGACTGCCAGTGATCAGGAATTGCGTGTCTGCACGCTGACCGACATTCTGAACAAGAGACAAATCCTCATGAGCTCCCGCGACTGCTATAGGGGCCAAGCTATTCTGGCACCACCATTGAACTATCATGGTCGATGTACATGTGGCTGTGGTGTGCTGGGACTGAATGATTAAAAGGAAGTGGAGGGGTGGGGTGAGGGGGGGGGGGTAGGGGTGGGGGTCCTGATTTTTGTTATTGTTTTGTGCATGACAAATGTGCAGCAAGTGGGCGGTAGTGTTATTTAGGTGACTGAAAAATTAGGAGATGACTGGGACAGGTGAAGGCTAAGGAATTATAACAGATTTGACTGTAGGGAAGCTAAACTGAGGTCCGATGCTGTGCCTCTGCAGTCTTTGTTAATCTATGAGACAAAAGAGCTCGACCGGTGCATGGAGCATGGAGTGCAAAGTAGCGGCCAGCTAGAGGCATAGGTACTCATGAGCAACTGCAAATGTATTACACTGACACTGGGCATTCATGAACACTCATTTTGCAAGCGCAACAGGGGCACGAACTTCAGACCAAATAAGCGACTGCCAAGAGTGTATACTGCAGAGAACATCCTGACGAAGAAAGAAACACACTTTGAAATGACAGTGACACGGTCGCTATGATTCGGACAATTGTTAACACATTCTGCCCAATGACCGAAACCCCCAAATTTTGAAGCTGCCCTTTGGGGGTCTGTATATAGCAATTTTAGAGAAAGATCTAGTATGATAGTTCAAGAGTGGTGCCAGAATAGTTTGGCGCCTATGTGCGCCAAACTATGCTGGCACCACCCTTAAACTGTCATGCTCGTTCCATGTCTTGTTGGGGTGTGTCGGGGCTGAATGAGTTAATCACCTACAACCGAAATGGCGGCTGACACCATGAACAGTGACTCTGTATGACATGTTTTTATTGTATCACTGATGATACGTGCAGCAGCCTGGTACCCTATATTGTTTAGCACCCCCACCATCAAGAACACATAGAGTGTGTTGACTCCATGTTGAAAATGTCGGCCATGTGTTACTGGTATCCGTATAAGCATGCATGTTCATACTCTAATGTAATCTAACTAGTCAAATGCAAAAGCCAAATTTGTCTTGCTTCAATAGTGCATACATGAGCTGCGGTTAAGAAGTAATATAGATAAAATGGTCATTCAAAAGATGACATCACAAACAAATTTTCCAAAAAAGATTTCCAAGGGAAAATCTCATGGTATCCTAATCATTTCATCATTAGGTCATTGCGGGTTAGCTGTGCCCAAAACTTGGAGTTTGTAAGTTAAATATGCAGAATAATGCCTTTTTATGGCGGTTTTGCCGGCACCGGGAAGCCCGGGAAGTCAATAGTTATTCTTTCTGCTGTCAAAGTCACAGGCTTGGGATGATCGTTGCTTAGTTGATCACTTCTTAAGAAGGCCAGTAGTTAAGGTACTATTTACTACTACTGGTGTTAAGAGGTCACTAGTGTTCAGCGGTCATCCGATGACTGTGGTCGCAACAGTTACAAGTTACCTTCTCCGGACAATGCTAAAATTCGCTAATAAAACTGATTGTCAATGTTGTCTCGCCTTAACCGGGACTTTCCTACAGGTCTTTTCACAAGCTATACGAGTAATCATACGTGAAAGAGGAGTCGTTATTGCCCTTCGCCAAAGGGTGGGTGGGTGGTGGTGGGGGGGGGGGGGGGTGATTCCCTTACGTAGTAAGGCCAAAGTACACGATTGCAGTATAGTATCAAATACATGTACAAACAAACACACAAAAAAACCCAAAAGACAAACCCAAAACAAACAAAAAGAAAAAAAAACCCAACAAACAAAAATCGTCAACAACAACAAAAAACAACAAGAAGCAAAACAGAACAAAACAAAAAAAATCACAACAACCCAAAACACACAAACAAGCAACAACAACAAACAAACAAACACTGAATAGGAAGTAAATTAGAGAGACAGTACAGTGTTTCTCAACACACGAGACAACAGAGTTGACAAATATGCCCTAGAATTATTGCATTTTTTATTATGTTACGCAGAATTATAATGAAGAATATTGACAGTGACAACTAATAACACAGCTGGAAACGTGCACTTTCACATGGGAGAAGTAGAATCTTCATCAAATGTTTCCTGAAATTTTGAACTATTTTAGTAACAAAAGGTCCTAGAACCGACGTGCGCCGGACGACTTTCACTGACCAACGAACGAGAGCCAAGTCAAGGCGGGTAACCATCTTGTACCATCAGCACAGACACCACTGACCCCAAACATCTCATGAGTCTTCTGTGTACCATAAGCGTAGACAACACCCCAAACATCTCCAAGAGGCATACATCCTCATGAGCCCTGAGGGCGCATGAGGATGTAAGCCGCATGGAGATGTTTGGAGTGTTGTCTGCATGCTTACGACACACTCTGTTTAATCGCCGTGACTTCGTACTCCTCGTTAGTTGGACATGAGTCGTTCGTTTGCTGGTGAGTACAGTGCCAGCTAAGGTGCATTGCGGTTTATTTCCGCACACCAGTTTGCTCTCTGCAGATACTGTTGCCTGACTTTATGTACACAAGGAAGGAGGAAGTTCACACGACGGACTGACCATGATGGTTTAAACCATTCAACCCTAACGCACTACGGCAGGAGACCGTGAAAATTCAAGGGTAGTGCTAATCTGGCACTACACATGAATTACCATGGTCAGTCATCTCTGCAGCTGGTACATAGTCGTTAGGCGACACTTCTTAAATTTGGAAAAGCGGGCCTGGTAATGCAAATATATAATGCTTGGCGCGTAAGTTCTAAGTTGGTATCAGAATATCTTGGCACCTTTATTTACGCGCCAAGCTATTCTGGCTTTACCCTGCAGACATTTTAACAATAATAATAATAATAATAATAATAATAATAATAATAATAATAATAATAATAATAATAATAATAATAATAATAATAAATGGTTTTATATAGCGCTATATCCCCTCAAAATGCTCAAAGCGCTGTACATCAAGATTATGTACATAAGAATGATACAATGTTTAGTACAAATGACTTGAAATAGCATACAAATACATGCATTTGCAAATATACTGCAAAGAACATGCAAACAATATTAACATAAAACACGTCAGAAAAAACCGCCAAGAACATGAGAAGATACATGTAATAACAATAATACAGATTATATCTAGGCCCTTTACCCAGTTATGTCAATCGGCTCAAAGCGCCTCGAACTTAACCCAACACGCACGCTCACGTGAAACACACTCATTCACTCTGAAGACAAACACAGTATTAAACAAACACAGGACACTCACGTTGTGCGAAGGGTCGGCTCATCAATTTACGTTTCGGAAATTTCGATCGCTTTTACTTGAGATTTATAAATTGGCCTCTGAAACCGGTACCAGAGTGGAGTAAGAGCCGGTGTACCCGGAGAAAGAACGCCCCGACGGTCCGCCCGAATTAACGGTGACATTTACTACAGGAGAAATGTCCGACGCAGGAATTGGGTTTTTAAAACTCGCACCTTTACATTGGCGACAGACGCTTTACCACTGCGCCGAGGACCGTCCCGTGTGATATAGAGCAGGCTACATCAATCCATTTCAAAGGCCACATAGAAGAACAAAATGCATTTTCAGCATGGCCTTGAAAATTTCCATGGAGGGTGCGTGGCGAATATCATGGAGAAGCCGGTTATTTAGCACGTTGGGAACCTGGAAGGAGAAGGAGCGTTAGCCAAAGGTTTTTAGAGATATTCTGGGAGTGGCCAACTTTCTGTCATCAGTGCTGGAGAGCAGTGCTCGGGCAGGTTTGTAGACACTGACAAAGGGGGACAAATATGTCGAGTCCACCACCTCTATGCCGATAACAGGGAAAAGACACATCATTTAATGTTACCGCAGGGCAGCATTGCCCAAATTTTGGAGATGACACCTAACGACTAAGTACAACTCTCTGAAGATAGATAGACCGTGATTACTCAAGGGTAGTGCCAGCTCACAGTAGCAAAACGTCTTCGGGCACATGACGGTGGCAATGGGCACGCGCACGGCCCGTATATAATATATATATATATAGCTCAGTGACAAAAGGTAGGACTCTGATTTAGGACACGGGGTTGACAAATAAAGCCTGCATTAAAGAGTTCTCTGTGGTACTGTCTGAAACCTCTCAATACCAAGCATGTTTGTGTGTAAGCAAAAGATAATCAAAAGCTTGGTTTTTGAAATATCTTAGTTTATATGTTGGAATGTCTAAAGTGTCGCGTGTCAAACATTACAACACAAATGCACATAAAATATTTTTTTGATAAAATGCTGCAGACCCAAGATACTGTTTTTATATCAATGTAGCTTGCCTAAATGTAATGCTATATTCTCCTTCTGATATCCACACCCTGAACATAATTTATGGAAATGTAATGTTGTAATGTTTGACATACGACACCAGTCAGATTTTTTAACAATTTGCCACCAGGCCCAGTCATACGTTTTATTCTAATAGAACACATCTGCACATTCAACAAACACAAAACAAGACAAGCTATATGTAAGTATTCCAAAAAGAAGACATATATTTCAGGAAAAAGATGATTTTCAAAAAAGTGTCGCGCGTCAATATTACAACACATCACAACATGGGTCTTGTTTTCAACATCACCAGACTGACGCAAACAGAAAATGACGCAAACATTAAATTATGGACCAATCGGAACTAAACATTAACCCACTAAGTCCACCGAGTCACTGTAACCTGTGCTAACGGCATGGGCTGGAGGTGGCACTTCATCGTGGACCAATCTGAACTAAACATTCACGCACAAAAGGCCACTGAGTCAATGTAACCTGTGCTAACATCAGTGAGGTCTAAAGTCAACAGTGCTAACAAACTTTGAACAGCTTGCGCCTTTGTGTGGACACCTTGTTCATTAACCTAAGGGTGACTTTCCTCACAAGAGAACTGTGCGGCTCCCAGGAGTAGTCTGCTACACTGCAGCACCACAGGCCATTTCTGGCTTTTGACATGAAGTGCACACAGACTACTCCTAGGAGTTTATCCGTCTCCAACACCTGACAGGGATATTCAACACCTGACCACCTGATCATGTAGGTGTTTCTTATAACAGGACACTGACGTGGCTTCCTAAGGATGGCCAAGGGAACGAAATGGTTAGAGGTCCAGTGTTCCGCAACCATGTCGTCCCTGGACGAAGACCACATCACTGTCAGCTTCTTGTTGTTTGTGCAGCCAGACGCACGGATGATCCTGTTGCAGTGCTTTTTATATACTGGCCATCCAAGTGATGGAAATACTGATTGCACAGACCTGTTCAGGTCAACGGAGGCAGCAAAGAACTGCCACAAGCCTGTGTAGACAACATTCCCAAACACTGCTATGCATTAATTTATGAAAGCATCCTCTGGTGTAGCCTTGGATGCAGAAGATGTCAGCACTGCAACACGAATCACATGCCCTGCCGCGAGGTTGTCTGATGATGCACACCAGTTCTGGCCATCAAGGAATAATCTTTCCTGTAGGCACATGGTGACAACCACACGGACACGGAGTTCAGTGTGGTGGTCCTCATCGCCAACAGTAAAAGACTCAACGCCCTTTTTAAAAATATTAAAAAAAAAAAAAAAAAATTCCATCACCTTCCACAGCAAGTGGCCGACACCTGCCCCTCATATCTGGCTGCAGCAACTGGACAGATCGGAAATCTTCTGCCTTGTCCTGAAATTGGTCTTGGCCTTCAGGCAACAGACCATGTCCTCTTTCAGCTCAGCCGATCTCGTCTGCAGGCCATCATATGAGGAGCATGAGGCCAGAGACAGTCTTGCCGCATGAAAAAACTCCAAACGCTTCAAGTCAAACAGAACGTCAGGATTTATTGACTGACTGGGATTCTCGCTGTCACCAACAATGGTGCTCGAGTCAGCCAATAAACCCTCGTTCAGTTCAGCGCAGGAGTTACCAGGGTTGATCGACTCGATGTCGGATTCACTGCTGTTCTCTGCATCGGAGTCGACACTCATTGTGTGTTGTCAAAATCTGCCTCACTGTCAGAGTCAAGGCCTGAAGAGCGTAAACATCAAGCTCCACATCCTCCTCAGACTGACACAGGCTACATCTCCTTCCTGTCAAACCTCATCTGGATAATCCTCCTTGGAGGGACATCAGGTGACCTGCACAATTCATATTGTGCTGCCTTGCACGGAGTGCAAAAACAGGACAGTTCCCTGGTCGCCAAGAGACCTGGGCCAAGTGACCGTATGTGGTGAAATTTTCTGCAGCTAGCAACTGTTGCGACACTGCTCGACTTCACAGTGCGGACAACATCCGACTCCCCCAAGTACACAAACTTCCTTGTCTTATGTTGACAGGAACCTTGTGTACCAGAGACAGACAGTGTTTCCACGCAGTGCTGATACATGTCAAGAAGTACCCAACGGAGAAAGAAACACGCTTAGAAAAAAACGGTACAACACAATTTATTAATATTTCGGGTAAATACCCTTTGTCAAAATAGACAAACAAACAGAGACATTAGCCGCTACTTATCTTCAGATGCAGAAGGAATGTGGCAACTTTTTATTTTTTGATACATGTCAGCTGCAGATCTCACAAAAGCAGCCCCTGTGGCCAGGTCTCTTGTGACTGCCCTGTTAATTGCACCGCCTGACCAGTCACTGTCATTCTTGCTGTGCTTGGAGCCAAAGAATACCTTTTCAATAGACACCCCAGGCACAGACATCCTTGATAATAAGAGGAATGACAGCTTCGATTTGAATTGTGCTGCACATCCATCACTGGCCAAGATCACCTTCTTCAGAACCGGCCCCAAGTCTCGCCTCTTCACTCGCTCAATTCCACAAACTCGACACTTTCTTTCCACACACTCACGGTTTGGCTCTTCATCAAACTCGCACACACTTTTCACCAACAGATCTCTGACACACTCACACTTTCTCACAAGATGACGATTTATCGTCTGAAGCTTAAGTTTTGGGTTCAGGCAAATTTCACACAAAGAAGTACCCAACGGAGAAAGAAACACGCTTAGAAAAAACGGTACAACACAATTTATTAATATTTCGGGTAAATACCCTTTGTCAAAATAGACAAACAAACAGAGACATTAGCCGCTACTTATCTTCAGATGCAGAAGGAATGTGGCAACTGAAGGTGACGTAAAAAGAAAAAGAAAAGAAAAGGAAAGGAAGAACAAAAGTAAAAATGACGTCAAGGAAAAAAATCGTAAGAGAAAGACTCCGAGAAAAAATAAACACGAGAGACAAGAGTGTGTGTAAGCGCGAGCAGGAGCGAGCAAACGTAAATGCGCGTGTGTGAGGCCGGGGAGAGAGAGAGAGAGAGAGAGAGAGAGAGAGAGAGAGAGAGAGAGAGAGAGAGAGAGAGAGAGAGAGAGAGAGAGAGAGAGAGAGAGAGAGAGAGAGAGAGAGAGAGAGAGAGAGAGAGAGAGAGAGAGAGAGAAAGAGAAAGAGAAAGAGAAAGAGAAAGAGAGAGAGAGAGAGAGAGAGAGAGAGAGAGAGAGAGAGAGAGAGAGAGAGAGAGAGAGAGAGAGAGAGAGAGAGAGAACGAACGGGGAGTACCCTTGGGCACGAAGTAGGCTGAGTGTCTAATACACAAAGCCAGCTAAACACCAACCCGAAGGCAAACCTTATATCACCATCGAGTTGAGGACTACCTCGGGGAAAAACGGGAGGACCCCGGGAAAAAAACCCCAGCATTTAGCATGGTACACAACAAGGAATATCGATGAAACAAAGCAAATAATCAAATTCAGTAAGAGAATAATGGTATAAGAGGAGAGTAGGTAGTTGTGAAATTTCGCCCGCCCCACAGATGCAACATTCTTAGATTTCAGACGATAAAACGTCCGCAGAGACACTTTCGCAGAGGGGTGACTCTTCTTAAAGTCCCTGTAGACTTCTTTGACTGGCTTCAGAAGCTGCCTCTTCTTGTGCGACTTGCAAGGATCTGCAGATGACTGGTCCACGTAGAAATTCTGCACCAGTTGCTGCAAGCCATTCTTTTTTTCGCCGGTACAGCTTGCCAGTCTTGGACGCCCGAACAATCTTGCGTGAGAGGCCAATTTCCTTGTAGGATGAGCTGTCAGCATTCTGAAAGGCTTGGACAAGGCATCTCTTGTGAGTCAGAGTCGACACATCCCGTTTTGCACTGATATTGCTGACATGTTCTGCCAGCGTCTTTCTTGGGGACTTCTTTTCTGGAGTGTTGAAGGAAACATTTAGTTCTTGAAGTGTCTGCTGGGCTACCTTATCTGCACTCTTCAGCACTCCTTTACAAAGGTAAGGCAGCCTGACACCCCTGGCCCTCAGCTTTTCCTTCACACGCCTAACAGCTCTTTTAAAGCTCTTAGTGGTGGGGTAGGGGCACCCTGACACTCTCTGAGTGGCTTTGCTGTTGTTGCGCTGCTGGTCCATAGGACCTGCCTCTCTCACAACCTTCTTCTGATAGTAATATGCCATGCGCTTGTCCCGAACTCTGCGCTGTTTTGGGGCGGATTGTTGGGAGCGATGTTTCTGGACTGCCAGTCGATTGGCCTCTTTCTTTCTGGGTTCCTTATCAACATCTAGCCTCGTTCTTCGTGCTGCCTCTTCTGCTGCCTTCTTTGCCCTAAACACACATACACACCCACCTATAGTCTACCGGACGTAATCAGGTCCTCTAAGCCAACAGTACCTACCGCTCAGTTTTTACAAAAGGGCAAGACAGCAGGGATCATGTTTGGCGTCGGTTAGCGGTCACTGACTCATACAAATCTGAAATGACGCATCGTTTTTGCAACCACCCGGCCAAATGACTTACTGACTTTTTGTTCGCGCGGTCAGCTGGTGAGAATCTAGACCGAGTATTTTCCAAAATCACCTATTACGATTTTGTGACCTGGTCAAATGACCTATTGTATGATATGATATTCTATGATATGCTCCGCCATGAATGATCCCTGAACAGATTATCACTAGAAAACATGATGGTCTTTAAACTTACATGAATGACGTCACACACACACACACACACACACACACACACACACACACACACACACACACACACACACACACACACACACACACACACACACACACACACACACACACACACACAAACAAATGTCAAAGTATAATCAAACGTTACTTACAGATATCGTTTCTGGCGCTCAATGCCTTTTCACGATGTCGTTGAAGTTGTTCTGGTGCTTTCGCTTTCTGTCGATTTTTTCGGGCCCTTTCTTTATTTTCTTCTTTCTCGTGTTGAAAGCGCTCAGGATTCGTTTCCGCCAGCTTCAATCTCCGCCTCCGACACTTTTCAGCATTAGTCAAAGGTGGTTGTTTGGGCTTCGTCATAGTGGACCTATTTTCAAAAATCAAGGAAACACGTCATTCATTATGCCCGTATTCGATTTCAACAGGTTGACTATTTCAGGACTAGACTGTATAAACTAAAGCAGATACTACTTATATATCACTGTTGACGCATCTAATGATAAATGATACAATGTAGCACTGCTATGTTTATATCTCTATCAAATACAATCATGAGTATCAAAGTTTAACCCTATAAACCTCATACAGCATCGCTGAACTGAGAGGCAAGTGGTTTTAGGGTTAAAGAGGTTAATGCTGGTTTCCTTTGTATTCAGTGGAAACTAATTGTTTTTCCCGTAACCCCGTGTTGTCATATTGACGTGCGACACCGTTTCGGCACAAACAAAGGAAGAATTCACCCCATAGTCAACAAAATCCTACATCCTTAGTTCAAATGTACGGCATGCATAGCAAAAGTTTTACTCCATCATCTAGCGGGTAGATATTTTATAAAACAAAGCGCCAAACTAACGCACAATAATACCTTGGTGTCGAGTGTCAAAATGACAACAAAAATGTTGTGTCGAATGTCAAAATTACCACACACGCCTTTGTTGTAAGAAAGCAAGAAAACCATTTCTCTATTTTGACGTAAGCTACAATTCACTGTTCTGTCGTCAGAATAAGATTTTCCTCGGCTTACTGTATGAAGCTGACCAAAATCAAATGAACGACAAAACCTGCTTTGAAGATATTTGTACAATATACTGCACGTTTGGTGTCGGTCGTCAAACAAGTGTCACACGTCAAAACAAGGAATTTATATTATGACATACCTTCAGGTGCTGACAGTTCTTCATCAACAGCAAAACTCGTGCGAAATACATGCGACCACAAGCCAACGTATAACCGCCGTGTGTACCGGAAGTGAATACCATCGATATCTGCGATATCTTCGAAATGAGAAAGAATATTTTGGGATGGGTGTCGAACGTCAAATATTACAACAAATGTTCGTGCCGGCAACAATCGCAATTAAAAAAACAGATAAGAATACGCTCAATACTTTTAACTTAATAATGAGTCACAATCGTATCAAGTGTACAAAATGACGCCTTCTTGGAATCTCTAACCCAAACCGTTCATTAAAAAAAAAAAAAAAAAAAAAAAACTCGGCGCAGTTGCGACGGCGGTCTTACGAGTTTTGACGTGTGACTCCGAAAATTTGAACGGCTAGAAAAGACGCATCAAGAAATTCCGATCCATTCGGCAAATTTGTTTATGTTAATCGATGTATCTTTTGATCACATGCTTAATTTCCAGCGCTTTACTCACACCTAGGCTGAGCACGACATCTTCGTTGAGGGCCGACTACGCAATGTCCGTTTTCGACGCCTTGATTTTTAAGACAATTTTATACAAATTTCACGTGTAGAACAAAATACTAAACATTGTGGCTTGCAGTGATCCCCACCATCAGTACATTCATTCTGCCACACAAACCAAAGGAGAACACGGGTTCCAGATGTTAACATAATGTTTTTATTACAACTTTCATGAACACCCTCCCAGCACCCCACCTTTTGGCACTTATATATATATATATATATATATTATATATATATATATATATATATATATATTATATATATATTATATATATATATATATATATATATTTTTGGTAGAGCTTCCGAGGGGACTCTGGCATTTTGCAACACTTCATTGAGAGAAAGCCTGATGCGGCGCCAGAAGGAGTCTATGGCGTCATCATTGTCTGCCCACTCGATGTAGGTCGTGGTTTTCATCACGGCCATCATGGATGGCGTCAGGACACGTGTCGGGATGTCCTCCAGCATGACAACAATCAACGCGTCCTCAGTGTCCATGGCGTGTTTCAGACACAGCTGTAGCTCGTACTGACACCACTGGCTCTCTACAAACGCTCTGGAAAAGAGTAGCAACATCTTTTTGCTGGAAATGAGGCAGCCAATAATGGCTTTCCACGACAGGGCAGCCAATGATGAAGTTGCTCTGGTGAATACACAGCTTCAGCCCCATTCCCCTTTCAAGACTAGGCATCAGGTGGTCACGGACCCAGGGGAAGTCCTCGCTGTCGTAGGACACAAAGACGTCGTACTCAAAGCGATGTTCCCGCAGACGCCGCAATCTGTCCCCCGGACCCCGGAAAACCTCGTAGAGCACCAGGCCGATGTGCCAGCGATAGCGATAGAGAAATGACAAAAGACTCATCCCGATGAAAATCACAGAGACAGTGGCGATGATAAACTTGCTGGTCTCTGGACTTAGCAAGCAGGCTTGTTCTTGCATGAAGAACGACTGTACTGTAGTGCCAGGCAGGTTGCCGCAAGTGTACGAGTAGTCAGACGTGCTCGGAGCAAATACAGAGGGATTGGTGAGGAGCCACTTTTGGAACCAAAACGCCTGACATGAACAGTCAAAAGGGTTTTCACTCAGATCAACATACTGCAGCCTAAGTCGTGTGGTAAAAGAAAACGTGGATTTCCGCACGACTGATATCTTATTGAAACTAACATCGATTGTGTTTAGATTTGGCAGTAGCTGGAAAACGCCATCAGGTAAGAACGCCAGACTGTTTGTACCCAGGTCAAGTTTCTGAAGGGACGTTAAACCTTGGAACATACCGAAAGTGACAAAAGACATTCCTGTGGATCTCAGCGAGAGCTCTGTCAGGTGAACCAGACGACCGAACAGCTGATGGAACCGTTCCTCAGTAATACCCTTAAACTTGTTGTCGTTAAGTGTCAGGTGTATGAGATTTGGACAGGCTGAAAAACAGTCAGCATCGACTAATTCTGGATTGGTGAATGAAATGAAATTATAGTCTAAGTCTAGTGTTTTTAAATGTGGATTTTTAAAAACGTATTTCTTAATGGATTTATCATACAATTCTTTTTTTTTTTTTTTATTAGACACATCCAGAGTCTTAAGACGCCCAAGTCCATCGTCGGCAAATGAGGAATCCCAGAAGGGTACACAATTATTGCGAAGGTATAATAATTTTATACTCGGCAAGCACACAGGTGTTTTAAAATTCCCTTTCTCGTAAAAATATAACAAACAATTATCGGACATGTCTAGCGTATGTAAAAAAGGAAACCTCGAGATCGATGAGTTATTGTGACACGTCTGTGGCGTAAACGATTGCAGCACTGAGATTCCCTTGCAATTCCAAGACCTGAAGTGGAGAGGAACTGCCTGCTGCGTGCGGCAGGCTGAAATTAACATGTGTTAATTTATTGTAGCTAAGGCTAATTGTGATCAGGCTGAGAGAGATGTAACCGTCATATCTATCACAGTTTGTACTTTTTGACAAGCTCAACTCCTGCAGTGATGGGATGGTAAGAATGCTGGTCAGATCGTCACAGGACACGGCGTTGTAGTCCAGGTCAAGGTACGTCAGGTTTGGCAGCAGGTGGAGGGCATGGTGGTCTGTAATGATGCCTTTTAATAAGTTGTGTGTAATATGCAATCGGGTGAGTCCAGTGAATCGAGACAAACACGTCAGATTGAAAACCTGGAACGCATGGGAAAAATCGAGATACAGTTTTTGCAGTCTAGGTAGAGGTGTCAGTATGTCGATGTCACAGAAAACTGAACAGTTTGAAGCTGCGGTTAATAACAACACCTTTATTGTCGAGATGGTGAGGACTGCGCGCAGAGCGTCACAGGACTGTATGTTGGATCTTATGTCAAGGTAGGTCAGATTAGACAGCTTGTGGAGGGAATGGTGATTAAACATTTTGGTGTTGTTGGAATCATAATGTTCACAATTAATTTTCAGGCTTGTTAGCCCGGGAAAAAACAAAAACCACTCGAGATTCAAGGTCACAAGAGTGTTGAGACCAAAGCTCAATTCCTGCAGTTTGGGCACGGGGTGCATCAGCATGATGTCTTCGACCTCGGCACATCGTACAGACAATCTTATCTCGAGCTTCTCGAGAGTCGGAATGTTGAAAACAACAGAGACCGCGTCAGTTGTGAAATGGGTGTAACTGAGGTCGAGGTTGGTCAGGTTTGTGAAGTGTCTGAAGGCGTCAGGGCTGATATGCTGAATGCTAATGGAGAACAGACGACGTGTAGTCAGACCTTCGACGTTCACGAAAAAGTCGTCGGAAATGCTTGGGATGTTGTTGAAAAAAAAGAAAAAAAAAGAGCGTTGTGACGCCAAGCGGCAGCTGTGGGATGTAGCTCAGATTCGTGTTAGTACAGTCAGCAAGAGAGTCCTTACAGTGACAGTGTCCATCTCCACATGAGTACCACGAAATCTCCTCCTGTGCTGGAAGAAATGTTATCTCTTTTTGTGGATAAAAAAAGCGGCTTCTCTCCCTCTGCAGCGGGATAACGCCTTGTGTCTCCCACGCCAGGATGACGTTTTCTGCTGACGTCACGCCCCTTGTGATGTAGCTTCTTGGTGACGTTACGGCCAGAAGTAGATGAAAGTTCACTAGCAATCAATGCACAAACCGCTGTCACACAGAGACAGAAGTAGCAGAAGCCCGTGACATTGTTCAGCACTGTAATGTCAGAGAATGTTCTCGGTGCAAATTCAGGTTTTGGCATCCTGTCTCGGAAGACAATGGAGTATATGCGCTTGCTGGGTCAGTCACTAGAGTGACCTCTCCAGGGCGCAAGCCTGGGCGAAGTGTGTGGAGATCCTGGGATGCCCAGTCGTCAAGATCCCCCTCTTGGCCTCGCTGATGTAGTCCAAAGGAATGCAAAGCAGTACGTTTTCACCAGTTTGGCTGCAGGAGCTGCCAGAACAGTGCGTGAATACATGCAGCTGTCTGCCTGCGGGGCTCCACTCCTGATTTGAAGGGTTTACTCCACCACATTTGGCCGTTGGATCAAGCCTGATATCCTCCGTCCTTTAGCCGTTGACTGTCAGAAACAGCTCATCCGCCTAGTGGTGCAGTGTGAGCACCACCCCCTCACGTGGTTTAGCCCACCAGCTGGGGTGGTTTGCCGGGGTGTGGCGCTTGGAGCCAGCACATAAGAGGTTTAAGGAGATGGATGAGGACCAGTGATGCCCGTCCGTCCTATGTAGGACGCAGCTGCCGAACAGCAAAGGTACTACCTCTATCCAGAAATCAAATTAATTTCCTGCGTGTATATTTGCAATCTTACCTAAACGTAGATTATATTGCATTAGTCTGAGGTGCTCTGGTCTGTGATTTTGGACCTAACGGCCTAGAGCCGTAAGGTTCAAAATCACTGACCAACACACAAGTATAATTTCACTGTTGTAAAACAGTCGGGAGTAACATCATGTATTTCAGTGTCTAAAGTCGGATGAAACAAAGCAAATTTTGTGATGTGATCAAAACAATACAGAAGAATGTAAAAAAAAAAAGTTTTTCAAATGAACAGTCCACTTCCCTTCCATGTCCTTCAAATGGTCAAACTATACATTAAAGACTGATAAGCACGTAAATAAAAAACAACTGAAAGAAAGTCAGTCTGTCTGTTTGCTCAGTTCTACATTACATCCGATTGTATGACTATTTTCTGACTAGATTAACTTATATTCCTTACCTTATGAACATGGGTGAATTGTGGCTTAGAGAACACAGTTATAGTAAGACCCTTGTAAAACCATGTTCACGCGTCAAGTGAATGATTCTTCAAGGCATCTGATAAAGTACCAAAGTGAAAGAGATTTTCAAATGGAAACGGATATAAATGTCGCTACATAATACGCTTTTTCATTTGAAAATCTTTATACTCTTTGACCTGAAAACGTCCAAATCGATTTGGTCCCATCGCTTTGGAGTTGTCATCCTCGGTGGCAGAACGGTAGGTGAACTGTATTGAAGAGGTATTTTGTACTTGTAACTAAACTTGTTGATATCGTTTGAACTTTCGGGATGAACAATCTCGCTTGGTGTTCCTGAAAAATAGTACATCGGAAAAAAACAACTTGCATCCATCCTTTCTCCCATGGTGTTGCTGATTATTCGTAAATCGGAAAAAACAACTTACACCCATTCCGCCCTGTGAAAGCAAAACGCAGTAAGTCTACTTTTTGTTTGAAAAGCGAGAGCTTCCTTGAACTGTAATATCAGTCCCCGATGACACATTTTCTGACTAGCCCTAGCTAACATTTGTGTGCTGTGATGTTGTTTTGAGCCATACGGTTCTAAGCCATAAGGTCCAAAATCATAGACTCGCGCGCATATCATTATTTTTTTTTCTTTTTTACACACTTTATTCATTTCATTTATTCCACACAATCATCATTTCATTTTTTACGCACATACCATCCATCTTAACCTCTTCGCTGCCTGTGATCACAAATTACGCGTCTGTACGCTGACCGACATTCTGAACAAGAGACATAAATCCTCATGAGCCCCCGCGACTGCGGGGTCTCATGAGGCTTTATGTCTCTTGCAGCTGGGTAGCATTCTCCTTCGCGTTTGCCTTCCCTCCACCACCCCCCCCACCCCCCGCCAACCCCCCCCCCCTCGGTCCACCCCCCTCCCCCACCCCCGCCCGGCAGGTTAGGGGTAAAAGCGTGAGAAATCCTCATGGACCCATCCAGCCTAGGAGGGCTCAACACGATCTCTGCCTCTTGCTGGTCCCATTCACCTTTGTTCTCCGCAGGTGGAGAAGGTGACCAGGCGTTCAGTCTAGTGCATAACAAGCCGATGTTTCGTTCCTCGCAAGACAAAGTACAACCACAGATCAAGTACACACCTGTTCGTCGAATCGTGTTAGTTCAGCTCAGTTCAGTTCAGCTTGCCCTAGTGATGAGATCTCTGCGCTCAGTGCGCGCCCCATCATCCCTCCCATCACGAGAGCTCGCAGAATTCCCGTTCTTCGCAGGTTGTGAAGGTGACCTTGCGTTCAGTCTAGTGTGTAACATAAAAAAAAATAAATAAAAAAATAAATAAACAATCCAGACCAAAAAGGTGACTGCCACATTGAGTTGCCACATTCCTTCTGCCAATGAAGATAAGTAGCGGCTAATCTCTCTGTTTGTTTGTTTTTCTATTTTGACAAAGGGTATTTACCCGAAAGATTAATAAATTGTGTTGTACCCGTCTTTTCTGCGTGTTTCTTTCTCCGTTGGGTTCTAGTGTGTAACATGCCGATGTTGTCGATCCTCGCAAGACAAAGTCCAATCACAGACCAGGCACACACCTGTTTGTCGAGTCTTGCTAGTTCAGTTCAGTTCAGTTCATTTCAGTTCGGTCTAGATGAGATCTCTGCGCTCAGTGCGCGCTCCATCCCTCCCATCACAAGTGCTCGCAGAGTTCCTTTCCACATCGTGTCAATACGTGGATTGGTCTGCTTTACAATGAACCTCTCGTGTCCTGTCCAGTCTGCCCAACGCCCGCTGTCTTTCTCCACACCTCTGCTCTGGAGGCCATCGATTGTGCAGTGCCCTTTCTCGGGTTTCTCACCGCGTCTGATCTGCCCATCCGTAGCCCCTGTATGATTTCTGCCTTGCCAGCGAGGATGTCCGCTTGATAACTGGCCTGGACTCCAGTAGGTCCTGGCCGGTAGACCCACACGTCTTATTTTTTTATAAAGGTAACACACAAATTGTTTTCACTCATTGTGTGCCAGGTGCGAAATCCCCACATTTTGGAGTTGTACTGTGAGGACTGCATTACAATTTAGGAGACAGATCGACCATGATAGTTCAAGGGTGGTGCCAGAATAGCTTGGCGCCTATAGGCGCCAAGCTATTCTGGCACCAACCTTGAACTATCATGGTCGAGGCATATCTGGCTGTGGTGTGTGGGGATTGAATGATTTAAAGGAAGTGGAGGGGAGGGGGTGGAGATGGGGTCCTGATTTTTAATTTTTGTTGTTGTTGTGCATGACACATATGCAGCAAGTGGGCGGTAGTGTTATTTAGGGGATATAAAAGTTAGGGACTGTGGTAAAGAGAAACTGCGGTCCGATACCTGTGCCTCTGCAGTCTTTGTTAATCTACGAGACCAAACAGCTCGGGCCGTTCATGGAGCATGGATGCAAAGTAGTGCCAGCTACAGGCATAGATCCTCATGAGCCCCCGCAACTGCAACTGTAAATATGTTACACACTGGGCATTGATGATCATTTTGCAAGCTCAACAGGGACACGAATTCCGCAACCGCAACAGGGACACGAACCCCAGACCAAATAAGCGACTGCCAACAATCTTTCTTAGCTCACCCCCTCTTTCCTATCTTTTTTTGGTGCTTTGACCAAGTAGATCTATGATCACTGGTCGATCATGCACACTTCTCTCCCCTGACAGTGCTTTTAGTTGACCTACTTTACTTTGTAATCTTCCTAAAATATTAGCACTGGCAGTCTCCCCTTTTATTTTCATTTTTTGACTGCCAACAGTGTATACTGCAGAGAAAATCCCGACGAAGAAAGAAACACGCTTAGAAAAGACACAAAGACTACAGAATTTAGTAATATTTCGACACGCACGCCATGAGTCGGACACATATTAACACATTCTGCCCCAGGACCAAAATCCCCACATTTTGAAGCTGCCCTTTGGGGGGGGGGGGGACTGTATATCACAATTCTAGAGACAGATCGAGCATGATAGTTCAAGGGTGGTGCTAAAATAGTGGAATTCAGTGGACGCTGACCTCAATGCTGGATGACCTCGACTACGCCGATGATATCGGGCTGCTGGCAAGCAGAAACCAGGACATGCAACAGAAGACACAACAGTTGACACAGTCAGCAAGCTCCATGGGTCTCGGGGTCAACATTAGGAAGACTCAAGTCATGAGGAAGAACACCATAGTGGGCGACCCAATCACCATCAATGACCAACCTCTGCAAGAGGTGGACGAGTTCACGTACCTGGGCAGCAAGGTTACCACAGATGGAGACTGCACAAGGGAGATCACCACAAGAATCAGCAAAGCCAACCAAGCCTTCGCAATGCTGAAACCCATCTGGAGGACCACAAGCCTGAGCATCCACACCAAGCGTCGTATTTTTAAGAGCAACGTGCTGAGTGTCCTTCTATATGGGTCAGAGTGCTGGAAATCCGCTACCGCTACGGAACGCAAGCTGGAAGTCTTCCAGAACAAGTGCCTGCGACGGATCATGAAGGTCTTCTGCCCAAACATGATTACAAACGAGGAACTACGGAAGAGAGCAGGCGCAGACAGCATCGCTGAAACCATCGCCACACGGAGATGGAGCTGGCTAGGCCACGTTTGCAGAATGTCACCCGACTCATTACCAAGGGTGGCACTGAGATGGACACCACAGGGGAAGAGAAACCGTGGGCGACCAAAGGAGACGTGGCGCCGAACCGTGGAGCGAGAGCTCAAGAACAGAGGCCTTACTCTGCAAACAGCACCCAAAATAGCAGCTGACAGACAAAAGTGGCGCTCCCTTGCCGTCGCCTCAAGCACCAGACGGCGCAGAGAGGACTGAATGAATGAATGAAAATAGCTTGGCGCCTATGGGCGCCAAGCTATTCTGGCACCACCCTTGAACTATCATGCTCTATCCATGTCTTGCTGTGGTGCGTCGGGGGCTATGTGAGTTAAGCACCTACAACCGAAATGGCGGTTGAGATCAAGAACAGTGACCCAGTATGAATCCCCCAACCTCAAGAAAACGTAGGGTGTGTTGATTCCATGTTGAAAATTTCGGCTATGTGTCCCTGATATTCGTGTAAGAATGCACATTCATACTCTACTGTAATCTAACTAGTCAAATGCGAAAGCCAAATGTTTCTTACTTCATCATTGCAGATATATGAGCTGCGGTTAAGAAGCAATAAGGACTAAATGGTCATTCAAAACGAAGACGTCACAACCGAATTTTCAAAAAAGTTTCCGAGAGAAAATCTCATGGTATCCTAATCGTTTCATCATTAGGTCATTGCGGGCTAGCTGTGCCCAAACCTGGAGTTTGGAAGTTGAATATGCAGAATAATGTACTTTTTATGGCGGTTTTGCCTACACAGCATGTTTTTTTGTATTCACCTGCAGGCCCGGAAAGTCCCTAGTTATCCTTTCTGCTGTCGAAATCACAGGTTGGGATGATCACGGGGTAGACTAGTAATAAAGGTAATATTTACTACTACTTGTGTTAAGAGGTCACTAATGATCAGCGGTCATCCGAAGTCTGTGGTGGCAACAGTTACAAGTTGCCTTCTCCGGACAATGCTACAATTCGTCAATAAAACGGATGTTCAATGTTGTCTTGCCTTAACCGGGACTTGCCTACACGTCTTTTCGCAAACGACATGAGAAATCCAAACGTGAAAGATGAGTCGTTATTTCGGCAAAGGGGGGAATTCCCTTACATAGTAAGTCCAAAGTACACGATTGCAGTATAGTATCAAAGGCATGTATCCCCCCAGAAAACCCCAAAACAAACAAAAACAAAACAAACACAAAACCCCAAAACAAAACAAAACAACAACAACAACAACAACAACAAAAACCCCAAAACAACAACAACAACAAAAAGAACAACAAAACAAAACAAAACAAAAACCAACATCAACCCCCCAAAAAAACCCAAACAAACAACTACCAACAACAAACAAACACTAAATAGGAAGGAAATTAGAGAGACAGTACAACATTTCTCAACACACCAAAAATCAGATTTGACAAATATGTCCTAGAATTATTGCGTTCTTTATTATGTTATACAGAATTATATTGAAGACATACACCTCAGCAGAATATTGACAGTGACCACTAATAACAAAGCTGGAAATTTGCACTTTCACATCGGAGAAGTATACACTTACTCAACTGTTTCGTGCTACCTATTTTAGTAACAAAAGGTGCTGGAGTCTACGTGCGCCGGACGACTTTCAACAACGAACGGCGGAGAGCCAAGTCACGTCGGGTAACCATCTTATACCATAATGTTACGTGGTTGGGTCGTAGTCGTAGGATGATAAACACACCAGACGCACGCACGTAAGATTCTTTTTAAAAAAAAAAACTTCATTCAGCTGCAACCCGTCACACGTGGCTTAAGGATGTAGACAATACTGGAGTAACAGTTCCAACAATATTTTAATTCAGCGATGCGATCTCCACACAATGCATTTCCAAATGCACCAACACTGATACAATGTCTCTTCTGCAAATGTTCACACTGGCGACACAAAGTTTCTCATACAACGTACACCACCGTTACGCTGCGTCTCTCACAATGTACACCCTATACGGGCCACGTATCTACGATAAACTGTGTGTCTCTACAACTGACAATGCAAGACAATGTATATACGTGCTTCCCAGCACCAATCTTTTATAGTCCAACCAATTTCCAGAATAATCCAAGAAAATCATACAACGCAACCAATCAGAACGAAACACGTAACTGAAACTCATAAATATTAATAAAGAAAGAATTTTCTAGAATAACTACAATAGGCTACAAAAATTCGGCTACTAATTTCAGCCCCAAATCTTAGTGTGTAATCATATCACACAAAAGTATGGAAGGCAGTTCACGATCTAGCCGGAAATTTTCCAGAAGTTTCACAAACTTTCAAAAAAACATACCGACTGGCTGCCAACTTCACGCGCACAGAAAACAACTATGACTATTTGAGCGTCTATAAAACAATGTAGCGAAAATGTTGCCTACACCACTGCCGACACACGAACGCGGTCACAAGCCAGCGCGACCTGCTCGAAGGTTCTAATTTATACTCCGCGAATCTACGCAAAACAAAGATCGACCGCTATTCTCCGCGCGACCTTGCCAGAAGCTTCCGGTTAAACTTAGCATAATAAAAAACGAATGTCGCTCTACGCGCGAACGAAAGAAAATATTACTAAAAAGGTACGTGAATCGTAACCATGATAGCTCAAATAAAAATCGGATCGTTTCCTACGATTAACACATATATGCTCTCACAGGACAACACAACCACAATCGTAACACATAAGCATAGACAACACCCCAAACATCTCCAAGAAACATAGATCCTCATGAGCCTTCCTGTACCATAAGCGTAGACAACACTCCAAACATCTCCAAGGAGCATAGAGATCCTCATGAGCCTTCTATGTACCATAAGCGTAGACAAGATGTTTGGAGTGTTGTCTGCATGCTTAAGGCACACTCTGGTTATTCGCTGTGACTTCGTACTTCTCGTTCGTTGGACATGAGTCGTTCGTTTTCTGATGAGTAGCGTGCCAGCCAAGGTTGTGGTTTATTTCTGCACACCAGTTTGCTCTCTAAAGGCAGATACTGTTGCCCGACGTTATGTGCACAAGAGAAGTAGGAAGTTCAAAAGACGGCTTGACAATGATTCTTTAACCCATTTAATCCCGACGCACTACACCAGAAGATGACCGACCGTGATAATTAATAATAATAATAAATAATAGTACCGGTTATTATATAGGCGCTTTTCCCAATTCTGCGAATCGGCTCAAAGCGCCGCGAACTGAACCCAACACGCACGCTCACGTGACACACACACATACACACTGAAGACAAACACAGTACAAGACAAACACAGGACATCCACGTGGTGCTAAGGGTCAGCTCAGCTACTGAGGTTTCGGAAATTTTGATCGCTTGTATTTGAAATTTTATAAAGTGGCCTGAAACCGGTACCATAGGGGAGGGGGAGGAAGAGCTGGAGTACCCGGAGAAAGAACCCCCGACGATCCGCCCAAATTAACGGTGCCAAGCTAATCTGGCACTACCCTTGAATTATTACGGTCGGTCATCTCATGCAGCAGGTACATAGTCGTTAGGCGACACCTCCAAAATTTGAAAAACGGCCCTGGAAATGCAAATATATACTCAGAGGCAAAAGAAACGCGAAAACAGAAGAGAAGTCTCTTTACGATTTAATTTTGACAATAAATTCATAATTACTGTGTACAGTAAATTTACACAACAATCGAGCATCACAGACGTGTGCATCTTAACGTCGTTCTGATACAAAATGACGTCATTCTACCAACATTCAGAAGACAAACACTGTCAATAACGTGTATGACCACCCAGGACGTTGATCAGAGCTTTGCATCTCCGCCAAATGGACCTCACAAAAGTGTTTATTTGTGCTTGCGGTATCATGTGCCAGACGCGACCAATGGCGGCACTCATCTGTTTGATGTATGGACGCCAACGTGTTGAGCTTCATCTGCAGAGCATCCCAAAACTGTTCAGTTGAGTTAAGGTCAGGTGAGCGAGCTGGATGGGGGAGCAGATTGATGTGGTTGTGTTGCAGGAAGGCTTGAGTGACACGTGCCGTGTGCGGTCTTGCATTATCTTGCTGGTACAGGTGGTCACTTGGGTGACGCTGGTAGAACGGCACCGCATGATGTCTCAGCACTTGGCTGATGTACCGGTCAGCATTGACGTCATTTCCTCGTCCTTAGTCGACATTTTGGACGACCACAGGTCCCATTTGCTGGTTAACCCCGATTGCACCCCATATCATCAAGCTCTCATCTCCCAGTCTGCTCCGCTGCAAGATGTTAGAAACTCAAAACCGCTGTCCATCTCTTCGCCAGATCCTGATACAGCCATCAGACGGATCAATGCAGAACCTGCTTTCGTCAGTGAAGAGGACCCTATGCCAATCACGATGACGCTAGTGGTATTGATGTGGTATTGTGCCCACTGAAGACGGTTTCGGCGGTGCCAAGCAGTCGATATGGGTCGTCTAGCTGGACGCCTGCAATGGAGCTCTCCTGAAATCAGCATTCGACGTACGGTGCGGGCACTAATCGGTCTCCCGTGAATGTCAAGGGTGTTTCTGGCCGTGCTGGCAGCGGTCTCGTAGGAATTTCTCATATGCTGACGTCGGATAATACGGTCTTGTGCTGCTGTCGTTGCCTTCGGCCTGCCGCTCCTCGGACGATGATTAGGGGTGATGGTTGTCTGGAAACGGCCCTGAAGGCGATAAACAGTGGATACATGCACGCCCAGGGCGATAGCGACCTGCTGTGGTGACTGTGACTCCCCGGCGTCCAAACGTTCCAGTGCTCTTTCACGATTTTGGGCTGAAAGTCTTGGCATCTTGATTTAGTAGCAGATTTGGACTTTTGTAAACATTTTCTAGGCGTAGTATTTATAGCCTGGGTTATCTGAGCAGCGTGAGCTGATGTTAACATTTCTGCACGTGATGCAAGTGGGTCACATGATGCATGCTGACCACAGTGCGGTGGGTAAAACAACGGCTAGTACTGCAAGAACTAAGCTTGCTGCACGTACTGACAACATTCCCTTCGATCTCTAATCAAATTATGAACGTTTTAGTGGTTCCTTTCTTTTCGTGTTTTTTATGCCTCAAAGTTTTTACACTATTACGCTTTCCGACTGTGAGAACTAAGTATTTTGGCGAGAGGTCTTTCTCATTCCAAGGACCATTTCTTTGGAATAAACTCCCACAGTCACTCAGTTATGTTGAATCATCCAGTAATTTCCGGCAGTCTTTAAAGACGCATTTATTCCTTTAAAGGGGCACTCCTGACCTTTTTTAATGCTTCAGTTCGCAAAAAGCTTTTACTGGGATTCAGTATACACATTCACTTAGACAGTGACCACCCTATTGTCCCACCAAATGCTTTCTTTCGTCCGTTCAAAGTGAAAAGAGGCCACCGGAATCTTGTGACTGAACGCATTAAAAGATTGCCGCTTCTGATAGGCCGCGATGGTAGCTGACGTCATAACTGTTCTATACGACCTTAGGTCATCTGCATAATTATAACCAATCAAAGACAAGATGGCGGATGAACCAGCGAAGAAAAAAAGAAAGTATCAGTCGACAATGACAGACTCGGAATTGAAGAGAAGAAAGAGGAAGAGAGACAAGATACCCCTAAATAGAATTGACATCGGACAATACAAGGGAATGTAGAGCTTGGCTTGACCGCCCATCCGGAAGTTGTCGCTTTCCTGCTATGTGAATTAGTAAGTAATCTACGGTCTTTGTGGATCTTCCTATAGTTCCGCGAGCGCTAGTGATGATTTTCAGTAGACTTATCTCTTACTGATTTCGCAAGATTTTAAACCTATTTTATGATAAAGTTACGAGCTAGTTATCAGATTTTATGCTGCAATGATATGAAAACTACGGCGTGTGTCAAAATTGCGGCACATCGCTGGTCGTGACACGTTTTTATCTGTGCGGGCTCTCATTCACTCGATTCACAGAGGTAGTGTTTCTGCTGCGATAGTGCATTTGTCGTTTCCAGAGATGCTTTCAGTTACATAGACTTAGATGTGAGATGTGAAATTGCAGTGCCGAAAGTGGGTATAAATACCACTGTTCTGTTTCGTGTTTCCGAGGGATAAAGGATCAAAGGTCCAACTAGGCACCGTGCCGGACTTTGGCTCAGTCGCTTGCCGCGGAGACTGAGTCGCACAAGCCACGCCCCCGGCCGTGCACTGACGATGCAGCGGCACGATCGTTACTAGTAGCAGGTCAAGCAGAACCCGTATTGTGATTTTGACAGCATAGCGACTATGGAAGGTTTATTCTACATTCCCGTTGAAAATTATGTCAAAGGGATGCCGGAGAACATCAGTACATGTGTACGCTGACACGTGTGTCTATCACGCCGATGACCTCGCTGCCTTGTGACGTAGGCTAGTAAATATGCACATATTCAAAACGAGGCCGATGCAGACGATAATCTGCGCTCTCGGGTACAAAAACAACACACCCTCCAACGATGAATTTCGACATTTGGCATTTTATATACATCATAAAGCTCTAAGTTTGTACACAATGGACCCATACATAATACTGTCACCAGTATCTGTTGCAAACAGTTTTCTGAAAGTGGTGAGATGCTTGATCCTGGGGAAAATAATTTAATAAACGTGCATTCACCGTTATAATTCTTCTTTTTGTCAACATTTTGTTGCCGGTGAGGGCTGTCTGATGTATCCGTTGTTGGTTTTATGTTACACGTGAGTGTTTTTGTGTGTGAGCATTTTTTTGTTGGTGTGTTCTTTTTGTTATTCTTATTTTTCTTGTATATCCTGTTGAGTGAGTGTGTATATAATACATGTGTTGACGGATGCAAGGTGTATGTATGTTAGTATGTCATTTGTCCGGCGCCTAGAGCTTTTCTATCGAAAGTATAGGCGCCTTAAAAATCTACATTATTATTATTATTATTATTATGCTTGACGCCTAAGTTCTAAGTTGGTACCAGAATAGCTCGGCACCTTTATTTACGCTCCAGGCTATTCTGGCACTACCTTTAACACATTTTAATAATAATAAAAAAAATAATGATATAATAATAATAATAATAATAATAATAATAATAATAATAATAATAATAATAATAATAATAATAATAATAATAATAATAATAATAATAAATGGTTCTTATATAGCGCTATATCCCCGCAAAAAACGATCAAAGGGCTGTACATCAAGATTATCTACATAAGAATGATACAATGTATGGTACAAATACTTGAAATAGTATACAAATACATGCATTTGAAAATATACTGCAAAACACATGCAAACAATATTAACATAAAACACGTCAGAAAAAAAATCAAGAACATGAGAAGATACATGTAATAACAATAATGCAGGTTATAGAATGCAGATTTACCCATTTATGTCAATCGACTCAAAGCGCCGCGAAGTGAACCCAACACGCACGCTAACGTGAAACACACGCATTCACTTTGAAGACAAATACAGTATAAGACAAACACAGGACATTCACGTGGTGCGAAGGGTCAGCTCAACTATTGAGGTTTCGGATATTTTGATCGCTTGTATTTGAAATTTTTATAGTGGCCTGATACCGGTACCAGAGTGGAGGGGGAGGAAGAGCCGGAGTACCCTGAGAAAGAACTCCCGACGGTCCGCCCGAAGTAACTGTGACATTTACTACAGAAGAAATGTCCGATCGGGTATCGAACCTCGCACCTTTAGCACTGGTGACAGGCGCTTGTCCACTGCGCCAAAGACCGCCCGGTGTATGTACATGGTATGGTACGGTATCTCCAAGGCGCACATATACATCTAATTAAAGATGCTCAAGGCGCCGCCATAGGGATGGAAGCTGAAGCCTGCTGCTAGTTAAGCGCTACTTTATGTGCAAACCTCCACCCGGCTATTAACTTTGGTGCATGTGAAATATTTCTGTTTCCATTTCACCGGCCCTACCGGGCATTCTCTTTTCGATTAGTGGTAATGGGATTTTTAACGTGCGCACTTGATGATTATGCGTGCTGTGCACACGAAGGCGAGACAGGCAACCGCAAGCCGAGTCTGTACGTAAATTTGACTCGATGGGAATGAGGAAAAGTCCACATCCCATTCCTGCCCACCAGGGGATTCGAACCCGGGATCTTACGACTGCCAGCGCAGTGTCTTATCCACTAAGCTACGTCCCCATGGGATAGAGCCGGTTACATCAATCCATTTCAAAGGCCAGATAGAAAAACAAAATGCCTTTTCAACCTGGCGCTGAAAATGTTCAAGGAAGGTGCGTGGCGAATATCATGGGGAAGGTTGTTCCACACTTTGGCAGTCTGGAAGGAGAAGGAGCGCTGGCCAAAGGTTTTTGGAGATATTCTTGAAGTGGTCAACTTTCTGTCATCAGTGCTGGAGCGCAGTGCTCGGGCAGGTTTGTAGACACTGACACAAGAGGACAAATATGCCGATTGCACCACGTCTATGCCAAGAACGGGGAAATGCATTATATTTTACCGCAGGGCCGCATTTCCCAAATTTTGGAGATGTCACATAACGAAAATGTACAACGCGCAGAAGATGGATAGAACGTGATAACTCAAAGCCTCAGTAGCAAATCGTCTTCGAAACCACGACGGCCGCAGTAGGTACGCTCACACCCGTGCGCGGGCCTACTGCGGCCGTCGTGGGCCCGAGGCATTTTGCTAACTGGGAGATTAGCATGGCACCTTTGCGCGCCAAGCTTTTCTAGCACCGCCTTTTTAACTATGACCGATCCATATATTGTTGTAGTGTTCCCGGCCTGAATCAAGCCTTTCGATGCTAAGATATTTTGGCACCACCCTGAACTATCATGGTATCTCTCTCTCTCTCTCTCTCTCTCTCTCTCTCTCTCTCTCTCTCTCTCTCTCTCTCTCTCTCTCTCTCTCTCTCTGTGAGGTGACTCACTTAGACATTTTGCAACACTTCATTGAGAGCCAGTCTCAAGCGGCGCCAGAAGGAGACTATGGCGTCGTCATCGTCTGCCCACTCGATGTAGGTAGTGGTTTTCATCACGGCCATCATGGATGGCGTCAGATCGCGTGTCGGGATGTCCTCCAACATGACAACAATCAACGCGTCCTCAGTGTCCATGGCGTGAGTCAGACACAGCTGTAGCTCGAACTGGCACCACTGGCTCTCCACAAACGCTCTGGAGAAGAGCATCAGCATCTTCTTGCTGGAACTGAGGCAGCCCATAATGTTTTCCACGACAGGGCAGCCAGGGATGAAGTCGCGCTGGTGAATACACAGCTTCAGCCCCATTGTCCTTTCAAGACTGGGCATCAGGTGGTCACGGACCCAGGGGAAGTCCTCGCTGTCGTAGGACACAAACACGTCGTACTCAAAGCGATGTTCCCGCAGACGCCGTAATCTGTCCCCCGGACCCCGGGACACCTCGTGCAGCACCAGGCGGATGTGCCAGCGATAGCGATAGAGAAAAGACAGAAGACTCATCCCAATGAAGATCAGAGAGACTGTGGCGATGATAAACTTGCTGGTCTGTGGACTCAGCAGGCATGCTTGTTCTTGCATGAAGAACGACTGTACTCTGGTGCCAGGCATGTTGCCACAAGTGTAGGCAGACGAGCTGTGAGCGAAGAGAGAGGGACTGGTGAGGAGCCACTTTTGGAACCATAACACCTGACACGAACACTCAAAAGGGTTTTCACTCAGATCAATATGCTGCAGCCTAAGGCGCGTGGTAAAAGGGAACGTCGATTCCCGCACGACTGAAATCTTATTGGCGCTGATTTCGATACTGGTTAGATTTGGCAGTATCTGGAAAATGCCATTAGGCAGGAACACCAGACTGTTTTTGCTGAGGTCAAGTTTCTGAAGGGACGTTAAGCCTTGGAACATACCTAAAGTGACAAAAGACATCCTTGTGGATCTCAGCGAGAGCTCTGCCAGGTGAGCTAGATGACCGAACAGCTGATGGAACCGTTCCTCATTCACATCATTAAAATCGTTGTAGCTAAGTGACAGGTGTATTAGATTTGGACACCCTGAAAAGCAATCATCATCGACGAATCTTAATTTGGTAAATGCAATGCCATTCTTGTCTAATTTGAGTGTTTTTAAATGTGGATTTTTAAAAACGTATTTATTAATGTATTTCCCATTAGAATCTTCTTTTTGATTAGACACATCTAGAGTCTCAAGACGCCCTAGTCTGTCGTCGGCAAATGAGGAATACCAGAAGCGTACAAAGTTACGACGAAGGTCTATCGACTTTATACGCGGCAAGCACACGGGTGTTTTATAATTCCCTTTTTCGTTAAAATCTAACAATTTATTATCGGACATATCTAGCGTTTCTAAAAAAGGAAACATCGAGATAGATGAATTATTGTGACACGTTTGTGGCGTAAACGAATCCAGTTGGTTCCCTTGCAATTTCAAGACCTGAAGTGGAGAAAAACTGCCTGCTCCGTGTGGAAGATTGAAATTAACATGTGTTAATCTATTGTTGCTAAGGTCAATTTGGATCAGGCTGAGCGAGATGTTACCGTCATATCTATCACATATTGTACTCTGAAACATGCTCAACTCTTGCAGTGACGGGAGAATTAGAATGCTGGTCAGATCGTCACAGGACATGCTGTTGTAATTGCCGCCCAGGTCAAGGTACGTGAGGTTTGGCAGTAGATGGAGGGCATGGTAGTCTGTAATGACACTTTTTACGGCGATGTGTCCAAGATGCAATCGGGTGAGTCCAGTGAAGGGAGACAAACACGTCAGATTGAATTGCCGGAACGCATTGTTAAAACTGAGATCCAGTTCTCTCAGTCTAGGTACAGGCGTTAGTATGTCGATGTCACAGAAAACTGAACAGTATGAAGCTGCGGCTAAGGCCAACACCTGTAGTGACGGGATGGTGAGAACTGTGCTCAGAGCATCACACGACTGTATGCTGGAGCTCATGTCAAGGTAGGTCAGATTAGACAGCTTGTGGAGGGACTGGTGATTGAACATTTCGGTGGCACTATAGGGTTCAGTATTGTAAGTTTCTTCACTAATATCCAGCCTTGTTAGCCCGGGAAATAACGAAGACCAGTCGAGATTCAAAGTCGCGAGATTGTTGTTACCAAATCTCAATTCCTGCAGTCTGGGCATGGGGTGCATCAGCTTGATATCTTCGACTCTGGCACACCCTATAGACCGTTCTATTTTGAGCTCCTCGAGAGTCGGAATGTTTAAAACAACAGAGACCGCGTCAGTTGTCAAATGGTTGCCACTGATATTTAGGTGAGTCAGCTTTGTTAAGTGTCTGAATGCGTCAGGGCTGATACTCTGCATGCTAGTGAAGGACAGATCAAGTGTAGTCAGACCGGTGACGTTCACAAGAAAATCGTCCGAAATGCTTGAGATGTTGTTGTGTGCAAAATAAAGAATTGTGACGCCAAGCGGCAACTGTGGGATGTAGCGAAGATTTTTGATATTACAGTCAGCTCGAGAGCCCTTACAACGACAGTGTCCATCTCCACATAAGTACCATGAGATCTCCGCCTTTGCAGGAGGAAGTGTTGTCTCTTCTTGTGGAGAAAAAAGCGGCGTCTCTACCTCTACAGGATAACTTCGCGTGTCTCCCACTCCAGGATGATGTTTTCTGCTGATGGCACGCCCCTTGTGATATAGCGGCTTCTTGCTGACGTTACGGCCGGAAGTAGGTGAAAGTTCGCTAGCAATCGAGGCACAAACTGCTGTCACACAGAGACAGAAGTAGCAGAAGCCCGACATTGTTCAACACTGTAATGTCAGAGAATGCTTTCGGTGTCTTCAGATACACGATAACTTCCGTCCAATGAGCTGCACGGAACTGAACATAAAAATGAAACAAACAATTTGAAAGGCTTACCTAAAGGATGATTATGTTACATTCGTCTGATGCGTGCTGGTTTATGATATTAGACCATAGCCGTAAGGTTCAAAATCACTGACCAGCACACAAATATAATTGCACTTTTGATGCAAAATATTTGGATGTAACTACATGTATTTCAGAGTCTAATGTTCGGACGAAACAAAGCTAATTATGTGATGTGATCAAAACAATACAGAAGAATTCTGACCATTTTTGTAGAGAATATACAACTTGGCTTTCATGTTAACAGGCCACTTCCCGGGCATGTATGTTCTTCTAGTGGTCAAACTATGACATAAAAGACGGATGCTAAATAAGCACGTAAATAAAGGAACAACTGAAAGAAAGTCACTCTGTCTGTCTGTTTGATCAGTTCTGCATTACATCCGATTGTATCATTATGTTCTGACTAGATTAATTTACATTCCTTACCTTATGGACCTAGGTGGCTTCGAGAACACAGTAAGACAAATGTTCACGCGTCAAGTGAATGATTCTTCGATGCATCTGATCAAGTACCGAAGTGAAAACGATTTTCAAAAGGAAATATATATAATGTGGCTACAAGATACGTCCAAGTCGACGTTGTCCCGTCGCTTTTCAGCGGCCATCCTCGATAACTAAAGGGTATGTAAAATGTATTGATGAGGTACAGTATCTGAATGATCTGTACTTCTGAACTAAACTTGTCGATATCGTTTAAGCTCTCGGGAAGAACAATATCGGCTGTTGTTTCTGAATAATCGCAACCCTGAAAAAATACATTCATTCTTTCTTTGTGAAAGCAAAACGCGGCGAGTCTATTTTTTGTGAAAAGCGAAAGCTTCCTTGAACTGTAATATCAATGCCAGATGACACATTTTCTGACCATCCCTAGCTGTGTGTCCTGGTATGTTATTTTGAGCTATACGGATCTAAGTCATAAGGTCCAAAATGATAAACTCGCGCGCATTTTATTACTTTTTTCACACATTTTATTCTTTTCTTTTTATTCCACACACTTGCCATCATTTCATTTCGTACGCACATACCATCCATCTTAAGCCCTTCGCTGCCAGTGATCACGTTTTACGCGTCTGCATACTGACCGACATTCTGAACAAGAGACTTAAATCCTCATGAGCCCCCGGGACTGCGGGGGTTTATGACGGTTCGTGTCTTGAAGCTGGGTAACATTCGCAGGCTTCGCGTTCGCCCTGCCCCGGCAGTTTAGGAGTTATCGTGTGACCGCAAATCCGCATGGACCCATCCAGGCTACGAGGGCTCAACACGATCTTTGCCTCTTGCTGGTCCCATTCACCTCTGTTTTCCGCATGTGGACAAGGTGACCAGGCGTTCAATCTAGTGTGTAACAAGCCATCGCAAGACAACCACACACAGACCAAGCACACACATGTTCGTCAGTCGAGCCGTGTTAATTTAGTTCAGTTCAGTTCGGTCTAGATAAGATCTCTGCGCTCAGTGCGCGCTCCATCCCTCCCATCACAAGTGCTCGTAGAGTTCCTTTCCACATCGTGTCAATACGTGGATTGGTCTGCTATACAATGAACCTCTCATCTCCTGTCCAGTCTGCCCAACGCCCGCTGTCTTTTTCCACACCTCTGCTTCGGAGGCAGATCGATTGTGCGGTGCTCTTTCTCAGGTTTTTCACCACGTCTCATCTGCCCATCCGTAGTCCCTGTGTGGTTTCTGCCTTGCCAGAGAGGCTGTCCGCTCGATAACTGCCCTGGACTCCAGTAGGTCCTGGGCGGTAGACCCACACGTCTTATTTTTATAAAGTTATAACACAAATTGTTTTCCCTCGTTGTGTGCCAGGTGCGAAATCCCCACATTTTGGAGTTGTCCTGTGAAGACTGCATTACAATTTAGGAGACAGATCGACCATGATAGTCCAAGGGTGGAGTCATAATAGCTTGGCGCCTATATTCGCCAAGCTATTCTGGCACCACTCTTGAACTATCATGGTCGAGCCATATCTGGCTATGGTGTGTCGGGGCTGAATGAGTTAAAGGAAGTGGAGGGGTGGGGTGGGGGGGGGGGGGTCCTGAATTTTGTTTTGTTTTGTGCGGCATGACAAATGTGCATCAAGTGGGCGGTAGTGTTATTTAGGGGATTAAAAAGTTAGGGGATGACAGGGACAGGTTAAGGCTAAAGCAATTTAACAGATGGGACTGCAGAGAAGATAAACTGCGGTCCGATGCCTGAGCCTCTGCAGTCTTTGTTAATCTATGAGACAAAGGAGCTCGACCCGTGCATGAAGCATGGATGCAAAGTAGTGCCAGATAGAGGCATAGATCCTCAGCAGTCCCCGAAACTGCAACTGTAAATGTGTTACACTGATACTGGGCATTCATGAACATTTTGCAAGCGCAACAGGGACACGAATTCCACAACCGCAACAGGGACACGAACTCCAGATCAAATAATCAAGAGTGCCAAGAGTGTGGCAGAGAACATCCCGACGAAGAAAGAAACACGCTTAGAAAAGACACAAAGACTACACAATTTAGTAACATTTTGACACGAACGCTATGAATCGGACACATGTTAACACATTCTGCCCCAGGACCGAAATCCTCAAATTTTGAAGCTGCCCTTTGGGGGATTGCATATAGCAATTCTAGAGACAGATCTAGCACGATAGTTCAAGGGTGGTGCCAGAATAGCTTGGCGCCTATGGGCGCCAAATTATTCTGGCACCACCCTTGAACTGTCATGCTCGATCCATGTCTTGCTGGGGTGTGTCGGAGCTAAATGAGTTAAGCACCTACAACCGAAATGGCGGCTAACACCAAGAACAATGACCATGTATGAAATATGTCTTTATTGTATCACTGTATTGTATACTTTCAACAGCTTGGTACCCTATTTTGTTGAGCACCCCCAACCTCAAGAAAACATAGAGTATGTTGACTCCATGTTGAAAATGTCGGCCATGTGTCACTGGTATTCGTGTAAGCATGCATGTTCATACTCTACTATAATCTTACTAGTCAAATGCAAATCCAATTTTTTCTTACTTCAACATTGCATACATGATCTGCGGTTAAGAAGTAATATGGATAAAATTGTCATTTAAAAGATGACGTCACAAACTAATTTTCCAAAAAGGTTTCCAAGGGAAAATCTCATGGTATCCTAATCGTTTCACCATTAGGTCATTGCGGGCTAGCTTTACTACTACTGGTGTTAAGAGGTCACTAGTGTTCAGCGGTCATCCGATGTCTGTGGTCGCAACAGTTACAAGTTGCCTTCTCCGGATAATGCTAAAATTCGCCAATAAAACTGATTGTCAATGTTGTCTCGCCTTAACCGGGACTTTCCTACACGTCTTTTCGCAAGCTATACGAGTAATCATACGTGAAAGAAAAGTGTTACGATTGTGGTTGTGTTGTCCTGTGAGAGCATGCATGTGTTAATCGTAGGAAACGATCCGATATTTATTTAAGCTATCATGGTTATGATTCATGTACCTTTTTAGTAACATTTTTTTTCGATTGCGCAGAGCGGAATTCACGTCGTTATGATATGCTAAATTTAGTCCAGAACGGTCTAGAAAGGTCGCACAGTCTAGTGATCGCGTTTGTGTGACGTCGGTAAATTGGCGACATTTAGTAACAAGTTGTTTACTGTGCGCGTGAAGCCGTCAGCCGTTTTCTTGTGTGTTATAAAGGATACAATACAATACAATACAATACAATACAATACAATACAATACAATACAATACAATACAACTTTATTAATCCCCCATGGGGAAATTCACATTTTTGCCACCACAGGTGCTGCTTACATTCACTCACTCGCTCATTCCACAACTAAATTACAATAACGGAGCTACACAATGGACAACGACTCGGGACGGGTGAAGCCCGTCGCCAAGGCATCTAATGGCCAGCGCCAGTGGCCTCATCCCTCCGACCCGAACCTCCCTGACAAAAACAGAATACTAAGACAGCCCTATGTCCCCAGAACACGGCACTATTATAATGTTCTTTATTAAGTTCCTACTTGGCTAAAACTAGTACATAAAACAAGTTAACAACAGAAACAAAATACCTGCGTCGATACGGAGATGATCTCCGATCTAGGCAACATAAAACTGAACAACGGTCAAACAGCTCCTGGGGGCCCGTCGCCGCAATAGTACAGCGCCGGTGTTTAGACAGTCGCTCCGGCATAACTTGAACAGTCACCACCTTAATTATGCTGACTTAACTAGTATATAACTTCATATTCATTTTAAAAACAAACGTAGTAGAACTACATCATTAACGTGAAAGCAGTCCAAAATGGTTTCTAAAAAGTACACACGCGGCTGTTCCGTAAGAAACACAGTCACTGCGTCTGGGAGGTGTCTGTCATTACATCATTCGGCTGGACTGAATGTGGGGCCTGAAGCTTGCTGGTACTGGCTTCATTGAGTGCACTAGGCTAGTGAGCGCAGGCCGTGATGTTGAGCCGGCGTGGCGTGCCGGAAGAGCCACTCCTGATATAAAATGATGAAAGAGGATGAAAGCACGTTGGGTGTATTGCCGCAGCATAGCGCGCGCTGTTCTTCTAATAATGATCCGCTTGGTACAACAAGAATCAGCGTGTATCACTGAACTCCCAGCATAGCGGCACAGCGGAGAAAAACATGAAATCCAATTAACAGTCACAGCACATCAAATTTACAAAAGTCATCAAAACTGAAGAAATACCGGTCGTGATGCTGCATTGCAGGGCCTGACATCGTATATCAAACGACTGGTACACTGGCTAGAATTCTGTCGGTGGCGACCATTTCTGCCAGAGCGGGCGGCCAGAAGGTGTTGCATGGCCGCCATCTTGTCTAGTTCGTTCTCGAAGTTTCCGACTAGTTTGTGAATTGTCTGCCATACGTTTGTGAGATGTCATTTTACCAAGGATTTGCAGCTGAAGTGAGCAGCCAAATTTGTGTAGCCTATTGTAGTTTTCTAGAAAGTTCGTTTTTTATTAATATTTTTGAGTTCCGGTTACGTAGATTATTTTGATTGGTTGCGTTGTATGATTTTCTTGGATTATTCTAGAAATTGGTGCACTAAAAAAGATTGGTGTTGGGAAACATTCATACATTGTCTTGCATTGTTAGTTGTAGAGACACACAGTTATCGTAGCCGGGTAAGTGGCCCGTATAGGGTGTACATTGTGAGAGAAACAGCGTAACAGTGTGGTGTACGTTGTGTGAGGAACTTTGTGTCGACAGTGTGGATATTTGCAAAAGAGACTTTGTATCAGTGTTGGTGCATTTGGAACTGCATTGTATGGAGATTGCATCTCTGAATTAAAATATTGTTGGAACTGTTACTCCAGTATTGTCTACATCCTTAAGCCACGTGTGACGGATTGCAGCTGAATGAAGTTTATTTAAAAGAACCTTACGTGCGTGCGTCTGGTGTGTTTATCATACTACGACTACAACTCCACCACGTAACAAGAAGTCGTTATTGCCCTTTCGCCCAAAAAAAAAAAAAAAAAAAAAGGGGGGGGGGGGTGTTCCCTTACGTAGTAAGGCCAAAGTACACGATTGCAGTATAGTATCAAATACATGTACCAAAAATACAAAAAAACAAACAAACAAAAAACAAAAAAAAAAAACAACAAAAAACCCCCAACAAACCCAACAACAAAAAACCCCACAAACAAACAAACATACAACAACAACAACCCCCCCCCCCACAAAAAACAACAAAAAACAACAACAAACAAAACAAAACAAAAAATCCCAACAACAACCCAAAATCAAAGGAACAACCAACAATAACAAACAAACACTGAATAGGAAGGAAATTAGAGAGACAGTACAATGTTTCTCAACACACGAGACAACAGATTTGACAACAAGAATTATTGCGTCCTAGAATTATTGCGTTTTTTTTTTTATTATGTCACACATAATTATAATAGATACATACATCTTAGCAGAATATTGACATTGACCACTAATAACAAAGCTGAAAGCGTGCACTTTCACATGGGAGAAGTAGAAACTTTCTCAACTGTTTCCTGCAATTTTAAGCTATCTTAGTAACAAAAGGTCCTGCGCCGGACGACTTTCAATAAAGAACGATAGACAGATCACGTCGGGTAATCATCTTGTACCATAAGCATAGACAACACCCCAAACATCTCCAAGAAGCATAGATCCACATGAGCGGCCTTCCTTGTATCATAAGCGTAGAGAACACTCCAAATATCTCCAAGCGGCATATATATCCTCATGAGCCCAGAGGGCTCATGAGGATGTATGCCTCTTGGAGATGTTTGGAGTGTTGTCTGCATGCTTATGACACACACTGGTTATTCGCCATGACTTCAAAGTTTTCGTTCTCTGACAGGAGTCGTTCGATTGCTGATGAGTACCGTGCCAGCAAATGAGCATTGCGTTTTATTTCCGAACACCAGTTCACTCGTTAAAGGCAGATACTGTAGCCTGTCTTTATATGCACAAGGCAGGAGGAAGTTCACAAGACAGATTGACAATGATGGTTTAACCCATTCAACCCCGACGCACTACGGCAGGAGATGACTGACCGTGATAATTCAAGGGTAGTGCCAGATTAGCTTGGCGCCAAGCCAATCTGGCACTACCCTCGAATTATCACGGTCGGTCATCTCCTGCAGCTGGTACATAGTCGGTAGGCGACACCTCGAAAATTTTGAAAGTGGCCGTGGTAATGCCGCAAATATGGCTTGGCGCGTAAGTTCTAGGTTGGAGCCAGAATAACTTGGCACCTTTTATTTACGCGCCAGGCTATTCTGGCACTACCCTTAACACATTTTAATGTAATAATAATAATAATAATAATAATAATAATAATAATAATAATAATAATAATAATAATAATAATAATAAATGGTTCTTGTATAGCTCTATATCCCCGCAAAAAAGGTTTAAAGAGCTGTACACCAAGATTAAAAATATAATACAATGTAAGTTAAAAACAGCATACAAATACATACATTTCCAAATATACTTATACTGCAAAGCACATGCAAACAATATTAACTTAAAACACGTCAGTAAAAAAAAAAGAATATGAGTAGGTACATGTCCTCATTTGGTTCAGGTCAGACCTAACAGAAAGATCACAACTTGTGTCTGTCAGCGGATCTCGACCTAGCCCAAGGCATCTTCTGTTCGGAGTGCCTCTGGGCTCGTTCCTGGGTCTGATTTTGTTCTTACTGTATGCTCATCCCTTGTCTTATGTGATCAGTAGGCATTCCGTCTCAAACCGGCCATGCATTTGCTGACGATACTCAGATGTATAAAGCTGACTCTATTGATCAGGCAGCAAACGTCGTCCAAAGCATGAACCAGGCCATTGTCCGTGTTACGTCATGGATGAAAACAATAATTTAAAACTCAGTGACGACAAAACTGAAGGAATGTTGGTTGCCAACCCAAAAGCTTGTCCATCTTTTGCATGGCTTTTTCACCAACTGTACGAAATCTTGGTGTTATGTCTGTCAATGTCCAACCATGTTAGAGCAACCTGTAGATCTGCCTATTTTGAATTGAGGCGCATCTGCTCTATTCGTTATCTGCTTACGCTACTAAGCACTGGTGTGATCATTTGTGCTCTCAAAATTGGACTATTGTAATGTGCTACTATGTGGTCGCCCTCAGTACTTGATTGAGCGTCTTCAGAAAGTTCAGAATAGCGCAGCTTTGTCTTATCGTGAAAGAACGTAAATTTAATTTAGAATTATAACTCCTATGCTTTCAAACGGGCCCTGAAAACCTACTTGTTTTGTCTGTCTTTTGACAGTAGCTGATTTGAAGTCTTTATTCTTACTACACTGTTTCTAATTTGTCATTATGATTACTTACATTGTATAAATGTGGTTTTTGGATTGTTGGATGTGATGTGATATTATTAGTTGTATTAAGAGTTAGGCTTTGCCAGTGGTTCTTTTCGCCTCGAGGGTCCGGTCAGGGGGGGGGGGGGGGGGGGGGTCAATGGTCGGAGATAAGAGTAGAGGGCTTTAGCCCGAGACTCAGTCTTACCTCCGACATTAACACCCTTGACCGGACCCGAGAGGCGACAAGAACCACTGGCAACGCCTAACTCATAATACAACGATTTTGTATTGAACGTTAAAAAGGAATAGCGTGAAGTATACCCTTGAAAGGACCCCAAACTTTAAGTGTGACGTAGAGATTCAGGGGACGTAATTTTCCATACTTTCGACTGTCAGTAAACAACCTCGAGCGAACTGCATTCGAGTGGAATTTCTCTGTCAGGTATTTTTTAATATAAAACATTTTCAGTCATTTTTTTTGGGTATAAAATTGGTAATATAGATCGAACACAACGCGTGCATATAGTTATTTTTTGTTGTTTAACCCCCTCAATTTATATTTATCCAGCTTTTTGTCTCCGCTGTGAATCGGCTCAAAGCGCCCCCAACTGAACTCAACACGCACGCTCACGTGAAACACATGCATTCACTCCGAAGACAAACTTAGTACAAGACAAACACAGGACATTCACGTGGTGCGAAGGGTCGGCTCATCTATTTAGGTTTCGGAAATGTGGATCGCTTGTATTTGAAAGTTATAAAGTGGCCTGAAACCGGTACCAAAGCGGAGGGGGAGGAAGAGCCGGGGTACCCAGAGAAAGAACCCCCAACGAGCCGCCCGAATTAACGGTGACATTTACTAGAGGAGGAATGTCCGACGCCGTAATCGGGTATCGAACCTCGCACCTTTAGCATTGGTGACAGGCGCTTTACCACTGCGCCGAGGACCGTCCCGTGTATGTAAATGGGATAGAGCAGGCGACACCAATCCATTTCAATGGCAAGATAAAAAACAAAATGCGTTTTCAACCTGGTCCTGAAAATGTCCAAGGAATATCATGGGGAAGGTTGTTCCACACTTTGGCAGCCTGGAAGGAGAAGGAGCGCTGGCCAAAGGTTTGTAGAGATATTCAGGAAGTGGACAACATTCTGTCATCAGCGCTGGAGCGCAGTGCACGAGGTTGTAGACACTGACACAGGAGGACAAATATGCCGATTCCACCACCTCTATGCCCAGAACGGGGAAAAGGCACAGTATTTTTACCCAAGGGCCGCAATTCCAAAATTTTGGAGATGTCACCTAACGACTATGTACAACTCGCAGAATTGGATAGACCGTGATAACTCAAGGGTAGGGCCAGCCCCTGTAGCAAAACGTCTTCGGGCCCACGACGATCGCAGTGGGCACGCGCACAGCTTACTGGGAGGTTAGCGTGGCACTTTTACGCGCCAAAATATTCTGGTACCGCCTTTTGAACTATGACCGATCCATATATTCTTGTATTGTTCCCGGCCTGAATGATTGAAGAATCAAGCCTCTCGATGCTATGAATGGTCGATCTATATATAAAATATTTGCGGGTAGCGTTTCCGAGGTGACTAAGTTAGGCATTTAGCAACACGTCATTGAGAGCCAGCCTCGTGCGGCGCCAGAAGGAGTCTATGGCGTCGTCATCGTCTGCCTACTCGATGTAGGTCGTGGTTTTAATCACGGCCATCATGGATGGCGTCAGATCACGTGTCGGGATGTCCTCCAGCATGACATCAACGCGTCCTCAGTGTCCATGGCGTGAGTCTGACACAGCTGTAGCTTGAACTGGCATCACGGGCTCTCCACAAACGCTTTAGAGAAGAGCATCAGCATCTTCTTGCTGGAACTGAGGCAAAGCATAATGTTTTCCAAGACAGGGCAGCCAGGGATGAAGTCGCGCTGGTGAATACACAGCTTCAGTCCCATCTTCCTTTCAAGACTGGGCATCAGGTGGTCACGGACCCAGGGGAAGTACTCGCTATCGTAGGACACAAACACGTCGTACTCAAAGCGATATTCCCGCAGACGCCGCAATCTGTCCCCCGAACCCCGGCACACCTCGTACAGCACCAGGCGGATGTGCCAGCGATAGCGATAGAGAAATGACAGAAGACTCATCCCGATGAAGATCTGAGAGACTGTAGCGATGATAAACTTGCTGGTCTCTGGACTCAGCAGGCAGGCTTGTTCTTGCATGAAGAACGACTGTATTGTGGTGCCAGGCAGGTTGCCGCAAGTGTACGAGAAGTCAGACGTGCTCGAAACAAATACAGAGGGATTTGCGAGGAGCCACGTTTGGAACCATAACACCTGACACGAACATTCAAAAGGGTTTTCACTCATGCTGCAGCCTAAAGCGTGTGGTAAAAGAGAACGTCGCTTTCCGCACGACGTATATCTTATTGGCGCTGATTTTGATACTGTTTAGATTTGGTAGTAGCTAGAAAACGTCATCAGGCAAGAACACCAGACTGTTTTTGTTCAGGTCAAGTTTCTGTAAGAGCTGTTCTTAATTAGACGAACTATTGATCGGCAAACCTAGATCGGAGAAGATCGGCGATCTTTTGGTTTGTTTCTTAATTGAGGTTGAACGAACCAAAGCGAACTTCAGCAAACCAGGTTTGCCATGGTTCTCTTTCTTAACTGAAGTGCTTGATTCGGCGTACTTACTGTCTGCGAAGGTGTTCAAAATGGCTGCCGCTATGCCGCTTCGCGATTTGAACGATGTTTGTTTTTGTACTCCTTGCAGTAGCGACCCCACAAACAGCGTTGCGCCTCCCACAAATCAATAAAAATAGGTATTGTTCTTCGCACGAGTGAAATATCACCGTCCGCCATATTTGTTTGTATCGGTGACTGTCTTCTTATCTCCAACGCAGAAGAGGGTACAAGTTTTGACCAATCAGAGAAAAGGTTCGTCTTGGTTTGCTCAACACGTTCAGCAAACCTTTTCCGACAGCGAACTATGGTTTGCCGAGGTTCGTGAACTACTTTGAACTAGGTTCGCCGTATCTTTAGATCGTCCAATTAAGAACCAACCTGGTTCGTCCGAGATCGTGAACTGTAGTTCGTCAGAGTTCGCGAACTAAAGTTCGTTTAATTAAGAACATGCTTAAGGACGTTAAGTCTTGGAACATACCTATAGTGACAAAAGACATCCCTGTGGATCTCAGCGAGAGTTATGTGAGGTGAACCAGACGACCGAACAGCTGATGGAACCGTTCCTCACTCACACCTTTAAAATCGTTGTGGCTAAGTGACAGGTGTATTAGATTTGGACAGCGTGATAAACAATCAGCATCGACAAATTTTGATTTGGTGAATGCAATGCCATTGTTGTCTAATTTGAGGACTTTTAACTGTCTTTGATGAGACACATCCAGATCAAAGGAAAGATCCGATGTTCAGTTGAGTTATTTTGGATTAGAATCACGTACCTTTTTTGTATGACTCGTTTGTTTGTTTGTTTCTGCATGGAGAATTGCGATCGATTTTTGTTGTGCAGTTAGAATGTTGTACATTTCGCTAACATGTTGCGAAGTCCGACTTAGATTAACCTGGAAGGTGTTGGAAGAGGCGCGATAGTTCTAATGACCTCAAATATGGCGTCAAAGTTTTGTAGTAAACATGCTGGCTACATTTCGCAACACTTACGGATTGCGCCTAGATGTTAGTTGAAGATTGTAGATAGATCTAAAGTATTCTTTTTAATGAATATTAATGAGTTTTGGTTACGTTTCCTTTTCTGATTGGTTGAGTTGTGTAATTTGCTGGATTGTTTTGGAAATCTGTAATAATATAAAAGAGGGTGTTACGAAATATGTGCGTGCATTGTATGGGAGAGACAGTGTATCAAAACTGCAGATGCATTCTTTGAGACAGTGTATCAAAGTGTGGATGCAATTGTGGATAGATTTGCTTGGAGATTTCATCGTGAGAATAAAGTACTGTTGGAACTGTTACTCCAGTGCGTCTACATCCTTGTGCCACGTGTGACGAGTTGTAAATGAGTGAGGTTTTTCTACAAGAACATTACGTGCGTGTGTTTGGTGTGATTACATCATACTACGACCACGACTACCACGTAACAAGCCGTAAGGTTCGAAATCACTGACCAACACACAAGTATAATTGCACTTTTGGTGTAAAACAGTCGGATGAAACTACATGTATATTCAGTATCTAAAGTCGGATGAAACAAAGCAAATTATGTGATGTGATCAAATTAATACAGAAGAATCCTGATTATTTTTGTAGAGAATAAAAAAACTTGACTTTCAAGTTAGCAGGCCACTTCCCGGACATTCACGTTCTTCAAGTGGTCAAACTATATATTAAAGGCGGATAAGCACGTATATAAAGGAACAACTGAAAGAAAGTCAGTCTGTCTGCACAGTTTTGCATTACATCCGATTTTACGACTATTTTTGACTAGATTAATTTATATTTCTTACCCGCTTATGGACCTAAATGGGAGGTGTGGCTTGGAGAACACAGTTACAGTAAGACCGTGGTTAAACGATGTTCACGCGTCAAGTGAATGATTCTTCAAAACATCTGATCAAGTACCAAAGTGAAAAAGATTTTCAAATGGAAATGGATATAATGTCGCTGCAAGATACGTCCAAATCGATTTTGTCGATTTTGATTGGCCATCCTCAATAACGGAAGAGTAGGTGAACTATATTGATGAGGTACAGTATTTGAATGTTCCGTACTTCTGAACTAAACTTTTCTATGTCGTTTAAGCTGTCGGGAAGAACAATATCGGCTGGTGTTTCTGTATAATGCGGGAAAATCCTACATCCATTCTGCCCTATGAAAGTAAAACACAGTAAGTCTATTTTTGGTAAAAGCGAAAGTTTCCTTGTAATGTAATATCAGTCCCAGATGACACACTTTCTGACCAGCCGTAACCAATATTATTGTGCTGCTATTTATTTATCCTTTTTCACACACTTTATTCATTTCTTTTTATGCCACACACATTTCATCATTTCATTTCTTACGCACATACCATCAGTCATAATCCCTTCGCTGCTAGTGCTCGTGCGTCTACACACTGACCGACATTCTGAACAAGATAGTGACATAAATCCCCATGATCCCCCGCGACAGCGGGGGATCATGGGGATTTATGTCTTTTGCAACTTGGTAACGTTCGCCTTCCCGTTCGCCTTGCCCCGGCAGTATAGGGGTTAACGTGTGAGAAATCCTCATGGACCCATCCAAGCTATGAGGGCTCAACATGATCTCTGCCTCTTTCTGGTCCCATTCACCTCTGTTCTCAGTAGGTGGAGAAGGTAACCAGGCGTTCAGTCTAGTGTGTAACAAGCCGATGCTGTCGATCTCCGCAAGACAAAGTCCAGTTGGCCACAGACCAGACACACGCATGTTCGTCGAGTCGTGTTTGTTCAGTTCAGTTCAGTTCGGTCTAGATGAGATCTCTGCTCGCAGAGTTCCTTTCCACATCGCGTCAATACGTGGATTGGTCTGCTTTACAGTGAACCTCTCGTGTCCTGTCCAGTCTGCCCAACGCCCGCTGTCTTTCTCCACACCTCTGCTCCGGAGGCGATCGATTGTGCGGTGCCCTTTTTTCAGGTTTCAGTGACCCAGTATGAAATATGTGTTTATTGTATCAATTATGATACTTTCAGCAGCATGGTGTGCTATATTGTTCAGTACTCCCAACCTCAAGAAAACATAAGGTGTGCTGTATGTTTCTTACATCAACATTGCATAAATGAGCTGCGGTTATGAGGTAATGGGGATACAAAGGCCATTCAAAAGATGAAGTCACAAACGAATTTTCAAAAAAGGTTTCCATGGGAAAATCTCATGGTATCTTAATCGTTTCACCATTAGATCATTGCTGGCTAACTGTGCCCAAAACGTGGTGTTTGTAAGTTGAATATGCAGAATAATGTATGGCGGTTGTATATACTACATTTTTTTGTATTCACCTACATGTCCGGAAAGTCCCTGGTTATCCTTTCTGCTGTCGAAATCACAGACATAGGATGATCATTGCCTAGTTGATCACTTCTTAAGACGGGTAGTAGTAAAGGTACTATTTACTACTACTGGCGTTAAGAGGTCACTAGTGTTTAAGGGTCATCCTATGTCTATGTTCGCAATAATTAAAAGTGCCTTCCCCGGACAATGCTAAAATTCGCCTATAAAACGGATTTTCAATGTTATCGCGCCTTAAACGGGACTTTTCTACGTCTTTTTACAAGCTATACGAGTAATCACACGTGAAAGACGAGTAAATATTGCCCTTTCGCCACAGGGGGGAATTCCCTTAAGTATTAAGGCCAAAGTACACGATTGAAGTATAGTATCAAATACATGTACCAAAAAAAACAACAACCAAAAACAAACAAAATAAACCCAACCAACCACCCAATAAAAGACAAAAACAAAAACAAAAAACAAAAACAAACAACAACAACAACAACCCCAAAACAAACAAACAACCAACAACAACAAACAAACAAACGCTGAATAGGAAGCAAATTATAGAGATAGTACAATGTGTCTCAACGCACGAGACAACAGATTTGGCAAATATGTCCTCGAATAATTGCGTTTTTTTATTATGTTACACAGAATTATAATGAAGACACACATCTGAGCAGAATATTCACAGTTACCACCAATAACAAATCTGGAAATTTGCACTTTTATATCGGAGAAATGCTAACGTTCTCAACTGTTTCCTGAAATTTTAAACTATTTTAATTACAAAAGGTCCTCGGGCCGACGTGCGCTGAGCAACTGCGGCCGACATCGGCCTCAAAACCTCAATAGAGAAGTTACGCAATAATGCCGGACAACTTTCAACAATGAACGAGAGCCAAGTCACGTCGGGGTCACCATAAGCATAGACAACACCCCAAACATCAACAAGAGGCATAGATCCTCATGAGCCCCGAGGGCTCATGAGGATCTATGCCTCTTGGAGATGTTTGGAGTGTTGTCTGCATGCTTAAGGCACACTCTGGTTATTCGCTGTGACTTCGTACTTCTCGTTCATTCGTTGGACATGAGTCGTTCGTTTGCTGATGAGTACCGTGTCTGCTAAGGTGCATTGCGGTTTATTTCTGCACACCAATTTGCTCTTTAAAGGCAGATACTATTGCCCGACTTTATGTACACGAGGAAGGAGGAAGTTCACAAGACGGATTGACAATGATGGTTTAACCCATTAAACCCCGACGCACTAAGGCAGGAGATGACCGACCGTGATAATTCAACGGTAGTGCCAGATTAGCTTGGCGCCTGATGGCGCTAAGCTAATCTGGCACTACCCTTGAATTATCACGGTCGGTCATCTCCTGCAGCTGGTACATAGTCGGTAGGCGACACCTCCCAAATTAGGAAAAGCGGCCCTGGTAATGCAAATATATAATGCTTGGCACCTAAGTTCTAAGTTGGTACTCGAATAGCTTGGTACCTTTTATTTACGCGCCAAGCTATTCTGGCTTTACCCTCAATCCATTTTAATAATAATAATAATAATAATAATAATAATAATAATAATAATAATAATAATAATAATAATAATAATAATAATAATAATAAATGGTTTTTATATAGGCTATATCCCAGCAAAAATGGTCAAAGCGCTGTAGATCAAGATTATCTACATAAGAATGATACAATGTATGGTACAAATACTTGAAATAGTATACAAATACATGCATTTGCAAATATACTGCAAAGCACATGCAAACAATATTAACATAAAATACGTCAGGAAAAAAGCCAAGAACATGAGAAGATACATGTAATAACAATAATACAGATTATATATAGGCGCTTTACCCATTTTTGTCAACAACAACAACAAACAAAAAAAAAAAAAAAAAAAAAAAAGAGAGAAAAAAGAACCTGCAGGTTCTCAGGGCTGCCAGGAGCAAGGTCAAACAGACTGCCAGGCGTTGCGCCAACGAGTACTGGACGGAGCTCAGTGAAAACATCCAGATTGCAGCCGTCACAGATCAGAGGAATGTACAACGGCACTAAGAAGGCATTAAGACCAACCCAAAACAAGACGGTCCCCCCTCAACTCCTCCACCGGGGAAGTCATTACGGACAAAGGCCAGCAGCTGGAGAGATGGGTGGAACACTATTCTGACCTCTACTCCAGACAAAACGTCGTGACCCCATCAGCTCTTGACGCGATCAAGGGCCTGCCTGTAATAGATGAGCTAGATGCAGTGCCAACAACATCTCTGTTGTTGGCACTGCATCTAGCTCATCTATTACAGGCAGGCACTTGGCTTGGCTTCAGGCAAAGCCCCAGGCAATGATGAGATCCCCCCGGATTTGATCAAGAACTGCAAGGCCACCCTCCTTCTCTCCCTGCATGAGGTCCTATTCCAGTGCTGGCAGGAAGGAGAGGTACCACAAGACAAGAGGGATGCCAAGATCACCACCCTCTATAAGAACAAGGGCGAGAGAAGCGACTGTAACAACTACAGAGGCATCTTCCATCTCGGCATTGTCGGTAAAGTCTTTGCCAGGGTCATCTTTATCCGTTTGCAAAAGCTGGCAGAACGTGTCTATCCCGGTCACAGTGTGGCTTCCGAGCCGAGCGGTCAATGGTAGACATGGTCTTCTCCCTCCGTCAACTCCTGGAGAAGTGCAGGGAACAACACATGCCTCTGTATGTCGCTTTATTGATCTCACCAAAGCCTTCGACCTGGTCAGTAGAGACGGTGTGTTAAAGATCCTTTCAAAGATTAGATGCCCACCCAAACTGCAGAGAATGATAGAATCCTTCCACACCAACATGAAGGGGACAGTGCAGTTCAACCGCAGGACATCTGAACCCTTTGACGTATGCAGCAGAGTCAAACAAGGCTGCGTCCTAGCCCCTAATCTCTTTGGGATCCTTTTCGCTGTCCTGCTCAAGCATGCCTTTGGTAATGCAATCAACCATGCCCGCCTCAAAGCCATGACAAGGATACGCGAAGCCCTCATCAGGGACATGCTGTTCGCTGACGATGCGGCAGTTTCGACCCATACCCAGTAGGAACTGCAGTCACTGATGGACCGATTCTCCCAGGCTTACAAGGCTTTCGGACTGACTATAAGTCTAAAGAAGACAAACGTCCTGGGAAAGGACACAGATACACCGCCATTCATCACCATTGACAACTACGAGCTCGACGTCGTCCTCCAGTTCATGTACCTTGGGTCCACCCTCACCGATAACCTCTATCTCGACATCGAGATCGATAAGACGATCGGGAAGGCTGCTGCAACTCTTGCATGCCTCACAACTCGAGTGTGGACAAATCCCAAGCTCACTGTGAAAACAAAGATGGCTGTGTACAATGCCTGCGTCATCAGCACACTGTTATACGGCAGTGAGACATGGACCACATATGCTAGACATGAGAGAAGACTCAGCACCTTCCACCTGAGAAGCATCCGCCTTATCCTGGGCATATCTTGGCAAGATAAAGTGACCAACACCGAAGTCCTGTCACGCTGGCCTTTCCAGCATGTACACCCTACTCAGACAACGTAGACTGCGCTGGCTCGGCCACGTTCACCGTATGGAAGATGACCGCATCCCAAAGACATCCTCTACGGAGAACTGGCAGATGGGATAAGAAACACTGGTCGCCCCAAGCTACGATTTGTAGATGTCTGCAAGAGGGACATGAGAGCACTGGACATTGACACTGGGTCCTGGGAACGCCTTGCGGATAACCGTGCGAAGTGGAGAAGTATCCTCCACCAACACCTCAAGTCAGGGGAAGAGAAGATGTCGAAACCAGCAACAGAGAAGCGGGCACGCAAAAAAGGTTTCAACAACTACATCAGACCAGCGACCACGTACATTTGTGATCTTTGCAGCAGGGACTGCAATTCCCGCATTGGAGTCTACAGTCACAAAAGATGTTGTTTCAAATCCAGCTGAGCGGGCAACCAGATCAGAACAACTAGGATGCATTATCTATGTTCGATTCAGACGGACAGAGGCCCATTATTATTATTATTATTTTATTAATATTATTATTATTATTATTATTATTATTATTATTATTATTATTATTATTATTATTATTATTATTATTATTATCAACCCAACACGCACGCTCACGTGAAACACGCATTCACTCTGAAGACAAACACAGTATTAGACAAACACAGGACACTCACGTGGTGCTATTTAGGATTCGGAAATTTCGATCGCTTGTATTTAAAATTAATATAGTGGCCTAAAACTTCCACTTCGACAAACCCGACCACCCTGACACAAAACGCCTTTGCACATCACTTTCAAACCACAATCTTACACAACACATCACCAAACCCACCCACCGATTCGGCCACACCCTCGACTGGATCATCACCCGCACCTCCGATCAACTTTTTCTCGACTCTGAAACCTCCTCTGTGCTTTTTTCTGACCACCTCGCTATTCTCGTCTCCCTCAACCTACCTACCCCGAAAACCCCCAAGCTCCTTGTCTCCCGTCGCAAACTAAAATCTGTCAACCGAGAGAGCTTCTTCGACGAAGCTGTCGAATTTCTCTTGGACCCTGCCTCCTCTCCTGATCTTGCATCCCATTTCGACTCCTCCCTTCGAAAACTTCTAGACACCCATGCTCCTGTCACCACCTGCTCCATACCCAACCGACCCCCCTCCCCCTGGCTCACTGACGACATAGCTGAGGCCAAGCGCGAGCGACGACAAGCGGAACGCCGCTGGCGCTCATCTGACCTCACCGTTCACAGACAGATCTTCCAAACAACTAGATCCAAAGTCTGCAAAATGATCTCCGACTCCAAACGTAAACACCTTCAAAACAAAATCCTGGAATCCACTTCTTCCAAAACCATTAACACACTCCTAGGCACTTCTAAAGACTCTCCTCTCCCCCAACACACACAGCTTTTTCCACCTATTTTTCCGACAAAATCCAAACTCTGCGCAACACACTCGACACTCTGCCTTCTCCGCCTTGCCCTCCCGACACCCCTTTTTCCGGCACCCCCCTCTCGTCCTTCCGCCCCGTCTCTCAGGACGAAGTCCTCAAGACCATAAAGTCCATGCCTCTCAAAACCTGCGAACTAGACCCCCTCCCAGCTTCTCTCTACCGAGACGGCCTCCCAAAACTTCTGCCCTTCATTACCGACATCATCAACACATCTCTAGAGAACGGCTCCGTCCCTGATATCTTCAAGTCCGCCATCGTCCGTCTTCTCCTCAAAAACACAACCTCGACACAAACGAACTCAAAAACTATCGCCCAGTCTCCAATCTCTCTTTCCTGTCCAAGCTTCTTGAGAAGGTTGTTCTCAACCAGCTCAACCTCAACCTCACCGACAACAACCTCCTCAGTCCCTTCCAGTCTGCCTATCGCAAACACCACAGCACTGAAACAGCCCTTTTACATATCTTAAACGACCTGCTTCTCTCCACCGACTCGGGCAACATCTCCCTTCTTACGCTACTCGACCTCTCTGCCGCCTTCGACACGATAGACCACTCTATCCTCCTCCACCGCCTTCACCACTCCTTTGGCATCACTGACTCTGCTCACTCCTGGTTTCTCTCCTACCTCTCCGACAGACAGCAGTCCGTCACCATCGACGGCGTCTCCTCCAACCCAGTCAGGCTCTCCTGCGGAGTTTCACAGTGGTCCGTCCTGGGCCCGGTCCTTTTCACACTCTACACCTCTCCCCTGTCCAACATCATCCAGTCTCACCACATACACCACCACCTCTACGCTGACGACTCACAACTACTAGACAAAGACAAACTCGACATCACTACTGACTCGCACGCCTGACTGCTACGAAGACGTGAAAAACTATAAGCTTAAACTGAACGACGACAAAACGGAAGCCATGCTGGTAGGCACTCGCCAGAAACTTTTCCAGCTCCCGCCCTCTCTCCACCTTCAATTCGACAGCACCCCCATCTCCCTCTCTGACTCGGCCAAAAACAGTAACCGGCCTCCCAGCTGCTGTATCAAACATCCTGACCACTCTGCTCAGCAACGACCCGTCGTGGAAAGTGACAGGGCAGGGTGACAGCTCAGTCGTCATACTTCGCCTGTCAGCTACACTACCGGGAGTGGCGCCATTACACACAACTGGCCAGTGGCGTCGAAAACCACCGGGACAGGTTCGCAGGGACCAACAGCGAGCAGCACGACACAGACTACAACACATGGACGAAATCAGTACCACTACAACAGCCAACAACCTACGTCAAGGTGACGACGACAACAACGACTTCGGCAGCGGCGATGGAGTGCGTAACGACTATGCCACCGGGTATCCCACAACTGAAAATGATAGCAGTCGTTCTGACACGGGGGCAGGTATGGCTGTGAAAGGCAGGATTGACAAGCATGACGAACATAGACAGGCAAGTGACTTTATTAATCATAGAACTTCGCCCTTGGGACTGTTTATGCCAAGCCCTACCCCCACCCTTATTTCTGAATGGGACATGCAAGCTGAAATAGCAAGAAATAACGCAGTAGGCCTAACAGTTGACACACGTGAACATTTAAGTGCAGCTTACGTTAGTGTCAACATGAGTGATCCGACACAGATGTGTTGTGACCTACCAGCCCAAATTACAACAGAAGACCTTTATGACATTTCCATCGATTCTAACGGAGAAACATCAGAAATGACGTCCATCGAACAGCTCCTTTCAGAGAGAGGATATGTCATGGAGAACGTGAAGGCAGTTGTGGTCAAAATCAAACAGTCGCGTCTACGTCAAGTCAAAAGAAACACTGCGTTCAAGAAAACAGTATTAGACACACGGGGTAGCAACGAGATCATTATATGTGACAGTGATGATTATGTCTTCACCTATGACTGTAAGCGACAAATTTGTAGTTGGTTCATCAAGGTGTACGACGGTCAGATGTCTCAAGAAGATCGTGACACACTGTCATGTTTACGCAAGTGGGACGCTATTGACACTGACCCATACAAAGAGTGGCGTTTTGCTGGAAGACATGGCCTGTGTGTCACGTGCGGTACCATATTTCATGGGCTAACATGCGTGTTGTTGGACTGTGATATGTGTAGCCAATAATCACGGAGTTTTGACAGTATATGTGTGTGACTATGAGCCAAACTGAACATTTCCTCAAACATATGTATAATTGTCATGGTTTCCATGTCACGATCAGATTGTCCATGTTGTTAGACACGGTTCCTAATGTGTGTTTTTTTGTAATCACCTTCCTCCAACTCCCCTTGTGAATGGGCTGAAAGCCTTGAACACAATAAAGAATCTGAATCTGACTCGGCCAAAAACCTCGGCGTTATCCTCGATTCCTCTCTTTCCACGACCAGCTTCGTCTCCGCCACGGCCCAGGCATGCTACTTCCACCTCCGCCGCATCAGTCAGATCAGAAAATACCTCACTACCGAAGCTGGCACCAAACTTGCTGTCTCTCTCATCCTATCTCGCATCGACTACTGCAACTCTCTCCTTTCTGGCCTCCCTGTGTCCACCACTTTCACTCTCCAGCGCGTCCAGAACAATGCTGCCCGCCTCGTCCTCAGAAAAAAAAAAAAAAAAATCCGACCACATCACTCCCCTGCTCAAACTCCTTCACTGGCTTCCCATCCCCCAACGCATCCAATACAAGATTCTGTCTCTCTGCTACAAATCCCTGAACAACTGCGCTCCTGCCTATCTCTCAAACTTACTTCACCCCTACACTCCTCCCCGCTCCCTCCGCTCCGCCTCCGACCCCCTCCGCCTCCACATCCCCGCACTAAACTCAGCACTTTCGACCCCCGCTCCTTCTCAGTATACGGTCCATCCACCTAAAACACTCTCCCACTCTCTCTCCGTCAGAAACAGTCTCTCTCCTCCTTCCAGTCCGCGCTCAAAACTCACCATATTCAACAGTTCTAGTACTATATCACCTCATTCCCCACCCCAAGCTGACTGTCGTAATGTATTTCACTATTTGTGGTACGTGACATCTACACGTCTAAAGCGTGCGCATGCGTGCGCGAGTTGTGAGTGCGCGCTTAGAGTTATAATTATTATAAGATAAGCGCATTATAAATACCGTAATTATTATTATTATTATTTATTATTATTATTATTTATTATTATTATTATTTTTATTATTATTATTATTATTATTATTATTATTATTATTATTATTATTATTATTATTATTATTATTATTATTATTATTATTATTATTTAAACTGTTTCAAGAGTGGAGGGGGAGGAAGATCCGGAGTACCCGGAGAAAGAACCCCCGACGGTCCGCCCAAATTACTGGTTGCACTTACTAGAGGAGATATGTCCGACGCCGGGATCGGGTTTCAAACCTCTCACCTTTAGCATTGGCGACAGGCGCTTTACCACTGCGCCAAGGACCGTCCTGTGTATGTAAACGAGCTAGAGCAGGCTATATCGATTCATTTTAAAGGCCAGATAAAAAACAAAATGCGTTTTCAGCCTGGCCCTGAAAATGTCCAAGGAAGGTGCGTGGCGAATATCATGGAGGAGGCTGTTCCACACTTTGGGAGCCTGGAAGGAGAGGGAGCGCTGGCCAAAGCTTTTTAGAGATATTCTGGGAGTGGTCAACCTTCTGTCATTAGCGCTGGAGGGCAGTGCTCGGGCAGGCTTGTAGACACTGACAAAACAAATATGCCGATTCCACCACCTCTATGCCCAGAACAGGGAAAAGACACAGCATTTTATTTTACCGCAGGGCCACATTTCCTAAATTTTGTAGATGTCACCTAACGACTATGTACAACTCGCAGAAGATGGATAGACTGTGATAACTCAAGGGTAGTGCCAGCTCACGGTAGCAAAACGTCATAGGGCCCACGACGGTCGGAATGGGCACGCGCACGGCCCGAGGAGAGATTAGCCTGGGACGTTTATGCGCCAAAATATTGTGGCACCGCCTTTTGAACTATGACCGATCCATATACTCTTGTATATATCTACTAATGGTCAAAACTTAAGGGCCACCCCATTTTTTGTGTCATTGTTTATCGTCGCAAGTACGCTAATAAAATACAATGTTCTTTTGATCAAAATGCGTTAAAAGTTGACCTAAGAGCTGTTCTTAATTGGACGAACTTTTGATCGGCAAACCTAGATCGGAGAAGATCGGCGATCTTTTGGTTTGTTTCTTAATTGAGGTTGAACGAACCAAGGCGAACTTCAGCAAACCAGGTTTGCCATGGTTCTCTTTCTTAACTGAAGTGCTTGATTCGGCGTACTTACTGTCTGCAAAGGTGTTCAAAATGGCTGCCGCTATGCCGCTTCGCGATTTGAACGATGTTTGTTTTTGTACTCCTTGCAGTAGCGACCCCACAAACAGCGTTGCGCCTCCCACAAATCAATAAAAATAGGTCTTGTTCTTCGCACGAGTGAAATATCGCCGTCCGCCATATTTGTTTGTATCGGTCACTGTCTTCTTATCTCCAAGCAGAAGAGGGTAAAAGTTTTGACCAATCAGAGAAAAGGTTCGCCTTGGTTTGCTCAACACGCAAACCTTTTCCGACAGCGAACTATGGTTTGCCGAGGTTCGTGAACTTCTTCGAACTAGGTTCGCCGTATCTTTAGATCGTCCAATTAAGAACCAACCTGGTTCGTCCGAGATCGTGAACTCTAGTTCGTCAGAGTTCGCGAACTAAAGTTCGTTTAAATAGGAACATGCTTTAGACAGTCGACTGTACAGGGAACAATAGACAACAATTCATCAATTTCCACGAACGTGTCAAATGTACGTGAAACATCGTCAGTTTTTGTGAAAAGATGTGCGATATTGGCAAGCGTACCAAAAGCAGGCAGGTGGGAAAACTCGGTAAAGTCGTGATGCACGAGCTAAAGGGATCAGTGGTGAACACCGAGCACTTCTGTTTCGCTACAAATACCGGTACAGTAGGGGCATAATTGTCACTTTCCTAACCGGCCATGCCACCACGACGTAGCTTACCGCCAGTAGATCAAGGCCGGGCGCTAGCATGGCTGCAGGATGGAATTTCCGGACGAGAAGTTGGGAGACGTATTGGGGTGTCCCATTCAGTGATCCAGAGGCTGCTGGCACGATTCTAAGAAACTGGAATGACAGAACGACGACCCTGCTCAGGACGCCTGCGCTGCACCAGCAGAAGGAAGGACAAATACCTCTATGTAGCGGCTCTGCGCGACCGAACTGTCACGTCAACCATTCTGCGACGTCAACGGCTAGCTGCAAACATTAACGTCAGCAGAAGCACAGTTTGCCGACGTCTGCGCGAAATTGGCCTGGCTTCATTCAGAGCAGCAGTGAGAATACACCTCACTCCAGCTTTTCGCAGAGCCCGGGTTGCCTGTTGTCGTCAACATGTGAAATGGAACAGACTCCAGTAGACTCAGGTTCTGTTTACTGATGAGCAATGGTTCAACGTGTCCTTCAAAGACGGCAGGGTGAGGTCTGGAGACGCCAGGGCGAGCGATTCACGGATGGATGCGTTCAAGAGGTGAATCGCTACGGAGGAGGCTCAGTCATGGTCTGTGCAGGCTTCAGCAGGGAAGGCAGGACGCCCCTCCACGTCATCCGAGGCACCCTGACTGGACTGCGCTATCGGGACGAGATTGTGCAGCCCCTCATCCAGCCAGCTCTCCAAGCCGTAGGCGACAATGCTGTTCTGTAGGACGACATCGCTCGACCTCATCGCGCCCGTGTGGTGGATGAGTACCTTGAGCAACGGGGCATCATGAGGATGGAGTGGCCAGCTCGTTCACCTGATCTGACTCCCATCGAGCACCTCTGGGACGTGCTGGGCAACGTGTAGTCAGCAACCACCCCCAACCTCAAGGCGTTCCCCATCTGACTCAGTTCCTGTATCAAGAGTGGGAAGCGCTCCCACAACATGTTCTCTGAAATCTGGTGAACTCTATGCGTCAACGTTGCATTGAATGCTTGGCTGCAAACGGTGGGTACACTCGCTACTGACTGGACCAATCTTGTGTGACTTTTCAAATGAGGGGTGGGTGAACATTCTAACGTACTGCCGTTGTTACAATTGCTTGATTTACTCAAAACTGAAATGAAATTATTACTGAATAATAAGCAAAGTACTGACTCTAAGTATTGTTACATTATTATTTTGTGTGGTGTTGTCGGTGCGTCTGCGATAAAAAGTGGCCCTTAAGTTTTGACCATTAGTATAATATAATTATATATATATATATATATTTGCGGGTAGAGTTTCCGAGGTGACTGAGTTAGGCATTTTGCAACACTTCATTGAGAGCCAGCCTCATGCGGCGCCAAAAGGAGTCTATGGCGTCATCCTCGTCTGCCCACTCGATGTAGGTCGTGGTTTTCATCACGGCCATCATGGACGGCGTAAGGATACGCGTCGGGATGTCCTCCAGCATGACAACAATCAACGCGTCCTCAGTGTCCATGGCGTGAGTCAGACACAGCTGTAGCTCGAACTGGCACCACTGGCTCTCCACAAACGCTCTGGAGAAGAGCATCAGCATCTTCTTGCTGGAACTGAGGCAGCCCATAATGTTTTCCACGACAGGGCAGCCAATGATGAAGTCGCGCTGGTGAATACACAGCTTCAGCCCCATTGTCCTTTCAAGACTGGGCATCAGGTGGTCACGGACCCAGATAAAGTCCTCGCTGTCGTAGGACACAAACACGTCGTACTCAAAGCGATGTTCCCGCAGACGCCGTAATCTGTCCCCCGGACCCCGGAAAACCTCGTGTAGCACCAGGCGGATGTGCCAGCGATAGCGATAGAGAAATGACAGAAGACTCATCCCCAAACAAATCAGAGAAATTGTGGCGATGATAAACTTGCTTGTCTCTGGAGTCAGTAGGCACGCTTGTTCTTTCATGAAGAACGACTGTACTTTGGTGCCAGGCATGTTGCCGCAAGTGTAGTCTGACGAGCTGTGAGCAAAGAGAGAGGGATTGGTGAGAAGCCACTTTTGGAACCATAACACCTGACACGAACAGTCAAAAGGGTTTTCACGCAGATCAACATGGTGCAGCCTAAGGCGTGTGGTAAAAGAGAACGTCGATTCCCGCACGACTGACATCTTGTTGGCTCGGATACGGATCCATTTTAGATTTGGCAGTAGCTGGAAAACGTCATCAGGCAAGAACGCCAGACTGTTTTTGCTCAGGTCTAGTTTCTGTAGAGACGTTAAGCCTTGGAACATACCTACAGTGACAAAAGTCATCCTTGTGGATCTCAGCGAGAGCTCTCTCAGGTGAACCAGACGACCGAACAGCTGATGGAACCGTTCCTCATTCACATCTTTAAAATCGTTGTCAATAAGTGACAGGTATATTAAATTTGAACAGACCGAAAAACAGTCTGCATTGACGTGATGAGATCTGGTAAACTCAAAACCGTTGTTGTCTAATTTGAGTGTTTTTAAATGAGGATTTTTAAACAAAAATTTCTTTATCTTTTTATTAGTAAACGTATTTCTTTGATTAGATACATCCAGAGTCTCGAGACGCCCAAGTCTATTGGCGGCAAATGAAGAAGACCTAAAAGATATTAAATTACTGCGCAGGTCTATTGACTGTATACGCGGCAAGCACACAGGTTTTCTAACACTAAATCCCTCGTTAAATTCCGACAAACTGTTTTCGGACACGTCTAGCGTTTCTAATAAAGGAAACATCGATATCGATGAATTACTGTGACAAGTGTGTGGCGTAAACGATTGCAGCAGATTGCCTTGCAATTTCAAGACTTTAAGTGGAGAAAAACTGCCCGCTCCGTGTGGCAGATTGAAATTAACATGTGTTAATCGATTGTAGCTAAGGTCAATTTTGATCAGGCTGAGCGAGATGTAACCGTCATATCTATCACAGCCTGTACTGTGTGACATTTTCAAATCTTGCAGTGACGGGATGGTGAGAATGCTATTCCGATCATCACAGGACACGGCGTTGTAGGTCAGGTCAAGGTAAGTCAGGTTTGGCAGCAGGTGGAGGGCATGGCAGTCTGTAATGACACCTTTTACCATGATTCTGTCAAGATCCAGTCGGGTGAGTCCAGTGAAGGGAGACAAACACGTCAGATTGAAATGCAGGAACGCACTGTTTTCACTGAGATACAGTTTTTGCAGTCTAGGTACAGGCGTTAGTATGTCGATGTCACAGAAAACTGAACAGTTTGAAGCTGAACGTAATAGCAACACCTCTAGTGACGGGATGGTGAGGACCGCGCGCAGAGCGTCACAGGACTGTCTGCTATAGCTCATGTCAAGGTAAGTCAGATTAGACAGCTTGTGGAGGGACTGGTGATTAAACATTTTGGTGTAGCCGATATCAGAATCTTCACTATACATTTCCAGGCATGTTAGCCCGGGAAAAAACAAAAACCACGCGAGATTCAAGGTCATAAGAGTGTTCTGACCAAAGCTCAATTCCTGCAGTCTGGGCATGGGGTGCATCAGCTTGATTTCTTCGACCTCGGCACATCGTACGGACGATATTATCTCGAGCTTCTCGAGAGTCGGAATGTTGAAAACAACAGAGACCGCGTCAGTTGTCAAATAGTTGTTACTGAGGTAGAGGTGAGTCAAGTGTGTCAAGTGTCTGAAGGCAGCAGGGCTGATATTCTGTATGCTATTCCAGGATAGATCAAGTGTAGTCAGACCGGTGACGTTTACGAGAAAGTCGTCGGAAATACTTGTGATGTTGTTGCGAGAAAAATAAAGAATTGTGACGCCAAGCAGCAGCTGTGGGATGTCGCGAAGATTCTTGCGACTACAGTCAGCTCGAGAGCCCTTACAGTGACAGTGTCCATCTCCACATGAGTACCTTGAGGTCTCCGCCTCTGCAAAAGAAAGTGTTGTCTCTTCTTGTGGAGAAAAAAGCGATGTCTCTGCTTCTGCATGATGACGTCGTGTGTCTCCCACTCCAGGATGCCGTTTTCTGCTGACGTCACGCCCCTTGCGATGTAGTTTCTTGCTGACGTTACGGCCGAAAGAAGGTGAACGTTCGCTGGCAATCAAGGCACAAACCGCTGTCACACAGAGACAGAAGTAGCAGAAGCCCGACATTGTTCAGCACTATAATGTCAGAGAATGTTCTCAGTGAAAATTCAGATACAGGATAACTCCCGTCCAGTGAACTGCGCAGAATTGAAAATAAAGATAAACAAAACAATTGCCTGCGTGTATATTTAAAACCTTACCTAAACGCAGATTATATTGTATTATTCTGATGTGTGTTGGTCTGTAATTTTGGACCTTACGGCATAGAGTCGTAAGGTTCAAAATCACTGACCAGCACACAAGTACACAATTCTGATGTTAAACGGTCGGATGTAACTACATGTGTTTCATTATGTAGAAGTCGGATGAAACAAAGCAAATTATGTGATGTGATCAAAACATTACATAAGGATCCTGATCATTTTTGTAGAGAATAAAAAAAACTTGGCTTTAAAGTTAACAGTCCCCTTCCCTGACATAATGTTCTTCTAGTGGTCAAACTATGACATAAAAGACGGATGCTAAATAAGCACGTAAATAAAGGAACAACTGAAAGAAAGTCAGCCTATTTGCTCAGTTTTGCATTACATCCTATTTTATGACTATTTTCTGACTAGATTAATTTACATTCCTTACCTTATGTGAGTTGTGGTTTGGAGCCAACACAGTTAGGCCTACAGTAAGACCAATGTTCACGTGCCAAGCGATTCGTCGATGCATCTGATCAAGTACCAAAGTGAAAACATATTCAAATGGAAATAGATATAATGTCGCTGCAAAGTACGTCCAAGTCGATGTTGTACCATCGCTTTTGAGTGACCATCCTTGATAGCTGAAGGGAAGGTGAACTGTATTGATGGGGCACAGTATCTAAATGTTTCGTATTTGTGAACTAAACTTGTCGATATCGTTTGAGCTGTCGGGAAGAACAACATCGGTCTTTATTTCTGAACAATCGCAACCCGGAAACAAATACATCTATTCTTTCTTTGTGAAAGCAGAACTCGGCAGCGAGCCTATTTTTTTGTGAAAAGAGAAAACTTCCTTGAACTTTAATTTCAATGCCAGATGACACATTTTTTTTTTTGTTCTGACCAGCTCTTGCTGACATGTGTGTGCTGGCATGTTATTAAGGTCCAAAACCATAAACTCGCGCGCATTTCATTACTTCCCCCCCCCCCCCCCCACACACACACACACTTTATTCCGCGTCTGTACGCTGACCGACACTCTGAACAAGAGACATAAATCCTCATGAGCCCCCGCAAATGCGGGGGCTCATGAGGGTTTATGTCTCTTGCAGCTGGGTAGCGTTCGCCTTCGCGCTCGTCTTGCCCCTGCAGTTTAGGGGTAAAAGTGTGAGAAATCCGCATGGACCCAACAAAGCTATGAGGGTTCAACAGGATCTCTGCTTCTTGCTGAGCCCATTTACCTCTCTTCTCCGCAGGCGGAGAAGGTGACCCGGCGTCCGGTCTACACCGTGCCACAAGCCAACGATGTTTTGTCAACACGTCGGTTCGCCGTAATAATTGTAGCTGTCCATTTTCTTCTTCTTCTTCTTCTCGAACGCCGTCACACTTGGAGTTTGGCTCTCAAAATGAAATCTGTGGTCTTCTGTAGCACCTCCAGAGGCCCGTACAGTTTCTCTTGTAGAGTGGCGGGCTTCTGCCACATCTCCTCCCTCAGCAGCTGGTGGTTCCCACAGTCCTGGAGGATGTGTTCTGTGGTCTGCTCTGCTTCTCCACAAGGGCACAGGGGAGATGGCTCGAGGTGAAAGCGTCTGTGCAGGTGGAAATTGAGTCGGTTGTGCCCGGTCCTCAGACGAACGATGGTCACCTGTTCTTGTCTGGACAGCTGATGGTAACTGTCTATGGGCCGTTGTGGTGGTCTGTACACAGACTTAATGATGGTCTTCATCTCTGTGAAGCTGACTCCATTTTCTTCTTGTTCTTTCTCTGCGCCCACTTTTGCCATTCTGTCAGCTTCTTCATTGCCGTAGATGCCACAGTGTGAAGGGATCCACTGCAGCACCAGTCTAGTGCACTTGATGTTTTGCAGTGCCTCTTGTAGACGTGGCACTTTGCTTGCTGTGTCCATTTTGTTCGATTAGTTAAAGTTAACAGTCCCCTTCCCTGCCTTTGTGCCTATTTCTCTTATGTCTTATCATGTCTTGTAAAGACCAACCTGACTGAGCAATACTTCCTCAGGCCAACCCCAACGACTTCGTCGGTCTCAGAGGTGAGACTGACTGACCTCCCGGCAAGAGGCATAATCTCTCATGAGCCCCTCCTACTGCAGGGGCACCTGAGAATCTATGCCTCATGCACTTGGAGAGTTCTGACTGAGACTGACTGATCCATTCACAATGGTGATTTAGTTGTTGATTTCGAATGTGTTAGTGCAATTATTATCCGTGCCCGTCCCTTTCAGGTTCCGAGCTACATCATTGAGGCTGTTGTGTTAGCTCTTCTGTCTGATCATGCACTGCTTACGTGTGATGGGACCGACCTTGAACGTTTGTTCAAATTTCAAGCACGAATTAACTTCAATCATCTCGACAAAACGCGATACCAACAGCCAAACGGTTGAACGTAATTGTTCGGGCAAAGGCCGATTACTCGCTGTTAACCCACTACATGCTTAGGCTGATTTTGTAAAATTTGCTTATTGCCAAATGAAGGCTGCATTGCGGATTAGGAGATAGATCAACTGTTTTAGTTCAAGGGTGGTGGAGGAGCCAAACTATTCTGGCACCACGCTTGAACTATCAGTCAAATTCATTTCAAGCAATGGGTGTATCAGGATGATAAAGGTTAACAAACATAATTATCTGACTTTACAAATCATTTGACTTTAAGACTCACAGGCTCATTCCCGCTGAAGTCCCCCGTTTTAGGAGAGGATAATATGCATGTAGAAGTCAATAAAGGAAGTCTCTCACAAACCAGATAGGTGAGGCTAGCGCTGGCAGAATTGTATACAAACCAAGGGGAATCACAGCGCTGGACAGACAAACAGTTAGATCCCCTGCCCCCGCCTATCAGGCACCCAATCGCCAGCCCACAGAGAAATACGCAGGTATAGAACAAGACGATCATTTCCATCCTCTAGGAGGATGGAAATGATCGTCTTGTTCTATACCTGCGTATTTCTCTGTGGGCTGGCGATTGGGTATAGAACAAGACGATCATTTCCATCCTCTAGGAGGATGGAAATGATCGTCTTGTTCTATACCTGCGTATTTCTCTGTGGGCTGGCGATTGGGTGCCTGATAGGCGGGGGCAGGGGATCTAACTGTTTGTCTGTCCAGCGCTGTGATTCCCCTTGGTTTGTATACAAAAAAGGAAGAGATACAAATTCTCCTGAGCCCCTGCTACTGCATGGGCTCGTGAGAATCTGAGTCTGTTACATCCATGTATACAAATTGTGACGTTGGCACTATGATCACCTGACAATATTTCACTAGATTGTTAACGATAAACACGCACTGCGTACAGATGGTGGGTGCGTGTGAAGACTGAAAGTGACCCTTATAGTGATTTTTTTTAAAAAGCCTAATACACGAGTTACTTGCTCCTGCACTTGCTCAGAAGAACATTCCCAGCATTATTCTGCAAATAAATATTCATGAGCGATTGGTCTTGATCTTATGATCAAAATATGACATGGAAACGAGAACTGAATAGCGTTATTAATCTAATGTTGCTTTTTAAAAATGTATTATACTGCAAAGGCAGTGGTAAATAATCAAAAACTGTGGTTCTTGATCTTACGATCTAGATATGGCATAGAAACGAGAATTTGAATAGTGTTATCAATCTAATGTTGCTTTTTAAAACTCGTTAGAGTGCCGAGAAAATTTGAACACGACACAACTGCAAGAGGTATAGATCCTCATGAGCCCCAGCAGTTGTGGGTGTCTCATGATGATCTATGCCTCTTGCTGACACCAATTTGAATCCATGTTTCTGGGACAGCTGGGGTTTTCTGGTGTTGGATTAACGATAGTTCTGAATTGACTGGCACTGAACAGGTTATCCTCAATAGTTCACTCACCAAATACAGAATAACAACTAGACACGTGTGTATGTGTGTGTGTGTGCGTGCGTGCGTGCGTGTGTGCGTGTGTGTAAGTGTGTGTGTGTATGTGTGTGTTTGAGAGAGAGATAGAGAGAGAGAGAGAGAGAGAGAGAGAGAGAGAGAGAGAGAGAGAGAGAGAGAGAGAGAGAGAGAGAGAGAGAGAGAGAGAGAGAGAGATGTTTTCATTGGTAAAAATACAACAACAGCAACAACAATTGGTGATGACGGTCAGAGAGAGTGAGAGAGAGAGAGAGAGAGAGAGAGAGAGAGAGAGAGAGAGAGAGAGAGAGAGAGAGAGAGAGAGAGAGAGAGAGAGAGAGAGAGAGAGAGAGAGAGAGATGAAATTAAAACTATGAAATGAAATGGAAAAAAACTTTATTTCTCAACGGAAGAAGCAGTTTGTGTGCCATTTTTCATGCTTTCCGTTGCTACCCTACTAAAAGTATAACGATACTAACATATACAAACAAAATGTGCACAGAAAGAGAGAGAGAGAGAGAGAGAGAGAGAGAGAGAGAGAGAGAGAGAGAGAGAGAGAGAGAGAGAGAGAGAGAGAGAGAGAGAGAGAGAGAGCATTCCAAACGGGTCTGCACACACTATAAAGGCATCTCCGTTTTGCACTCGCACGCAAAAATCCCCCCTCCCCCCTCCTCCTTCAGCTCCGTCTTCAACTAACCTTCAACCTAGACATGCATCCGCCCTTTCATCAATGCACCGTCCTTCAGGTTTTCTGTGCCCACTTTTCACTGCTGAGACCCCAGTGGCAAAACGTATTCGGGCGCACGACGGCGCCAGTGGGCCCGCGCACGGCTGTGCGCGGGCCCACTGCAGCCGCCGTGGTCCCGAGAACCTTTGCTTACTGGGGAGTTGGTGCTACGGTGTTTGGAGCACACGCCAGTCTCGCTCCTTTCTGGACAAATGGGTTCGCCATGACAGCTCAGAGATAATGCCTGATGATTTGTGTGATCACCTCTATGGCACAGCTCCGTTATTTTCCCTCTCCACCCCTCCCCCCCCCCCCCCTTCTTGATACTGGACACGCTCCACACACTCCCCAGCGTACCAGGGGCGGATCTGGGGAAGTGTTCCAGGGCTTCCGCCCCCTCCCCCCTCCTCACTCCTTCAGGAAACATTATTGTAAAAGATATATCAAGGTCCCCCCCCCCTCTTTTTTTGGGACCCTCCACCTTTCCTCCGCTTTTCGATATTTCTGCGTTTGGTGAGAAAGTGTAAGATGTTCTCAGACACGCTTAGCGCGTCTATCCCCTCCAGTCCCCCCAGCCCGCTCCCCCCCCCCCCACACACGCACACACACACACTGCTTTTTATTTTTCAGTTAAGCAAGTTCTGTCGTCGGGAGGCCTTTTGTGTCAAGTTGAAGGTCCTAAATGAATTGGAACCCTCCCCCTCTCCCCCTTCCCGGAGTTAACTGATCCGCCCCTGCCGGTCAATCCCCTTAGCAGGGCAAAAAGCAAATGCTGTGCCGGCATGTAGAGCTGTGGTACCTGGTGAATCACAAACATTTGAAATTTGTTCAGAAATATGTGGGCTGAACTTTGATTTTGGACCGCCTGCACGGCTTTACCAGTGACAGCTCGACTCATGAATCATACGCCTGAATTTGTCTGCACCATTAGGGGCCAGTTGCATGAGTGAGCTAAGTTCTGAGCCAAGCCACTAAGCAAGGTGCTCCGCTTTAGCGGAGCGCCTTGCTTCGTGGCTGGCGCAAGACTAAGCTTACTTCAGTCATGCAACTGGCCCCTGGCGAACAACAAGCATTTGAAATATGTTGGAACGTGTGTGCTGCTGCGGTGTGGCTTTTGCACCATAACCCTTTTACTGCTATCGGACGCAGACTGTGTCTGACTTCTTTGTTAAACACGGATTCAGCCGAAATGGTGCCAGCAAGAGGCATAGATCCTCATGAGCCCCCGCAAATGCGGGGGCTCATGAGGATCTATGTCTCTTGTAAATGGATCGTGTTCACTTTTTTTCTCGGCAGTCAAGGGCTTAATCGAATACGTTATATGAGTGTACGGCAACGGTTCATCGCTGTTCCTTTTGTAGTTCTTTTAACCCTTTGGCTGTCGGTAGCGCTTTTTGTCGCGTTGCATGATTCAGGCAGGAATCATCTCGACAAAAAATAGCTTCCGAAAGCTAAACGGTTAATTTAAGCGAATCCAATCAGCGCGGGTCATTACCGAAACCTCCCCCCCCAAAAAAAAAAACAAAAAAAACAACAACAACAAAAAACAAACAAACAAACAAAAAACCCCCCAAAAAACAAAAAACAACCCGCAAATCTACTTTGTAGTGATTTTTTTTAAAAAAGCCAATAACTAGCATTGGTTGTTCGTACAATTGTAAACGTAAACAATTAGGAGATCAATTCACGAATGAAGCTTGCGTTAATACTAGTAATCACGATGATGTTTTCAACAGCAATTACTGTCTGTCTGAACAACACAGCTAAAGACTGACATTCGTCAACCTGGAGGCTCTCACTTCTAATTTACTGGAGAGCTTTTGTTTCTACAATCACCAACTTTCAAATTTATTTGCCAGCCCTTTCAACCCGGCCTTTTCCTAGAATAACAAAAACACTGATTGTTTGCGTTTCTGAGGCAAGCCTAAAGCGGTTGGTTTATTCTTAGACTGTCTGGGTGCAAAGCTTTCGCTACGGGGTTATTGATTGGCTGATTTGCAAGAGATGGGCGGCGGTTGTTAGGGCATTATGGATTGGTCGATCGGGAAGAGATAACAACCAATTACGGAGCGAGCAAATAATGCTAAACTTAGCGATCAGCACACATTGAAGACAGAAAAAAAAAATAAAAAAAAAATAAAATAAAATAAAATAAAAAAGGGCACTCAATCCATGTCCACACACAAGACGTAAATCCTTCAGTGATTATAATTAGAAGCAAGTGGTCATTTAATCAGCTTAGACAAGAAGAATGTACAACTACTTTGTCAGATGAAAGGAAAAATTCAGGATCTCAGTGCGCAAAAGACCATCGGGCCGATGTCGTCCGCCGTCGGCCCGCCGCGCACGCCTGTGCGCAGACTGACAGCGGCCTGCATCGCGGCCCGATGACTTTTTGCACAGCTGGATGAAGCAAGCACAAGACTGAATCAAAATTGCAAGTCTCTTGTAATGTAACGACAAGCCAATAACCAGCCCGGGTCAATTTTGCCTTATCCAATGTGTTACTTTTGTAGTGCGGCATTTGCGAGGTGGTCTGCGACAGATTTTGAAGGTTTGGATCACACGGTATCCCACAATTCAAAGCTGTTCCTCAGTGTTTCCCCTCAGGTCACTTCCGAACTGCCAGTGCTGTTACGATGTGATCTATATAATCAAGGCGACTGCCAATAACAACAATAATAATAATAATAATAATAATAATAATAATAATGTTGATGATGATTATGATGATAATAAATGCGGTCATTATATAGGCGCTTTAATTCTGTGAATCAGCTCAAAGCGCCGCGAACTGGACGCAACACTCACACTCACGTGAAACACACGCATTCACTCTGAAGACAAACACAGTACAAGACAAACACAGGACATTCACACAGTGCGAAGGGTCAGCTCAGCTATTGAGGTTTCGGAAATTTTGATCGGTTATATTTCAGTGAAATGTATGAATTGGCCTGAAACCGGTAACAAAGTGCCGAGCGTGTAAAATGTAGAAAACATCTCAACGAAGGACGAAACACTCTTAGGAAAAACAATTACCACATAGCTGATAAATTATTAACTCATTCAGCACTGACGCGCTACAGCAGGAGAGGGGTCGACCATGCAAATTCAAGGGTAGTGCCAGATTAGCTTGGCGCCTGTCGGCGCCAAGCTAATCTGGCACTACCCTTGAATTATCATGGTCGATCCATCTCCTGCAACAGGTGCATAGTCGTTAGATGATGCCTTCCAAATTTGGGAAATACGTGCGTCGGGCTGAATAAGTTAAATAAATTGTGTTTTTATTGTCGGTTCTAAGCTTGTTTGTTTCTTAATTTGGACGTTTTCTGTTATTATAGCGTGGACGTTATTGTATATCTAAAAACCACCCTAATTTTTTTTGAAACTGGGAGCCAGGGTTTAACCCCATCACTGCCAGCGGACGCAGTTTTTGACTTCATTGTTAATTCACCGTCAAAAAGCCTGCCCCAGCCGTCCAAGGAACATGGATATAAAGTCATGTCTACAAGAGGTGTAGATCCTCATGAGCCCCCGCAACTGCGGGGGCTCATGAGGATCTATACCTCTTGCTATTTTGGATGGGGGTTTCATTTTTCTCGGCATTCAAGGGGTTAAGTAGGTACAGACTCTTTCAAAGCGTTCCCTACTTTGTTCAGTTTCTCATTTTTTTCTTCTTCTCTGAAAGAAACTCGTTAGTACAGGAAAGCCCTGAACATAATGAAGGGAGCCCTTTCTCTGCCACGTCCAGAAGACTCAGTCACACAGATAGGTAAGTTAGAAATTGTCGCTTAACCCCTTTACTGTCAGTGGTCGCAGATGCCGTTTCTAAAATCGTTGTTAATTCAACGTTTTAACAGCCAAAGCGACCTCAAGGACATGGACACAAAGCAGTGTCAGGAAGTGGAAAACCGCTCGAAAGGAAATAGATGCAACTGCTGTGGAGGCTCATGGTGTCAGCAAGAGGCATAGATCCTCATGAGCCCCCGCAACTGCGGGGGCTCATGGGGATCTATGCCTCTTGCAGTTGGATCGTGAGTTCAGTTCTTGTCGTCTCCAGGCAGAATTCTGGCCAGCCAGACTAAAAGTGAGGTCTTAGAATAAGGTCGTGTTGATGAACACACAGCGGTGAATTCGTCTGATAACTATTATGGCTCATGAAAATGTTTAGAATCGTCTAAATGGATAACTGAACTTAATAGCAATAGTTTTAAAAATAGTTGAGTCGATCTTGACAATTCAAAGCTAATCAGACCCTACCCTTGAACTATCATGGATTCGTCCTTGACTGACGCTGGAAGCGAAAGACCTAATGAGGCCGACTCGGAATTAGATTTTCGGAAATCGCCCCAGATTGGCATCTTGGCCAAACGGAAACAGACCCAGCGAGGAATAATAGGTAAATTGACTGGCTGGACTATAGGTCTTCAGTTATAAGGCTGAGGAAATGAGAGAGAGAGATGAGAGAGAGAGAGAGAGAGAGAGAGAGAGAGAGAGAGAGAGAGAGAGAGAGAGAGAGAGAGAGAGAGAGAGAGAGAGAGAGAGAGAGAGAGAGAGAGAGAGAGAGAGAGAGAGAGATGTTTTCACTGGTAAAAGTATTTTAAAAAAGTGATAGCACAAGGAAAAGACAGTAAAGTAAATCACTTAAAAAAAATTTTTTTTTTCGATAAACAGAATCATCTATGGATCCACAAAATATGTTGTTACGTGTCTGTCATCTATAATAGGTGATAGACTTAAGCCATAAGTTAAGTTAAGGTTCCGCTGATGAATGATTGAGCTCTCGCTTTGTAGGGACCTCTCTTTCTCACTAGAAGAAAGTTCTAGGGGTTTAACCCCTTCCCTGCCACTGCACGTACATTTTTGTTTCTGAAATCTTTGATCATTCAACCACCAAAAAACCAACACCATCCAAGAAACATGAGTACAAATTGATCTCAGCAAGAGGGCATAGATCCTAATGGGGCACCTCAGTCGCGGGGGCTCATGAGGATCTATGCCTCTTGCAGCTGGATCACGTTCACTTTTTTCCTCAGCGGTGAAAAGGGTTAACTAAACCTGTCATTGTCTTTGCATAATGTTGTTGTTGTGCAGTGTGTCTGGCGCGGAGCTAAAAACGACGTGTGTCCTGGTTCATTCCGCGCGGAACACAGCGGCCCGCCGATTATAAGCTAAATGCCTTTAGTAAATGCCTTAGCTAAATGTGTTTCCATTGTAACGCAAAGACGAGGCAGGAAAATCCTAATTCAGTTTGGTCCCTTGATCCTTTCACTGCTAGCGTACACTGATTAGTTGTTGAAAACTATGGCAGATTCAACTCTATTTAAACCCGTCTGAGCAACACGGATGCATACTATGCCCAGCAAGAGGCGTAGAACCTCACACCTGCGGGGGCTCATGAGGTTCTATGCCTCTTGCAGCTATGTCAAATTCAACTCCATTTAAATCCGTCAGGACGACAAAACTGAGAGGCCCAGGAAGAGGCATAGAACCTCATGAGCCCCCGCACCTGCGGGGGCTCATGAGGTTCTATGTCTCTTGGGTCTGGGTTGTATTTTGACTGTTTTTCTCGACAGTGATGGGCTTAATGTAACGACAAGCCAATAACCACCCCGGGTCAATTTTGTCTTTAATGCATCGTCTGGGAAACGCTTTGATTCCGTGATTAATACAGCGCGCCCTTGTTACTGGTAAAGGCAAATTAGCTGCCTTAATACCCGATTGCGTTCCTGACAAAGTTAACCTACAATTTTTAACACATTCTATCCCAGGACCGAAATCCCCAAATTTTGAACTTGCCCTCTGAAGGACTGTATTGCAATTCTAGGGACAGATAGAGCATGATAGTTCAAGTGTGGCGCCAGAATAACTTGGCGCCCATGGGCGCCAAGCTATTCTGGCACCACCCTTGAACTATCATCCTCGATCCATGTCTTGCTGTGGTGTTTCGGGGGCTGAATGAGTGAGGTTAAAATGGTAAGAACATTTTTTTTTTTTTAAATGAAGGTGGTCAGATTGTCAGTACCATGTACAATCTACTTCGCTTATAACGAGGTCCTGACAGATCCCTTTCCATGTACATTACTTCGCTTAAAACAAACTTCGGATATAACAGCATGAAAAACTGGGCCTCCTGTAGATTTGCTATATCCGAGGTCTGTGGTTTGTTCTTTTGACATGGCGAAAGATAGGAGACTGGAAATGTGACTGCCAAGCGTGTAGAAAGTAAATAAAAAATCACCACAAAGAAAGAAACACGCTTAGAAAGAAAAAGTACAGCTCATTGTGTTGTACCAATCCTTTCTAAGCGGGCTTTATTCGTTGTTCGGATTTTCTCTGCATTTTGTACTAAGTTAGCAGCTGACTGTATCACATAATCCGCGAGCAAAGACAGTCCTGGTTCGTCCTTTACGTTGGCCATCAAAAACAAAACCATTTCACTCACTCACTCACTCACTCACTCACTCACTCACTCACTCACTCACTCACTCACTCACTCACTCACTCACTCACTCACTCACTCACTCACTCACTCACTCACTCACCCACTCACCCACTCACCCACCCACCCACCCACCCACCCACCCACCCACCCACCCACCCACTCACTCACTCACTCACTCACTCACTCACTCACTCACTCACTCACTCACTCACTCACTCACTCACTCACTCACTCACTCACTCACTCACTCTATCAGTCCATCAGTCCATCAATGAATCAATGAATGAATCAATCAATTAACTTTATTTCCCAAATACACGTTGTCAAGTACAGGCATTTTGTAGACCACTCACCAACCAACCCACCCACCACCACTCGTTCCTGTTTTTCTTGCTGCTGTTATTTACACGACACTTTTGGGTTCTTCCTGTCATCAGAAATGTATAACTGGTTTTATGGAACACAAATGGCATGCGCAGTTGACTTCAACACACAAATCAGAAGGCAGAGCCATGCTTAGTCTGTCATTATTTTGGTCGCGTAAGTCACAAGTGAAAGCCTCATTACATCCTCCACAGATATTGATCCTTACCAGCAAGAGGGATAGATTCTCATGAGCCCCTGTTTGCAGGGGCTCATGAGAATCTATGCCTCTTGTAGGTATTAGGGACTCTTAGAATGTCGTGCCAGAGAAATTATTTTTGTTGTGTAATGCCAACATGCACGCACCACTTTACGTAAAACAGCGAGGGAAATTGCCTATATATTGGACATTTCTTGCGTGCAGAGATTCCGTTCATAATAATGGACTGCTTTCGATGAATTCTTTGCTTGTCTGCAGGGCAAAAAGGTGGCATTCACAGCAACAAAATTTCCTTAGCTGCAGTGCACACACACAAAACAAAGAAAGAAACACGCTTAGAAAAGACAGCTACAAAACAATGTATCAATATTTGAAATAGACATACAAACAGGTACACAATTTGCAACTTATCTTTTTTTTTTTTTTTTGATGGGAAGATGGAAATCAAAACAAATCACTGCACAGTAAATCATCCCCCCCCCCCCATCCCCACCCCATCCCCCCTCCCAACAACAAAAAAATAACTAAATAAAATAAAAAATAAAATGAATAAAATAAAATAAATAATAAATAAATAAATAAAATAAAAGAAAGAAAGAAAGAAAGAAAGAGAGAGAGAGAGAGAGAGAGAGAGAGAGAGAGAGAGAGAGAGAGAGAGAGAGAGAGAGAGAGAGAGAGAGAGAGAGAAAGAAAAGAAAACAATAATAAAAATAACGACAACAACAACAAAAAACGTGCATTTTGTTTGATAAATGATACATGCATGTGATGATGAGAAGTCAATACAATGTTTAACGGACGGGTTTTGTGTGACCAGTGTAATCTATAGTACAACGGGTCACGTTTCAATGTTATGTAACATATCTATGTACACACTATTTGCAAAGACGTAAAACATTATCTAGAGCAGACTTATCTGTATTGGCTCCAAGACTCTTCTCGTTTACACAATATGTGCCGAAAGCGATGGAGTCCTGTAGTGTAAGCTCCACGACCTACTCAAACTGCATTAAAAACTGCCTTTAAACTAGGGATTTTTGAGAACTAGATATAATAACCCTAAACTACCCAGTGCGTAAAAGGCATCGGGCCGGCGTCGACCGCCGTTGGCCCGCGCACGGCCTTTGTGCACTAAGTTAGAGAACAACATACTTCACCAGTAAACGGAATGCGCAACAAAACTTCATTAGTTAACAGAATGCGTAACAAGACTTTACCAGTGAGCGGAACTGATGCGCAACAAGACTTCACCAGTAAACAGAATGATTAAGATTCACATTCAGAAAACTTTATTGTCAAATGACAAGGGAAATTTTTCTTTTCATCAGAGATACACATAACAGAATCGCATTTTCCATATTCCCTCAGTCAGTCGACGTTCCATACCCGTTGCATGCTTTTCCACTCACTCACTTCCCACCCTGACGCAGAGAAAAACCCAAACGGAAAAAGAAACACGCTTACAATTGTGTTGTAACTGTCTTTTATAAGTGTGTTTCTTTCTCCGTTGGGTAAACACGCTTAGAAAGACAGCTACGACACAATTGTGTCGTAGCTGTCTTTTCTAAGCGCGTTTCTTTCTCCGTTGGGTAAACACGCTTAGAAAAGACAGCTACGACACAATTGTGTCGTAGCTGTCTTTTCTAAGCGCGTCTCTTGTCCTCTTCTCTCCGTTGGGTGAACACTCTTAGAAAGACAGCTACGACACAATTGTGTCGTAGCTGTCTTTTCTAAGCGCGTTTCTTTCTCCGTTGGGTAAACACGCTTAGAAAAGACAGCTACTACACAATTGTGTCCTAGCTGTCTGTTCTAAGCGCGTTTCTTACTCCGTTGGGTAAACACGCTTAGAAAAGACAGCTACGACACAATTGTGTCGTAGCTGTCTTTTCTAAGCGCGTTTCTTTCTCCGTTGGGTAAACACGCTTAGAAAAGACAGCTACTACACAATTGTGTCCTAGCTGTCTTTTCTAAGCGCGTTTCTTTCTCCGTTGGGTAAACACGCTTAGAAAACACGCTTAGAAAAGACAGCTACGACACAATTGTGTCGTAGCTGTCTTTTCTAAGCGCGTTTCTTTCTCCGTTGGGTAAACACGCTTAGAAAGGACAGCTACGACACAATTGTGTCGTAGCTGGCTTTTCTAAGCGCGTTTCTTTCTCAGTTGGGTTCTTCTCTGCATTTTACACGCTTCCCAATGCGCAAAAGGCCATCGGGCTGACGTAGGCTCGCCGTTGGCCCGCGTACAGCAGTGCGCCGGCCAATGGCGGCCGATGTCGCCGAGTTGGCCTTTTACGCATTGGGTTGGCAGTCACGTTTTTGGTCTGGATCGTAGATTCAAACTGACGCAGATTCAAACTGTGGACAAAATGAAATGCTGAGGGGAGAAGATGCATTCACTCTGGATCACATACGGACCATAAGCAACAGACGACAGTCAAGTGATACGATACTAAAGCCTTATACTATGTGCTGGGGACCCGTCGCCACCTTTGTGAGGCAGCGCACAGCAGTCCATTGCTCAATACAAGTCTTGTATGAAGACAGTCGAAACATCCCGGACCACGGGTCGCCAAGGAACAACGCCTCAAAACACGTCACCAAGATGGGTTGGCCTGAATTCCTTCTGTGGTGTTGATCATAACAAGACTTCACCAGTAAACAGCATGCACAGCAAGACAACCCGTCAACAGAATGTGCAACAAGACTTCACCAGTCAACAGAATGTGCAACAAGTTTTCACCAGTCAACAGCATGCGCAACAAGACTTCACCAGTCAACAGCATGCACAGCAAAACTTCACCAGTCAACAGAATGTGCAACAAGACTTCACCAGTCAACATCATGCACAGCAAAGCTTTACAGTCAACTGAATGTGCAACAAGACTTCACCAGTTAACAGAATGCGCAACAAGACGTTCACCAGTGAACACCATGCACAGCAAAGGTTCACCAGTCAACATGATGTGCAACAAGACCTCACCACTCAACAGAATGTAAAACAATTAGTTTGCTTTTAGGGTTTAACGCCGAGCAGGCGACTAAGGCCATCTCACGCGGCGAACGCGCATCAGGGCTTCACCAGCGAACAGAATGCTCAACAAGACCTCACCAGTGGACAGAATGCGCAACAAAACTTCACCAGTCAACAGCATGCAACAAAATTTCGCAAGAAGACTTCACCAGCGAACACAATGTGCAGCAATTAATTAGTATGGTTTAATGCCGAGCTGGCGACTACCCAACGCGCAAAAGGCCAACTGCGGCCGCCGTCGGCCCGATATCCTTTTGAGCATTGGATAAGGCCATCTCACGGCGGCAAATGCGCAACAAATTTCACCAATCAACATAATTGCGCAACAAGACTTCACCAGCGAACAGCATGCGCAACAAGACTTCACCAGTCAATGGAACGACAACCGCGAGACTTCCGTGACCAGTGAGGGAAAGGTCCCGCGAAACGTGGTGAAGTTATGTTTCTTGAATCCCGGAGGGAGCTTGTTTTATGCACCGAGCACGCGTGTCTCGCATTTCAAGACAAAGGTGTAAATCGCACCGCGCAATTTCCCCTTGTCCATACAAGTGAGATGATCGCTCCTTTAGCATGATTTATTGACAAGCCTCCGAGTGGGCAAAAAGGTCCTCGGACCGACGTCGGCCCGAGGACCTTTACTGAGTCTGATTTACAATCCCATTTGAATAATTTCTTAGTCTTTCTTTCAGCAACAGATTTTGGAACACGCGACGGAGACCGGATTGTGGAATGAAATTTCGCACTGATTGTCCATGGAAGCAAGCACAAGTGACGAGAAAAAGGACGTCAGCTCCTCGCCAGCAAAAGATCCTGTGGCTTATGTCAGCCATAGAGGGCCCGTGCACAACGGCCAGACAAGGGGTACATCGGCTGAGGACCTATAGCTTTGGAAAAACAACAACTTTAAATAGACGTATGGAAGTTTGGACATTTCGATACACTTATCTTCTGTCGCCGCGGAAGGATGTCATTTTTACTCCGAGTATTACAGTCGACATCACGTGTAATAAGGTCGGATGTATAGAAAGTTGGATATTACAACACTTTTTGAGAGGTCTCAGAACACACATTTTCTACGCAAATTATTTCGCTTATAACAAACTTCAGTTATAGGCCGATAACCCCCCCCCCCCCCCCCCACCCGGGTCTGCCCTGGGGGACTTGGGTGGGGTTAACTACTTTTTAGTTCCCAGGGTCACCCTGGTCAGCCCCACAGGGTGGGTTTTCCTCTCTATTCTGGGGCATGTGTTTCTGTCTACCCTTTGTCCTTTCACCTGTATTTTCCTTTTTTAAACTCTCCCTACTGTCTGCACTGCCTGCAGCTCTTGATATTGGATGTGTGTTGCTAAATGGTCTTAGCTTTATTTAGGCCCCATGTCTTAGGTTTATTTAACGTATTCGACCGGCTGGCGACATACATTCACTGTTCTGTTTAGTTTTTTGTTTTTTTTACAAGCAGTGCAGGCACGTCCTGAGAAAGCCTTGTTGCTGTCGGGACGTTAAGCAATGTACAATCAATCAACCCCCCCCCCCCCCGCCCGTTCATCCCCCTCCTCCCTCTCCCCCCCCCCCCCCACAAAAACAAAACAAAAACAACAACCAAAAAACCAACAAAAAACCAACAACAAAACAACAAAACAAAACAACAACAAAAAACCAAAACAAAACCCAACCACTCCCCCCCTCCAAAAAACAAACAAACCAAACAAACAAACAAACAAACAAACAAACAAAAAACAACAACAACCAAACATCAGCAGCAACAACAACAACAAAAACAACAACAACCGACAAACAAAAAACCCAATTAAGAAACGCAAACAAAATCAAAAACAAAAAACAAACAAACAAAAAACCCACATAAAACAACAGCAAACAAACAAAACCCCAACAACAACAACAACAACAAAACAACAACAACAAATGGCCACCTGGTTCTTTTTGTTTTTTGTTATATATATCCGAAGTTCATTGTGCATTTTGTATTCGCGTACTATCTGCCGAGTTTTGGGACCTTAATTACACTAGCCGCCGTTGGCACGCGCACGGTCGTGCTCGGGCCAACGGCGGCTGACATCGGCCCGATGGCCTTTAGCGCACTGGGATTATATGGAACAAGTTTTAGCGTCCCCTACGAGTCGATTCCATAAGGTCACTCAGTATTTTATATAACTAGGACTCTTGCGTGATGGTGTTTATTCAGCTGTTCAGAAAAAAAAATGGCTAGGCTCTGTCTGTCTGCGAAATTAACTTTCCACTGAGCACGAAAGGACAAACGTGCATCTACAAGAGGCATAGATTCTCATAAACCACTGAATCCTGGAGGGGCGTATGAGAATTTATGTCTATTGCTAGAAGATTTTGGCCATTTTATATCTCTGGTGTTTAGCCAGGCCGAGGAAGTTTTAAGATTTTTTTGGGGGGTGTGGTGTGTGTGTGTGTGTGTGTGTGTGTGTGTGTGTGTGTGTGTGTGTGTGTGTGTGTGTGTGTGTGTGTGTGTGTGTGTGTGTGTGTGTGGAGGGGGGGTGGGGGTGGGTGGGATGGGGGGGGGCAGTCTGTGACAAGCACGGGTTTTCTTTCCCCCCAATGCTTGCAGACCATCTGTCGCTTGCATTAACCCCCTTCTCTGCCGAGAAAAACTGAACACCACCTAACTGCAAGAAGTATAGATCCTGATGAGCCCCCGCAGTTGCGGGGGCTCATGATGATATATACCTCTTGCTAAGACCTTTTTGTGTGAATTCATATCCCGTGGACGGTTTAGCTTTTGGTCGTTGAAGGAACAGCGGAATTTCTGAAACAAAATATGCGTCCGTCTGTCATTTGTATTAGGGACTAGTTTTTTGCAAGAACAAAACGACAGAAAGCCCGCATTGCAGGCGGACTGACTTATTCCAGTGCAAAATTCAGATGGTACGCACATACACCAGCTGCATATAATGAGTTTTCCGGGATGGAGAATGCGCACAGTAAACTTCAAGCACTACGTCCAGTCCGCGTGTCAGCTGTCTTATCACTTATCCATTACCTCTTGCGCAACTAATGAGCAAAGCAGACGAACATACCCTCTGGAATTGCTGCTTGTGAACAACCACAAAAACATCTGAATACGTAATTTTTTTTTGAAACCATTGTGTCACAGGTACAAAATACCCACATTTTGGAGTTGTCTTTCGAGGACTGCATTACAATTAACAAGACAGAATTACCATGATAGTTCAAGGGTGGTGCCAGAATAGCTTGTCGCCTTTGGGCGAAAAGCCGTCCTGGCACCACCCTTGAACTATCATGGTCAATCAAAATCTTGCTGTGGTGTGTCGGGACTGCATGAGTGAGAGTTGCGCCTTGTGTCTAAAATGACCAGATGTAAAATAAAATTCATTAAAAAAAAAATTAATTAAAAAGAGAAGTTTAGGATATGTTTTCACACTGACTCAGAATTATCCTCCCCCCCTCCACCCTCCCCCACCCTTCCTTTCCCCTTTCATCTTCTTTGTTGTTCTTTTCCCTGTCCCTCTTGCATGGTTAACCCATATCACACTGAGGCTAAAGGCTTCAAATTTGTACACTGCCATGTGCAAGCTACATTACAGTACTTACAGATAAGGATATACACCAAAGGCTGTAGTTCAAGGGTGGTGCCAGAATAGCTTGGCGCCTAGAGGCGCCAAGCTATTCTGGCACTACCCTTGAACCATTTTAGTCAAATTTATTTCACGCACTGGTGTATTTCGAATGATAAGGGTTATTGCCAAGGCAACCGCTGTGATGCACCTGACTTCTGTTTCTTTGAGAAAATGTCAGTGCAGGGCACACACTGGCACGTGCATAATTTCACTTTATATCCTTTGATAAGGTTTCACATTAAAACCTTGCGGCTCGAGGTGCTTTGAAATTCGAGACAATTTACGTTTTGCACAGGGCATGTGCGTTAACTCCCAGAAGTGTAAATGTCGCAAAAACGCCTCGAGTTGGGGTTTCAGTAAAAGCGCAACAGTCTGAACGTTCCTGGTGATATCAGCATGCACCGGTAGTACTGCTCACAGTGTTTGTGTGTGTCTGTACTGTTCCCAGTACTGGTGACTGCTTGCACAAAGGGATTTAATTTAACCCATTTAGCCCCAAGTCCCTACAGCAGGAGACGGATTGCCCATGATAATTCAAGGGTAGTGCCAGATTAGCTTGGCGCCTTCAGGCGCCAAGCTAATCTGGCACTACCCTTGAATTATCATGGGCAATCCATCTCCTGCAATGGTACATAGTCATTAGGCAACACCTCCAACATCAGTTTGAGTTGAGAAATGGGACCTTGGGGCTAAAAGGGTTAAGAAGACAATCCGTGCCCTCTAACCTTTTGGCTGTTGGGAGCGTGTTTGGTCGAGGTGACTCCTGAAGGAAACGCCTCGACCAAACACGCTAACGACAGCCAAAAGGTGATAAAAAACCAACCTGTTTGTCTAGTTCCATTCTTTTTCTGGAGGGGGTCGTGAAACGTAAAAGCCAAAATAAGATCTTCGAGATCCGTGGAGAAACGTCCTGTTCATTTCGTGAAACGTAAAAGACTGTTGCCACTCTTTATAATTTTAGAAATAATCGGCATCTCCTCCTCCTCCTCCTCCTCCTCTCTCTCTCTCTCTCTCTCTCTCTCTCTCTCTCTCTCTCGCTCTCTCTCTCTCTCTCTCTCTCTCTCTCTCTCTCTCTCTCTCTCTCTCTCTCTCTCACACACATTTATATGTCGTCATTGTCCTATTCTGGTGCAAAGTTATGGAACTCTGTTCCTGCGGATGTTAGAGCCGCGCCATCGCTTAAAACTTACAAGACCAAGCTGCTCAAACATCTAGACAAAACTTAATTTTTCCTTTTATTTTTTATTTCTATTTTTATTTTTTACTTATTTATTTTTACATGTAGCACTGGGGTGGTGTCTTTGTTTGTTTGGTGGGGGCCGAGTGTGTGGGGGCTAGGGTATGCGGGGCATTTAGGCACGGATATAGTCTGAATTCTCATCATAACGAATTTATCGAACGCATGTGAAATAATCCCTGGGAGGGTGGGCGAGATGGGGTGCATTCGCGAGTCAGAGCGCGGGGTGCGGATTATGGGTAGAGTGAGGTCCTGCGAGAGCGCCGGGGATGGAGCATTATGGTGCGTAGGGTCCAGTGGGGGGGGGTTTGGGAGAGGGGGCGGGGGGTTGGAGGCTGAGCGTGGAGGTATTATGCAGGAGGTGGGCCAGTGATCTGTGTCTTTATGATGTGTACTCTTTCTGGGACTATCTGTTCTGGTTGGATAGCGCTGTCTGAAGTGAGCGATCCGGGCGTGTGACACACCATGAGTGTAGGTATTTTGTGCGTCGCGAGCATTGATTGCAGGGATTTATCTAGTCAATAGCTACAAGTACTAGCAGATTACTTCTACCACTCGCGCCAGAACTAAGACAATGTTCCTAGCTAGGTATATGCTAGCCTTAGTGTGTTTATAGCCTGGCGCCTGGGGAGGCCAATTTCGCGACATGCATCGTGTTCATCGTTCGGTATTAGTCAGTGTGTCATTTTATACTGTGTGTGATCATGTGACAAGTGTATGTGTGTGCACGCATCGACAATGAGCCACCCACGATGACATAAGCCTGGAGCATCACCTCACACGTCGACTGCAACGCGTCTAGTGCCACTTAAGTATAGTGGCTGCAGTGGTGCGTGTCTAGCGATGGAGCTGAGGTGGATGTGTGATCGTCGCCGCATATACACACACACGCGTGATGTTGCTGATTCCTACTCAGCGACGGCCTGTCTAGATCACTCGATCTTGTCTCTGGTCACGCACTGCAGCCTAGAGAGCTGCCAATATGATCTCTTATTCTTTATGATCAACAAATAGCGGTATTCTCTTGCCACACCCACAATAAAATCCTTTATAACTTCTCTCTATCTTGTCTGTAGTATGAGTCTATTTCGGATGAGAGCCTTAGAGACACGTACATGTGATAAACATGATATCAAGTTGACAACTCAGTGACAGCTTGTCTGCAAGTGGTACGAATGATATGTGTACACAGAGTGCAGTAGCGAACGCTCTGCAGCAGAGTGGTTCTTGATCGTCAAGTCACATGAGGTCTATGTATGATGATTTGCAGAGATCTATGACTTTAGCTGCGAGATCTCTCTGCGAGAGCTTCGAGAGTCTGGCCTATAGAGCGACGACCTCAGCCTATAGATTTCGAGCGTCACTCCCAGGCCTCAATACATCGTCAGCAGTATGCGGACGACTACGCAACGATTCAACAGAGCACCAGTGAGGCACGTCACGAGATGCCCGCGATACAAAAGTTCACAGTGGCAGCACTCTATATATGAATGCGCGTGAGAGAGAATTGAGTCTACTCTCTTATGCGATATCCATCGTGACGTCCCTGAGCACGCGTGAAAGTGTCACAACAGAACAGCAGGGTGAGCTGATCGACCAACAATGTCGGCCTATATCTTCTACAACGCGAAAGCAATGATATCACAAACGCGAGATCTTAGTCAAATTCCTACATGATGCATTAGAGCGAGAGGAATATTCATTCGAACATCAGCATCCTCTCGGCTCTCAGATCTTCTATATATATCTAGTAGCTGGCGGTCATTCACTCTCATCCACGTGGCACTCACTGAGAAGCACTCCACACATCCATCCCTACTCACGCTCCTCTTCTCAATCGAGGCTTCATCCGCCTCTCTCATTTGACACACACGGGGGAAGGGGGGGCGGTGAAGAACAAGTTTACGGAGGGCACGGGGGGGCGGTGGGAAACTGGGCGACATACATAAGCGACATTATGGCCGGGTCGGGAGTCGGCGTTCTTAGACATTAAGATGACAAGGCTATGCGAGATTTGCTCAATTGTCGCACTTATGAAGAAATTGATTCAAAACAGCATATCATTTAAACTGCGGGAGCGAAACAATGGGGATGGTCTGCGATGAGAGTAGGCGCGGGAGCGGAGGTCTATGGCTCTCAGTGTACTTACTTAGGGGGAGTTCTCAAAAGTGTGAGCTACTCAAAGATGCTGTAGCTGAGAATAGATGCGAACGACACATTGAACTACTATCGCAACGAGACGTCAACGTATAAAGATACACACAAGCAGGCATCAGAGCGCGAGGTGCGTGCGATGTTCACGAACAGCGACAGCAAATTTGTTAGGATATTACCATTTGAGGACAGGCTAGGACTTACGTTTGGTATGCAACTTATGGGTAGTTGGTATTAGACGGGTTGGAAATGTGAGTGATGGGTGAGAGCGTTGTGGGAGTTCACGGAGTGAGACTATGTGTAATCATTTGTTAGACTGAGGTAGGAGTGTGCGGGACAGGTCGGGTGGTAATGAGTGGGTGGTTGGATAATTGTCAGGCTCTGATAGGATAGGGTACGGTAGGGGTGTGGGAGGGGGTAGGGTTCTATCTGCAGAGACTGATGGTGTGTAGTACAGGTGAGGGGAGAGAGGGGTGAGATTGTCTAAGCACTTCAGGGGGACGCCGAGGAGGTGCACAGTGGGTTACTATGTGCGAGACACACACGATATTTTAGACTTGTGAACATACAGAAGGTATACAGGTGGCAGCGCGAGTTTGCATTAAGGGGCACGTTGTCTGTAGAGAGGTAGATTTCACACACTTGGGGACATAGGGGTGGCACGTAGGTGTGCAGATCATAAGGTAGGCGATCTATCTCTCAACTCTCTAATCTCTATATTAGAGGTGAGGTGCGATTAACGCTGGGTCTCTCTATCTGAGGATATATGTATAGGGTGGAACTGGGGGATAATGGGTGTATGATGGACTCACGCAGGGCATACTTTCAGATCTGATGACATGAGATGATAACTTTAAGGAACTGGAGGGTAGATGTTATATGCAGAGATGTGATGTTGAGAGTTCATGGAAGGGCTCGACTCATTGATGACAGATGGAAGTCATGATAAGGATGTTAAGTGATACATATATAGTAGGTACACTTGGTGGGTGGTTAATACAGATCATGCTTGGTAGATATTATTTGAATATCTGTGATGTACAGTGCGGATTGTCAGTAACAAGTGAGGTTAGAGGAGGCACATACTGGACAGCAGTGTGGGATGAGATAGGTTTAAGAAATGAGTGCGACTAGGACAAAGAGTTTGATTAGGATATTGAATGGTAGACATCTGTCTCACGGAGATTTGGATCATATGAGAGACACAGTACGTCTGGATGGGAAGTGTGATGAGTATATGTGAGAGTAGATCATGATCTGGTGTACTCACACATTGTGGAGTGATAGAGGGACTAACTGGTCACATATGAGGATGCATGACAGAGGTTATGTCTCAATGGTGAGGTGTGTGCATGATATATGTGGCACTGACAGATATACGGGGAGTCTAGATAGGTGGATTGGCGTGACAGTGTATGCGGTATTGACATGGATGCATGAAGTGGGATCTCATATATATATTAGTGGGGTATGGAGTTTCTGTTATTCTTGATCTATTAATTTTTTCATGAGTTGTTGGGAGGGAGTGGGGGGCACAGAGAAGGTGGATGCAAGAGCGTGGCTGAGGACAGGACAGCGAGGTGAAATAAGATGGGGAGTCTGGATAATAGTGGTAGAGTAGTGATATGTCACATATCTCTCATCTATATATATAGTGGTGACAGCAAGGTGGGGATATGTGTGGGAGTGTGGTATATGGGTATCACACGTGTATCGGACACACACAGACAGGTTCAGGGGTTGACAGGAGATTTGTGAGGGTTAATGGGGTGGTTAGATAGGATATCTTATGTAGGTCAGGATAACGGCGAGTGATAATGTGTTTTACTGAGGATCTGCAACGTAAAAAGGTAGGTAAGGAGTTCAAGGTCAAGGAGATCGCGACACAGAGGAACACATGAGATTTATGATGGACAATTCAGACACGAGATCTGGGGGTGCGACATATACATATACTTGAGTTGCTAGTATTATCATTTATTATAGTTATGTGTGGACGATAGTGCACTCTCAGTATCAGATTTAGTGACAGGGCGAGATAATCTTAGGTGTTGTACGTAGATGGTATGAATAGTACTTATATAGCGGCATTGTAATAGACAGTTTATGACTCTCTGACAGCAGGATAGTTATGTCGAGGGCATTGTGTACCGTGACGACTATTTATCGTGTGAGTGAGTATGTCTAGATGGTGATCCACAGAGAGATTATCTGATGACAATGGCGTATCTAGTGTTAGTTACACTGGGAATGACGTGGGAGGCATAGGCGAAGTAGTGTCATGTAGGAGGATGGAGTGATCTACATGTGAGGCAGTGGTGGCACATTAGCACGATTTTAAATATGAAGTATGAATTCTCTAGGAGTGGGTGAGATGGTGACACATACATAGGATAGAAGATATTATCGAGAATTCGGATTACTTAAGGAGGATGGATAGAACATTCTCATGCGTGAGAGACATAAAGCATTACGCACTATATGAGACGGACATGGCGTGATGTTGTACTGATGTGATATCACACAGATTGTCTAGGAGGATGAATACATTGTTAGATTGAGGTGGTATTTATCACACACATCATGTAGGAAATTTGTAATGTTATATGTGAGTCAGAGACAGACAGGTAGTACAGATAGAGAGATAGCATCTATTTAGGAGCGTACAGTGCGATGCAATAAGATAAGTGAGAGATTGTCGTAGTGTCAGGAGAAGAGGTAGGATGAAAATATAGCGAGGAGTGATGTAATATGGAACATGGATATTGTTAAGTAGCAGTAGGAGTGAGAGGGGGGGGGGGCACAAGAGTTGTAAGTAAGTGGATGGGAGGGGTGCTTAGTGTTGTTGCATCTGAGGGACAACTGAACAGAGGTAACACATGGAATAGTGAGTGGACACTGGTGGAGGGAGATGAATGGCAATTTTCTTCTGTGTACAGGAGATTGGTGATCTGTTCTACTAATCTATGGCACTTTGATAACGAGAGACATGAAGTTAGGTAGGACAGAGGATCATAGATTTAACGAGTCAGCGGGTGTAAGTGTATCATATAGAACTGTGACGGAGTCGGTTTGTCAACAGAGAGTGATGTGCATTAGAGTGCCGTGACATGGGGTAAGTGGAGTGTCGGAATAACAATACAGGGTGGGATTAACACACATAGGAGGGAATGTATGAGACTTGGACACAGAGGTACAGACTCACAGTGTGGGGTTCATGATGTATAGATAGAGAGTGGGCAGTTGGAGTTATTTTCATAGACACACTGAGTAGTGGATTAGAGTTGAGTGAGAGCTTGTGAGCATTAGGAGAGTTTGTATTTGTGGTGCAGTAAGGTAGATTAGGATTGATGCTCTTGATTGTCATTTTCTATGACTACTGATTATATAGATTCACAAGCGATGGATGTGACGAGAGAGATGGGTCTCTGGATGTTCGGGGATCAGATATGGGGCTGTTTTATCGTAGTATGTATGAGAGGAGTATGTAGTAAGAAAGTAGTGTCGTGTCGTAGGAGAGGAATGGTGGGGGAGATTGAGTAGGAGATTGTGTGCCGGTTGGACTAGGTAGGGTGTATGGTCATTGGAGAGTAGATACATAGGTGAGTCACAGACAACTGGAGACTAGTTGTGGGGCTGTAGTTATAGATGTGTATGTGGATAGGAAGTAGACGTCAGTGGGTGATTGGAGTATATGCATACAGTGTGACTACTATACATGTCTCACAGTGAGCGGGTGTGGAAGGTAAAATGTGGGAGCACGTATGAGGATAAGGGGGAGTTGGGTGAGGTCACTTATTAGTATGCCGTAGACTGTTAACGAAATCACGATCTTGGAGGATAGAGGAAGCGAGCTAGGACATGGACTATAGGGGTGTGGTATGGAGCGGACCGAGTGTTATAGGTACAGTGTTGGAGGGATATGGCAGGGGAGTTTTGGGGAGGTGGATGAGGAAAAGTAGTGTGTGGGGAGTGTTTGGGTGTGGTTGGGGTTGGGGTGTGATTGACATGTGGGGTTACACATCTGAGAGAGTGTTGGTACTCAATTGGTCGGAAGTAGAATTGAGAGAGGTGAGTGGATCTTATATGGATTGTGGTATGACACTAGAGTTGCTCTTTGGGTAGATCGGGAGTGTGTGCGTGGAAGGTGAGACATACGACATGACATGGCGTAGTCGCGGGTGGGGGAGGATAGATACACAGACATTGGATTAACGTATTTATATACTTTATGAGGATAGGTGTGGCTACGTTCTCTGGCTTTGGTGTGTTATGGAGTGGGATGGATTAGTGTGCAATAGAGAGGTGTATAGTATTGATTGGGGACATTTGATAATTGGGTATTGGTATGAGAAGGGATCTCTTAGATGAGTGGTGTGTTATAGGTTAGGTGTGTACGGGCGAGGTGGACACGCGGTGAGATGGTGGTGGGGATTAGGTGGTGTGTGTGGTATGGGACAAACACATCATGGCACAGGCGAGTGCTAGTAGTATATTAGATGGAGAGGGAAGTGATGTAGTGGGAGATTGTCAGGTTCACATGTGAGGGCACACACACACAGATGGACGTAGAGAGAGTGCTGAGTGTCTTTTAGACACACACACATATCACGGAACAGATAGCAGAGGAGAGGATCGCGTGACTGGACAGGATATGCGGGACGGTGTGTTTCATGAGCGACATTTATGAGTGGGTCATTGTATATGAGAGGTTACACGTATTGGACTGCATGTATGTCAGATACGGGTCATTGGTAAGACAGATTGTTCGATGAGGTGATACATTATCAAGATTTAAGTGATCTTATGAGAGCGTGGTGGGTTCTATCGTTGTAGAGACACAGATTCTTGTGACATGTTGGATCTATTGTGTACATTCTATGGGAGATGGAGGACACATAGGCGATTTACGAAGCGATAGAGCGAGTCTCTCTCTATCTCTAATATATATATGGGTGGATTGTGGGGGTGGGGAACGGCCACGTAGAGGAGTAATGGAAGACATGGGGGAGTTTGAGTTGACACGTCAACATAGAGTGTCTTAATTAGAGGGAAGTAGGACCGTACTAAGGAGGGTGATTCTAGCTTGGTCAGGGTTCGGTGTGAGATAGGGGGGGAGGAGTTGGAGTGCGACAGGGATGGTGTGTAATTGGTTATTTGGATGTGAAGAGTACATATCAGACTAGAGTTTGCAACTATTGGACACGTGTCATTGAGAGAACAGTAAGGAACATTTGCAGTTGTGACAGAGCACTTGTACGGGTACACTTATATGACTTTGATGAAACGGTGCTCTTATAATATACTGAGAGGATAGCGGGTAACATCTCAGTGTGTGAGTAGAGATGAGGACGGGTAGATTATTGTGTATCAGTGCGAGTGGAATCTTTCTGTTAGGTATAGGATAGTGGTAGTTATAGACACATTTAGGGGGTGGTACATCTGCAGGATCACAGTATACACTCTAGGTTGTACACTGTCGGAGGGTAGAGGGATACAGTTATGTATTGCACTATGTTGGGCACGTTGTGTGACATAAGTATATAAATGAGAGTTTATTTTGACACACTAATTAACGTCATGTAGTGAGGACTGTGTGACTGGAATAGGTCTGTGGGATATGATATAGGGGTGAGTAATAGAGGACTTCACCCACAGTTTACGTGCGGATATGTGAATGAGACAATATGCACGTACATGTGATAGGCTTAGGGATTACTTCAGGTTGATGGGGGGATAGTGGGGTGGGAGGGTTGGTTGTACATTGATGATGTACGGAGATGTGGATATGTGGGATTACACATTCGACTGAGTGGAGAGTGAGAGATCTCTAAGGGGGGGGTATGGTATCTATAGACACACAAAGTGGGGGGGAGGGGGTGGGATTTTATTGGGGGGGGGGGGGATGCCGGGGGGGGGGGAGGTGTGAGAGGTATTGACTATGATAAAGGGATTAGTTATAGTAAGGAGAGCGTCTACGAGTTCAGATGAGTGTCAGAGGCATAGGAGGGGGGGGAGTATCACAAGGAATAGACTTCTCTGCAGATGGTGGAGTGTATACTGGAGTTGGGAGTACGGGCGGGAGGGTGGATGTAGGAGATGAGGGACGTGAGGTCAGGGATATAGTATGACAAGGAACACATCATGTCAACTGATGGACATGTGTGATATTAAACATCTGGTGACATGGGTAGATCTCATGCTGTGGATAGTGTATGATGTATGGATCAGTGGATGTAGAGTGGGAAAGGTTGCACGGGTGAGTTTATAGTGGTGTGTGGAGTCTGACTTACACACACAGAGTCTGGGCACAACATGGTGTGATGGATATGGTATAAGAGAACAAGAAAATTAATGATGTTTATGGTAACGTAGTAGTATATCATATGGGGGGGAGGGTGAATTGGGAGGGGGGGGGGGGGTGGGAGGGAGGGTGGGGGAGGGAGTGGTGAGGCACTATGGTATGGACATGGGTGTTAATAGTTAGGGCGGGGGGGGAGTGTGACACGGATTGAGTGTACACTACGGACTGAGATGGGTAGGCAGGATTAGGAGGGAGTGGAGTGAGATTTTTAAGTGCGTGTGGGAGTGAGGATGGTATATGGGAGTGGACATTCATTTGAAGGGTTGTATAATCTGTTCACGTAGTGAGGTGTGTGGAGGATGGGGGAGCGGAGCACAGATGGAGTGACGGACGTAGGAAGTGGATACATATTGTCTGTTGAGCAGCGAATACTATTACTAGGGATATGGACTTTACTATGCTCTGTGTCTCGAGTGAGTGCGTCAGGTAGAGAAGTGGTATAGAGAGAGATGCTTTTACTGATTATGATTTAGTTAGATTTGTGAGTATGATGGTTATATCAAGGTTTATTATTTGAGATGATTCGAATAAGTGTATATGGTATATTAGGTGTGACACAGTTACGATACAGTGACAGTGGAGGGTGAAGAGTGATATTGTAAAGGTGAGGGTTTGGGGAGGGGGTGGGAGGACACATGGGGGCAAGTGTATGATATTGGGTTGGGCGACGTGTGGATAGTGGCGTATGGATCTTCTAATTTGATATTGTGGATTTTTTTGTGGGGACATTTACATCTACTATCTATATTGTTACATAGTCTCAGTATAAAGAGGATGAGTGACTGGTACACAGAGGGATGTTGCATATGAGTAGATGGAGGCACTTATCTGTGGAGTGTCTGGATATGTCAGCTAGTGTGAGGAGGAGGGCGATAGAGGACAGAGGTGGGCACGTGTTGGTGTGGTGGGTGGTCTCTGACTGGGACATATATGGGAGGGGGAGAGCGTTATGAGGTGATATATGACAAGGTAGTAGCATGGGGGGAGAATGTAGGGGGGGTGAGGGAGGACAGGATGGATGAACATTATGGCATGGTATGCGGATAGTTAGAGTAGATAATGGGGCAGGTGACTCTCATTGGCGGTGAGAGTGGGGGGTGGCGTTGATTCTAAATAAAGAAGGGAAGGCGGGAGTACAAGGTGTAGATCTGTTGAGACTTGTGGAGGCCCATATAATTAAGGATAGCGTCTAGGGGGGGGGACAGGTGGGAGTATGTAGGATGGGGGGAGGTATAGAGAGTGAGCAGCGGGGATATAGGGGTGAGGTATGAATATAAGGTGGAGCGAGTACCTGGACTTTAGGATATTTGTGTAGTTAATGTAACTGTCACACACAGTGTGGGGCAGGAGTAGGGATGGAGAGTAATAGAATTTAGAGTGCATGATAGTAGGTGGCGATCAGGTGAGTATAATGTAGAGGGATATATATTGTGGGAGACTATATATATATCTATGGTGTGAAGGGGGGTATATAAGTGGTTTGGAGGTTGTGTGGGGATTTGGGGGGGAGGGACAAAAACATGAGTAGGTAGTGTGTTGTGGGGGGAAGGGAGTGATTTGGTAAATTTGGTTTTAAAGTTGTATGGGTTGGGGTTAGGGCGGACGCAGGTTGTAGGGTGAAGACGAGTGTGGTTTGTAAGGAATAGGTCTCGGGGAGGTGGGTGGGTGAGGGGTAGGTGTGAGAGGGGGAGAAAGTAAACTGGGGGGGGGGGGGACATTTACATCGTTGGGAGATGAGAGATAGAGGTGTGATGGGCGGGTGACACACACACATGAGAGATTGGGTTTAAACGAGGTGCAGAAGACGACACAGGGAAACACGGCTAGTATCAGAAGGGATTGACTTACAGATTTAAAAAAATTAATTTATGTTTTTTTTATTAATTAATTAATTAATTAATTAATTGAATTTATTAAATTAATTAATTAATTATAATTAATTTGGATGTTGGGAAAGGTAATATGATTTGTGAGTTTATAGTGGTGGGGTATGATGTATGGTATTGGAATGTGGGGTATTTTGGGGTTTTGGGGATGGGAAGTTTGGAGTTTGGGGGATTTTTATGTTGTGGAGGGGTGGAGGGTTGTTTTTAGTGGTTTGGGGGGTGTTTGGTTTTTATGATGATTTAAGAGGGGGGATTGGGAAGTGGGTAAGGGGAGAATGAGGAGGGGGAAGGATTTAAGGGAATATGATGTTGTGGACTTAGGTTTGGGGGTGAAGTTGGGGAGTGTGGGGGAGATGAATGGGGGTAGAGATGAGGAGGGTGTTTGATGGATGGGGGTGAAGTGTAGATGATTGGTAGGGGGATTTTGAGGGTTTTCGGTGTTAGTAGATGATGGTGGAAGTGATGATGGTTTTATTTTATTATATAATTATTGATGTGTGGATGGGTTTTAGATGATAGAAAGAAGTATGGTTGTTGGCTGTGGATTCTGGGGGGGGAGGGGTAGGATTGGTATATGTTGGGTGTTTTTTGTTTTTTTTTTTTTTTCAAGTACACATGAAGTTGGAAAAAATACAAATAAATATAGTCCCAGTCTTTGCACCAAGAAGCCTAATCTCACATTCTATGGAAATGTGAGAACAGAATCAAAAGTCATCTAAATGGCCCTCCAACACTCCAATCTGCTCAAAAAATGGCAGATTTCACTACTGCCAGGTTGTCACTGAAAGTGGGCAGCTGCAACTTCGCAATGGCCTAGGAAGACCAATAACAAAATGCATGTGAACCATTGAACAATTTTTGAAAATGCTTACCTTTCACAATAGTGGCGTGAACACACCACGGGTCCATGGTTTCACATGTTTTGTCCCGTTGATCTTCTTTCGATTGATTTTGGGCGATCCAAAGCCTTCTCCTCTTGGCTGTCCACCTCGCGTATTTTGGAGCCCTTATTGAATATAACTGTCGGAATTCTATGGTAAGAGATCCCAAGATCCCTAGATCACTCCTACGCGTTTCGCAACAACTGCATATCTGACAACCAGACACACTCGTACTCGCACTCATGGTTGAGCAAAACATGACAGCATACTCAAACATACGAGAGCACACGCTGACTACATCCCCTACCTATGCTACACATCACATTTGCGCATCCTACACGCCAAGCGCTATTAGCGATCTCTACAACACACGACTAAGCGGCTAACGCACAACTCGTAGAGAATGAGCATAGCTCGGGATAGGTCCGATGCGCGTCGTCATAATGATGTGGTGTGTCGCAAGCGTGTTGATGTCCGCTGTCCTCCGCAGTCTTATCCTCCATATCATTCGCGCGTTGACACCAAGAATGTGAACACTCACAGTAGAGCCAAGACACAGCCTGGCCGCACCTTAACTTTAGCCTCATATGATACAGGAGTCTACTATCGTTCTGACAACTGTTGTATGGCTACTCACCGTACTTCTCGCCTCTCCTACGCGCTTGTCGAGCAGCAAACACGCGCGTCCCGCGCAAGAGGGTACCGCCAGGAAACTAAAAGAACTTATACAACACTCTAATAATCTGTCATTCTACAGATCCTCTGATCTCTTCATCTCGATCAGATTCAGTGTTCGCCGGTACCAACATTCAGTCACTCACAGTAGGCCCTCTCCTATGAACCGTCAAGTCATCACCTGCAGCAATGACTCTGCGTGGTAGTATGCCAAGAAACTGATGCTCGCTAGATAAGTGCAATCTATCTACGCGCGTGTGCTTAGCAGCGTGTCTCTATCACATATTACATAGGGCGCGCCTGTCACGAGATCGCACAAGCACGACGAGTTCACACTACGACAAGACGAGGCTGTTAGCGGTGCGGGTCTCTGCCGAGACGGCGGTAGGAGGAGTGACAGACAGCGTACAGAGCGTCAGAGGCGTGCCGAGAGCGAGCCAAATGCTCGACAAGACAGCAGTGACCTCTTGCGGTACTCTGCGAATCAACGGATAAGCAACAATTAACAAACCTTCTAGTCTTCATCAGGATCGCAGAGCACATCCATTTCTGCGTCACAGACACAGAAATAGACTGCGCATACGGAAATCGACAGTGCGCAGCCACTATCCTGAACACAAGACTAGCAACATGGAGAGTGCCCCGTACCATTACTCCGCCACTTAACTTCTAGGTCTCATAAGCATCTCGACACCTTCTAGTACACTCAGAATAAGATTTTCACGCTTAACCCAACACTACAGGCACGGTGTAGGGTCTATTTTGAAACACAGGACAAACACCTTCTGCGTTGCAGCACCACGTCATACGAGCGAGTCTAGTATACTGTCACGTATTCGACGTCAGCTGCGCGAGCTGGTGTAGCATCTACTGAGCAGTGTGCGGCACTCCGATCTCAAAGATCAACTACGACCAGTCACAAGTGAGCGTATCTAGTACAGCGTCAGACAAACTCTGTCACAATATACTCAAGATCTCTAGAAAAGACTCACAGCTGGCAAGATCAGAATCTTTTTAGTGGTGTGGTGGGGGGGGGGGGTGGTGGGGGGTGTGGGTTGGTGGGGGGGGGGGGGGGGGGGGGGGGGGGGGTGGGGTGGGGGGGGTGTGGGGGGGGGGTGGTGGTGGGTAGGGGGGGGGGTGGGGGTGGGGAGGGGGGGGGGTGGGGGGGGGGGGGGGGGGGGGGGGGGATGGGGGGGGGGGGGGGGTGATTGTGCAGGCTGTAGCGAGTGCGAGAGAAGGGCTGAGCGAGAAAGATTACGCATAGACACCTGTAGCCTGTCACACTAGAGTCTAACTACCAGCGTGTCTGTTAACGGATACTCATATTTAGCGACAGTCTCTTGACAAAGCACTATAACAAGAGTCTTAGCAACTTGATAAGCGATGGCTCAACAACGCTAGGATTTCACTAGACACATTTACGGCGCTAATGAGTTCTATCATAAATTTATCACTGATCAATACCTGGTACACATTGGTATATCACTTGCTCAGGTTAGCCATGCAAAGCAGCGCCCGACATTATGTGATCGTCGTGCGTATATCTGTAGCGCGCCAATACGGGGGGAGACACAACTCCACACATCATATAGCGGCATATATGCGAGAGCGTCGTACTGATGAGCTAGCAATTACTCTATATTTCTCTAGGGTGGTGAATGAACTTCTAGGGGGGGGGTGTGGGGGTGGGGGGCGGGTTCTGCTATAAGGGGGGGGGGGAGGGGGGGGGGAGGGTGTAGTGGTATGGGGGTTCCATAGATTTCCAATAAATCGGGGGGACCGTGAGGGAGAGTAGATGTTGGTGGGTAGATACTAAGGTATGTGGTTCTACATTTATCTAAATATTAATAGTGAGTGTTTGGAGGGGGGGGGAGTGGTTCTATCTATCTATCGTTGCAGTGTATTGTAGAGACTTACGTCTAATAGGGGGGGGAAAAATCATAGTTGTGTGTGTAATATAAATTTATAATATTATTTTATTTATCCCCCCTTTGTTGTGTGTGTGTGTGAGTTGTTGTGGGTGGGTGGTGGTGTGGGTGTGTGTGTGTGTGATGTGTGTGTAGTGTGTGTGTGTGAGTGTTGTTGTGTGGTGTGTGAGTGTGTGTGTGTGTGTGTGAGTGTGTGTGTGTGTGTGTGGTGTTTTGTTTGGTTTGTTTTGTAAATGAAATGAAATGAAACTTTATTTCTCAACGGATGAAGTAATTAGCACGTGTGCCATTTTTCATACTTGCCGTTGCTACTCTACAAACACAGGATAATAATTGTAATACTAATAGTACCAAATTACACAAAGAAAAATTAGGAGACATTACACATGAAAAGACATTAAACAAAATTCATTCATTCATTCGGTCATACAAAAACAAACGAAAACATAAAGTACATGAAACGCGCGCACACACATACACGCTCGCGCGCACACACAGACACGCGCTAATGATAACTTGACCTATATACGAAGCAAATCATTTGGATCAATAGTGAAAATTCACTTCAGGCAGCAAAAATTATTTGGATTATAATAGAGACTTGAATTATGTAATTAGGCGATTATTATTAGTATGGACAAACCATACGGCAGCATGCACTGATTATACGATAAGTACATGTTTGATACGGATACTTGTGGTAGATTATGTATCAGCAGACAAGTACTTGAGGAGGCATTCCTTGAAAGAGGAGAGGGAGGTAGCGTGTGCTATACATGTAGGCAGCTTGTTCCAGAAAGATACGCCTGAGAAAGATACACTGGTTTTAAATAGATCTATGCTGGGGCGAGGTGTAATAAAGTTTCGTCTTGAAGTAGAATAACCTGAACTTGCCTTGGTAAAGAGCTTACAAAGATATTCTGGGTGAATCTCATTCCAGATTTTATACATAAACACACCCTTGTTTAAGAGGTGATGCTTGCTAAGAGGTAGCATTTTCATTTTTTTTAAGTCTTTCGTCAGTTGTCAGGGCTGAATCAGGCAGGATATGTTTCGCTGCTCTCCGATGCAGGGAGTTAAGCCTCTTCAAGTGTATGTCACCGCTGCCATCCCATATCGTGGACGCATAATCGATGTGGGATTTGACATGTGCATTGTAAAATAACTTGCGGGCATCAACATTGATAAAGTACTTCAACTTTGAAAGCATAAAAACATTTCTAGCAACAGTTTTACATACAGCGAGAGAGAGAGAGAGAGAGAGAGAGAGAGAGAGAGAGAGAGAGAGAGAGAGAGAGAGAGAGAGAGAGAGAGAGAGAGAGAGAGAGAGAGAGAGAGAGAGAGAGAGAGAGAGAGAAAAAATTACGTCATATTTAGAGTATTATGTCAATGTTTGCGAGTTGTCTCTTTTACGTCAGCGCCACTGTCTGACTTTCTCTAAAGTCCAGGTTTTTTACCGTCTTAATTCTTTTCTGAAAAGAATTAATTTTTACTAAAGAAGTTGAAAGGATACAAAGCTGGCTAACAAACTCATCCAATGTCTTTCTCCAAACTAGCTATATGCAAAAGTTCAAGTAAATATGACAAACATTACGGACTCTAATCTGGGTCAACCGATTTTCTTTAAACGGTTGTTTATGTCTTCAATGAAACATTTATTTACAATATGCTCGGAGGCTCTCTTAGTCTTAGCCACACCTTTAAGAAAGTATTTCGCCAAGTTTCAAGCTTGTGTGTAGAGAAATATCGGAGATTCTCTTGTTTACATACATACGCTCACACATACTTACATACATACGCACATACGGAGCTTCGCGCCAAAAATGTACTTTCGGCAGCGAGGTTAGCGTAACTAGACATGACGTAATTTGTATCTTGTTACTTCAATTGTTAGAGGTTTAGGTCTGCCCGCCTTAATCGTACCGCCAAGGGGGATAACCTGTGATTATTCATAAAAAAGTTATTACGGGGGCATGTACAATAGTGTGCTAGAATAGTAGCTACTTGCCTTGACAACGGTTAATGAAAAAAAACAAAAAACCCACATAACAAAAATGCAAATAAACAATGTTTTCCCTTTACGACAAAAAGTTGTGTGTGTGTGTGTGTGTGTGTGTGTGTGTGTGTGTGTGTGTGTGTGTGTGTGTGTGTGTGTGTGTGTGTGTGTGTATGTGTGTGTGTGTGTGTGTGTGTGTGCGCGCGCGCGCGTATATGTTTGCAATTAACTTCAAGTTCCAAGTTACTTGACAGGATGGAAAAACAAATTTCTGTATTTACGTTTGAAATTTTGGTTTGCATATACCTGTTTGTTTGTTTGTTTGCGTGCTTGCTTCGTGTTCGTTCGTTTGTTCGACTGTTTCTTTTACTTATTATTTACGGCCTTCACCATCTGGAAAGTGTCAGTATGCTTGTGTCAAGGTGTGGGCCTACAAGCAGGCCATGCGCACTGAGAAACCCTCCTGATGGATCCTTCCACAGATGTAAATGTATCCAACCACTACCAGCAAGAGGCTTAGATTCTCATGAGCTCTTGCGGATGCAGGGGCTCATGAGAATCCATTCCTGCTGCAGATCAAAGTTTTGGCTAAAAGACGTAGAAAGATGACAGGCTTGACGGCGTATGGCATGTCGTTAACAAACGTTTTCTGTCGCCTGTGTCAGCGGAGTGGTAAGGGAGATTACCGGCAAAATATGTCCAGTGGTCTCCCTTTGGTACGCTGAAATCCATCACGGGCAGTAAGTCGCCTTGAAGGCAGGTGTCGGAAAAGAAGAATGTTTACGAACATAGTTATTCGTGTAACAAAAACAAAACAAAACAAAACAAAATTACTACTTTGTTGTACTGCGATTAGAGAGACCTGCTCCAGGAAGTGAAAGGTTAAAACTGTTGGCAAAATCTCACCTGTCCCAGTTGCAACTGAGACTGATGAGTCTCTTGTACTTGTTGCAAAACGTCATCGGGCCCACGACGATTGCAGTGGGCCCGCGCGCAGCCATGCGCAGACCCACTGCGGCCGTCGTGGGCCCGAGGACCTTTGCTTACTGGGTTATAAGTGTTCTTAGAAGACTTGATGTCGCACAATCACTGCCACCCCGTTGTGGCCACACAGGGCAATTGCTTCCGGTGCATGTAGTAACTTTTCCGCCAGAAATAGTTTAAAAAATTTCCTCCCTTTTTGCAAATTGTTTTAAGGTGTAAAACTTCAATTTTGTGCCTTTTTTTTGGCGCTTTGAGCAACAAAAGGCATGACAGGTGGTGTGAAAAAGAGCAATATCTGGGTAATTTTAGTCGACCTAGTGTGTTCATGGGAGCCTAATTGGGGCATGTGCACGGTTTGCAGGCTTGCAGACGACAGTTTTGTCATGGGGTACTTAGTGCATTTGAGTGTTGTGAAAAACGCTAACTCTTAATTTTTTTAAAGAATTGCTGAAAATGTTTCTCCTGTGATGTGCTCCGTGTGGATGTTTTTGTTTTGGCAGAAAGGTTTTTCGTTCATAGTTTTATGCTGCAAGAGGCTAACAGATAACTGTGTGAAAAGGGGGCGTAACCTAATTGCCCTGTGTGGCCTGTATTAGCGAAATCGCTCAACGCGCGCCGAATATAGTATGAATTCTACTGACCTCTAAATGACCCCAAACCTCCATTTTCCGAGGGGACACAACTCATCAGTGGGAATGTCCAACTGATTGATTTACTTGCCACTGCTTGTATGCGCCCGTAGGAACCTGAGGGTTGGGTTCAATGACACTAGAGTTTTCCCAGTTAAAATGTAATGTACAGTGTATGTTCGGCGTGTTTTAAGTTAAAAGAGCATGGCACTGCAAAACTATGAAAGTTGAGGTTAATACAACTGAAACGTAACGACTCCCTGTAATATTCTAAACAAGTCATACTTCATAATTAGGTATAATTGGGAATTGACCCCTTCACTTCCGAGGAAAAAAGTGAACCTGATCCAAATGCAAGAGACATTGATCTTCATGAGCCCCCGCGACTATAATTATATATATATATATATATTTATTTAAAATTATATATATTCGTATATATTATATATATTATATAAATTTCGTTTTAATTTCGTTCTTTTCTTCTTTTTTCTGATGGTGAGAGGGGGGGGGGGGGATGGGTCTTTTTACTTATATATTTTTTATCTTTTGCTGTATCGTCTGATGTATTTTTATATGTGTAGAGCAGCAGGACAGTTTGGAAGATAGGCATTGCTATGCCTGAAACTTTTTATCCTGAATAAAAACGTTTCATCATCATCATCTCTCTCTCTCTCTCTTTCTCTCTCTCTCTCTCTCTCTCTCTCTCTCTCTCTCTCTCTCTCTCTCTCTCTCTCTCTCTCTCTCTCTCTCTCTCACTCCCTCACAGACATGCGCGCATCTCCAAGAGGCATAGATCCTCATGTGCCCGGACAGCGCATGAGGATCTATGTCTCTTGGAGATGTTTGGAGCCGGCGCGCGCGCATGCACACACACACACACACACACACACACACACACACACACACACACATACACACACACACACACACACACACACACACACACACACACACACACACACACACACACACACACATACATCGTCGCGCTTTCAGAAGAGCATACAGGTGACCCGATATAGCTAGTTTGGAGAAAAACATTGGATGAGTTCGTTAGCCAGCTTTGTAGGCCTACCTTTCAACTTCTTCAGCAAAAATTAATTCTTTTCAGAAAAAAAATTAAAACAGTAAAAAATCTTGACATCTGGGGAAAGTCAGACAGTGCCGGTGACGTAAAAGAAGCAAATCCGTTACCACGCAGACATACTCTAAATATGACGTAATTCTCTCTCTCTCTTGCTCGCTCTCTCACACATATGCGCGCATCTCCAAGAGGCATAGATCCTCATGTGCCCGGAGGGCGCATAAACATCTATGCCGCTTGAGGATATTTGGAGCGCGCGCATGCACGCACGCACACGCATACACACACATCGACGCACTTTCAGAAGAGCATGCAGGTGAACTTAGTATATAGCATGTAGCTAGGTAAAGTCAACCTGATTTCACATAACTTATAGCAAGACTGAAACTGTACCGTGAAATTCAAGTTTTGTCACCATTTTCGCAAGTCTTGAAGCCGCCGAAAGCGAAACTCATATCACGTTAAATATAAAATTACGTAAAAACAAACAAACAAACAAAAAACGTCATGACAAATGACGTTTGACAAACCAATGACGCTTATGCACTGCGCGCGCCCCTTATGGAGTTTACTATGACGCATTGGCACACCTGCGAGGCTTTTTCATAACTTAGATATTTCAACATCAGAATCAAGTCAAAGACAAAAGGTAGAGACCCTTGACAGCGTAGACAGCTCTCATATAGAAAGGACTTTGCGGGTCACAAGTTATTTTTCATCCCATCTTGTCTTTTTTCTAAACAGACACGTCATTTGATTTCATGATACACGACAGGATACAACCAATCCATTTAGTACGCAGTTAGCGTTACCGTAAATCAAACATACGTGGTAGTAACAGGAAGTGCCCGGCTAAGCAAACCATATCCGTTCCTACATCACGGAACTGCCCAAGCGTGTGCTGGTCAAGTCTAACTGGACGCCACCATAGGATGACGTACGCGATGATTTAATTTGCTGACAAGCAGTCTTTTTCTTTTTTCCTTAACAGTATATAGTGGCCTGGACTGTGATTTTGGACCTAACGGCTCTAGAGCCGTTAGGTCCAAAATCGCAGACCAGCACACACAGTATACTAGTGTGAGACATTTCACATATTAGTGGAGTGCAGTACCGTGTGCCAGAAGAAGACGATCAGTGCAGTGGAACGGAGACTGGGGGACATGACGGAATGCAAGTTTCATCCCACAGCATGCAGATAACACTACCCATTAGCAAAAGACATTTAATATTCTAATTAACCCCAACAGCTGTGAGGATCACTCGGATCTTTGCCTCTTGCTGCATGTTCTCACTTATGTCTGTTTTGCTTTAATCTTAACCCATTATATCCTGATGCCGATTTAAAAAAAAAAATTGCTTATGACTTGTGCTATGAAGGCTACATTACAGATTAGGAGAGCTGATCAACCATTTTAGTTGAAGGGTAGTGCCAGAATAGCTTGGCACTTCAGGCGCCAAAGCTATTCTGGCACCACCCTTCAACTATCATAGTCAAATTAATTCGAAGCAATATTGTGTCAGGATAAAGAGGGTTGACTGTGCTTTCGGGTATCTTTCGGGACGCGTTGGTTTCTCGCACAGGAAAACATGTCTGGGCAGGAAAGACAGTTTTGCGATACGTACAGAAAGACAAAAGCCGGGTGTAAAACGGTGTGTTGGTCTGTGATTTTGGACCTTACGGCTTCAGTCGTAAGGTCCAAACTCATAGACCAGCACACAAATACTTCCCAGGACCGGGGGAAAAAATTTAAAAAATAAAAAGGAGACTGGCTTAGCATGGAAATTATCGCAAAAGCCGTCTGAGGACGTCAGCCCGGTTGTCACGTCGTCAACGGTTATTTGGCAGACCGCAGTACGTGGCTTACTGGTGGCGACTGAATTTCGCGTTACTCTTACTTCAGTTCATCTTACGGTGTATGGGATCGAATTAAAATAATTATCTTCGAGCTGGCTGCTGTGTGTACTTTTAACGCGTTCAGTGCCGAGAAAATTTAAACATCATCCAACTGCAAGAGGTATAGATCCTCATGAGCCCCCGCAGTTGCGGGGGCTCATGATGATCTATACCTCTTGCTGACACCACTTTGAATCAGTGGTCACCTGTCTAGATAGAAGTGATAGGAGTCTGGCACTGACAAACAGTGATAAAAAGCGTAAGTCCCATTGTTCGCTTGTATTGCATAGATTTGTTTTGATTTTAGTTTAGTTTAGTTTAGTTTAGTTTTATTTGTTTAGTTGAGCTAATCTAAGCTAAGCTTAGCTTAGTTTAAGTTAAGTTAGTTAAGTTAAGTTAATCTAAGCTAGGATAAGTTAAGTTTATTTTAGTTTAGTATAGTTTACGAATACGAATACTAATACCTTTATTGTTGTTTGCAGCGATTTATTAAAAAAAAAAAACAGTTGTAAAAAACAACACATAAACAGCACATGTGAACATAAAACAAATAAATACATGTGACTGACTAGAACACACCGACCGATTACAGTGAGTATGTGCACGTTTATAATATCACAACCATCTGTAATGTTAATATCCACCTAGATCGAAAACGTGCTTTAAATCTAACTGAGACGACACTACTTTATACCACGCGCACAACACACTCGCACGCACACAAGCAAACATTCCACACACACACACACTTGCGTATCACATGACATTGTAAATTCATAGACCTGAGGCTGACATCTTGACCGGCCTTCAAATGATGCCATGACCATAGGTCTCTGCCATAGCATCATTTAGGAGACGGATAGATGATGGCACGAAAGAAAGACGTCTGCGATTTGTTGTCTACCGTATCGAAAATACGGTAGACTTTCAAGTTAAATGGGACTGTTCGGAGCGCATTCCGGAGCATGCACATGACGTTTCTGGCGTGCGGAGCAGAAATTCTGGCAAAGAAGTAACAAGATGAAAATGACGTCACGGCGGTCTAGCTACGCAAACCTTGCTAGAGAACGTCTTTTTGGCGCCACGTATGTGTGTGTATGTGTGTGTGTGTGTGTGTGTGTGTGTGTGTGTGTGTGTGTGTGTGTGTGTGTGTGTGTGTGTGGGCAGCTGGTCCAGGCGATGACATAACCCAAGCGGTCGCGTATCAATTTAACTGAGTCCGAGGACAGGCCAAGCCAGGTGTGACATCATTCGTGTTTCGTCATCCGTGACACACTGTGTTAATCATGCGTGGCGGGCCTTTCAAGTGCCTGATCCGTTGTCCACTTTACAGCAAGGCTGGGCTTATAGTCCCATTCCCACTTAGTGAACAGACAAAACCAGTCCACCAGCAAACGCAGTCCACTTGCTAGATGCGAACAAGAGGGATGGATTCTCATGAGCCCCCGCGAATGCGGGGGCTCATGCAAATTTATCCCTCTTGTTTCGTCTTGCTTGGTTTGATCGATATTATTTATCTATCTGTCTGTCTGTCTGTCCGTCCGTCCGTCCGTCCGTCCGTCCGTCCGCCCGCCCGCCCGCCCGCCCGCCCGCCCGAAACCATCCATCCATCCATGTCGTATTAAGTATTCATATATTTATGTATTAAAATTTTATTCATTATTTATTTATTTATTTATTTCGACAAGACTAATCGCGCATGTAGACACAGCAGTCTAAATCTCCATCGCAGACTCCAAAGGGTATGCCCAACAGAGAATCACTTGACGGAGCTGTGCCATATCCCTCCCACTCAACGACTGGCCACTCAACTATTCGGTTTCCCCGTTCTGTTCGTGTTTTTGAACAAAATACGTCACTTCCTGTATGCAGGGCAGGAACAAGAATGTCACGCGGAGAGATTGTTTCGCCGCTTTCCTAGTTAAAAAAAAACAACAACAAAACAAAACAAAAACAAAAAACAAACAAACAAAAAAACAAAACAAAACCAAAACAAAAAAAAAACCGGAGAAGAAGAAGAAGAAGAAAATAGGAAGATGACATTGAAAAAGGGTATAAAGTCCAGAGTAAGTCATCTAGTCTGGATAACTTGATTTACAGCTGCATGGGCTCATGTGAATCCATGTCTTTTCCATGCTGGAAGGGCTTAGATGAAAAACTGCGCAGCGGTATCTATTGTCATTATTATCTGATCCATCACCACTCCTCCCCCTCTCAGCCCTCTGACCCCTCCCCCCCTCCTCTCCACCACCACCACCACTCTCACACACATAAATTCTCCCGCCGCCGACATATTTCTCACTTTCCCGCTATCAAGCCTCGAAACTAACGACTCTAAAAGTAGGTAAATATGTGCTGGGTCTTTTCAGTACCAAACTTCTGTACCACATTACTCTGTCATATGCTCAGAACTGCACGCGAGCCAACTACAGCCGACGTCTGCCCGATGCCCTTGCTCGCACTGGAAACTCCAGATCGCTGGTCAGTTGCAGGAGTGAGTGAGATATAGTAAATCCTACGCTAACCGCTATGCAAGGCGCTCCCCCGACAGCAGAGCGCCTAGCGTAGCAGCTAGGGCAGGATATATTCTCACTCGAGCAACCGAGCCCTGACCTCTTTACGTGTTACACACAGTACAGTGGAACCAGCTCGCACGAAGCAGGCTTACGCAATAAGTCGCTACCTACAGCAGTACAAGCGTATCACTCTGTCGCTATATTATATACGAGATCAGATCTGACACAAATCTTGGTCTCTCAAAAGGCAATGGATACTCATGAGGCTCTGCATTTGCAGAGACTCATGAGGATCTATTGCCTCTTGAGGACATAGATCGGTTTCAGTTGGTCCTCAGACTGAGGTTGTCTGGTGCGTGTGTACAGATAAGCGTATAGAGTTTGTCAGCTGTCAACCTGTTACGTCATGCCGGTGACGACAGCGCTTTAATTGACGTCAATTCTCATGCGTAGGTAAACGAGGTGTTCACCGCATGGCTGTTGACTCTATCATTGACTGAGCTGTCAGCTGGAAGATGATGATGAATCTTTTTTTTTTTATTCAGGATAAAGCCATTAGGCAACTCAATGCCTGTCTTACAAGCTGTCCTGTAAACAAAAGAGAACACAACAGGAAAAGAAACATAGCATGCAAATAATAATAATAATAATAATAATAATATTAATAATAATAATAATAATAATAATAATAATAATAATAATAATAATAAGATGAGGAAGCAAAACTACGGGGGAAAAAAAAACACAATAGGGGAATCATCGAAAGGAGGAAAAAAAAATGACAATGGAGAATTTGTAACTGCCTCCGCTGCAAAAAAGCAAGAGAACGAAACGCGTGCACAGCATTAATATTATACTCATCTAAGACAGTGTCATAGAATCAGCAGCATCAATAGCGTATAGAGACACCGACAAGACAATAGATGATCAGTTAGCAAATGTAAGGAGAAAGATAAAAATATTTGACGTTTACGTGTTATCAGCAGTATTATTCTTATATGGCAAACTGTGAAGTCACGCTGATTGGAAGTGAGTGTGCAATGCACGTTTAAAATGGTTTTTATCGGAAAATGATTTAATGTTTAATGGCAATGAGTTCCAGACAGAACTACCAGAAAATAGAAGGCTTGACTTGTAGAGATCTATCCGTGGGCGGGGTAAGTGAACCAAGTCATTCCTCGTATGTAGTTGATGCCGAGGGCTGAAGTTAAATATCATGCACAGATATTCCGGGGCTTGATAATGAAATATTTTGTGCATGAGGACGCATTTGTTAAATTTGAGTTGTTCCTTCAGTATAAGCAGGCCAAGGGATTTTATTTTCTCGTCCTGAGGAAGTAGGGTTAGGAATAAGTAACTTAATTAAACGACGATACAGCGAGTTTAGTTTTTTAAAATGAAGTTCACTGCATTCGTCCCACAAAGAGGATGCATAGTCACAGTGGCTTTTAATGTGTGCGTGAAAGAACAATGTACAGCACTTTGTACTAAGAATATGTCTAAGTTTAGATAGCAGATATACATTCCTGGACAAGGTTTTGCACAAACTGTCGATATGCGGCGACCAATTCAGCTGGTCGTCAATTACAACTCCCAGTAGGCGGTGCCTGGATACTTGTTGGATAGGTTTATTGCCAAGTGACAGTTTCAGAGGGGCAGGATGTAGCTGACGCTTTTGGCGGGTTGTTATCAACATGCTTTTGGTTTTAGAAGTACTGATTAGCATGCAATTTTGCGTACACCAATCTGATACTTCATCGAGACTTTGCTGGAGAATACAGTTTAACGTCGTTTCACGTTTGTCAGATGTATGCAGCGTTGAATCGTCAGCAAAGTGTTCGCATTTAACCTCAGGATTTGAGATGGAAAGAGGTAGGTCATTGATGAATAAAGAAAATAAAAGAGGCCCTAGGATAGATCCTTGGGGGACTCCGTGCCTGACTATACATTCTTTCGAATACCTTTCGTTTGAGTACACCTTCTGTCGGCGGTTACTGAGGTAGGAGGAGAAAAAAGCTATAGAGTTCGAATTAAGCTTATATACTGAAAGTTTCTTTAAAAGAATGTTGTGATCGACTAAATCAAATGCTTTGGTTAGGTCCAGAGAAACTGCACCATTTAATTTGGAATTGTTTATTGATGAGAGCCAAGAGTCAACAATGTGAACGAGGGCAGTATGACATGAGTGTTTAGGTCTAAAACCGGACTGAAGAGATACGAGGAGGCGGTGATTCTCCAAGAATTGGAGTAGGTGCTTATGAACGTGTCTTTCTAGTGGCTTCAATAATAGTGATAACACTGAAATAGGACGGAAATCGTTTGGACTTTTGGGATCTGTACATTTGGGAATGGGGGCAACTTTAGCATCTTTCATGGCATCTGGAAAAATACCCTGCTTGATAGAAAGGTTGAATATAAATGTCAAGAGAGAGAGAGAGAGAGAGAGAGAGAGAGAGAGAGAGAGAGAGAGAGAGAGAGAGAGAGAGAGAGAGAGAGAGAGAGAGAGAGAGAGAGAGAGAGAGATGTTTACAATCAACACCAAACAATTGTTTGATTGGTTTTCACGCCGTGCATCCCAAACCAGCAGGCAAAAATAAATAAATAAATTAATATAATGCTTCAAAACACACACACACACACACACACACACACACACACACACACACACACACACACACACACACACACACACACACACACACACGCACGCAGACACACGCACACACGCACACAATCTCCCTCAAAGATACAATATGAATATATTATAAGTTATTGGTAGCAAGGGTTTGCTACACGGACCCTTGTAGGTCTGAGGGAGGTCAAATGAATCATTGTACCCCCAGGGGCCGAAGGCCTGAGTGGTACAATAATTTCTTGACCTCCCGAATGTCTACAAGGGTCCGTGCAGCAAGCCCCTGCCACCATTAACGTATTTGTTTTCATTCCTCCACTCTTTTCGTAAAAGAAATCAAGAAGAAATCTTTCGACCTGGATCGCGCCAGACATGCCTGACGTAAAAGGAATATATATTTATACATAATAGACGTATGACGTAATTTAAAAATCTTCATGACGTTGCCGTCTCCAGTAGTGTCCCTGTTGTTTCGAACAACACTAAGTAAAATTTACTTTAGAACGTTTTGGTGATCATTTATAGAACAAAACTCGCATCCAAGATGCGACACAAAAAAGGTTACAAGAAGTCCGCCATTTGTCGCTACAATGGCTTTTGTAGCTCAGTCACATGGTACGGTTTGCGCTAAAGATATTGACCGTGTGACGTAGGGATGAAAACAAAGTATCTTACATCGGTGGTTAAACCTTATCCTACGAGCGAAAGCGGGTAGGAGAAAGTTTTAAGACCACGAGAATGAGATTCTCATTATTACCTAAACACCGATGTAAGATTCTATTAATAACTCACATTTAGTTTGGCATAAATCCAATGTCAGCTGGTCTTCGGCACACACCTAGTCACAACACAGCCGCCAGTGTTTCTTGGCAAAGGTCTTGACGTAATTTACTTTGTAATGTGACGTCAATATTTTGGATACCAGACAAATGTTCATAATAACGCAGTACATGACGCCAGAGTGCCAGTCGTCACTGTGAAATGATGTCATTGCCAGTGAGCTGAATGTAGGTCAAGTTTCAATATCGCGTGTGCCCATACCTTTTTGTTGACCAAACTTTCTACAGGACAATGCTGTGCACACTTGGCCGTTTACACAACACGGCTGTATCACACACGTGTGGTACATCCAAACCGCTGTATCACACGTGTGAGATTACAGCTTTTCCGCTCAAAGCCGGGCAGCAAAAAAGCAGGTGTGTAAAAAATTGTTTTCTCAGTTTGATACTGTGACTTTACAGGCCCACTACCGCCGTATGTGTTTATAGATACACTTCTGTAACAGATAGTTACGAAACGCTACACACAGTTCCTAGTTATGGTTCATTCAGACACGGGACAATCCGGTTCAGCACACGTCGTCTTTATATCAAGTAACATGACAATGACTCCACTCCGTTCTAGAAATACAGCGCTTTTAGTACGAGAAACAGCTAAACATAGACTGACACGCTAGCGGCAGCGCAGAATAAATAAGTGCGATTACGCGTGTGCTTTTGTTGCGTGTCTCAACTGCTGTTAAAGTTCATTAGGTGTGTCGACCTGGCATAATAAACACAAATGGTGCTGAAATGTCTCGTCAGATTTACGAGTAATGGTACTTTAAGAAAAGACGATCAACAAATTTCCTGAAAATAAGGAATGAAGAAAATATCACTTTGTCTTTCATAATTCTGTGTTCTTTTCCGAAATTATAGAACAGCACACAGTTCCCCCCCCCCCCACCCCCCTGTTTTTTTTTCCCCCAAACGCTGTCGTTCATTTAATACAGTGGAGCCGGGGCCGTCCATTAAACAGGTTGCAGATGGTTAGGTATTTTCTTTCCATTTGTGTCGTAGTTGTCTGATGAGGTAAGATGTTTGAACAGGTAATGAACTTTTATTTTGGGTATTAGTGGTGGTGGTGGTGGTGGTGGTGTGTGTGTGTGTGTGAGGGGAGGGGGTGGGGGAGGAAGGGCGGAGGGAGGGGGAGGGGAAGTGGTATATATAGGGGAGTGTAGTTAAAGCGCTAAAACTCTTATTTACCCAAACATCCCTGACAGGCTTCATGGTAGTTCAAGGGGGTTGGGGGGGGGGGGGGGGGTGCCAGAATGGCTTGGCGCCTATAGACGCCAAGCCATTCTGCCCCCCCCCCCCTCTTGAACTATCATGGTCGATCTGTCTCCTAAACCGGTACGTATATGCCTTAATAGGATAATAGGACACCTCTAAGAATAGGGACGTTTGATCTTGGGCGCAAAATGTATTACGCTTTCGTATGTGATCTGACGCTGTGGATTATTAAACCTGCACTTCAAGAAGAAAAGTCAGATTTCAAATAAGTTCCATCATGTATCATCCAAGTGACAGCTTCCTTCAAACCAAAGGGTTTCTTCTTCTTTCTTCTTTGTCCTTTGTAGCTTTAGAACAATTTCATATTAAAAGAGGGCATGCGTGTGCTGTTCGTTTGTGATTTTGAAACTTACAGCTCTAAGCCAAGCACACAACTGGGCAAGTCTACAGACTATGTCCCTTTCCCCACCCCACCTCCCACTCCCAACCCCCTCAATAAAAGAAAAGAAAAAAGAAAAAAAAAATAAAAATAAGAAGAAAAGAAAAAAGAGTAAATAAGTAAATAAAATAAATAAAACAAAATAAAATAAAAACAAAACCGCCACCTCCACCCCAACACCTCCATTTAATAAGAAACCGGATAATCTTTTAAAAACCTTTTCTACAAAATAAACAGTTCCTTCCATGTTTTACGCTGTCTGCTCAGCTCAAACCAGAACTTGTCGTCCCCGACCCGACCACTCAGAAATTTGAAATTGACGTCCTGTCAGCCTGTGAAGAAATAGACAAGCCCGTAAACATGAAATTGACTCACACCGCGGGCGATGTCTAATAACATGTCAGAATGACGCCAGTTTCTCAATAGGCAATAGCTTAAATCCCTTTGACTTGCTACATCAGAGAAGCTACAGAGATTAAGTTACATCGAAACATGAGCAAGAGGCAGAGATACTCATGAGCCCCTGCGTTAGTAGGGGCTCATGAGTATCTATGTCTCATGCAGTAACTGAGTATCTATCTTGCAGTTGGACTGATTGTAGAGTTTCCTTTCGGGACCGTGAAAAAGAAAAATATATTGACGACTTCACAGACATGAAAATTACTGTCAATGTTTTTCGTGTTTTGTTCGTCTGACACCTCGCGTGATAAGTCTGAGATAATTATGTCCGGAGAAGAGGCGGGGGAGATGTGTGGGGGGAATAGGGTGGGGAAGGGGCGGTGATGGTTATTGCGGGGGGCAGTGATGGTGGTGGTCATGTTGGGGGAGAACGATGATAGAGAGAGAGAGAGAGAGAGAGAGAGAGAGAGAGAGAGAGAGAGAGAGAGAGAGAGAGAGAGAGAGAGAGAGAGAGAGAGAGAGAGAGAGAGAGAGAGAGAGAGAGAATGAATGAAATGAAATGAAATGAAATAAAACCTGTTTTCACAAAGGAAGAAGCAGTTAGCACATGTGACATTTTTCACGCTTGCCGTTGCTAATCTACAAATCCCATACTCAATGCAACGAACACGGATATAAACAGGTTTAAAGTACCATTACGCATAAATCCGAAGACACGTTTCTGCACTATTTGTGTTTGTTATGTCTTGTCAAAATGAACTTCAACAGCAGTTTGGACAGGCAGCAACACCACATGCGTAATCGCACTTATTTATTTTGTGCAGCCGTTAGCGTTTCAAACTATTTTTAGCTGTTTCTCGTACTGATAGCACTGTATTTATAGAACGGAGTGGAGTCATTGTCACGATACTTGATATTAAGACGGCGTGTGCTGAACTACTCAGCGCTGGACAGACAAACAGTTAGATCCTCTGCCCCCACCTATCAGGCACCCAATCGACAGTCCACTGAAAAATACGCAGGTATAGTACAAGACGAACATATGCATCCCTAAAAAGGATGCATCACGTCAAGCCTATAACCCATGTCTTTTTCTGGAACTTAGGAAGTTCGCAGGAGAAACACACATACACAAACAAGAAGGTGCACTACTAATGTGGACGCCGGTAAATACCCTGATTTCCCACAGTAGATGTACAAGACAATGCACAACAATGTAACGATACAAATTTCGCATTGAGTTATCGAAAAGTCACAAACCAGATAGGTGAGGCTAGCGCTGGTAGAACTGTACATATACCAAGGGGAATTTCTCAGCGCTGGACAAACAGTTAGATCCCCTGCCCCCACCTATCATGCACTCAATCGCGAATTGCACCTTCCTTTTTGTGTATGTGTGTTTTCTTGTTTGTGACGTGATGCATCCTTTTTAGGGATGTATAATTATGATCGTCGTGTTCCATACCTGCGTATTTTTCTGTGGGCTGGCGATTGGGTGCCTGATAGGTGGGGGCAGGGTATCTAACTGTTTGCCTGTCCAGCGCTGAGTAATTCCCTTTGGTATGTGTGCAGTTCTAGCAGCGCTAACCTCACCTACTCTGGTTTGTGAGTTTGCTGAACTGGATTCTCCTGTCTCTAAATGAACCATAACTAGACCTGTGTGTAGCGTTTCGTAACCGTTTGTTACAGAAGTGTATCTTTGAACAGTTACGGCGGTAGTGGGCCTTCAAGCAAGAGGCGAGCAACCTCGTAAGCCCATGCATCGAGGTGAGGCTCATGACGTTACCTGCTTCTTTTATCTAGGTGGCGTTTGCATTTTTCTTCCCGCAGTGAAAGAGTTAAAGCGTCCCAGGCAATATAGGTTCACATAAAGTGTAGTTCGTAATATTTCCTGTATTAACACATTCTGCCACACGACAGAAATCCCCCAAATTATGAAGTTGCTCTAAAGAAGACTATAATACACTTCTGGAGACAGATCGAGCGTAATAGTTAAAGGGTGGTGCCAGAATAGCTTGGCGCCTATGGGCGCCCAGCTATTCTGGCACCACCCTTGAACTATTACACTCGATCCATGTCTTGCCGTGGTGTGTCGGGGTAAAATGAGTTAATCTTTTGGCATTTCTTTTATATTTCGATAATGCTGCTCAAGAGGATTATGACGTTTGTATGTCGTAACATTTATTGTACCTTTCTGTTCTTCTCCTCCCTTGCTACGAAGCAGAATTGCGTAATCGCCCGGGCGAATGGGCAGCAAAGACACATCAGTCTGACACATTACTGACATGTGATATGCTCTCGGTAAGCAAAGGTCCTCCGGCCCACGACGGCCGCAGTGGGCCCGCGCACGGCTGTGCGCGGGTCCACCGCGGCCGTCGTGGATCCGAAGACATTAATTTTTGCTATTGGGAATGGGTAGGGAAGTCTTGGTCATGCGAGACAAATATTGAGAACCCGCTTGACTGGCGAATTTTAAGCACTGAAAGCCATTACCTGGAGACGGCAGGTTCAGCAGCGACAAAGTGCACGGACGTGCGTGACCTCGAGACTATGACGTGACGAGCGGCGAGTTATTAGTTGAGTAGTGTCCCTTGTGTAACGTCACGGCCTCTGACATGCGTGGTGACCTTTTGTCCAGATGGCCGTCTGCACTCCTCAGACGGCCCTCAACAAAAATTTTCCATCTGCAAGATGCACAGATCTCATTGAGGTCCATGCAGTCGTAGGGGTCCATTTGAATCTATGGACTACCTCTAGCGGGTTCCAGGGGTCAGTTGCATGAGTGAGCTTAGTCCTGCGCAAGCAACTAAGCAAGGTGCTCCGTTGTCGCGGAGCACCTTGCGTAGTGGCTTGCGAAGGACTAAGCTCACCCATACAACTTGCCCCTGATGTCCCTCATATCGAGGGTGTCGTGTGAGTTTAAACGTCGGACTGGTCAGACGTCAGCTGTCGTTCTGTCGTGGTCAGTACCGTGACGTAAGGTCTGACCTCAGTACGTGTCATCTCATTTGTTCTGCACGTGCCGTGCGTGCATAATTAATGAAGATGGCGTGTGCCGATGGACAACAGAATTCAACGCTAGTATAATTATTTGTTTGAGTCAAGATTCAGATTCAAGAAAATTAGTGTCCATAAAAGTGACTTGTGAATAATAACAATACAGCAGCAGCAACATCAATAACAATAACAAAAACATCACCATCATTATCATCATCATTATCATCATCATCATCGTCATTATCATTATCATCATCATCATCACCACCACCACCACCAACAACAAAAACGACGAAAACAAAAGTAGCAACAAAAACAACTACTACTACTGTTACTACTAATATTACTACTAAATAAACGAATACATGAATGGATGGATGAACGAACGAACGAACGAACAAACAAACGAACGAACGAACGAACAAATGAATGAATGAATGAATGAATGAATGAATGAACAAATGAATGAATGAATGAATGAATGAGAAGATCGAGAACTTTATTTTAAAAGCCCAGTAAGTTCTCCGGGTGTGCAGGAGCCAATTAAGGCTGCTGTCGGACAAAGGGCCTATTGTGGATTGGCCTGACCTGTTAGCTTAACTCATTCTACCCCATCACCGAAATCCTCAAATTTTGCCGTTGTCCTCTGAAGACTGCATTGCAGTGCAGGACACAGATCGACCATGATAGTTCAAGGGTGATGCCAGAATAGCTTGGCGCCCATAGGCGCTAAGCTATTCTGGCATCACCCTTGAACTATCATGGTCGATCATTATCTTCCTGTGGTGTGTCTGGGGTAGAATGAGTTAAAAAAAAAATTCTAAGAGCAGTCTTAGTCATAAAAAGATGTCGCCTGCAAACTGAAACGTCCAAAGGTTCCAAAAAATTCCAGACGTGAAATTTGCACAATGTCAAAATGAATAATCGTCCCGGTGGAAAATCTTATCAATTATCTCTCTTTTCTCACATTCCTGACGTTTGTCTTCCCAGCATGCACACGTCATACTGGATCCTTCATTGCCAGACGACACAGACTGTGTTTTTTTCTTTTTCTTTTCTGTTGAAATCATAGTATGCTGAGGAGCAAAAGAAATGCGACATTTTTGGAATCACCGGAAACACTTTAGTGTTTCCGATGATAAAAAAATGTCGCATTTCTTTGCTCGTCAGTATATTTTCAACGTAACAGATCCCCATCTGTCAAAGACGCATAGACACATAGTGAAATCCAGACCAAACAGGCGACTGTCTAGCGTGTAAAATGCACACACACACACACACAAATCCCAACGAAGAAAGAAACACGCTTAGAAAAGACAATAAGCGAGTTGCGAGTTCACGAGCAGCGCGAGAACGCTCGCTAGATTACCCGACTTTAAGCCTCGTGAGACAAGACTTGGCGAGCCACGAAATGTGGGCAACTCGGCTAGCTGTTACGCTTAGCCGATACTGTTTTGCTGTGAATCACATACAACATGCGGGAAATTTAAACTCATACTGACAACAAAAAAAATTAAAAAACAAACAAAACCAAAACAAAACAAAAATTGTAGAAGATTGCTTCCTGCTCATACAGTAGTTGTAATACAACCTTTTTATTTTTACGGAAATTATACTGAGGAAATCGATCTCTCAATATTCATGAAAACTGCATTATGGCTATAAAGCCGGTCACAGTGGCTTCGGAAAATGGTCTGACATGTCGTTTCAATAGCTAGTATATTTATCTTACTTTGTTATACCAAGAGTAGATGCATTGTATTGAAGTAAACTACCCTTATCTAGGGCAATTTGACTGAAATAATTTGTTTCTGTAAAGTTTCCCCGCTCGCACTGCCGATCATCCACAGTGACGGGCTGACTTGCCCCAACGGCCCACTGCGCGTTCTCGCCTCTCGCGCTAGAGAGCGGCCAGTTTGGGGGAACTCGCGACCTCGGTATTACCTCACAACTGCGTCGTAATTTTCCTTTTCTAAGCGTGTTTCTGTAATTTCTTAGCTCTTTTTATCCTGATACACCCATTGATTGAAATAAATTGAATATGATAGTTCAAGGGTTGTGCCAGAATAGCTTGGCGCTTGAGGCGCCAAGCTATTCTGGCACCATCCTTGAACTAAAATGGTTGATCTATGTCGCAATCTGTAATGTAGCCTTTATGGGGCAATAAGCAATTTTTTTTTTTACAAAATCAGCCTCAGGATGTAACTGGACAGTTGCACGTTGTGGCTTTCTTTTCTAATACAGTCACAAAATGGTTTCAGTAATAAGTACAGATCCTCAGAGGGACGACACTTCGGGTGTTTCATGGGGATCTGCAGCTGTTGCAGATGAGTGGCGTTCAATTTTTCCCGGCAGTCAAAGGGTTAAACATATCATGTTTCACACTGGTCACCTCCCATCGAAAGAGGTATAATTAGCGAGATCACGTTTCCCGCTTTTGCAAAGCCTTATTCCAATAGCAAAAGATGTTCGGGCCGCGCAGACGACCACGGCCGCACGGTTGGCCCGGGCACGGCTGTGCGCAGGCCATCTGCGGCCGTCGTCGGCCCGAAGACCTTTTGCACACTTGGTATGAAGATCTACATGATGGGAGGGGCCCCACCCCCAAAAAAAAAAATTTAAATAATAATTAAAAAAATAAATAAATTAAAAAAAATAATAATAATTAAAAAAAAAACCAGCCATTGGAGCACTTAGGCTTTACTCGCCTTCTTCAGCCAATGTGTATGAAGTTATGTGAAAATAATGTAGTTGAATGTGTTTGATTACTACAATTTAAGAGCAAAAGTGTGTCTTCAACCCATTCAGGTTCTCGGTCTATAGGGTGGATTAGACCATGTAATCGAGTGACTGGAATATAACACGCCAATATTTCGCGTTTCTCCTTGTTGAGTAATCAAGCGCTGCGGCCGGAAGGGTAGAAAACGAGGGGCGCTTTCAGGTTTGAGAAAAAAGGGAAAATAAAATAAAAGAGGAAAACAGCACCTAACGTTTGGCCACTGATCGCGGAAAATGGACACCATCCAAGAACCAACACTGGACACTTTCCAACAACACCGCATCAACAGCAGCGCAGTCTTACTTCATCTGCGTTCTCCCTTCATGTCCCTTACATACTTAACCCATTGTACCCCGAGGTAAAAAGCCTCAAATTTTTGGAGTTGTCATCTGAAGACTATTTTAAATTCAGAGGCCACATTGACCATGATAGTTTAAGGGTGGTGCCAGAATAGCTTGGCGCCTATGGGCGCCAAGCTATTCTGGCACCACCCTTGAACTATCATGGTTGATCCGTATCTTGCTGAATGAGTTAAAGTTAGGTCCTGCGACGTACAGATCCAGATACCGATCAAGATCCAGCAATATAATTACACGTGTTGTAATTGTCCTTTCTAAGCGTGTTTCTTTTTTTGTTTGGAATTCCTTTGCATTTTATACAATTGCCACTGTCACATTTTGGTCTGGGCTTGAGTGTGAGCAAAAATAGGCGATTTGTTTAACCCATTCAGCCCTGACGCACTACAGCAGGAGATGGGTCGACCATGATAATTATGGGTAGTGGCAGATTAGCTTGGCGCCTGTCGGCGCCAAACTAATCTGGCACTACCCTTGAATTATCATGGTCTATCCATCTCTTGTAACAGGTGTATAATCGTTAGATGACGCCTCCAAAATTTGGGAAATACGTGCATCGGGCTGAATGAGTTAAATGAAAAGTAGGTTAAAAAAAATGCGCGTCCTTTGACGCAAACAGTGCCTTTAAAGCCCGCACAAGCATGCGACATCGCAGTGATCCAGTGATTACGTCAACAGACGCGCAGTTACTTTTAATTTAGGGAACAGATTAATGAGGAGAAGAAAAAGTGAAAAAGGAAGTATAAAAGCAGGGGGGGGGGGGGGGGGGGGGGGGGGGAGCGATTTGACTGTTTCTCTTATACTGATCAACAAAAGAGAAACGCAAATTTTTCACCATAGCGCTTTTCTTCGTAAATTTGCTTTAAACCGGGTTATTTTGACGTCATATATTAGAAAAATGTTATGAAGAGTGTGTGTTATGTCGTGTGCAAATAGAATGTTTAGTCTTAAAAATCGCACATCGATGAGTTATGGCGTCATCAGTGACACTATCATCACAGGATATTGAAAGTAAAATGGGGAGCACACTGCTGAAAGCCAACCAATGTGCAGTGTCACTTATGTCCGTGTGCATGAAAATCAGGCCTGTTTGGTCTTGACCTAATTTTCGTTTGTCAAAGGCACCTAAATAATCAACATGACCTACAAACATGAAAATCAAAAAGTTCTTTATTTTTAGGTTAGCGGCCATATTTACCTGATCTAATGGATATGGGTGTATTCTTTATGTCTGCATCAGTCACTGGAGCATAAAAATGGTTTGAAAGTAATTCACATTCAATCAAATAAGATTTATTAAGAAAATGATGTGCACCGGAAGTTCTGGTTCCCTAATAAATTTTTTGAGTCAAATTTCATTTGAGGTAGTTAATAACATCATAAGCAATCCACACAACTTGTGTGTTAAAACATATCACAGAAAACTTGCTTCACAGAGTGTGTCAAGTTTTGCTTATTTTCACCACTAATGAAACCCTGTGTCCTCCAAGGTAGCCATAGGCGATAACTCATCCAATTTTTGTGTGAAGGTAGCTCAGACAGTAGGCTGAACATCTGAAGTAAGCAACAAATAAAATGTTTTTGTTTTGCTGTCAGGAATGCTATTTGTTTGCGGGTACACTTACATTTTTCGCGTTTTTTATCAGTGGAAGTCATTATAGTTATCCAGCTTTCACTACTTTACCCGCTGCGAAAACGTACGCCGGAAAAATTTACCCGAAACTAAACTCGCCAAACCTTTAGCCCGCCGCTCTGTTTCTGAGCCCTGAACAAGGGAACTGTTTCGGGTTCTGTAAATGGCACTTCGGCAATTTCCAAATTGCAGATCGCGTGTTTAAAGGTTGGCATGATAATTGGACCTGTAACTGAGCGAGGCGCGGGAAAATAAAGCAGGCGATTGGACGCCGGCAAAAATGGCCGCGGAGGCACGTGAGGGCAGTGCAGTGTGTGCTGGTCTGTGTTTAGGACCTTACGGCATGCGGCCGTAAGGTCCAAAATCAAACACCAGCACATTCCCAGTTTTGTTTTCCCGGACATTCACAGTAATGACAAGTCACTGTATGAACCGTGGATATCCGTGCGAAACTCACATACTCCTGCAAGAGAAATAGATCTTCATGAGCATCCGTAACCCAGTGGTAAAACTTTTTTAACATAGAACTAATATGGTACAATACATAGATATAAATACACCTCGCCGGTTTGCACTATTTTTTCCCACTCAAGAATATGTTTTTCATGCATCATTCCAGTAGACAAGCACAATTCTCTTAACCCATTCAGCCCTGACGCACTACAGCAGGAGATAGGTCGACCATGATAATTCAAGGGTAGTGCCAGATTAGTTTGGCGCCTGTCAGCGCCAAGCTAATCTTGAACTGCCCTTGAATTATCATGGTAGATCAGTCTCCTGCAACAGGTGCATAGTCGTTAGATGACGATACTAAAATCTGGGAAATACGTGCCTCGGGCTGAATGAGTTAACCCATTAATTGTTAACGCCATGACCGCATTTTACAAATTCTGGAGGTGTCACCTAAAGACTTTGTACCAGCTGTAGGAGATGTATCGTCCAAGATAATTCAAGGGTAGTGCCAGATTAGCTTGGCGCCATTAGGCGCCAAGCTAATCTGGCATTACCCTTGAATTATCATGGTCGATCCGTCACCTGCTGTAGTGCGTTAGGGCTATATGGATTAACAGTTGACTACTTACTTTTTTTGCTGCTGAAAGGAGCGACTTTAGAAAGTCTATCAGCATATACACGCATGTTGTATGACATAAGTCTGATGCGTAACTGATGTTGACTTACAGTCCAAAACTACGCAAGAAACCATCGTAATACCAAAGAAAATCCCAAGATAGAAAGAAACACGCTTTTGAAAGGACACGTACAAGTTTTCCCTAAGCGTGTTTCTTCTGTGTTGGGACTTTTGGGGATTTTTGCTTGGAAGTGACCTTTTTGGTTTGGACAAAGGTAATATCAAACATGCAATTCAGTCGGTACTCACATAGACCACTGAGACACCGGGAGCCCTCGCCGTTAAAAAGTTGGGTTCCTTGTGGTTCAGTAAGCTGAGTGGATGAGACCACACGCTGGATCGAGTAGAAAAAACCCACCCCCAAAACACGTTCTAACGATGTGTATCAATGTAAATAGTTCTAACAGTGTGTATTTCTCTTCCAGTATTTGTAAAACACGTTTTACGGTGAATCAAAGAAATGTAGATACTGTACATTGATATACATCGTGAAACATAATTTTTTGTCACCCTAGCCTGTGAACTTGAAGAGACGACCCTCTTGTAGCGTACCAACAATAGTGAGGTTTCTTCCGGGCTCGAGAGGATGTGTCCCTCTTGGAGATGTTCTGAGTGTTTTTGTCCATGGTTATGATGGCAGCCGCGACAATCGCACTCGTTCGTTTCTGGTGGACGTTCGTCGCAAACAAAACCTCATTAACTCATTCACCCCGACGCACGTATTTCCCAAATTTTGGAGGCGTCATCTAACGGCTATTGCAGGAGATGGATCGACCATGATAATTCAAGGATAGTGCCAGATTAGCTTGGCGCCGACAGGCGCCAAGCTAATCATTGGCACTACCCTTGAATGAGTTAATACTTCGAGTGAAAGACCACAGACTACAGATGAGGCAATACAGGGCTAAAAGTAGGGCCTAAAGTCTGGCCAGGGCTGGCCGTTTTCAACGTCTAATCCCTGTCGGAATTAGACTGATCGCATTCTTACATTATCCAACTGACAGGGGTGCAATTGCCCGAAATCTATTGATGTATTTAGTCTATAACTCCGCGTGACGTCCTGTGTGCAGCATCTCAGGTTACTAATTTGACTGATTATGCGTAATTCCTGTCGTGATGACACCGTTATCTGCAACAAACAAGACCGCAGCGAACTACCCCCCCCCCCCCCCCCACTGTTCAAGAGGTATAGATCCTCATGAGCCCCCGCGATATGCCTATTGGAAATAACAGCATTCATTTCTGACTCATGAGGATCGACGTTTCGGCGGACATTGATGTAGGGGGTTGAATGTCACAGTGATGTCAGAGGCAGGGAGAAAAGATGACGCAAGCGTGACAGCTAGCGACATTGGGTAAGATGTCACGTGACCGTGACGTCGCTGTCGCTCGCATTTTCTCAGACCGTCGCCCATTTTGGTGAAAACCTCCTTCTTTAACTCGACAATTGCCGGTCAGATGTAAAGGGAAAACCATGATCCGTAGAACCCTTTGGCAAGACACCAATTCTTTATTCAGCGTTAGTCCAGCGGCCCGAGAAACTCCTGGCGTTGAGACCTCCAAGCAGACAGCAAGAGACTGGGAACCACCTGGAGTAGAATCGAAGGAGAAGCACAGGACAGGAGTTGCTGGAGGTCTCTCGTCGACGGCCTATACCCGGGTAGGGGTGACAGGCGTAAGTAAGTAAGTAAGTAAGTCCAGCGGCCCGTAACAGAGCATTAATTTTGTCCATAATTCAGATGTAGGTTGAACGACGTATGCCTCCCTCTCCCGAAGAACACGTCAATCTCAACACATTCAAAATGTGCCGCATCCGGATACGCGGCTTAAGACGCTTATCCAGATGCGGCACGTCTCGAATGAGTTAAACCACGAGCTAACAGGTTCTTGCTCCATTTGTACCTTCTGGGGTGGAGTTTAAGAGTCCCGTGTCCAAAATAGAGAAGGCGTCATGGATACAGTCGGAATGGTGGGGGAGTGAGGAACACAGGGTACCAATGAAATCAGCAAGAAGTACTGATCTGCACGACCTCCAAAGGCTTTATAAATGTCTGTGCCATTTCAGTTCATTTGTGGGTTTTGCTGCAAGACTGCAGCACAAATATTCTTAAAGGGATGGCGGGAATTCTTATCAGAATTCCCGCCATCCCTTTAAGAATATTTCTGTTCAACAAATACAAAGGGCACAGATCATTATGCAGCAGTGGCAGGTTGGCAAAATGGTGGTTGTGGTGGTGGGGAGAGGGGGGTTGGGGGGTGGGGGGAGGGAGCGTGGTGGTGTTGGCTGGAGACTGGAACCTCATATCAACAAGTGAGATCACATCATCTGGGAGTCTCAAGGGTTACACTGCCAACACTCAATAAAACCCCACATCTATAAACCGTTCGTTTTAGCGCCAGGAGCAAACACTCAACGAGCGGTGGAGACTTAAAATCTCCCCTCGCCATTGGCAATCACTTCACCTCACTGAGCATTTCGCGCTGGCGACAAACACTTTAACGAAAGGCGGAGACTTGTTAAATATTCCCCGCCACTGACAATCACTTCACCTCGCTGGTCATAAAACGCTGGAGACAAACACTCGATCTAGCGGGGGAGATCTGCATAAAATCTTCCCCATCATGACGATCACTTCACCTCGCTGATCATTTCTAATGGTAACAAACACTCGAGCGTGTGGCGGAGAATCGAACTATAACACCCTACCCCCCCCCCCCCCCCCCCCCCGCCGTCCCCCTAATCTACACAGCACACCTTCTCCACCGTTAAGCGTGTGAATGTTTTTAAGCCGACCATGCTTTTAACCCCTTAACCCTGAGCCATTTAAGCATTTAACCTGAACCATTAACCCGTTAACCTGTAATTTAACGTGTACATTTTCTCAAATCTCTTCTACGTCATCGGTTGACTTTTCAGACAGATGGCCACGTCTTGTCTGAAAGTATTCCTACGCCACTGAACATGATTTTATTTTTATTTTTATTTTTATTTTATTTTAATCTTATTTTTGAGACTAACCCTACGGCTGTCGGGTAGTGCTTTTTTGTCGAGGTGATTCCGCTAGTCAAAGGGTTAACACTAGTACTACTCCTCCGATCCGGAAGAGTTCATTTACCCTTTAACCCATTAGCCGTGTCAAACGTCACAGGGGTGTTAGTTCCCATTAACCCTGTCAGGACCAATAAACAGCGACTAATGCAGTGCTTGTAATGTGCCGGCTATTTTGGGCGCTATTGATGTTCCACTGTGTCCATCATCATTTTCTCAGAGACCAGCGAAGGAGGGAACTTTTCTTCGCGTTAAGGCTTTTACACTGACGAGCCAAAGAAATGCGTCATTCTGGTGTGTACGATGATTAAAAAGAATGTAGCATTTCTTTGGCTCGTCAGTATTCGAGCCAAAGAAATGCGACATTTTGGAATCATCGGAAACACTGAAGTGTTTCCGATGATTCCAAAATGTCGCATTTCTTCGGTTCGTCAATGAGTGTACAGTTGACTTCTCTTATAACAAGGTCGGATATGACACATGTAAGAACACTTTTTCAGAGGCCCCGACAACACTCTTTCTATGTGAGATACTTCGCTTACAACAAGCGTTAGCTATAACAGGCATTTTGTTCCTTGGTTCGTTTGGGGTCAGTTTAACATCCACGGCACCGAAGTGATAATGGACGGCCCTGACGGGCGGGTTATGGGGGACAGGGAACTCTATTGCCTATGGAGTACGACCTCAACACTGTTCAACTCAGGCGCACTCCAACTGTGCCACTTCGATTTACCAGGACCTTTTAACGGACGTGCTATTGAACAAAGCGCGTTTTGTTGCATCGGAAGTTTACTGTGTGTACTCCTTTTGTATCATCATTATTACTGATTCTGTACTTCCCCATGAAGAGTACATTTGTATATCAATTGCTAACTTTGTGCTGTTCCAGCACAAATTGAGTGTGAGGAGGGGCCCCAACGAAAAAGAGCCTGCGTCAAAGAAAACTATACAAGTCACCATAGTTACAAGCATGATTGATCTCAAGATGTTCTCTTCCCTTCTCAATCTGAACGATTCAAACGTTAGTCTGGGTGATTGATGGTGAATGGTGATGATGAAGGAGGGAGGAAGGGAGGGGGCAGGAGAGACGCTGCGGGATTGGGGTGGGGGTGGCGGATGGTGGTGGGAAGGTGTTGCAACTGAGAAGGATAAAGGGTCGCACAATTTCGCGAGCATTTTAAATTATTTTTTTTAACCCATTCAGCACTGACGCACTACAGCAGGAGATGGGTCGACCATGATAATTCAAGGGTAGTGCCAGATTAGCGTGGCGCCTGTCGGCGCCAAGCTAATCTGGCATTGCCCTTGAATTATTGAATTATCATAGTCGATCCATCTCCTTCAACAGGTGCATAGTCGTTAGATGACGCCTCTAAAATTTGGGAAATACGTGCGCCGGGCCGAATGAGTTAAAAAAAATAACAAGATTCGCCTATCTGCTTTAATCTTCTTGGCGCAAGTTTCGCCGCGGATTTGTTATTCGCTCTAGGGCTTTGACGGACACTTTATCAAAGGGTCGTCAAATGCAACATGACTGCGCATGAGCTCGCGAGGATCTGTTCTGATTGAGTGGACATCTCGAGAAAAGATGAGATCAATTTCTCGTCACAGTGAATTTCTCTGATCTTCATCTCTACATCCCTCGAACTATCATCCACTCAGCCCAGCCCTCGTGGCACGAGACGGCAAGTCCATTATTGTGATAATCGAGATATTCATTGTAAGACGAGGAAAATCTAGCTTTTCACAAAAATGGATTTTGTCTTTCGCCTTTTATTGGTGCAGAGCCCCCTCCCCCTACCCCCCTCACACACACACACACACACACACACACACACACACACACACACACACACACACACACACACACAACACACAACACACAACACACAACACACAACACACACACACACACACACACACACACACCGCTCCCACCTCTACCTGAATGCTCCTGCCGGCCTGCCTTTCACTCAGAAACCTATGACTTAAGCGTTGATCAGATCTCACACTCGAACAGTTGTCCACATAGAGACACATAGACTATGACAGCTCAAGGATAGTGACTGATTAGTATTTCTTCAGGAGGCGCCATGCTAACACCGTTCTACTCTACCCTTGAGCTCTCATGGTCGATCCATGTTACATGGACGTTAAACTATTATACTACTTGAGTGCTGGTTATAGGTTCTGTATGCAGGAGAAAAACCTCTTTGGCCTCATATGGGGCGGTCCGTGGCGCAGTGGTTAAGGCGCCTGCCACCAATGCTAAAGGTGCGAGGTTCGATTCCGGGTTCCGGCGTCGGATTTTTCTCCTCTAGTAAGTGTCACCGTTAATTCGGGCGGACCGTCGGGGGTTCTTTCTCCGGGTACTCCGGCTCTTCCTCCCCCTCCACTTTGGTATCAGTTTCAGCCAACTTAATAAAATTTCAAATACAAAACGATTTCCAAATACCGTCAGTAGCTCGCTTGAGCTTGCCCTTAGCACCACGTGAATGTTCTGTGTTTACGTACAGTGTGTGAGTGAATGCGTGTGATTCACGTGAGCGTGCTTGTTGGGTTCAGTTCGCGGCTACATTCTGCGCATTGAGTTATATTATAAATATGAGAAATGCGCCATATAAATGCTATGTATTATTATATGAGAGCTATTGCTCTGGTTTTGATTAACTTATTCAGCCCGACGGCCGTATTTCCCAAACTTTGGAGGCGTCATCTAATGACTATGCAATTTTGGAGGCGTCTTCTAATGACAGTTGTAGGAGATGGATCGACCATGATAATTCAAGTTTTGTTGACCCATCTCCTACTGTAGGGCTTCGGGGCTGAATGGGTTAACCAATGTAACCCCAAGGCCACATTCCCAAAAGTTTGGAGGTGTCACCTAACGACTATATACCAGCTGCGGGAGATGGAACGATCATGATAATTCAAGGGTAGTGCATTAGGCGCCAAGCTAATCTGGCACTACCCTTGAATTACCATGGTCGCTCCACCTCCTGCTGTTGCTCGTCGGGGCTAAATGGGTTAAAAACAAAACAAAGCAATACAACACAGCACAACACAACACAAAACTGCCAGGGAACTCAAGTGAACTCTTATTCGCTGTCTCACTCACTCACCGCACCAAACCACAATAATGTAGGGCCTACATTAACAATACTATGACATCTCTTTATTGTGCGAAATCCTTTGCATCTCTGCGCCTCAGGAGGAGGAATCCGGCGGATTTCAGTCTAGGGCAGGACAAGGAAAAAAAAAAAAAATCAGCCCCAAGATCGGATGTCCTTCTCGAGATGCGGAGAAAATTAAATCTGTGACCTTCTGACCCTGCAGTCGGAGATTGAATGGGGCTTCTACATACCCTCTGACCTGTGTCCCTGGGGGACTGTAGATAAACCTGTAGAGATCACGCTGTTATCGCGACATCCCCCCCCACACATACACACACCCTCCCCCCCTCCCCCCCCCCCCCACACACACACACGGTCCGAAGTTCAGAAGTTTGTGTTAACCGCATGACTGCCGAAAAAAAATAGCGGCACACAACTGCAAGAGGTATAGATCCTCATGAGCCCCCGCAGTCGCGGGGGACGGCTCAAGAGGATATATGCCTTTTGCTGCCACCACGTTGAATCAAAATTTCATTTAATGAAAAAATTGTCACTGAAGGGTTAATTATTCGCCATAAAACTGTTGTAGTCTAGAGGTACTGCTGCGCCGTACGGAATACGGCTCGCCAGCCACGACAGTTCAAGGTTAGTGTCAGACTGTAAGCTTAGCATATGCCGGCACTGATAAAAATGAACGTTTGTGGCAACTAATGCCTTTTCTGTGTCTGCAGAAAGTGCCTTCACACTGTCCTCAAAACATCACTGATGATTTCTTCTCCAGGAATGTCAGTTCCAAAACCGCCATTAGCGCAAAATTTCTGTAAATCGACACGCATCCCACAAATCACCGCGGCCGAGACTTCCGCCAGTGGTCATCTCGTGACACGCAAGAGCTCATTTCAAGGGAGATAACTAGGGGGTTTACAGTCATTCAATCCCTGACGCCTCTGAGTGAGTGAATGGGTTGAATGAGACCCTTGAAGGCCATTTTCAGTCGAAACATATCAGGCGCAAGTGGCATAGATTCTCATAAGCCCCTGCATTCGCAGGGGCTCATGCAAATTATGCTTCTTGCTGGTATAATTCAGCTCGATTTTCAGTCTAAAAATCCCTGTTTCGGAAGGGAAGATCTACGGAGTTACATATGTGCTGGAGACTGGTCTCCTCGACATTTATGGGCCCCGGAATTAAAAGTGATCTTTCATTCGAAACCAAACACACTTAACCCCGTAAAAACGCCTTCAAATGTATGGCACCGATTGAGATGAACTAGGTCAGGAAGAGATGTAGTTTCACACGAGTTCCTGCGACTGCGAAGGTACATTTGGATCTGTGTAACTCGCAGATGGATGGGCCTGGATGTGGGACTTCAATCGCTTTCGGTCTATCGGAGACGCGACTGCTCTGAAAGTGATGCCGCCAAAGGGGAAGTCTCTGTGAAAGGGAGGTCATTAGCTTGATCCTGCCAGAGTTACTCCCTTTTACGATTGACGTCGCCTCCTACACATCGGTGTCTTATCTTCCAGTGCCCCCTTTGTACGGAGCTAACGTACTGCCGTGGATGAGGCCACGAGCTGATTTTGCAGACGAAAGTCTAACAGGACAAAAAGGTCGCAAACCGTCAAAAATTGTCACCTACTGGCACCTTGCGCGTGAGAGGACAACAGATGAAAATTTGACTCAGCAAGGGGTATAGATACTAATGAGCCCCCGCATTCTGCGGGGCTTATTTGGATCTATGTCTCTTGAAGAGATAGATGGCGCTCAGTTGGCTGCAAAATGGCTGCATTAGAGATGGAGGATTCGAATGGCTAACGAAGGAAGGAACTGTGTCCGACAGAAAAGATTGGGACCTGATTGCCTGTTGGAGGGTATTTGGGGGTGGGGGTGGGGGTGGGGGAGGGAGGTGTGGGGGACATATTTGCGTCTGGCTGTGACCCAGGGCGAAAAAGGTCATCAAGCCGACGCCGGCCGCCGCTGGTGGCCGAAGTAGGCCCGATTACCTTTTGCTCATCTGTCTGTTGTTGTTACTGTTGTTTTCGTTGTTCGTTTGTCGAAAGCTAATGTTGTGAACGATGTATTCGTTTGATTGTGTGCCAGACTCACACACACACACACACACACACACACACACACACACACACACACACACACACACACACACACACACACACACACACACACACACACACACACACACACACATGTCTGTTCAACTGCGTATTCGTGGTTTGGCAGATTTACAGCTGACGAATGTCACAGTAAAGCGCCCACCAGAAAACGCATCTTCACTTAAAAAAATAAAGCACTTCTTCGTCGATCGTCTACAACTCTACCAAGCAGAGCTTTTGTTTTAACACATTGTACCCCAGGACCGAAATCCCTACATTTTGAATTTGCCTTCTGAAGGAATGGTATTACGATGCCAGAGACAGATCGAGCATGATAGTTCAAGGGTGGTGCCAGAATAGCTTGGCGCCTATGGGCGCCAAGCTATTCTGTCACCACCCTTGAACTATCATGCTCGATCCATGTCTTGCTGTGGTGTGTCCGGGCCTGAATGAGTTAAAGCCACCTGCACCATGGCGGGTTTTGCTGGCTGCAATTCGCAGACACACCAGAATATCAATATTGTCTTTTTCACAATAACGTAACCGAAGTTTTCTACTGCTCCTTGTGCGCAATGGAGGAGCTCTGTTAAGTACAAAGGAGAAGCCGAACAGAAAAGTCTTTCACTTTACGAAATTCAAACTTCATAATTTGAAGGCCCACTACCGCCGTAACTGTTCAAAGATAGACTTATGTAAGAGATGGTTACGAGACTCTACACACAGGTCTAGTTATGGTTCATTTAGACACAGGACAATACAGTTCAGCACACGTCGTCTTTATATCAAGTAACCTGACAGTGACTCCACTCCGTTCTATAAATACCACGCTTTCAGTACGAGAAACAGCTAAAAATAGATTGACACGCTAACGGTTGCGAAGAACAAATAAGTGCAATTACACGTGTGCTTTTGCTGCGTGTCCAAACTGCTGTTAAAGTTCAGTAGGTGTTTCGACAAGGCATAACAAACACAGTTGGTGCTGAAATACGTCTTATTTATTTGTAATGGTACTTTAAGTGTGAGCCTTTTGTCCAGCATTGTCTTAAGGCGTACTAAGGTGTTCTCAGTTCATCTTACAGTAATGCTGTTAAAAAGGCTAACTTATTTCATTCAGCCCCGACGCACCACAGCAAGACATGGAGCGAGCATGATAGTTCAAGGGTGGTGCCAGACTAGCTTGGCGCCAATAGGCGCCAAGCTATTCTGGCACCACCCTTGAACTATCATGCTTGATCTGCCTCTAAAATCGTAATCCAATCCTTCAGAGGGCAACTTCAAAATAGGGGGATTTCCGTCCTGGGGCAGAATGTGTTAACTTCGTAAAGCAGCTATTACATAATAATGTATGACAAATCATTAACCCTTTATTGCCTGGACAAGGGTATTTTTGATTAACTCACTAATTCTGATGTTTGACTTGCGTATTATTTGAATACAGTGGAACGAACGATAGATCTAATATGTGTAGATCTAATATCTTGACCGTTAAGTCCAAAATCCTCTTGCCACCACACATGTGGGCAAAGAGGGACATCCGTCAGTCCAGTGCAGTCCAGTTCAGTTCAGTTCAGTCAGTTCGGTCAAGATATATACTGACGAGCAAAAGAAATGCAAAGCTTTGGGAAAATGTGATTCCAAAAATGTCGCATTTCTTTTGCTCTTCTGTATAGCTTCCTATACGCAAAAGTCCTTGGACCGATCCTGACCGTCAGTAGTTATCTGCGCAGGACCCGAGGACAACCAGCCAGCTTCGGTCCGAAGACCTTTTGTGTGCGGGGTTGTCGTTAGAGGAAGAAGTCACACGTGCAGAGGCAAAGCAGTTCCACCTACCACCACAATTAGCCGACTTCCCTGCCGCGATACCACCCAAAAAGACTCAATGTCCCGTTCACAATCGCCACCCTCGCTACAAAAATGAATTAACCAATTCACCGATGGAGGGAGTCACAACGAGATCGAAAGAGTGAGCAACAGCGGCGGCATGCGAGAGGCAAAGATCCTCATGGGCCCCCGCTGGGTTCGAACCCACGACCTTTCGGACAAGAGTCGCGAACGCTCTACCACCTAGCCACCCAGCTCCCCTGCGGCGTTAGGAGACGCTACAACATAAAACTGTGTAGAATTGATGATAACCTTTCACTAGGTTTGGGCCACAAAATCTCTTCGAATCGAGACGGCTTCCCCCACACGGAAAACAACAGCAACAACAACAACAACAACAACAACAACAAAAACTCGCGACCGGTTGTCTATGTCAGTTCCGGACAGCAACATAGACGGGAAATAAGGAGAATCGGTTTGCATAGCTAATAAAGGGAAGCATCTGACTAGGATTGTTCGAAACACAGACGCATTGGACAAAGCACCTAGGGCAAGTTGCATGAACGAGCTTAGTCCTGCACCAGCCACCTTGTATAATGGCTGGTGCAGGACTAACCTCGCTCATGCAACCTGCCCATGCCCCCAGTTGCAGGAAACAGGCCAGTAACTGACAACCAACTGTCCCTCTGCATTGTAGCGAGATTTTTGCGTGGGACTAAAAAACATCTCAAAACAAAGCCGTTGGAACTGTGACAGATAGGTACTGGCTAATAAAAATTACGTGCAACTCAACCCTTACTTACTTACTTACTTACGCCTGTCACCCCTCCCCGAGTATAGGCCGTCGACGAGAGACCTCTAGCAACTCCTGTCCTGTGCTTCTCCTTCGATTCTACTCCAGGTGGTTCCCAGTCTCTTGATGTCTGCTTGGAGGTCTCGACGCCAGGAGTTTCTCGGCCTACCTCTTTTCCTCTTTCCCTGGGGGTTCCATGACAATGCCTGCCTAGCGATACTGGAAGCTGGCTTTCTCTGACTGTGACCGATCCTTCCCCATCTTCTTCGCCCAATTTCATTCTCTGCTGTTATCTGCTCTGTTCTCTCTCAGAGTCTGACGTTGCTGATCTTCTCTGGCCAGTGGATTTTCAAAATTCTTCTAAGGCAACTGTTCATGAAGGTCTGTACTCTGTTGACTGTGGTTTTTGTCAATCTCCAAGTCTCTGCTCCATATAGGAGAACTGCTTTTACATTGGAGTTGAAAATCCGGACTTTTATGTGTTGTGACAGCTCTCTGGAACAACTCAACCCTAAGTCTAGTTTCATTTCATTTATTTGGACAGAATGATGAAACTAATACGGAAGGTATCGGAGCTTACCTATGATTTCATGGAAGAAGACGCCCCCCACCCCCACCCCCCCCCCACCCCCCCCACCCCTCTTCCTCCCCCGCTTTCTCCATAGTTACAACCATGATCTTTACAAGACATACGTCAGTCGTGCAGACAATCCCATTTATCCTGTATTCGTACATCAGTGAAATCTTAACTCATTCTGCTCCATGACCGAAATCCGCAAATTTTGAAGTTGCCCCCTGAAGTCTGTATTACGCTTCTGGAAACAGATCGAGCGTGATAGTTCAAGGGTTGTGCCAGACTAGCTTGGCGCCCATGGGCGCCAAGCTAGTCTGGCACAACCCTTGAACTATCACGCTCGATCCATGTCTTGCCGTGGCTTCAGTTGTCGGAGTTAAATGAGTTAAACTGTGGTAAAATAATGTAATCGTTGGTTGGTTAGTTCTCCAACGGCATTTATACCCTTCGCTGACAGTGATCGCGAATTGTGCTGCACGCTGACCGACATTCGCGTGAAGAACACAGATGTAAATAGGACCAAACATAGGCATATAAACATAGGTCTAACAAGAGACATAAATCCTTATCCGCGACTGCTGGGGCTCATGAGGGTTTATGTCTCTTGCAGCTGGGCTGCGTTCGCCTTGTCCATCAGTGAAGGGTTTGGAAGTCCAAACTGAATCCGCTGTCAATCACACTAGATCTAAAGTTACATACATACTTCCGCTGGCTTTATGTCTACCCGCCTCACACTAGTTCTACTACGAATCGATTGAGACAACCCCAGTGTGATGCAGCTTGTGTCGCATGTGACACTCTATGCGGAGCGGATGGAATTTTCCCATTTCCAATTCTCTGGCTAACCGAGAGAGCAAGCCGCGACAGCAAGGCAAGCGATAAGTGGCTCACCGAGACGGACCGTTATTTTTTTTCTACTTCACTGCAGATTGCGCCCCTTGACACGAGTAATATCCCTTTTTTCCCCTTCGCTGCAGATTACCTCCCTGGCCCTTGAAAGGTTTCGGCGACAGGCAGGGGAGTGACTCGCACTGACCAAGGTCGAAGTTCAGGTAGCGTGAAATCGCCTTTCGGTGCCAAAACGTGACCTTCTGGTGGTGTACCCAGATAGCACTACGGTCTAGCGATCACGTGTAGGTGTCACGATCAGATCTGCCCACGACACCACCTGCGTACAACAACCATCTGTGTAATGCACGTACTTGTATAGGGCAGCCACCTCTTTCCCCAGTAGCAACACGTCCTCGGCCCACGACGGCTGCACAGTCTGTGTTCCTGTCTGGGTTGTCCACTTGGATCGTTTTTCTCAAGGTCCCATAGGTGGCTTAAAGGCAGGAAATGGTTCATACACTAGGCAGGAAATGTTCATACACTAGGCAGGAAATGTTCATACACTAGGCAGGAAATGTTCATACACTAGGCAGGAAATGGTTAATAGTTAGCAATATCTGACCAAAAATGTTCTTAGTATGTCGTTCAAAAATGCTGGGCCAAAATTAGGGCTCACTTAATATATAAAGTTTGAAAATCGTAAAATGAAAGTCTTTTGTGCTCTTTTTCCCATTTGTACGCAGAAGAGTTCCTTCTATTGCGCTCTAAAGGCAGTGGAAAAGCTCTGGTACGTGCGCTTAACTCATTCAGCCCGGCGCACGTATTTCCCAAATTTTTGAGGCGTCATCTAACGACTATGCACCTGTTCCAAAGAGATGGATCGACCATGATAATTCAAGGGCACTGCCCTTGAATTATCATGGTCGATCCATCTTCTGCTGTAGTGCGTCAGGACTGAATGGGTTAATCAGTCACACATATTGTGAAGAGAAGGGTTAAGGAGTCTTAGTTGAGGGAAGAAAACATTGATGGCCTGTTGTGTGGTGAATTTTATGTCGTCGGTCAAGTTATACTACCGTCTAATGTTCTTTTAGGCAGTATCTTATCTCATTTTAGTATAGGTCGTTTGACATCGAAGCGCACAACGGTTATCACAAATATATCCGCAAAACAATACTTTTCCTAACCAATCTTAGAACAAATATCATTCAGTGGCATTTGACACATAATACAATTTACTTTTAAGAAAATCGAACAATTTGTCAGCTGTACAGTCGTAATTAACAGTTTGCAATTTTTAAAAAAATGAAATGACTGATTTTACATCCCTAAATGTGCGCCAGATATATTAAGCTTAGATTAAGAAATATAAATTTTCACGTAAATTCACGTGAAGATTTCAAACCTGAAACAGCACAGGCATACATGAAGTTTTCACGCTTGACATCAATATTGAGATTTGCCTGGGCTCTATTCAGGGTCTTGAAAATGGCTTGTTCTTGTCTTTTCACCAAATTCTTACGACCCTACAGCAAAATCGACAAATGATAGGAGTTCAGTTTTTAAAAAATGCCATATTAGGTCAACTGGCACTGAATGATATTTGTTCTTAAAGTGGTACAGAAAAGTCTTTCTTTGAGGAGATATTTGAGGAAAAAAACAAACAAACAAACAACAACAACAAAAAAAAAAAAAAACGTGCTCTCGGATGTCAAACGGCCTATAGTATTTTTTCTTCTAAAATATTGAGTTATTTATGAATATAATTATTTTTGTTGAAGGGTTGTGAGAGTGTGCGTTCAGCACCAGGACAGTCCTAATTGGCATTGTCCATATGGTAAATAAAAGTATATTTTAACTCATTCGCGGCCAGCCGCATCCGATGCGCGGCTTATGCCGCGCATCCGGATGCGGCTGGCAGCGAATGAGTTAATCTTGAATTTTAGCAGACACAAACTGCCATGGAGCTGATCGTTGTAATCTGTTTAGTGTCGGCTGAAGCAGATTGTGTTTCCGTGCAATCTTCGTTGATTCGGCACCAAAAGGCCCTAGCCGTCCAAGGAACACAGATTCAAATTGTTACTAGCAAGAGGTATAGGTATAGGCGGGGGCCCATGAGGATCTATACCTCTTGCAGTGGATGGTGTTCAAATTTTGTCGGCGCTTAACCGTTTAATATGCTGTTCAAAAGGAGTGCAATTTAAACAGACAAGAGTGGAACCGCTATTGTGCGGGCTCATCCGTAACAGTAATTTTTTTAATTTAATTTTATTTCTTGTGTTCGTTTTTTGTTGTTGTTGTTATTGTCATGCATCTGACAACTAGGCCCGTGAGAACCATATTAAAAAAAAATATATTCTGCTCAAGCTTGATGCAGTAACGTCTAATGTGACACACGCAAACACGCGAATCAAAATGAGGGGTTTCAAGTCCTAACAACACAACCCATTCTGCATAAAGACCTATAAAAGAGCTGTTATTAATCCCATAACCGTCTGCATGAGCAAGGCGAAGGCTACCCAACTGCAAGAGACATAAACCCTCATGAGCCAACGCTCAGTCGCGGGGGCTCATGAGGATTTATGTCTCTTGTTGGTCCTATGGTCTTTATGCTTAAGTTTCTCCCAATTTCACGTGTGTTCTTTGTGCGAAAGTCGGTCAGTGTGCAATCGTTTTCGTGATCAATTCGTCGAGCAATTCGTGATCACTGGCAGCGAAGGGGTTAATACTTCACTATGACCCATGTTTGAGATAAATCTGCACCTCTTACTATCAGCTGTAGGTACAATTTACATCTATGTACCTCAAACTGAAGAGGTTTGGGCTTCTCAATGTCCATGATGTGACCTAGGCCTCTCTTCATATCATGTCAAGCAAAAAGGCGTCAGTCTTCGTCAGATCTTATCATATGAAAGAGACATAGATTCTCATCAGCCCTTGCTGATGCAAGGGCTCATGGGGATCTATGCCTATTGCTGATATGGGTCAGAGCTATAGTATCTCTGCTCCGTAGATGGAGTAAGATGTGATTGAAGTGGTTGCCTCTTGAAAAATGAGGAGAGCATGTGAGGAGCGGAAATGATTTCCGTCGGCCTTTACAAAAGGTGTTCTGACTGACACTGGTGTGTGTGTGTGTGTGTGTGTGTGTGTGTGTGTGTGTGTGGTGTGTGTGTGTGTGTGTGTGTGTGAGTTAGTGTGTGTGTGTGTGTGTGTGAGTGTGTTTGTGTGAGTTAGTGTGTGTGTGTGTGTGTGTGTGTGTGTGTGAGTGTGTGTGTGTGTGTGTGCGTGCGTGTGTGTGCGTGCGTGTGTGTGGGCGTCTTAGTGTTTGAGTGGGTGTGGGTGTGATTTTGTGTATATATCACTGTGTATGTGTGTGTATGTGTGAGCCAGTGTGTGTGTGTGTGTCGGTGTGTGTTTGTTTGTGTGTATGCGTGTAATATACTTGTTTTCTGTGTGTGCGTGCGTGTGTGCTTGTTTATATGTGAGTGAAGGCTTGTTTTCTCTCTCTCTCTCTCTCTCTCTCTCTCTCTCTCTCTCTCTCTCTCTCTCTCTCTCTCTCTCTCTCTCTCTCTCTCTCTCTCTCTCTCTCTCTCTCTCTCTCTCTCTCTGTGTGTGTGCGCGCGCGCTTGTGCGCTCACATTTGTGCATATTAAAATCTTTGTGTTTCATAACATCTTGACCTTGAAGAGTACGCCGCTGACATCGTCAGCCGGGATTAGTCAGATCTCTCTCAGATATGCACATTATGAGTACTATGTACTATTATCTAGCATTCACCTTTTATCATCTTTAGTACTCCCCCACATAATAAAGTGTTTTGTTTACATTGATTGATTGATTGATTGTACATTGCTTAACGTCCCGACAGCACAAGGCTTTCTCAGGACGTGCCTGCACTGCTTGTGAAAAAAACTAACAGAAATTGAATGTATGTCGCCAGCCGGTCAATACATTAATAAACTACAACATGGCATAAATAAGCTAAGACCATTTAGCAACACACATCCAATATCAAGAGCTACAGGCATGCAGACAGTAGGGAGTTTAAAAAGGCAAATCAGTGAATGGACCTCGGTAGACAGAACACATGCCCCAGAATAGAGAGAAAAACCCACCCTGTGGGGCTGACCAAGGTGACCCTGGGAACTGTTTACATTGAGCAGGTGTCGCTTTGCATATGTTTGTCAATAAGTAAACATGGATATGTCACTGTTGTTCCGGCCGTACATAAATGCTCCTACTTTGATCTTTTGTGTCGTATATAAAATTAATAAGTCTTTTGTGTCATAGACAAAATATGTTTACATCAGTAAGGTGTGTGACATGTACTACAAACACAATACATCGTGACTCAAAACACATTTATTGACCAAAGCCTTTGACTGACTATTATTGACAGTGCCATGTTATCCTGGGGGCGCCGGGAAACTAACCCTTTGGCTGTCGGTAGCGGTTTTTGTGGCAATGATTCCTACAGGAATCGGCATCGCGACAAAAACCGTTGCCGACAACCAAAAGGTTAACAGCAATTTTCCCCAATTAGTTTCGAACTTATGTATGCCCGACACTGCTCTAAAGAATGACGCGAAGCAATAAATATTTCGGAAATAAACAGTGACCCCTGTGGGTTCAGTCACGAGTTGCCTGGGATCGGAAGGTCATTTCCGGTAACGGAAGATTATGGGACATCAAACTGTGTCAAAAACTGTTTAGCATACAACAAAGAACCAAGGTCAAGTAAACCACCAACAGCCCTTACACTTGGCTTCAAGAGGCAACAACCGTTATAAAACTACGCGTTTGAGATATCGACCAATCGAAATGGGTTGGCCGTGGAAGAAGGAAGAGAGTCGGTGCGCAAAAGTCCCCGGGCCGACGACCAAATACCTTTTGCTATTGGGGATTTGTTTTCAGATATGTCTGCATAAATTTACCCTAGTCATTTCATAGAATATCTCAATGATAGAATATCTCTTCACACACACACACACACACACACACACACACACACACACACACACACACACACACACACACACACACACACACACACACACACACACACACACACACACACACACACTGACAAACATACACTCACGTGACGCACACAAGTCGTAAAGTCCGCCCAGCAACCAGCCCCCCCCCCCCTTCCCCCCTTTCCTGTCTTGTAGTCCCGGCTCCGTCTTTGTCTGAAGATGTATCAGTCCACTACCCTTTTCACTTCCGACCCCACCCACCCCCCCCCCCCCCCCGCTCCTCCCAGCCCCCGAACTCAAAAGAACTGTCTCCTTTATAACAATCTCTTCCACTGACTCACTGACTAATACATTGAGAACTCAGGTGGGAATTCCTAGCTTGGTCCCTTGAAATCTACAGACCAGACGACTGAACAAGCAAATAGCCCACAGGAACAAACTTTTCCAACACCACCCATCGACTACCATCATCATTCTGTTGTAGTGTAGTCAGGGCTGAACGGGGTAATGTTGACGAGGACAGAGAGATAGAGAATATACTGCTCTCAGAGCGTAATGTGGCATGAAGAGAGTAAGAGTGACAGTAAGTCCCCTAATAACGTGTGGACGTAAACCACAACGTTCCGTCAGTCTAACGATGTAAATGCGGCTGAAATGTTTCAGCAAGAGGCATAGATTCTCATAGGCCCCTGCTCACGAGAATCTATGCCTCTTGCAGGCGGAAGAAGATGCCTGTGGGACACTTTCATGGCCTCCGGAAAACTTAAAGTGACATGGAGAAGTCACACTCATTTTCTCTGGTATTTCCTACTTCATCTGTGAGAGAGGACAGTCATCTAATGAGCTTCTGCTACACCTGCCGTGGACAAAATTTGTATATGAGGATATGGCTGTTTATTTTATGACTGCGTAGTGCTGGAAACATAGCAGACATGTTGGTTCCCAAGTGCGTTGTCCCTTGGAGGACGCAGCAGGACATGACGCGTACACAGACGCGGCGGGATATGACGTTTACACACGAATACACAATATTATGTTGTTCAGCATGAGCTACTTAAAAAAAAAAAATTAAATCATTTTTTTTTTTAACGTCAAAACTTTAAAGTACCATTACGTATAAATCCGAAGACACGTTTCTGAAACATTTGTGTTTGTTTTGTCTGGTCGACACATCTAATGTGAACTTTAACAGCAGTTTGGACAGGCAGCAACAGCACATGCGTAATCGCACTTATTTATTCTGTGCAGCCGTTAGCGTTTCAAACTATATTTAGCTGTTTCTCGTACTGATAGCACTGTATTTATAGAAAGGAGTGCAGTCATTGTCAGGTTACTTGATAAGACGACGTGTGCTGAACTGGATTCTCATGTATCCGAAGTGAACCATAACTAGACCTGTGTGTAGCGTTTGGTAACCGTTTGTTACAGAAGTGTATCTTTGAACAGTTACGGCGGCAGTGGGCCTTCAAGACATTTAGGGCTTATTGTCTTCTGTCCACGACGAAGGTGATTTCAAAGGCAGGGCACCGCCGAATAAGGTTGTGATTTGAATCCGCGACCTTTCAGAGTCACGCAGCTCCCCTTAATCAGTTTTTAAGCGTTGAAATAGTTTTCAACACATATCTGATGAATTACATAATGACCCTAACCCCAGTCCTAAACAGACCTGAATATAACCGTTGTCGCAATATACTTCGTACTGGATGATTCTGCGTGACCAATAAAAGAGGATCAACAACATAGACTGTTCAAGAATGTATAAGCGCTTTTTTTCCCCCCTTGTCGTTCCTTCCTGCATTAGAAATCTATTCCAAAACCCTTGACTGTTATCGCATGTCGATACCGTTCGGTTTTAAAAATATACGCGTATCGTCAGTAGCAGTCAAAGGGTGTGTTGAACAGTGTGCTGACAGGGCTCTGAATATTAAACGTGAGGCGGTCTGTCACTTTACGGGTATAACCTGTTCAGTGCTGAGACAATTTGCCCTCCCCCCCCCCCCCCGGCCTCGCCCCACGAAACTGCAAGAGGTATAGATCCTCATGAGCCCCCGCAGTTGCGGGGGCTCATGAGGATCTATGCCTCTTGCTGACACCACTTTAAATCCACGTTCCAGGGACAGCAATTTTTGTGTGTGTTGTGTGAACGAAGATCTCAGAAAGCACTGAACGAGTTTGCAGGAATCACCGTGACAAAAACCGCTACAGACAGCCAGAGGGTTAAGCCGTAAAGCCCAGAATCCCACAGCAACACACAATTACATCACTGGGGAAGGGGTGGGGGTTGGGCGTGGGGGTGGATGGGGATGGAGAGGTGGAGGGGGGTCTCCAATGCCACCTACAGTCGGCCAACTAAGGCAACAGTGATTCACGTCAACAACCCCCCCCCCCTCCCCCCCAACCCCCCCCCCAAAAAAAAAAAAAAACAACAACAACAAAAAAACAAAACAAAACAAACAAAAAAAAAAAAAAAAAAAAAAATCCAGACATTAGACGCACGGGAAATGCCAAGTTCGGGTACGTGTCCTTCTCTTTGATTTTGAGCCTTACGGCTCTGGGACCCTAGATTCATAAGTAAACAGGCCAGCCGCAGTATACATCACAGTACCCGGGAGCCATAAAGTCATTACAGCGTTATTCGCTATCGCGCCATGGTAGCGCTTGATTTATATAGAATTGTGAAGGGAAGGCCACTTGCTAAGCAAAAGGTCCTCGGGTCGACGTCAGCCTTAGCTGGCACGGGCCAGCTAAGGTTTACGTCGGCCCGAGGAATTTTTGCGCACCCGATATCCTTGTGGTGAGCCAGACTGACTTTCATGTTCACGTTATAGCAATCCGCTGGAGAATATCCAGTCCTCCCCCCGAGGGGGGATGCTAGTAAATATTCCCAAACAGATATTGGACCTGCTGAGTAGATTTAGGTTTTTGCATATATATATATATATATATATATATATATATATATATATATATATATATATAATATATATATATATATATATATATATATATATATATATATATATATATATATATATATATATATATATATATATATATATATATATATCATACGCATTGAAGCCATAAGGCCAAAAATCACATTCTAGCACACACCGGCGTCAGTGATGTAGACTAATGCGTTTAGAGAAGAGTCCTATATTTGAACATAATCTTCATGTTCCCCTGCTGTGACCCTAAACAAATATGACATTGTACAGGGAATTCCAGACGCAATGATAACACGATGCACACGTGCAGAGTCTTATCACAAACAAACAAACAAAATTACCAAGACAATCACAGACCACAAACATCAGTGATGTAGACCAATGCGTTTAGTGAAGAGTCCTATCTTTGAATATAATCTTCATGATCACCTACTGTGACCCTAGACAAATATGAGATTGTACAGGAAATTCCAGGCGCAATGATACAGTTCTAACTCAGACTCAGAAAAACCTAATCATTTTGATTCGATGGAATGTGAGCTCGCGCTCTTCTCGGTTTCTGTCCAGTTTTTCCAGCAGAACGGTTTGTTTATAATTGCTGTCATCGCGACTAATGCAATGGCGGAAGGCAGTCACTGAATCAGCTCGCGCAGCTTCTTGTATGTAAGGACCAGCATAATGATAGAGGCAGGCAAGAGTCAGGATTCTCATTAGCTTTCGTATCTGCGGGCGTCATGAGGATCTATGTTTATTCCAGACAGGAGGTGTTTATCATTGAGTGTATCTAATTCAGTGTGATAGTGGTCCTTTCTACAGATGAGAAAAGGCATAGATCCTCAAATGTCCGCCACGCAAGTTACAGGACCGTGACCCATGAGAATCTGTGCCTAAGTTTTGTTTTTTCAGTTCACACAATTTTAATTTCCAGGCTGAGTGGGGGAAAGGGAGCGAGATGGGCTATTGTGTTTTGCAGTGAGTTTCAGCCGTTTCTTTTGTTTTTTTTAGTAACCGTACATCAATGGCCATATTATAAATGAACACACTTTTCCCCCCTCTTTTGTTCTGGTACAGAGAGAGTCGGGTTCACTACGGAATATACTTGTATCTGCTGAGGCACATATACGGGCAGAAATTTAAAAGCCAGGTTACAAATAAAAAATTAAATACTAAAATGGTTTTGGATAGGACTATTATTTGGTTGAGGGCTGGAGACAGTACAAGGCTTTAGCCTGCCTTGAAGGCCGCTTTCATCGGAACTGCCGTCAGATTGTATGGCAGAAGGTTCTCTTTTTCATCTGATGTGCACAGAGACAAATGAACCTATCAAGAAACATTCATTCCACCGTTACCGCATACTTTCACGAGGATAATATATTCTTGTTTTTACATCAGACGGATGGCATTCACTGCCTAGCAATGTTCGCCCATAACCAAAGACAAAACTCCCCAAGAGGCATAGATCTTCATGAGTTCCGCGCAGAGTGCGGGGGCTTTTGAGAAGCTAAATGTACTGTATGTATCTTGGTGGCTAGTGTTGCCTCTATGCTGCTATGTTTACGCAGCCGGGATAAAATCGCGACCACCGAGCCCAAAACAAAACACCCATGGCTGTCAACACGTGTGATTCGACGACCGTCCCGGCACTGCGGCGTAGAATAACCGTAGAATAGCGCGATCGATGCTCATGCTCCCTTTAGGTTCACGGCAGTGCAAACTCGAGTTTGGAGACTAACTGGATAACGATGCACACGTGCTGATTCTTATGAAAAAAAGAATTCACCACGACACCTTGGCTATGACCTATTTTTGGGTGGGCTATTGTGTGTGTGTGTGTGTGTGTGTGTGTGTGTGTTTGTGTGTGTGCGTGTGTGTGTATGTGTGTGTGTGTTCGCGTGCGAGGGTCTTGACGGGGGTATAGAGGGTGGGGGATGGGAAGGGGGGGGGGGGAGGGGCGGGGGCAGTTGGGGGTGGGTTGGTTGATGAGGATTGGCTATGAGTTCACTATAACATCACGCTATGTGACCCTTGACCATCAAAGTAATATCGGAAATTCCAAACACAATGAGTATGTCGCCAAATACACGGAGTGATGATGGTCATGCCATTAACGCTTTCATTGCCGAGAAAAAATGAATACCACCCGCCTGCAAGAGGTATAGATCTTCATGAGCCCCCGCAATTGCGGGGGCTCATGAGGATCTATGCTTCATGCTGAAATCACGGTGTATCGAAGTTCTTTTGACGGTAGGAGATCTTTGAGGTTGAATTTACAATGATTTCCAAAACACAATTTGCGTCTGCAGTAAAGTGCTTACATGTGTGGACTTCACAGCTTTAGAGACCATTGTTACAACTGGTCTGTGATTTTTGGGTCTTATGGATGCAGACCGTGAGGTCCAAAATCAGAGCCCAGCACACAATTACAATTTGAGAACATTACAAATCCATGAGTCAGCAGTTTACTGTCCAAATCATGTTCTTGCCCGCTTATTTGTGACCATTATGGAAACGTTTAAGTCTTAACGTCTTTTGTCCACCACGAAGGTGATTTCAAAGACGGGGGCACCGAATAGGGTCTGAACAAATTTTGATCCCAGCTGGGTTCGAATACGCGACCCTTCGGACGAGAGTCGAACGCTCTACCACCGAGCCACCCCCCCCCCCCCCCTATCACCCTTATGGCATGAGAAATGAAGGACAGTGTGAAACCGCGATCTATACTGCGATAAAAAACAAAACAAAACAAAACAAAACAAAACAAAACAAAACAAAAAAACAACAACAACAAAAACCCCTCTGTATCAAGCAAGGTTATCTCTATACATCCAGAAGTAGGTCAAACATTGCACAGACTTCAAACATTTCGTGGATTCAGTCATCCAACCCGATGACTGATGAGAGCCCGTTTCGGGCAAACGAAAAGTACTTTTTTGCACACGCCAAATGCACCCGCAGTACAATTCCGATCGTGTAGAATTGTACCAAAGGTACTCTGTTTTCCGGCGCGTAGTGTCATTTTTGCGTGTTACCCTGTCGGTCATTTTCGTGTGTTACACCGGCATGTTTGATTCATCTTCTTGTGGTGAGTCGCCTTAGTAGCATGCTCGGCGTTAAATCATTGTACCCGAAGACCGAAATCCCCCAATTTTGCCGTTGTCCTCTGAAGACTGCATTGCAGTGCAGGACACAGATCGACCATGATAGTTGAAAAGTGATGCCAGAATAGCTTGGCCCCATAAACGCCAAGCTATTCTGGCATCACCCTTCAACTATCATGGTCGATCCATATCTTGCTGTGGTGTGTCTTGGGTAGAATGAGTTAAATCCCAATAGCTGACGTAGTCTCGTGTCAGGACAGAAAAGGTTAAGTTAGATAGTCCTTCCTTGCCAGTGATCGCGAATTTGCGCGTGTGAAACGACTGCACAGTGAGTGACGTTCTTGTGAAGAACACAGATGAAAATGGGACATTCATTCATTCAGTCCTCTCTGCGCCGTCTGGTGCTTGAGGCGACGGCAAGGGAGCGCCACTTTTGTCTGTCAGCTGCTATTTTGGGTGCTGTTTGCAGAGTAAGGCCTCTGTTCTTGAGCTCTCGCTCCACGGTTCGGCGCCACGTCTCCTTTGGTCGCCCACGGTTTCTCTTCCCCTGTGGTGTCCATCTCAGTGCCACCCTTGGTAATAAGTCGGGTGACATTCTGCAAACGTGGCCTAGCCATCTCCATCTCCGTGTGGCGATGGTTTCAGCGATGCTGTCTGCGCCTGCTCTCTTCCGTAGTTTCTCGTTTGTAATCATGTTTGGCCAGAAGACCTTCATGATCCGTCGCAGGCACTTGTTCTGGAAGACTTCCAGCTTGCGTTCCGTAGCAGTAGTGGATTTCCAGCACTCTGACCCATAGAGAAGGACACTCAGCACGTTACTCTTAAAAATACGAAGCTTGCTGTGGATGCTCAGATTTGTGGTCCTCCAGATGGGTTTCAGCATTGCGAAGGCTTGGTTGGCTTTGCTGATTCTTGTGATGATCTCCCTTGTGCAGTCTCCATCTGTGGTAACCTTGCTGCCCAGGTACGTGAACTCGTCCACCTCTTGCAGAGGTTGGTCATTGATGGTGATTGGGTCGCCCACTATGGTGTTCTTCCTCATGACTTGAGTCTTCCTAATGTTGACCCTATGGAGCTTGCTGACTGTGTCAACTGTTGTGTCTTCTGTTGCATGTCCTGATTTCTGCTTGCCAGCAGCCCGATATCATCGGCGTAGTCGAGGTCATCCAGCATTGAGGTCAGCGTCCACTGAATTCCCTGCCTCCTTCCCTCTGTGGTGCGTCGCATGATCCAATCAATTGCCATTGAGAAGAGGATCGGCGAAAAAATACATCCTTGTTTCACTCCGGTCTCCACCTTAAACGGTTCGGTGAGCTGGTTGTTGTGGACGACTCTGCACTCAAAATTCTTGTACAGGGACCTGATGACGTTGACAAGTTTCTGGGGGATTCCATAGTATCGCAGGATTTTCCAAAGGGAGTCTCGATGCAGACTGTCGAAGGCCTTCTCAAAGTCCACAAAGACCACATAGAGGGATCCATTCCATTCGTTAGACTGTTCAAGGATCTGTCTCAGGACGAAAATATGGTCAATGCAGGACTTGCCTTTCCTAAAGCCTGCCTGCTCCTGGCGAAGGATGCCATCCACTGCTGTCGTAATGCGTTCAAGGAGAATGCGGCTGAAGATCTTGCTGGTGAGGGATAGTAAGGTGATGCCTCGCCAGTTGTTACAGTTCCCCAGGTCTCCTTTCTTCGGAAGTTTGACGATGGTGCCGGTCTTCCAATCGCTCGGCGCTTCTTCAGTGTCCCAGATCTTTTGAAAAATCTGACAAAGAAGCTGCAGCGTTACCGTATCTTCTACTTTCAGCATCTCGGGGCACACTCCGTCATCGCCAGGTGCCTTCCCGTTCTTCAGCTTTTGAATGGCCTGCTTGACTTCCGCAATAGTAATGTTGCCGAGGTTAATGTCCAAGTCCTCCTCCGCTTCAGGAATGTCAGTGAGGGTTGGTGGGTCTGAGCGGTTCAGGATGGACTCGAAGTGTTGCTTCCATCTCTTCAGCTTCTCTTCCTCTACTGTGACATGAGTTCCATCTTCAGCTCTCACTGGAAGGTCGTGGTGTTGCCCGTAATCGCCCTTCAGCTTCTTGGTGTTCTGGTATACTGTCTTCATGTCTCTCTGTTTTGCAGCTGCCTCCGCTTCTTCTGCCAGCCTTTCTGTGTGCATTCTCTTGTCTCTTCTCGCTGATGTCTTCACCATTTGATCTTTCTCTCTGTATTCTCTTGATATTCTTTCCTTCAGTCTTGGTGATTTGGTGTCCAAAAGTTTCTTCTTGATCTGTCTTCTCTCTTCTATGCGAGCCCACGTGTCTTCTGAGATCCACTCTGTCTTCCTGCTCTTTCTGTATCCTAAAACTTCCCCTCCTGTTTCCTTCATGGCTCTGTTGAAATCTTCAATAGTCAGCGCTGTCTCATCTTCCAAAACACTAAATCTATTCCTGAGGGCCAACCTAAACTCTTCTTTCACTTTTGGGTCTTTCAACTTGGCCACGTCGTAGCGCTGATTTCTGGTGTCTCCTATCTTTACTTTCCTAAGCTTCAATGTCACCTTCCCCACCAGAAGACTATGGTCGCTGCCAATGTCAGCATGTCGCATCACTCGCACATCCTGCAGAGAGTGCCTCCAGCGACCGTTAATGATGATGTGGTCGATTTGGTTCTGGGTCTTGCCGTCTGGTGATTTCCATGTGAGTTTGTGGATCTCCCTATGCGCAAACAGGGTCCCTCCTATGACTAAGTCATTTTCCTCGCAGAAATTGACCAGCCTCTCCCCGTTGTCGTTGATCACACCCGCTCCATGTCGTCCCATGGTCCTCTCTCTGTCTTCATTGTCGCAGCCAACCTTAGCGTTGAAGTCACCGATCAGCATCAGCACGTCATGTCGAGGGATGTCTTCCAAAACAGCTTGGAGGGCGTCGTAGAATGCATCCTTATCCTCTTCTTCCGCGTCGTCTATCGGTGCGTAGCCCACAACAATAGACAGCTTTGCGTATTTGGAATTCAATCTGATGAAAATGGGACAGAATAAGCATAAATCAGTGACACATAGGCCTAACAAGAGACATACATCAGTCCTCCTGAGCCCCCGCGAATGCGGGGGCTCATGAGGATTTATGTCTCTTGCAGATGAGTAGTGTTCGCCTTGCCCCGCCAGTTAATGGGGAAAGTCCAAAAAGGAGCTTCGGAAATGACAGGTTTCGAGGTGGGACGATCCCAAAGCCGCGAGCCCATCACGCGCACTGACAAAACGTCACTTCTTCCTCTCCCCTGGATACCACCTGCTGTCCAGTTGTTGTCCAACAGGGTGGGGCTTTTATCCCCCCGGGGGTAGCCCGCCAGCACGGGCTGGTGACAATCTATACTTCATACAGAGATCGGTTCTGCGTGCATCTAAACAATGAATGGGGTCATGATATAATCAATGTTTTGTATCAAACTTTAATTTAAACAATTTGCTCTCTGGGGCCGGATGGTTACAGCTGTGCGCAGGGACTGTCACAGTGGGTAGGCCACAAGCTGTTCAGGATCGTTAAACCATTTACTGCCTGAAAAATGAGACCATCACCCACTGAATTGCTAGGGGCTCACGAGTTTTAAAAAAAAAGAACATCCGCGTCCCCTGCATCGCTGGGATTTTTCGATGTTAAATTTGCTTTGCTTTCAAAGACAATTTGCTCTCTGGGGCCGGATGGTTACAGCTGTGCGCAGGGACTGTCACAGTGGGTAGGCCACAAGCTGTTCAGGATCGTTAAACCATTTACTGCCTGAAAAATGAGACCATCACCCACTGAATTGCTAGGGGCTCACGAGTTTAAAAAAAAAGAACATCTGCGTCCCCTGCATCGCTGGGATTTTTCGATGTTAAATTTGCTTTGCTTTCAAAGACATAATTTTGCATCCGCTGACAATGAATAGGTTAACCCATTTAGCCCCAACGCACTACAGCAGGAGATGGATCGACCATGATAATTCAAGGGAAGTGCCAGATTATCTTGGCGCCTGATCTTCAATTACTGATTATGGTCAGTTTATCTCCTGGAACTGGTACGTTAAAAAAAAACTTATAAATGCGGCCTTAGGGTTATAATAATAATAATGAGTACTTGTATAGCGCCTAATCTGGGATTAGAGCTCTAGGCGCTTAACAAAATCTAATTGTACAAAAATAACTAATTACAAAAACGCAATTTACAAAAGTAATGAAAACAAAATACAACGCACTCTATAAACAAACTATAAAGTCACCATTCAAAATTGCTACGCTTATGGACTCATACTCTCTCTCACTCACTCACTCACTCACGCACGCACGCACGCACGCACGCACGCACGCACGCACGCACACGCACGCACGCACGCACCACGCACACACGCACACACACACACACACACACACACACACACACACACACACACACACACACACACACACACACACACACACACACACTACTTTTAATAGAGAATGAGATGACTTCTATAAATGGGTTAAGTTTGCAGGTGAGGTGTGCCGACACACACCTCTAACATCACTCGCTAACCACTTCAATGACACAAAGGGCCTCAAATTAGGCATTTGATATTGTGGCAAATTGAACGCCATATATTCGTAGCCTCATCCATTCGAGGTACAAATATTGATAAAAAATAATTTGAACATGGGACACAAACAACAAAACAAAACGAAACAAAAACAAACAAACAAACAGAAAAAACCAAACACTCCCCCCCCCCTCCCCCCAAACCCAATGAAAATCGGCTTTTCTAACAAACAAAAAAAATGGACATACTGGCTTTCGCCAAATGACGAAAGAAGTACGGACAAACATACTTACGAACAATGAAGTTTGACCAGCGGTGGTGTGTACGTCAAGTTACGACAAAAAGCTAGATGACTTCCCAGTGCGCAAGAGGCCACCGGGCCGATGTCGGCCGCCGTTGGCCCGCCCACGGCCGTGCGCTTGCCAACGGCTGACGTCGGCCCGATGGTCTTTTGTGCATTGGTTTTCTACTGAGGGTGTGGGGGGATGGATCTGGTGATGTGATGTGTGTGTGTGTGTGTGTGTGTGTGTGTGTGTGTGTGTGTATGCGTGTGTGTGTGTCTGTGTGTGTGTGTGTGTGTGGGGGGGGTGTTGGGGTGGGGTGGGGGGTGGGGTGTTGGGGTGTGGTGGGGGGATGGGGGGGGGTGTTGTTTGGGGAGGACGGACGCAGACAAACAAACTGACACTCACTTACTAAAAAAAAAAAAGAAGGTAACAACAAGGGGATGATGAGAACGGGAAACGTTTGGACATTTGACGATCCGTAGATTCGGACGGATGACATAAATGGCGCCTGACTGCTAACGGGTGGATGTAAAGGGCGAGCGATGGCGACATTGGGATGGATTTGGGGACGGGCAGTGTTGTCATGTCCACTCAGATACCCGACGGGGAGGCGGACAACCTGCCACCCCGGTTAGTTAACCCTTTTGTCCTCTCAGCCACGATGGGCTTTAGCACCCGAATGCCCCGTTTCGAAGCAGATGCCACTTGCATGAGTGAGCTTATTCCTGCGGCAGCCACTAAGCAAGGTGCTCCGCTGTAGCGGAGCATCTTGCTTAGTGGCTGGCGCAGGACTAAGCTAAATCATGCAACTGACCACAGGACCGCACCCACACTGGTCATGACCAAACCATTTTAATGACTACCATTGTGAGTTGTTCTTTCATGTGACAAGAAAATACCAAAGAAATTAGCACGCTTTAAAACTTTTGTCGTCCAGTCTCCTTATCGTATCCCCTCTTAACCCCTTCACTGGCAGGTAAAAGCGAACAACACCCAAATACAAGAGGCAAAGAATCTCATGAGATTTCCCTGTCCCCCATAACCCGCCCGTCAGGGCCGTCCGATGATCACCTCGGTGCTGTGGACGTTAAACCCAAACTAACCAACCATCTCATGAGCCCCCGTTGATGCGGGGCCTCAAGAGATTCTTTGCGTCTTGCTGAAACTGTTTATATCCATGTAGCTAGGATTATTCGGGCGGTAAACTTGCCCAGCTTTTACAAAACTTAATTTTGCGTCCAATGGCAGTAAAGGGGTTAATTTCAAGAGGCAGTCTGGAAGCTGCGACTTCTTGTTTGGGCGTTTTGTGTCTTAGATTAAAAAAAATGCCCCCCCCCCCCCCCCAATTAAAAAAAATCTCTCTCTCTCTCTCTCTCTCTCTCTCTCTCTCTCTCTCTCTCTCTCTCTCTCTCTCTCTCTCTCTCTCTCTCTCTCTCTCTCTCAAGGTGTATTGATGTACAAGCTGTACAAGCAGTCGTGTCCACTGTACTTGAGTTCTTTTTTCTCAGAACGGATATCTGTAGCATCTAGACATGGACACCATTTCAAAGTACCCCTGCCGCGTATTGATTTATTCAAAACCAGTTTGTCATTTTCGGGAAGTTCATTATGGAATTCTATTCCTGCAGAAATCAGAAACGCAAAGACGCTCACCTCATTTAGGGTCAGCCTCTTCAAACACCTAGAATCTCTGACGTAATCTAATCATTACAGTACAGGGATAACTTGCGCGTGTGTTCAGGTGTGTGAATGTTTGTGTGTGTGAGAATGTCTGTGTGTGTGTGTGTGTGTGTGTGTGTGTGTGTGTGTGTGTGTGTGTGTATGTGTGTGTGTGTGTGCTCGCGAGAGTGAGAGAGACACAGAGAGAGAAAGAGAGCGTCTGTTTTTGTTTTTTTTGTTTTTTTATATAATATACAGTGGACCATAATATCTGAGTGTCAAGAGTACATTGAATACTGCATGTACTATGTATAATGTTTTTGCCTTCATATGTGTGTACGCGATATTTTTGGGCGCGCGCTCACGTGTGTGTGTGTGTGTGTGTGTGTGTGTGTGTGTGTGTGTGTGTGTGTGTGTGTGTGTGTGCGTGCATGCTGTGTGTGTGTGTGCGTGCATGCTGTGTGTGTGTGTGTGTGTGTGTGTGTGTGTGCATGCTGTGTGTGTGTGTGTGTGAGACAGAGAGAGAGAGAGAGAGAGAGAGAGAGAGAGAGAGAGAGAGAGAGAGAGAGAGAGAGAGAGAGAGAGAGAGAGAGAGAGAGAGAGAGAGAGAGAGAGAGCACACATATACATATTTGCCTGTATGAATTCTAATGTACTTAATGATTTTCTGTGTATTGCTTTACTTTGCATTTTTACTCATTTTATATTTTTGTGCGTACGCGTTATGCGCGTACGTATGTCTGGAGTGCGTGTCCGAGAGCGTGTGTGTATATGTGTGCGTGTGTGTCTAAGTGCGTGCGTGTGCAAGTTTGTGTTTGTGTGTGTGTGTGAGCGTGCGTGTGCGTGCGTATGTGCGGGCGTGCGTGCGTGAGCGAGTGCATACATGCGTCAGTGTGTGGTATGTGTATGTTTACATGTCTATGTCATTTATGTAGTAGATGTAGCAACGGCAAGTTTGAAAACTGGTCCTGTTACCAATAACTTCTACCGTTGGAAAATAAAGGTTCATTGTTCATTGTTCATTGTTCAGTGTTCTCTCTGTGTCTCTGTGTGTGTGTGTGTCTCTCTCTCCCTTAGTCTTTAAATGCATCTCTTCATCTGTGCTTTGGGCTACCCCTTAGGCTACGCCCCCTCCCCCCCCCCTCCAACCAACATCAAACTTCCGGCCGCCCCCTCATACTTTTATCCTTACCTTCAATGCCGTGTGCAAGACGAGGTCAGTGATCTACCTCTGTCTCGTATTTTTTGGCTATTGTAACAAATCACTTGGATACTGCCCGTGATCTAGGTTGTTAACTCATTCTACCCCAGACACACCACAGGAAGAGAACGATCGACCATGATAGTTCAAGGGTGATGCCAGAATAGCTTGGCGCCTATGGGCGCCAAGCTATTCTGGCATCACCCTTGAACTATCATGGTCGATCTGTGTCCTGCACTGCAATGCAGTCTGCAGAGGACAGCGGCAAAATTTAAGGATTTCGGTGTTGGGGTAGAATGAGTTAAACAATTTTACACCATTACCGAAAATGTTGGGGTGTCACCTAACGACTATGCACCAGTTGCAGGAGATGGGTCGACCACGATATCATCTCCAAGGGTCACGTAGCGCCAGATTAGATTGGCGCCATCAGGCGCCACGCTAGTAATGTAACACTTCCCTTGAATTATCATGGCCGTCTATACATCACCTGCTGTACTGAGCCGGGGCTAAAAGGGTTACACCAAACGATAGGTCAAATACAGTGTTTAGCCCGTTGTCATGTCCGCCGTGACTGATATGGCCTTAGTCGCCTGCTCGGCGTCAGTAAACCCAAATAACTAACTAACTAACCGTTGTCATGTGTTACACTTATAAAAACTTAAAGAACAAAGAGCGTTAATACGTAGTACCCGCTGCGGTACAGTAGTAAAACTTAACCCTTATCATTCGGAATACACCGGTGTGTGAAATAAGTTTGACTAGTAAAATAGTTCAAGACGGTGCCAGAATAGCTTGGCGCCTCAGCGTCTCAGTAGGCGCCAAGCCTATTCTGGCCCCACCCCGTTGACTGGCTAAAGCCATTGGTCTATATCTTTATCTGTAAGTATAATGTAGCGTGCATACGGCAGTGTTCAAATTTGAAGCTTTTAGCCTCAGTATGATATGGGTTAAAAGAACAAAGAACCGGCTTAGTACGCAGTATCTCAGTGTCCGACGACCGGCGCATTCATGCATTGAAGAACATTGTGTTTACTGTGTAAGTGCAAGTAAACTCTGTAATCGGATCCGGTGTTACCCATTTTCACAAAGAGAAAAAAATCATTACATTCAGTCTAACAACTAAGCTGCACCATAAGTCTCCAGAGGATATCCGGTTACGTCACTTTCATGTGATTTAATTAGGCGCCGTAACTCTGCCGTAAATTGAGATGCGGACGTCCCTTGAAGATAATTCAGTGAGTGATCTTTAGTGCCTTACAGCTACACCCAGAACAGGGCCCTGAAGAAAAAAAACCAGCACAACTAAACCGAGCTTGGTAGGCAAGAGCTTGGTAGGCGACTGCAGGGGCTCATGTGAAAATATGTCTCTTGCAGATGGAAGCGTGTGTCGAACTGAGACGGAGAGACTCGGACCAACTAAAAATAGGTAACTGTTCAGTTCTCATAATTTGAGTTGAGGGTCAGAGGGTTTATTAAACCTGTAGATTTAGAAAAGTGAATTTATGAGGTATGGGGTGACAGTATTATTTTAAACGTAATTATGTGCGCTTGAAACCTAGCGGCGGTGAGTCTAGCTCGTTGAGTGGGTCGGACCGTTCTTCAGCGTCTCAGTGCCGGCCGGGCTTACCAGTTTAAAGCGACCTACTACAGGCAGTAAAGGGTTAAAAGATGGCAATATCTCCTTTATAAATGTTCTTAGTGTGTCTTACAATAATGCTGGACAAAAGGGCTCGCTGAAAGTATGACGTCTGAGCCGCGTCGTACAACGAAAGACTTTTTTTTTCTGCTCAGTCTTCTTCTCCTTAGTGTACGCAGGAGACTGAGATCATCCGGCTTCCGTTATAGCAGTGGGAACCCTCTGGGTACGCCTGGCTACTCACACGCAATGTGAAAAGAAGGGTAGACTGACAGTCATAGTTCAGGCTTGACAGCATTGACAGCCCGTTGTATCGGCAACGTTTAGTCATCACAGCCCGCCACTGATGGCCGGACTGAGTAAATCCCTTTCACTGAATCCGTGTTCTTTGCATGGATGTGTTACTCGGCGCTGTGAATTTGCCATGGTTTAACCCTTTGGGTGTCGGTAGCGCTTTTTGTCGCGACGATTCCTGCAGGAATCGTCGCGACAAAAAGCGCTACCGACAGCCAAAGGGGTTAAAGACAGGATGTTGCGTCAGCGACTGAAATGGCTAAAGCCGGCATCAATTTGATAACATAACTGAAACTGAAAAGATCTGAAAGTTTGGAGACGAAGTTTAACCGCCTTGTGGGAGTCAGTGCAATCACCGTACTGTTTACAGCCCGGTACAATGTGGTTAACCCATTACATCCTGAAGCTGGTTTTGTAAAATTTGCTTATTGTCCTATAAAGGCTACATTACAGATTACGAGACAGATCAACTGTTTTAGTTCAAGGGTGGTGCCAGAATAGCTTGGCGCTTCAGGCGCCAAGCTATTCTGGCACCACCCTTGAACTATCAGTCAAATTTACTTCAAGCAACGGGTGTATCAGGATGAAAAGGGTTAAGTTACAGTAATTACTGAGTGACAGTTTTACGGACAGCGAGGTGACATGAACGACATGATCAAATTTCACTGACCGTAAAAGGTGAAACCTGTATATAAAAAGAAACAGTAAATACAGCTCGTTGACCTGTGATGTTAATATCCTTTACGGGTGGCTGCGCAAAGGTCAGGGGAATAACCCTGAATATCAAGTTTGCCTCGGCCCCTCACTTAACTCATTAAAGGTGGGGACGGGGAAACGAGGGAGGGCGGAAAATCGGCACGGAAACAGTGAGGGGAAGGGGAGGAGGGACTGAATAGAGAAATAGCATGAGAGAAATATAACCAGGACGTTTTCACGGATCACGAAAATTTTTTAATCTTATTATGCTAGTTTTGCTTTTCTCGTTTCAAAACGACCTGCCCCCTAACACGCATCACGAGGATGCCTGAAAATTGCAATCACTGACGACTCACGGGAACCTAAAGAAACGCCACTCACGAATCACGACTGAATGACTGAGGGGCATACACCCTCCCCCCCCCCCCAACCCCCCCACCCCACCCACATACACATGAACCTCTTTAATCGTGCGCTAGATATAACCAAATACATATACCATTCTCAGTTTGAGGCATAAAAAGTCGATCTAAATTGGCAAAGAACATAGACTCGCATGAACTCCTGCAGTATATGCCCGGCTTTGGCAGCTTTTAGTGTTTTTTTTTTTTTTTTTTTTTTTTTTAGTTTCCTAAGGCTGATTGCTCCAGTGTGTATTGCAAAAGACAATTGACCCACCCAAAGCAGGATCAACTGACGAATCAATATTTAAGGGCATATCTCCCGACAACCCCACCCTTCCCCCCAAGAATCGGTGCGGGTGAGGGCCGTACGTTTGATGGGGTCGGGGGTTGGGGGGTGGGGGGGGTGGGGGGTGGGGGGCGGGGGGTGGGGTGGGGGGGGGGGGCGTTGCTGCCACCATTCCACCCGGCAGCTCAAGTACATCAAGGCCGCCTCTGGCCCTAGTTGTTGATTCATTAAACCGTAGGCTACATGGATTCACTTTTATTCGATGTAGCACAAATTTACAATGGCTGGATTTCCTGGTTTCACGATGTACTGATTCATTCTGGTTGTTTTGCGGCACTGAAACTGATTATAACCGGCAAAGTTGGCGGGCTCCTACAACAGGCCTCTTATGGGTGTTGCTTCCGGTGCACTTTAGTAACCCAAGAAATAGTTAAAACAATTTCTTCCCTTTTTGCAATTGTTTTAGGGTGGAATTTGCCAGCTCAAATGATCTAAAGCTGATAAACACGTTTGGCCCACACAAAGCATCCAGAAGGTGGACATGGCACAGCCCGAATGGAGAGCACCATAACCAAATTGACTACATCATGGCGAAGAGACTCTTCCAAACCAGTGTGGACATTGCCAAGACAAGAAGTTTTCCAGGAGCAGACACTGGAAACGACCATGACTTAGTGTTGATGACCTTCTGACTCTGCCTAAAGAAGCAGGGTCCCACCAGAATCAAGTTTGACCTCGTGAAACTTAATCACCCACTTAAAAAAATATTTCGCCAAGTTTCAAGATTGTGTGTTCAGAAATATCGGAGATTTTCTTGTTTACATACATACGCACACACATACATACGTACATGCGCACATACGGCGCTTCGCGCTATGTACGTTCACCTCGAGATTAGCGTAACTAGACATGACGTAATTTTTATCTTGTTACTTCAATTGTTAGAGGTTTAGCCTGCCCGCCTTTGACATTATTGACATGCTATTATTTCGCCCCAGTCGCGACCCATCCTAAAAAGTCCCTTCTATAGATAGAAGGAACTTAAAAGATTCACAATGAAAAAAATCTTTCTTTTCATAAAACTGAAAAACAATCATTTTATTTTCGCAAGGCTAGAAAGACTGAGTTCCTATGAGGCCAAGTAGTCCCTGGCATGAGAGTGACTTGCACGCATAAGCAAATACAAAATAAAGCGGACTTATCAGAAGATTTCCGAAAATCAAACCTACGCCAAAATGTGTTGTGACGAAAAAAAAAGTGGATTAAAATCCCTGACAAACACGCGATATCGCGTGTTTTTTGGGCTTTTACTCTTTCCCCCCAACGACTGCTTCCAGCGGAGTCTTTCTTCGCAAGTTTCAACTGCTTTTTTATTTGATTTTTCTCCCCGGAGGGAGTGGGCTGATTCTGGAGGTACTGCAATACCAGGCCAACCCGTGGCGAAGGCGGAGCAAGCCCCTGACACTTCGACGAGGTTCAAAAATCAGTTTAATATCGAAGCCCCCAATTGGGGGGGGGGCGTATCAGATATTAAGCTGATAAGAACAGATACTACACTTTTATCTTAGCCAAAAGGCCGAGAAGCGATACCAATCAATGTCAAACATTTCTGCGGTCTAAAGCCGAACGTGATATTTTCAAGGTTTGTAACCCAGTCTAGTTTATGTTATACTAAAATAAATGCAAATTATGTCGTAAGATAACGTATTTATCATTTTTCGTATACAGTCATTTCAATGAAAGATTCTAATGTATGTACATTTCTCATACCATCGTGGCATATCGGAATATCGTTAAATATAAAGACAAATATTAATCAAGTGCTTGTTCCAAGGGAGGCAACCTCTCACGCACCGGAATCACATACTGAGAACTGAAGTCACACGCTGAGAGTTTTATGCCGTGTCACATGATTGTTTGCTCAAGCATAACGTGGCCCAGTCTGTCATCAAGTTGACCGTGACCGTTAGCTGATAATTAATGGGATATAACTGCGTTTTATGAAGTAAAAATACACAAATTATTTTTAATTGCCGGCCTCCCTTAGACCATGAATCAATTTGCATACTGTTTCGTTAGCACGCTTGATGCGGTTTCTGTAGCTGGGTTTGTTACGGCGTGTATACCGGTGACGGCTGCAGGGCTCAGTTGCATGAGAGATCTTAGCTCTGCGTCAGCCACTAAACAAGGTGCTCCGCTTGAGCGGACGACTTTGCTTAGTGGCTGGCGCAGGACTATATGCTTATGTCAGTGGCCCCAGTAACACAGAGGTCAGCCTGTCGAACTTTCCACATATGCCTGAGTTGCAATCTTGATCATGATCGTCCAAGGCCGGTTCCGTTGCCTGGGTTTTGTGCTATTTTAGCACCACCAGGGGCGGATACAATTGGGGGGAAGGGGCCGGTGTGAAAACTCGCCAAAGTTTTACACGTGGTGGAGGTGGGGGGGGGGGGGTGTCCAAACAACCCAAAAAGGGACTTTGTTAAAGCATTTAAAAACAAAATGGGATGAACCATAACCCACAAAGTCTCTTCTATATGAGATCTGTCTTCGCTGTCACAAGTGTCTCTACCTCAAGTTTTGTCTTTGCGGACTTGATTCTGATGTTGAAAAAGCCTCGCAGATGTGGCAATGCGGCGTCA
>BTPG01000007.1:115198636-115226136 GCA_036245525.1 Semisulcospira habei | reverse complement strand
ACACTACCCTTGAATTGTGATGGTTGATCCATCTCTTGATGGTGCCAATCTAATCTGGCACTATCCTTGAATTGTGGTGGTCGATCCAACTCCTGCTGTAGTGTGTCAGGGCTACATGGGTTAAAGCTGTATTATTGACCCCTTCTCTGCCAATGAGCTCAGACTGTGTTTCTGAAATCTTTGTTAATTTAACGCTAGAGAATGTGAGCCATGCAAGAAATATAGAAACAAAGTGGTGTTCTGTTAGCAAGAGGCACATATCCTCATGAACACCCACAGCTCTGGTGGCTCACTGTCTCATGCAGTTTAGTCTTACTCACTTTTTCTCAGCAGTCAAGGGGTTGATGCCTTAACCCATTCAACCCTGACGCACTACAGCAGGAGATGGGTCGACCATGATAATTCAAGGGTAGTGCCAGATTAGCTTGGCGCCTGTTGGCGCCAAGCTAATCTGGCACTACCCCTGAATTATCATGGTCGATCCATGTCCTGCAACAGGTGCATAATCGTTAGATGACACCTCCAAAATTTGAGAAATATGTGTGTTGGGCTGAATTGTTTAACTGCTGGGCAAATACTGGCACCACACAACTGCAGGAGTCGAGTAACCTCATGAGCCCCAAGTTAACGCCTTCACTGCCAGGAAAATGCAAACACCACCTCTATGTTTGCAACAGAAACCTTTTTGTTGTTCGTATTTAAAAATTGGAACAACTTTGAAATTAGGCTCGTCAGAGCATATTCTGGAGCATGCACATGACGTTTTTTGCGTGCAGGGCAGAAATTCTGGCAAAGAAGTAACAAGATGAAAATGATGTCACGTCTAGCTATGCAAACTTCCTGGAGAATATGTTTTTGGCACCAAGCGCCGTGTGCATGTGACAGTGACTAGAGCCTGCATTTGAGGATGGACAGGCTTGAACTTTTAGATATTTTCTCTAAAAGAATAATCTTGAGGTAGTTTCTTTTTTAATTTTTGTATTACAATGCTCATTGGTGAGACATGGCCCTTTCACCAAAAAACGGTTGATCCACAGTGGAGTCTGTAATTTTTCTTATTTTTACTAGATATTTTGCATATAGCTAGATAAAAGGAAGATATTAAATGAGTTTGTTAACCAGCATTGGTTATTTGGGATTAATCTTAAAACAATTGAATATTTTTTTTTGTGAAAAAAACAATCTTCTCATTAATACTCTCATGATTTTTCATGTATCTTATAAATACGTAATCCTACAGTTTGTCTCGGCTGTCGAGTACGATCAGGTCAATTTTGACCTGTAAGCCCTAGGTGTGAAAATCAGCTAACATATCTTTGATTTTTTTTTAATGAAAAAAATATCTTCTCATTAATACGCACATTGATTTTTCATAAAGAGTGTTTGCAAAAAGCCTGCTGTTTGTCCTGGCTTTAGGGTAGGATTAGGTCAGATTGTGACCTGTAAGCCCAAGGTGTGAAAATCAGCAAGAAAGTTGCCAAGATTGATTCTCTAATAATATAGAAAATGTTAGTACTGTGATGAGTGACTTAAAACACAGAGTCATCACTATGAACACGGTGTCATAGGACTAATGATGCCATGATGTGAAGCTTGAAGTGACGTCATTTCGCTGCTTGTGCTATCATTCTTCTTCAGAATAGCTATCGCAATGCCAGTCCAGAGAGCTTACGATTGGCGGGAATCGCTGTGTGTCCATCTTTATTTCTGTTTGTCAGTGTGTTTGGATCAGAGGATGGGTTAGAGTAGAAGGAGATGGATCAAAAGGTTAAGCATGAAAATAAGAACAACTTTGGGCTGGGGTCCTATCTTGTTTTTTTTGTTTTTTTCAGAACTCTAAAGTGTGAACTCATTTCTGATCACTGTCAATGTGTTTCACCTGTTATTTTTTGGTTGTTGTTCTTTGTAGTTTGAGGCTAAAGTCTGTGGTAGACTGATACATGTTGCCTGTGATCCTTATGGAGATCTGGTCACAGATTGTTTGGTTTTAATTCTTCCTGCCGTTTTTCAGTATATTAGCCATCAGTGATATCACATTTACTATGTTTGATAGACGTCAGAGCCCAAATGCTCTATCTGTGACAGTATACACAAGTATCTCTTGCTCATACACAAACTGTGAAGGCGGAGGGATAATAAGGGAGATAAATGTGTTGTGTACTACTACTCCTGGAAGGGGTCAGCTCCCTTTGATCCTGCATTCATTTTTTTTTCTCCCAGTTGCATTGCAAGTACATGCACAGGATGAGCCACAGCTCATCCTGTACATGTACTTGCCATGCAGTTGAAAGAGAAAATAATGCGGAGGTCCTGAAACAAGTCTTATTGTTGCACGTACTGCTTTGACTGTTGATTATTTTTTTTTGGTGTTTGCTCGATTGCTCAAATGAGTGAGTGACCGATGGAAAGGGGGTGGGGTGGTGGGTGGGGGTGGGGTGGTGTGGGGGGGGGGTGGTGGTGGGTGAGTGGGTGGGGGGTGGGGGGGATGGGTGGGTTGGGGGGGTGGGGGGGATGGGTGGGGGGGGGGGGCTGTGACTGAATCAGTGAGGGATGGATCGATGGATGTCAACTGAACTGACGAATAGATGGATAGATTGATTGATAGATCCATTGTTTGACATCCATTTATTTTGTTAACCACTTACATCCTGAGGCTGCTGTTAAAAAAAAATTGCTTATTGTCCTGTGAAGGCTACATTACAAATTAGGAGATAGATCAATCATTTAAGTTTGAGGGCGGTGCCAGAATAGCTTGGCATCTCAGGTACCAAGCTATTCTAGCACCACCCTTGAACTATCATAGTCAAACTAATTTCAAGCAGTAGTGTATCATGATGAAAAAGGTTAATCATTTAGTCATTCATTTACATATTGTTTGTTTGTTACAAACTAAAATCGTGTTTATTTGCATTTTCTGTAGACTATGTTCTCTCTCAAGTGTTGCTCTCTGGATCCTCTTCCAGCTAGCCTTTTCAAATCATGTAAAGCTGACCTGATTCCAGTCATCACCAGAATCATGAATGTGTCACTACAGACTGGTGTAGTGCCTGAATATTTCAAACAAGTAGTTGTGACACCTTTGCTGAACCTGGTCTCAACAAAGAATGTTTTAATAACTATCGGCCCATCTCCAAACTCCCTTTCTTATCAAAGCTATTAGAACGCATTGTTCTGTCTCAGCTCCAAAACCATCTCATTTACAACAACCTCCTAGAAACGTTTCAGTCAGCTTACAGAAAACAGCACAGTACAGAAACTGCTCTCCTGCATGTTACAAACAGCCTTCTGTGCAATGCTGACAACAAGCTGGTTTCCATTCTTCGCCTCCTTGACCTCTCGGCGGCATTTGATACGATTGACCATACTGTACTCCTAGAGAGACTTAACACAGCCTATGGCATCTCTGGCAAAACACTTAGCTGGTTTTCCTCGTATCTGCGTGGGCGTACTCAGAAGGTTGTTGTCAATCAATCAGAGTCGCAGCCCCTCATGCTGAGATACGGTGTCCCCCAAGGATCCGTCCTTGGGCCCGTCCTTTTCAGCCTTTACACCCAATCCCTGTCTGACGTCATCACCCGACATGCCTGTGAATTTCACAAGTATGCCGACGACACCCCGCTCCACAAAGGTGCTTCTCCATCTAATTTTCCTGCTCTTGTGAAAGAGATTGAACTTTGTATTTCCTCTGTGAAAAAATGGATGCTGTGCAACAAACTGAAGCTGAACGACGGCAAGACTGAATCACTTTGCGCTGGTTCCGACCACTCCCTTAGTCAGGTCCCACCAGGGGCCTCCCTCGTGGTTGGCGACAGTGAAATAACTTTTAGCCAGTCTGTACGTAATCTGGGAGTTCAGTTCGACTGCAGTATGTCCATGCACCATCACATTACTAATGTGTGCAGGATGGCGAACTTCCAGCTGCGAAGAATCAGCTCCATTAGACCATTCATCACCCGGTTCGCTACTGTTCAACTTATTTGCTCCCTTGTTCTTAGCCGCTTAGACTATTGTAACTCCCTCCTGGCAGGTGTCCCCCAGAAAGAACTCTCCCGTCTGCAGACAGTCCTCAACAATGCTGCCAGACTTGCTTTTGGCAAATCTAAAATGGACCATGTAACCCCCCTACTTCAGGAATTGCACTGGCTACCCATTCAGTTTAGAGTCGAGTACAAGATTGCGGTCCTGGCTTTTCGCTGCTTTGATGGATCGCTACCGCCATACCTCTCATCCCTCCTCAACATCTATCAGCCCTCCCGTTCCCTTCGTTCCTGCTCTGAGAAGCGTTTCCGTGTCCCCAGCTTTTCCTCTAAGCGGTTTGGCTGCCGGACATTCCAGTATCAAGCCCCTGTTGTCTGGAACTCACTTCCCCTACACCTCCGGAATGCTGAAAACATTGACGTCTTTAAGACCCAACTTAAAACCTACTTCTTTCAGTTTGCGTACCATTAATCCACAGATTGTGTGTGCGTGTGTGTGATGATGGTTTGGTCTGCATACATATGGTTTTGTTATGTGTGTTTTAGTTGTTTGTGCGTGCGTAGATTAGAAGTGCATAGATTAGACTTTTTTAAAGGTAGTGAGATTCTGCATATATACATTTTTTGTAACGCGCTTAGAGCCCACTGCTCCTGGGGATTCAGCGCAATATAAATGCTCTTTATTATTATTATTTATTATTATTATGTTGCTTGCCTGTGTTTCAGACAAATCAGGTATACAGTACAAGGTTCTGAATCGCAGAAAAGGACCAGCAGTATGGGTCAGTAACATTTTAACCCTTTGACTGTCAGTTGTGGTTTTTGTCACGATGATTCCTGCTGGAATCATCATGACGTGAAACCGCTACTGACAGGCAAAGGATGAATGATAGATTTATAATGGTCTGAATATAGTGCATGATAATGACTTGTCAAACGCCAAGCTGTCTAGAATTTAGCTCAGTCCTGCCTAGTTTGTAGGTAGTACAATTTGGGTTGTGCCAGGAGCTTAACCCTTTGGCTGTCAGTAGCATTTTTTGTCAAGGTGACCCTTGCAGGAATCACCTCGATAAACAGTGCAACTGACATCCAAAGGATTAATGTCCAGCATGACATTATGTAATATAATGTACAATATACATGTTTAGCGTCATCTTTATTTTGTACAAAAATCACCATTATGTGGTGGCTGTGCAGTGCTTAACACATCTACTTTGCCATTTTTGGCTCATGTGCGAAGCAAAAGTGAGTATGTGCTGGGCCAGTGGTCGTCCGTCCATCGGCCGTTGTCCGTCGTCTGTGGTAAACTTTAACGTTGGCATTTTCTCGGAGACTATTCAAGCCACAGTATTCAAACTTGGCCCAAGGATACTTTGTGGCAAGACCTTTCTAAACATACCAATTTGAGTGACCTCTCACAAAGGTCAAGGTCACAGGGGATCAGGAAATAAGTAAAAAATAGCTATATTTTGACATAATTTATTTTTTTTCTCAAATACTATTCACAATTTCAAACCCAAACTTGGTACAATGATACCTGACGGTAAGACCTTTCTATGCATACTAATTTGGTTGATCCCTCGGAAAGGTCAAGGGTCACAAGAGCTTAGGAAATAGGTAAAAAATAGCCAAATTTTGACAAAAGATGTTATTTCTCAAATACTATTCACAAATTCAAATCCAAATTTGTTACAGAGATACCTGACGGTAAGACCTATCTATGCATACTAATTTGGATGAGCACTCAGAAAGGTCAAGGGTCACAAGAGGCCGACAAATGTGTGTAAAATGCCAATTTTTGATAAAATTGTAGGTATTATCAACATTTTTGCGAATTTTTCAATCAAATTTGGCACAAAGGTAGCTGATGATAAGACCTTCCTATGAATACTAATTTAGCTGACTCATTGCAAAGGTCAAGAGTCACGGGGGTTGACAGACATTTTGAGAAAACATGGATTTTGCTGGTGCAGAAGCCAGCTCTTATTGTCACAAAGGTCACACATATGTAAATAGGTCATACACGTGAGCCATAATGGCTTTGCCTTTTTGTTGAAAATGAAACCCAAGCTTAATTATGGCAGCTTGCAACAACAACAAAATTGATTTATTTTGCGCTGTTTTGACACCAAACGGACATGGACGCTGTGTTTGATGACACATGAACCTGGTGATGTCCTAAATGGTTGTATCACTTACAAAAGCTTGATAGATCTGTGAACCAGGACTATTAATAGTCCTGTGCATAGTATGTATCTTTAACCCTTTGGCTGTTGGTAGAGTTTTTTAGTTGCGATGATTCCTGCTTGACTTTGTTTTACAGCAGAAAATATCTTTGTCTCAACTGCAGGGTCCCCGAGCTCAGATTGATCGTGCCCTGTACAAGAAACACATGCAGACTGAGGTACTCAGTACCTCTAAGCTGACTGTTTTTGCCTCTGCTGTGGAAGATCTCATACTAGGGGACATGATTCTTCCAGACAGTTTTGTCACAAAGCGAAAATGCCAGGGTGTTGTCTTGGGTAAGTTTTGATTGCCTGTCTTTCCTTTTGATTTTACTCTGTTTGATTTTACAATTAATTGCATGTTTTTGTAAAACGTGTATATGTTTTTTGTTTGTTTATGCTTGTGATTTTCACAGAGCTCTATCATGCAGTTTAACTCTTTAAATTCGGAATACACCCGTGTGTGAAATAAGTTTGACTAAAATAGTTCAAGGGTAGTGCCAGAATAAGCTATTCTGGCACCGCACTTGAACAAAAGCCATTGGTCTATATCCTTATCTGTAAGTACTATAATGTAGCTTGCATATGGCAGTGTACAAATTTGAAGCTTTTAGCCTCAGTATGATATGGGTTAACTTCTTTAGAATGGAAGTCATTTCATTCTGGGAATTAAATAATGGAAGTCATTTCATTCTGGGAGTGTTAAAGTTAACCCATTACATCCCGGGGCTAAATTTTAAAAAATTTGCTTATTGAATTTGATGGCTGCATTACAGATTAGGAGACAGATCAACTGTTTTAACTCAAGGGTGGTGCCAGAATAGCTTGTCACCTGTGTCGCCAAGCTATTCTGGCTCAACCTTGAACTATAATAGTCAAATTTATTTTACACATTAGCCTACTAAGCAAAGATACTTGGGCCCACGACGGCTGATGTGGGCCTGCGCATGGCTGGCAGTGCACCCACTGCGGCCGCCATGGACCCGAAGACGTTTTGCTACTGGGGAGTGTATCAGGATGAAATGGGTTAAAAGTTGTTTTTACACCTCTTTTTTCAGGTGATGGCCGAAGAATTCTGTCCGACTCTGTTGTTTTGACAGCAGGAACATTTCTTCGGGGCACCATCAACATTGGTCTGACCACAAGACCTGCAGGGAGGATTGGGGATGAGCCAGCCATTGGACTCGCTAAAACTATTGAAGATGCCGGATTTAAGATGGGGCGTTTGAAAACAGGTGAACAAATCAAAGATTCGAGTTCAGTAATTTCTATTTATGTCACACACACACACACACACACACACACACACACACACACACACACACACACACACACACACACACACACACACACACACACACACACACACCTTTTGCTTTCTCTCTTTCTCTCAATAACATTGTATTTCAATTTGTTTTTCTCTCTCTTTCTATCAATAACATTTTATTTCAGTTTGTTCTATTTCCTGCCTCCGTCATCCACCCACACAGCATAACACTGATCTCCCTCCCTTTCAGCTGCAGAGCCGAATGGATCACATTATACAGTCAGCTGCTAAGCACTACAAACAAGACATACACTATAATCCAGCATGGCAGTTCAATTATAGTGCCTGATTAGCTTGGTGCCTAGATAAGCACTGAGCTAATCAGATGCTAGCCTTGAGTTGTCATGATTGTCAAGGGTAGTGCCTGTTTAGCTTGGTTGCTTTAGTTAAATGCCAAGTTAATCAGGCACTGCACTTGAGCTGTTAAGGTTGATCCATCTCCAACAGCTGCTAGCCTTGGGCTACCATGGTCTGTCCATGTCAAGCAGGTTGCTCTTGATCTGTCATAGGTAACAAGGCTAGTGCCTAATGAGCAGCTCAGGCGCCAAGCTGAACAGAAACTATCCTTGAGCTTTCAAAGTTGGATCCCTCTCCAACAGGCACTACCACTGAGTCACCACGTTTGATCTACTTCAATCATTTGCCCCTCTTGAACCGCCACGGTTGATAATGATAATTATGTCCCCAGAAACTCGCACTCTAAGCGATGGTTTCTGTGGCCAGTTGCATGAGAAACTGCTGAGTCCTGCGCCAGCCACTAAGCAAGGTGCTCCGCTACAGCAGAGCACCTTGCTTAGTGGCTGGCGCAGGACTCAACTCACTCATGCAACTGGCCCCTGCTGATTTCTATCCAGGTCATTTCTGCTCCATGCTAAATGTCGCTCGACCCTTTCAGGGACGCCCCCGCGGCTTGATGGGCGAACGATTGACTTCTCTCGACTGCAAGTAATGCCAGGCGATGACCCACCCACCCCGTTCTCCTTTCTTAATGAGGCCGTCTGGATTGCCGTAAGTAGAAGGCCAAGTCTGTTGGTTTGAATAATAAAAATGTTTTCTGTCTGTTATGTTTTAATGTGGACCTCGTTATGAATTCTTCGTGTATATTGTTATAAAGATAGGATTTACTTTCGTAATTCTTTGTGCAAGTGGTGCATGTCACATGTAATAAAAATAGAACTGAGTAGTCTGTATGCAGCTGTATATATTTACATACACAAGGGAAAAAAATTGCCTTTTGTTTGCATTTTGTCTAACATCAACAATAACTTGTCTGAAGCGGCAGCAGTACCACCGTAACTTAGCAGAGCTGTAAGGTCCGAAATCCAAAGCCGGATAATATTTAGAGATTATTGAACTTTTGGACTATTCCCTGTAGGCGAAAGATCAAGTGATGTGTCACATGACCCAAACGACACCAGGCGTTGACAAGGTGGTCACGGAAACGCTGCATCTTAATCGGCATGTGAAAGAGGAGATTCGCGGACCACGGTAGGACACTTTGTGGCTGTATGTGTATTTATGTATGTGTGTGTGTGTGCATGCGTGTATTGGTGTCTGCATGATTGCAAAAAATCATGCTGTGTGTATCGCTCAGGCGTTTTTTCACTCTTTTATTTCCGTCTGTCTTTTTCTTGTTTCATTTTATGGGTTGTCCATTTTTATGATTTACATCATGCTGATGATTATTGAGAGTCATGTAGGTAGTGGGGGGTGGTTGGATGGTGAGGGTAGTGAAGGGAGTAGGGGTTGGTGGGTTGTGCATGCTGACTGTTCATGGTCCGAGGATGAAATTATCAATTTTATAATGATACCCTTTGATGTCTATGTCACAGCTCGTTAGACAGATCGACCCTGATAGTTCAAGGATGGTGTCGGAATAGCTTGGCGCCTACGGGTGCCAAGCTATTCTGACACCACTCGTGAACTATCATGGTCGGCCCACATTCTGTTGTAACATGTCGGCACATTGTGGGTTAACATCATGGAATTCAATGGTCTTGTCACTTTCTCAAGACTGAAGTTTATGCTATTTGTTATTATTCATTGATAAGAAGAAATGGGGCGAGGGAATGCATGGAAAAGATGCTGGAGTTGTCAGGGGCGTATCGATCTTTTGTCATCACTGATTGCTCCTGGTTTCTCTTCAGAGGGTCGTGAAGGTCAGTGATTTTTATGTGGTGCCAGCCAAATCATTTCTTCCACTGTGTCCAACACAAATACAGACCCCCTCGACTCCCCCCTTCCCTCCCTCCCTCCTCCCCCCTCCCCTCCCCCCCTCCCCTCCCCCCCCTACCCTCCCCGCTTCACACAGTAGCCACAGATCAATTTCCCTACAAACCATTGATTGACGAGTGGCCTTTGGTGATGTGGGGTCATGACTGATCAGTCTAGTACCGGCCCTCAAGCTAATTCAAGAAGAAACACGAATCCTGGCAACTGGTTGTCGTCCTCATTTCGAAACCGCTACAAGTGGTGCAACACTGGTTGTCATCCGCGATTTGCTACCGCGACAGCGGTAGCGAATCGCGTGAGGCAACCAGTGTGAGTGTCGTGGTCCGCTTTAACCTTGTGCATACTGTGACGTACAGTACGTTTGGTCGCATGCATCAGGGGGTTTATGCCTAACCAAGGCCAGCTGCATGAGTGAGCTTAGTCCTGCGCCAGCCACCAAGCAATGTACTCCGCTTATAGCGGAGCACCTTGCTTGGTGGCTGGCGCAGGACTAAGCTCACTCATGCAACTGGCCCCAGGTTGCGAAGCCGGTCATCTTTCGGCGGTGTAGATGGTCAGTCGCCGCCGTCATGATCGGTTCCATTTTGTTGGTCATAGGGCTCTTCACTGACATTGAACGCGGATCTTTTTTTTTTTTTTTTTTTTTTTTTTTTAAATCTTTACGAATTCCGCAACGCCCGGCCAAACTGCCCCGCAACCGTCCAAAGAGCACGTGAATACAAAGTGGTGTCAGCAAGAAGCATAGATCCTCATGAGCCACACTCTGCTGCGGGGGCTCATGGGGATCTATGTCTCTTTGCATCATCTTGCATCTTGCACCTCTTGCATTGATGGACTCGTGTGAATTTTGTTTCCTTTTTTTTCCGGCAGTGGAAGCTCGAAGGGATAGCCTATCATTGCAAGGCCCGCTCGTCGTGAAGGATGCGGGCTCTTATTTTCGGTTGGAAGACGTCTCACACAATTTGATGGCCTTGAGGTGGCCATTTCTAAGGTGTCGGCTTACGGTTTCCGCCAGTTTGGGTCATGTAGACTTATCGTTGTCTGTGTAACCCTTTGGCTGTCGGTAGCGGTTTTTGTGGCTTTTATTCCTGCAGGAACAGGAATCATTGAGACGAAAACCGCTAGTACCAACAGCCCAAAGGTTTAGTCCGCTCAGCCCGAGCACACAGCAAAAGGTCGAGACTGATGGGTCGACCATGATAGTGCAAGGATGGTGCCCGAGTAGCTTGGAGTTTTCAGGCTACTGGAATAAGATTTTGGCCTAGGGTAAATGGTTGTGGGGAAGGATGTCTGTGGTAGGTGGAGGGAGGGGGTGGGGGGGGGGGAGGGAATCAATAACGCAATGAAATGCTGAATTTTAAAAATTTATTTATTTATTTATTTATTTATTTATTATTTATTTATTTATTTATTTATTTATTTATTTATTTTATTTATTTTTTTTTTTTTTTGGGGGGGGGGGGGGGGGAATTAGTGTAGATGTCATTTGGAAAGATTAGAAACCTCGCATATACACATGTTATAGCAGCATTTCAACATTATGAACAAACAGCCATCTCACCGGAAGAGGAACATTAAAATTTTATAAATTCAACAGAAGATAAATATTTAAGATATGTGTCTTCTAACGAGTCAGCTGTGTTTGTTGAAAACAAGAAATGGTATATACATGTTACTTTTCCAACGTGTTTATTTATATAAATTTATTTATTCATTTACCTATTTATTTTTAGAGAAAGGTCGTCGCCTGTTGGTTGTCTGGCATTTACATTACTGCTGGTCACGAAATACATCTCTCTCTCTCCCCCCCCCCCCCCCTCTCTCTCTCTCCCCCCCCCTCCCCTCCCCCCCTCTCCTCCTCCTCCCCCCCCCCCCCCATTCCGGCTAGCGTTGCATCTTAACCCTTTGCCTGTCGCCGGTAGCGGTTTCATTTGTCGGAATCACCTCGACAAAACCCGCTACCGACAGGCAGAGGGTTAACCGAACATTTCGTCCAAGCCTTATCCCATGCTTTATCGCCGGACAAACGTCCACCGGAGAACAGGGTGATGCATGTAAAATCAGTCCGCTATTTGTCTTTATTGCCCAGGATTTCTCCACGGACTCTCTCAAACAGGTCCTTTCTAACGGCAAGAGGCATAGATTCTCACGAGCCCCTGCGACTGCAGGGGCTTAAGAGAATCTTGCTGGTGAGGTTATTCCTCAAAATACACCACGTGGCAGCTGTGGAGGTTTGGGCACATGATTGTTTCAAGAAGGAATTAGGGTTTGCGTGCGGCCCCACATTGGTTGGGATAAAAATCTGCTGCAAGCACTGTATCCCTACACCTTTAGGCGCACGAGGAACAGCGGTATAAATCACGCCGGCAAGAGTGGTAGATTCTTTTGAGACCCTGCTTCTTGCAGGCGCTCACGAGGATCTGTGCCTCTTGTAGATAGATGGCAGTTCGGATGCCAAGCTGTGATAGATGGCTTTCCAACAAATCAAGGGCTGTGCGTGCTTTAAGGTCAAGAGAGAACTCATCTTTCAGAGGAAACAGATCTTCATGACTGTTTTACCTGCGTCACGAGCCTCTAAATTTTATTTAAGAAACAGTCGCATAAATCAGCTTAGTCTTGCGGAAGCCACTGGCCAAGGTGTTCATGCAACTGAGGTTAGTTGTTTATTTGAGTTTAACGCCGAGCAGGCAACGAAGGCCATCTCACGGCGGGTCATGTTGCGGAACAGGCAATAGGTTTCAGCTGTAATTTTCAGAAATATTTTCAGAAATACGATAAATGAAGCTTTTTTTTTAATTTGTTGAAAGAGACAATCACTTGTAAGAAAAACTGCATTATAAAAGTTATTTCTATCAACTGTGCATCCAACATACATTTGATTGTAAGTTTTACGTACATGTCACAGTCTTTTCTGATAGTCTAATATGCCCCAGAAAAACCGAAAGAAAGTAAAACCATCGTCCGTCATCCCTTGACTATTACAGACGATACCGATACCGTTCGGCGGAAGGAAAAAAAAAGTGTAACTTGTGTCATGGACGATTCCGATGCCGGGTTGAATTGAGAACTACCAGCCGTGGAGACAGGGATACCAAAAAGTTACGAAGAATGCCGAAGTTTAAAATGAAGTTGCGATGTAAATTATTTGTATGTCCTGCAACCGTCGTATGAGTTTCCGAGGTCTGATCTGGAACCGATTGTGTTTCGTCAGGACCCAGGATTCTGACGCTGGTCTGATTTTGGTCAAGTACACGCGTCAAAGAAAAGACGGCAAGGCAGCCGCAAGTATTATGCCCTCCAATATGCCTGGACACGTGCTGATCTCTGGCGTCCACGGGGATACCCGGTGAGCAAAAGGTCTTTTGGGCCGGCGTCAGCCAGAGGAGCTTTTGCTTACTATTTGTATTTTTTTCTTCTTCACAAAAGTCAGCAATGCAATAACGCGATCGCGAATAACACGGTCTGACTTTATGTCTCCCGGGTACTGCGAGATATACTGAAGCTAACCTGTACCATGAGTAGTAGCGCGTACCGTTGGAGTTGAGTCAGGTGGGTTGAGCACGAGACTGCTGCACAGCAAACAGCATTGTCTTTGGCGTCTGCCAGTGCCAGGCAGCGCTATCTCGTTCGCTTCTTTCGCTTCCAGCACCATCAACGAGGGATGGTTCGACCGTTCTGTAGGTCGAGGGTATGAGAGTGGCTCATCAGCATGAGACCTCTTCCCATTGGGGCGGTACATTAATCAGGCTCTGCCTTGATTTGAGCTTTCGAGTCAGTGCGTCTACTTTTGTAAGAAGGTGGGGCACACGTTGCAATAATTGCAGCTCAATTATTGAGCTGTTTCTGTCACGGGGAGCTGGGTGGCTCGGTGGTAGAGCGTTCAATTCTTGTCCAAAAGGCCCCAGGTTTGCATTCAGCTGGGGTCAAAATTTGTTCAGACCTTGTTTCGGTACCCCGTCTTTGAAACCACCTTCGTGGTGGACTAAAGACATTAAGCCCTAAACGTTTAACGTTTTTGTTTCTGTCACAACTTTATAGTCGCGCGAGAAGAAATTTGAGCTAAAAGGATGGCTGGTCGCCACTGTCTAATGCCACCCGATCAACCAGCCTATCACGTTTGTCACATTTTAACAAAAACAAAACAACAACAACAACAACAAAAATGACCAGTCTAGTGAGTGGACTGTTAACCCATATCATTCGGAACACACCGGTGTGTGAAATAAGTTTGACTAACTAGTTCAAGGGTAGTTTTGCGCCTCTAGGCGCCAAGCTATTCTGGCACCACCCTTGAACTGTAAAGCCACTGGTCTATATCTGTAAGTACTATAATGTGGCTTGCATATGGCAGTGTACAAATATGAAGCTTTTACAGTTTTAGCCTCAGTATGATATGGGTTACGACTATCACTATCAAGTTTGATTTATCACGGTTGATCCGTCCTCTTTGCATGCAGTGACGCACGTGCTTGTCGCGCCGGGACATGCATCAGCTGCACGGTGATAACCTAACCCCTTCACTGCTGAGAAAAATAGAACGTCACCCATCTGCAAGAGGCATAGATCCTCATGAGCCCCCGCAGTCGCGGGGGCTCATGAGGATCTATACCTCTTGCTGACATCTCTTTGTGCCCATTGTTCATTTGACGGCTGGGGATCTTTTTGACATTGACTTTATAATGATTTGAAAAAACTTAGTTTGCTTCCACTGCACAGTGATAACTTAAAGTGGTCGACTGTTCTCAGCTGGTGTTGACGCTTTTATTGTGCAGTAAACTTCCGGTAGAACCAGGGGACCCACATTTTGTTACAGTTAACCCTTATCATTCGCAATACACCAGTATGTGAAATAAGTTTGACTAAAATAGTTCAAAAATAGTGCCAGAATAGCTTGGCGCCTGGAGGCGCCAAGCTATTCTATTCTGGCACCACCCTTGAACTAAAGCCATTGGTCTATATCCGTATGTGTAAATACTATAATGTAGCTTGCATATGGCAGTGTACACATTTGATAGCCTCAGTATGATAGGGGTTAATCGAAGCAGTTTACAAAGAAAAATTATGTTGGAACAAATGAGTAAGCGTTGTTGTAACCGATTTGTATCAAACCTCGTTATAAGCGAAGTCTGCTGTACATAAAAATGAACTGTCTGCTGTGTTGATATCAAAGTGAGATAGGATTTGTCGCTTGCTTGGTGTTCAACTCGGCTAGCTAGTTAGCTAACTAGTTGACTGACTGGCTGTGTGACGCACACCCTGAGCCCTTTTTGACTTTTGAGCCGGTTGGCTGTGGATTGAAATAGGTATTTGTCTTTGTCGCAATATGGCGTCCGCCATCCTTGACAGATGTTATCGGCAAGTCATGAAAGAGCTTCGGGGAGGGTGGGGGTGGAATGAGGGATGGCGCGTGGGCTCAGTGATCCAGGGATCGATTCCTATACAGTATTGCCGTTCATAAAGTGTGTTTCGCAAACGATTCACAGATTCAGCTGAAATTGAACGTATACATGTATCTGTTTTAATGGGCGGGGGACCCAGATATAAAATGTTTAAAATGCTATATTGTATGCGTATGCAAGCACTTACACACACACACACACACACACGCATTCACACACACTCACACTCGCTTGCACGCACTTACAAACACACACACGCACATACACATACGCACGCACGCACACGCACACACACACACACACACACACACACACACACACACACACACACACACACACACACACACACACACACACACACACACACACACCTACCTGCGCACTCACATATTGGTTGCCCCCCTCACACACAAACACATACACACACGCACACACACACGCACATACACACACACACACACACACACACACACACACACACACACACACACATGATCCACTGCGCTTTCGGAGGCAACCAGTGTAAAAAAAAAACCGGACAAAACACCTCTACATTTCCTTGTTTTTATTATCACATCTTTTTTCAAAACATTCTTAGTGCACAAAAGGTGACCATACGTACAAATGCCAACCACCAAAATTAAACCACACACTCACTTTACACTGTCAACATATTGTTCAATTCAGCCGTAAAAAGCCTTACCGTTTGCAGGAGTGCTCCCCGGATAGACCCACTCGGAGAGTTCGCCACAAGTACACGTCTATTCTAATGAGATGCTTCGCATCTCATTAAAATAGACGTGCACTTGTGGCGTACTCCATGAGTGGGTCTGTTTAGGAGGTACTACGCCGGGATGGCTAGAGTTCTGTACTGTATACGTTTTGGGAAGGAAAACCGTATAATGAAGTGTGAGTTTTGGCGTTTTCATTGTACGTGGACATAATTGTTTGTTGGGACATTAGGCAAACTAGTGGATCTAGCCTACACACTGCCGTAAACAAGCACGCCGTTACATTTTGCGTTGAAACACTCGGCTTGGGGGAAACGACGCAGAATGTTACAACGTTACTGCGTACAGTTTTTTTTTTTTAACTACAAAACTGTACACAAATACAGTAATTGTATGGATTCAACGCAAACACTAATTAGAACACTTAGGGGCATACCTGCAACCCCCTTAATCCGAACAAACAAACAAACACACATACTCGCACATGCGCGCGAGCGCAAATACATAAACATGTAAACACACACACACACACACACACACACACACACACACACACACACACACACACACACACACACACACACACACACACACGCTGAGGGTTCATAAACCCAGGTCAAATGTTACAAACAAGAACTGTCGGACTGCTAATCTCAGTGGAACCCATGTCAAACGTTACAAGCAAAAAAGGGTAAAAAATTGAATTGAAGCGGAAAATGATAAAAACATACAATGCATTATTACTTAATTACTTCAAAAACACACGGCTAATTCAAGTATGAATTACATGTACATTATTGAGAGAGAGAGAGAGAGAGAGAGAGAGAGAGAGAGAGAGAGAGAGAGAGAGCGAGAGAGAGAGAGCACATAAACATATCATTTATAATATATGCTTGCGACTGCAAAATACACAAAGCATATATTTAACTCATTGTGCCCGAGGTACCAAATACCCACATTTTTGGAGTTATCCTCTGAGGACTGCATTACAATTCAGGAGACAGATCGACCATGTTAGGTCAAGGTGGTGGCAGAATAACTTGGCGCCTATAGGCGCCAAGTTACTCTGCCACCACCTTTGGACTATCATGGTCGAGCCATATCTTGCTGTGGTATGTCGAAGGCAGAACGGGTTAATGAATAGTTCACCAAATTCGTTTTTGTTGTATAAAGCAAATCCGATACAAGGCCCTCAAAACACGTTCAAACTTAATAACGACTTCACCAAACTTTGATAGTTTTTTCTTCTTCCTCGTACGGTATCAAGATAGCTTAAGGGTAGTGTCAAATTGGAAGCCTAGTGTCAGATTAGCCAGGCGCCAAGCTAATCTGGCACCATCCTTTGAATAATCATGGTCGAGGCATCTCCCGCTGTGGCGTCTTAAGTGCGAACGTGTAACCCCATACGTAGTGGCACGCACTTGTTGCTCAGAGTCTATTTAAAAAAAAAAAAAAAATAGAATATAGAAATTTAATTATTTCTGAGACATCCATTATCAGATTCACTTTCTCAAGCCTGTGCCCTTTATTTAATCTAGGGAACCCCTGCCGAGAGCATGAAAGCAGAAAATGTCTTACAAATTTCCTTGTTGAAGTAACTCTGATCGGGAGACACAATTGTCTCCCTTGTCTTTATTTTGGAGAGCGCGATAACCGCGTTATTTTTTTCTTCTTCTGCACATGTGCGCACTGCACACAGCGAGAATAGAAAACAAGAGTGTTGTTATCTGAATTTGTACTTGTCGACTGGTGTACTTGCTTCACCTTCTTGAGCTGTGTAACTGCTAACTGTGCTAGAAAATGGAGGAGGAGTCAGTACACTGGCTCTTAAGTTCTTTGATGTACGCCATGTGTGTGCTGATGAAGACATTTTTGAATGGTTATCTGAATTATATTTCCAATTCACAACACACTCGACTGTACTTACATTCCCCACTGCACTTCTGTATTTCTGTCATCGCGACTCGATCAGTATCTTCTGAAACTATAATAGTCGACGATCAAAAGAAATGCGACATCATTGGAATCGTGGGAAACACTGAAAATGCTAAGTGTTGTTTGGAAGAAACCTTGTCATGCTATTGTTAGCTTATCTCATTCAACTCCGACACGCCACGCTAAGACATGGATCGAGCGTGATAGTTCAAGGGTTGTGCCAGATAGGCGCCAAGCTATTCTGGCGCAACCCTGGAACTATCATGCTCGATCTGTTTAGAGAAGTGTGGTACAGTCTTCAGGGGCAAGTTCAAAATTTGCGGATTTCGGTCCTGGAGAAGAATGTGTTAAAATACAATAAATAAGTGTATAGAAACGTAAGACAAAAGAATAAGCAAGCAAAAAAAAAAAAAAAAAAAAAAAAAAAAAAAGAAAAATAAACGAAGAAAAACTGTCAAATGGCGGAAAATAATTAAAATCCAAACCAAACTACAATATGTATGCTAACCTCACACAACAGGTTAGCCCTTTGGCTATCGGTAGCGCTTTTACTTTTAGTCACGATTCCTGCAGGAATCATCGCGACTTAAATCACTTACGACAACCAAAGGGTTACACATATTCAAATTTCGTCCAAAAAAAAAAAAAAAAAAAAAAATATAGTGCTCAGGTTCTTTCGCCACGCACGTCTCATGCAGTTAAATTCGGTGGTGGTCCGTGACCTTGGGCCTTACGACTGAAGGCCGTATGATCCAAAACCACAGGTCATCACTCAGCAAGGAAATCCGCTTTCGCCCCACACAATAAGTAGAGTTCAGCAGATTGTTGTCACATGACTTGATGACGTAGTATTCACATAAAAATGGTGACGTAGCAATCAAAAGATTATGATATTCGTCACATTTACCATGAATATTGACTGAGAGGCCCAAAATCACGGGCGGGCACACGTGCATGTCATTTTAAACAAAGTTTTTTTTTTTCCCCCCCACATGAAAGGGATAAAACTTGTAGAATGTTGACTGCAGTTTCAAAAGACATTATATATATTGTGTTACTTCACTTTGGGACACCCACCAGAGCTGTTCTCGTATTATATATTTTAACCCTTTGGCTGTCGGTAGCCGATTTTAGCCGCAACGATTTCAGCAGGAATCATCGCGGCTAAAAGCGCTTCCGACAGTTAAAGGGTATGGGCAGCTACCCATAAACACGAATGCGATACGAAACCGACCCGAATCCGAAAAAATCGTGAAAGTCCTTTTCATATTATGTCCGATGCGATAAACGAATTCGCATCCGGCTTCGAACGAAAATGACGCAATTTTTGAAGACAACTTGCATCATCTCATCGGGTTCGGATCGTATTCGTATCAGATTCATGCTTATGGAAACGTAGCTTTAGTCGTCCTTTTGACTCTCAAACACATGTAGGGCTGAGAGTTCTTTCTGTGACTGTTTCTGTCCCTACGCAGTCGGTCCTTTCGGGTATTTTTGCGCTGATTTCATTTTAAGCTTACAACACTTCTGATACTTGCGTATGCGTTGGTTTGTGATTTCAGTCCTTAACTGCTTGAGCTCTTACGTCTAAAATTTACAGACCAGCACTCACATTTCCTTGGATGTTGCCATGGTGAGGTCGGTCTTTGGACATTCGTGTGCCGTTTGTGATTAAGTAAGCAGGGGTCTCTTTGCTTTCAGTTTTTGCTGAATGCTTTCTTTGAGACTTGTTACAGTACTGCCTCTTTCTTCAGGTGTTAACAGCACACCTATTTTTGGATCCGTGCACTGTTCACACGTAAATTAAACCGCACACCATTTGGCTTCAGTCATGGCGTGCAGTCCTGCACACATTTCTTTCCGTCTGCCGGAGGAGCAGATTCGCATGGGCCCAGCCATCCATGTACGATTTGGCTTCAGTCGGGGTGTACAGTTCTTTATGCAAGACCCTTCCGTTTGCAGGAGGCACATATTTTCATGTGCTCCAGCAGCCTGCCATATACCATTTGGTTTCAGTCAGGGTGTACAGTTCTTTATATAAGACCTTTCCGTTTGCAAGAGGTACAGATTTTCATGTGCTGAGATTCTCCGGCTGCAGGGGCACATGAGAATCTGTGCCTCTTGTTTGTAGGTATCAGTTGCATCTTCTGTCATTTTTAGGCTGTAGGAGCCCATGAGCATCTATGCCTGTTGCTGTCAAAAGATCGGTTACAACTGCTAACATCTCTGCTCCCAGACGCAGTTAGTTCTTAGGCTGCGGATACTGGGGCCCATGAGTATCCTTGCCTCTTGCTGTAAAGAGATCGGTTATTGACGACTAACATCTCTCCCAGTGGCTGCAGGGGCTCATGAGAATCTATGCCTCTTGGTTTTGATGTATTTGTCACATCTTCTGAATATCTGTTTCCTGCACGAAGGTACAGTGATTGGGTTTCAGGTCGAGTTAAGTCTTGTCGTCGTGCCAAGAATGTGTCTCGTGACCCAGCATGCAACGCAGTGATTGGGTGGGGGTGGAGGGGGATGTGGGGTGTTGTTTGGGAGGTAGAGGGGCTTGCATGGAGAAGCATGCCTGTCACTTCCAGAGCCAATTGAAATAGAAGTTTCAATCCTGCTCGTCTGACAGATCCAATGCAAGTCCTTTTGTCTAGCCGCAGCAACGTCCAACCTGACATGCATCGAGCGCATTCAGATAACATAGACTGCAGAGTCGGTAGAAAAATTCAGCACAGTCTTGACCACCTAGTACTGACAAGTGGTCCTCCCACTCTCAATCAACCTCCTCCCAGTAAGCAAAGGACGCGTTAAGGGCCGACGCCGGCCCTTAACGCGTCCTTTGCTTACTGGGAGGAGGTTGATTGAGAGTGGTAGCTAATTAAGATGGTGCTTATGTCACCGAGACCAAAAATAGTGAACGCCAGGCGTTTTAACTCATTCGAGGTGCGCCGCATCCGGACACGCGGCATAAAGCTTCGTGTCCGAATGCGGCACGTCTCGAATGTGTTAAATGCACTAAAATAACCGACTCAGGAATAAATCAGGTTCAGATCAACACGGAGGGAACAGTCGTTAGGCTGACATGTGCTCCATTCTTTGTTGTTTTCTTTTTTTAAGTTGTGGCCAAGGAAGTTGCTATAAAAATAATACTCCAGGCTTCACTAATGAGCTATCATTCCCGGTTCCTATACGTTTGGCGCATTAGAAACGCCGAGCTAATGAGGCTTTGCCACAAGGTCGATCCGCCGCCCAAGTGATTTGGCACTGGAAGGGAATGGGGCGTGTGTATGCATGTGCATAGCTCCAGACATGCTGTCTTTACTGTTACGCAACTTGCCAAAAAAAGTGTTTGTGTATGTGTGTGTGTAAGTGTGTGCTCAGGTCTGTGATGTTGGACCTTACGGCTTGAAGTCGTAAGGTCCAAAATAACAGACCTGCACAAATGTCTTCCCTTTTCGTTCTACCAGTACCACTGCAAAATAAAAAAAAGAAGTTTCTTTTGGCTTCTTTTCTTTCGGTGAACGAGCAATGAACCCATATGTATTCCCACATAGAATGTCAAATATATGTGTCAACAGACTTAGACCTGTGTTCAAGAGGCATCTTTGCAACAGAGAGATCATATTAACACGAAACCACTTTGGCCCACTGCACGGAAACACACAATGTACTCATGAAAAGGTCGCTTCAAAGCCACATTCTTGAATCTTTGTAATCACTCACAAGCCAAAGGAGTTTTGTTAGTGCAGGTGACAGGAAGTTTGCGAAATACAGTGTACTCACAAACAAGGATGTCGCGCCAGAACCACACTTACAAATACTGTAGCACAATAAACCCCCCCCCCCCCCCCACCCCCCCATCCCCCCCCCCAAAAAAAAAAATAAATAAATAAATTAAAATAAATAAATAAATAAATAAATAATAAATAAATAATTACATACCCCCCCCCTCTCCCCAAAAAACCCCAAACAAACAAACAAAAAAAAAAAAACCCAAAAAAAAAAAAAAAAAGAGAGGATTTTGTTGTTGTTGCAGCGTACACACAAATATTGTTCACAAAGGAAGTCACGATAACGCGTCTTTTTTTTTTTTATCCCATTTGTGTGTTTTTCATCAAGTCTGCATGCAGTATTCAACTGATGTGTCATTCATTAAGGTCACATTCAGTATCCTAGAGATGTGTCCTTTTATCTCACTGACGTGTCCTTTCATCAAAGTCTCATTCAGTATCCTCTCGATGTCTTCCATAAAGGTCACACCATGTATCCTAATGCTGTGTCTTTCATGAAGGCCACATTCAGTCTGCTGGTGATGTGTCCTTTTTTGTCCCACTGACGTGTCCTTGCATCAAGGTCACATTCAGTATCCCACTGATGTGTCTTTGCATCGTGTCCATGTCTTGCTGGCCGCGCCACAGACATTTTCACACTATGAGCAATTCACTGCACAGTGATCTCAGTCGATCACAGTCACTCAGATCACACGTGTTTACTGGTCTGTGTGTTGACTTGACTGCTATTCACGATACCGCTCGGGGGAAAGTCAAGTAAATACGCGTCTTTTCCGCCGAACGGTATCGTCAGTAGTAGTCAAGGGGTTAACCCATATATCCCATACGCCCTACCGCAGAAGATGGGTCGACCTTGGTAATTCAAGGGTTGTGCCAGATTAGCTTGGCGCCCAGGCGCCAAGCTAATCTGGCACGACCCTTGAATTAACATAGTTGATTCACCTTCTGCAACTGGACACAGTCGTTAGCTGACACAAGGCCATGGGTAACGCACACATATTCCCAAACGGAGACGTGTCCTCAGCTGTTTTTTTTTTTTTTTAATTTTTTTTTAGTCCATTATTGCCACAGTTAAATCCATAATATTAAATCCACAATATATAATTTAATTTCTGTGTTCAAATTCACAGCGTGTACACGATTTGTTTTTTGCATCCACAGTTACAAGAAATCCACACAATAGTTTTAGTTTAGAATTGTGCGTATAATTTGCTCATTCACACTGTTTTAATTATCACAATGCTGCTATTGATATGGATTGGGACGTGAAAATATTTAGGGTCATATTTCAGAGAGAAACTTTTATCATTTTGAGTTCAAGCAAATTTCAGGTTAGTCTGTTACATACCTAACTGTTGTGAATAGCCGCTGAGCATGCTGCTTATTTGAGTTTTAACCCTTTGTGTGTCGGTAGCGGTTTTTGTCGCGACGATTCCTGTAGGAATCATCGCGACAAAAACCACTACCGACACGCAAAGGGTTAACTGTATTTAGATGTTGGTGTAGCCAGATGTGTATGCCATGGCTTGGCAGACGTAAAAGCGTCGTTTAACTCATTCAGCCCGACGGCCGTATTTCCCAAATTTTGGAGGCGCCATCTAATGACTATGTACCAGTTGCAGGAGATGGATCGACCATGATAATTCAAGGGCAGTGCCTTATTAGCTTGGCGCCGACAGGCGCCAAGCTATTCTGGCACTACCCTTGATTTGTCATGGTCGACCCATCTCCTGCTGTAGTGCGTCAGGGCTGAATGGGTTAAAAAAAATGTTGATGACTGTAGGGAAACAGAATCCGGTTTGTGTTGGACATATAAAGATAACATAAGCCGACGTCATGGATGCTTATTTAGCCTGTTCTTTGCTATGTGACGAAAACCAGTACGACCATTTTTGAGAAAAGCGAGATTTTCATTGTTTTATACAATGAAAATCTCGCTTTTCACAAAAATGGACGAACTGGCTTTTGGCATATACAAACAGAGTTGATGTGTTCTTCTCCGTGACTTTGGACTTTTTGGCCGTGAGGTCCAAATTCACAGCCACGCACACAGGGGAAGGGTTATTCATATTGGTTTTCATTGTGCCGTCTTGATATTGGTGTCGGGATAGAAACGTTTGCACGCGTTGTCAGTTTTGGAAAAAAAAACTGTATAACTTGTTATCACGTTGATAACGTTTTTGAACGTGTGCCGTTGTCATTAACAAAAATTTCAATCAGTCCTATCACCATAGAGACGACCTTGAATTGCTGCACTCACCATGGAGATGACTTTAAAATGTCCCACTCACCATGGAGACGGCTTTGGTTTAGTGTTACCACCTTGGAAATGACTTTGAATAAATTCTGTTGCCATAGAGAGGGACGTGCTAATATCTCGTGTTACGTTAACACTCCACTTCTTTCGGGTACGTCATGTCTGGTCCATTCTTACCCACCGCGTGGTGGTGGTGGTGGTGGAGGGGGCGGGGGTGATGGGAGAGGTGGGGGTGGGGGTGGGTCGGACGGTCGGGACCGCGGGTCGTCAAGGTCGTGGAGGTGTCCGGCTGGAAATGCCTTTGGTTGTCGTAGACAGGCTCCACCTCTCCAATCACGAGCGTGCTGCCGGGGCTGAGAGAGTCCAGATTGGGGGACTCCCTACCGCTGCTGATGTCGGACTCTCCATCCCTCCCCATAGGCAGAGCACCCGGCCCCGCCCCTGCCACGTACCCGATAGAGTTATGGGTAGGCAGCGCCTGGCCTCCTCCCGCAGCCGAAGCCGACGGCTGCGTCGGAAACGTTGGCGATGGGGATGTTGATGATGCTAAAGCAGCATCCCCATCCCCAACGCTTCCGACGCAATCTTCTCCTGGCACCTCCCCCCTGTTTTGAGCCATCAGGTACGCCAGAGTGCTAGCGTCGTAGTGCTTGTAGCGATCGCAGTACACCCAGCGCGCCAGGAGGTTGAGCTGACGGTCGAAGCAGATGTAGATGATGGGTTCTATCGTGCCCTGGGACCAGGCGATGAAGGAGAAGGCTTGGTAGACTTTGGGCGACACCTTGAAGTGCATGTCGATGATGATGAGCAGGAAGAGGGGGAACCAACAGAAGATGTAGGCTAGGACGGTGATGACGAAGATCTTGGCGCGCTGACTGGCGTCCTGCAATGAAAATTAGTAACTTCGAAATGATACATCTAGTCAGTTGTGCATACAAATGCGGGGTGAAAGTTGGCAGACTGAACTCCGTAAATTCAAAATCTTGCGCACGGAAATATCATTGTACTAACCCTTTCAGCCTGCTTCAGTACAGGGGAGCTGGGTGGCTCGGTGGTAAAAGCGTTTGCCTCCAGACCAAAAGGTCCCGGGTTCGAATCCAGCTTGGGTCAAAAATTTGCTCAGACCCTTTTTCGTTGTCCCCGTCTTTGAAATCACCCTCGTGGTGGACAAAAGACGTTAAGCCCTAAACATTTAACATTTTTTTTTGCTTCAGTACATTTTTTAAAATATGAAACTGTCAACTTTCCCCATTGCGATATAATATAATTCAGTGTACTCGTAAAATTCAGGGACCAGCGTATAGCCCAGTGCGCAGAGTTTGTTGGGGCAGACGTCGGCCGCTGTTGAGCGGACCGACAACGGTCCGACAGCCTTTTGCGCTCCGGGAGTTGCGTCGATGCACCTTTGATTGGCAAGCAGACTAAAACGAAATAAAAAACCTGTCAGCGTGGTCATGATTTTCATTTCATGATTGTTTATGTATTTTCATGCGCTCAGGCAGGCAAGTCTTCTTTTTTCTCTAACTTTCGAGATATTAACTCATTCGAGAAGTGCCGCCTCCGGATACGCGTCTCGAGTGAATTAAGCAGTGTGCAGTCAGCCAACTAGTCAAGCAGGCAAAGTCTGTCTATGAAAGCAGAACAAGCTATCATAGTCTAAACAGGACGACATGTCAGACGTGTATACGTGCAGTTGCCCAGTGTATGCGAGTACAGCGATTCTGGGATCAGCAAACATCCCGCGCAAGCCACAAAGCAAGGTGCTGGGCTCTGTTGCATGAGTGAGCTTAGTCCTGCGCCAGCCACTAAGCAAGAAGCACCTTGCTTAAAAGTTGGCGCAGGACTAAGCTGACTCATGCAACTGGCCGCTAGGCTGTAAGCGGAGCACCTTGCTTAGTCGCTTGCCCGGGACTAAGATTATTCATGCGACCGAGGCCTGAATCTTAACCCTTTGGCTGTCGGTAGCGTGTTTGGTCGAGATGATTCCTGCAGGAGACGTCCCGATCCAACACACTACCGGCAGCCAAAGGGTTAAGCGAATTTTCGAGCCGTAAAGTCCAGACTCAGAGACCAGCGCACACTAACGATCAGCCAGTTGTGTGCTGGGTCTGTGATTTTGGACCTTGTGACTGATAGGCCGTAGGGCTCGAAATCACGAACCGACACACACACACCGACACACCGACACACACACACACACACACACACACACACACACACACACACACACACACAGCAGCCGATTCATGCACGCCGTCTATATTTGTACATCTCTCTACAATGGGTTAATAAAACGACTATCAAATGACTATCGTCTATCAAGCTTTTTTTTTTAACACACGAGCAAAGCCCCGCTACAGTGTACATGTGGAAGTTGTTTGGCGAGAGGAGGGCCACGCGCAGCGAGCTTAGTACCGTACACAGGTATACCTCTCTCACCTTCACCATGGCTCGGATGCTGCAGCTGGATCTCTTGGCTTCCGCGTCGTCCATGATGGTGATTGAGGACCTCACCAGCATCGACACCCTGTTGGGCTGATTCAGCTGAACAAAAGAGGAGCGAACGAATTTGTGTGCGTGTGGACTTCGTTACCCCTTGACTGGCAAGACAAAGTGAACTCGACCCCAACTGCAAGAGGCATTGATCCTCATGAGCCCCCGCAGTTGCGGGGGCTCATGAATATCTATGCCTCTTGGTGACACCACTCTGTATCCATTTTGCTGAGACGGCTGGGGTTGTTCGCGGTTAACGAAGAAAATAGCTTGCGTCCATGGCAGTTAAGGGGAAGAACATGACAATGAGAAACAGGAGTACTAAACCAGACACGAGACTACTGAAGAAGACAAAGTTTGGAGAAAAACAGGCCAGTGAATGCAAACAATGGGCTGAAAATACGAACAATGTGCTGAAGAATAGGACAAAAAGAAAGAAAACCAGATGTCTGTTATTCTGTGATTCAAACTGACATAAACAAACACACACACACACACACACACACACACACACACACACACACACACACACACACACACAAACAAACACACACGCACGCACGCACCCACCCACCCACAAATCCTACCTGGATTTCTTTGTACAGCTTGCACAGGAAGTGAGCCACGCCAATCAGCGAGAGCGTCACGATGACGATCCACATGACGTGGGCGATGTATCCGGTCACGTGACCCAACCGGAAGGAGCAGTTTCCGATCTCGTTCTCGTACTTGAAGTAGCCGCCAATCAGGGTCGGGCCGAGGTGAAGGACGAGGCTGCACACGTACACCATGAGAATCCCGAACATGATGCAGCAGAATGATCCGCGCGTGTTGCCGCCAACGTTGTTCTCCCCAAAGGTGTACGCTTCAGTACATATCATGGCCACCATGTTGAAGGCGGAAGTCGTCACAATCACGACGTAAGACGACCCCTGGAAGTTACAGTCCGTCGGCTCTTTGTCCGAGATCAGGTTCGCTCCGAACGGAATGCAGTAGGCCGACTTCAGAAGGTTCAAGAAACACGCGTGCACCAGGAAGGCGCAAGTCATTTTGCGGAGAGTCCGCCTGAGAAAGACCGTCACCACGACCGCGATGTTGAGGGCGATGCCCACAGAGCCCATGAAGAACAGGTAATAGGC